>CM022479.1:9660357-9739602 GCA_011952105.1 Coreoperca whiteheadi | reverse complement strand
GAAAAAAAAAAAAAAAAAAGGGAGTTCAGATACAATAAATACAGTGCACTCGTAAAACACCGAGACTGGGATGAGACCAATATCACCGGCATGTTCCTGAAGCGATCCCACATTGTGTTTTGGCTGGAGGTTTCTCAGTTGTTGCCTTACACAGCATGCGAGTAGCCTCCGTGGAAGTCAAAGCCCGTGACTGCAGGCGCGGCATCGATATCCAGCTTCCTGGCCACACGGTGCAGGTTGGGCAGCCTGAGGTGAACACAGCCCACCGGTAACATACAGGGCTTAAACAGGTAGACGTTACCGTAGTCGTTACGGGGAACCTGAAGAACACAGACGCACGCAACATCAATACAACAATACTGTTGTAAAACCTTGAGCTTTGGTAACTTAAGATGTGCATTTTTCATCTCCGATTTCTTCATTTATGTGCAAACATTTGAATGCACGTTTTCTTCTGAAATTATGACATATGTTCAATTGCCTCAGCTGTATCCTAATACTTGCTGCTTCAGTGAGCCTATTTCCTCACAGTTATCGTTCTGGTCGACAAAGAAGAAAGTTACCTTCCCATCTACAGCTATAGGCGGCTGGTACTCTTCAGTCTGCCATTCTCCAAACAGAGGCAGGTCATTGTCATCCTTCAGCTCAGACATCATCCTGGCCTTCCGGGAACGATTAGAGAAGCCCTTCACCATCTGAAAGGGAGTGCAACAGTGGCATGATTATACACATTGTCTCATTATGTGCTTAGTCCAGACCATACAACAACCAAACACAGTGGCTTGAGTCCTAGCACAGTTGAGGCTGAATAGCTAACATGTCCTACTTTGTCGCTACAGACAGTCTGGACGTCTAAAAGCATAAAACCCGCATCTGTGTCAGTGTATATGAGAATGTAAATCACATGAATCACATTCACGCAACTTTAAGTCTGCTCAAAACCCATGCCCCCGAGTTTCAGAACCACTGGTGTAATTCATAAGTGCTCACTTGCTGAAATATCAAAGTCCCTCAGTTACGGTTCTTGCTGCCAGCAACCATGCCACTACCGTCAGTTCATTGATCCGATTAAGACCAACGGAGATTTAAGAGTACCAATGCTCCCCAAAGTTTTCAATACATCTGCAAAACATCAGTGCCATAATGATGTGGGCGGCTGCGGCTTGGTGACAGAGCGGGCCGTCTACCAATCAGAAGGTCGGAGGTGCGATCCCCCAGCCCACGTGGCGAAGCGGCGGTGCCTTCGGTGCGTGAGTTTGTGTGGATGATTAGTTGATTAGAATGGGGTGAATGGGATATGTAGAGTGTTTGCAGCGCTTTGAGAAGTCGGAAAAGACTAGAAAGGCGCTATACAAGCACAGTCCATTTACCATAATAAAAAACGGTTCAGCTGATAATTATGTATATTAAATAAACTGACATCAACACACAGTCACAGTAAATCATTCTTCAAGTCACTGACAAGAACCTAGCTGTGCAAAGCCAAAAAACTTTGTTGGCTGGCTTTGCTTGACTTACAAGAACAGCTTTTAAATCATGCATGTCATGCAGTCAAGTTTTAGATGGAATTAGAGGCAATACAACCTGTGCCCTGCTGTACAGGGCATCTCAGTAGAACTACAGTGACTGTTGTGGAAATTGTACATAGAGGCCACTCTATCTGCTCCATGTGTGGGAAAGAGATGATAACAATAGTTGACGAATGAGAGGGTAACGCTGCATGTCTGCATGTTCTGAAAAACCCCTGAAAAGTCTGTAAACTACACCGCAGAAAGCATATTTCCTCTTGAAATTGAAAAATATGTTATAGTGAGGTAAAACTTGCCTTAATGGAATTGTTTGGCTACAAATCACCAGGGTGGCTGTATGTCGTTTTCAATTTTCACAGCTCAAATCAACCACCCACACACCTAATATTAGGAAACAATCTATAATGGAAGAGTGGTGGTTAACTCTGTTCAAACAGTAGGGGTTTTATGAACCTCAGTGGAGCGTTGATGAGAGGAACACGAATAACAAAGAAACAAACAAACTGAAAGAAGGGGAGAGATGGCCGCATGAGAGAAAAAATTCAAGAAACAAACAAGAAGAGATTTGAGAGAAGTATTCTCTCTCACCTTGTACGGCTGCTCTCCAAGTCTGACAGTTCGTGCTTGTTTCAGCCACGTGTCTCTGGAGTGGAGGGTGTGCACGCAATCCCTAAAGAGAAAGAAGATTTGCAGAAGAAATGCTTTATTTATCATACGGAAATTGT
This sequence comes from Coreoperca whiteheadi, assembly GCA_011952105.1. Taxonomy (NCBI): domain Eukaryota; kingdom Metazoa; phylum Chordata; class Actinopteri; order Centrarchiformes; family Sinipercidae; genus Coreoperca; species Coreoperca whiteheadi. Next base: position 9,737,348 of record CM022479.1, on the reverse strand, counting down.
CAATTGCCTCAAGAATGTATTGTTTTGCTCGTGGCTTGAGCCCCATGCAAACTCAATGTCCTTTGGTTGTATTTAAACATGCATTTTCCTCCTGAAAGTGTGAACAGCATCTTAAAACCATCAAAGGTCAACAGCAGATGTCATTTACACCTAGCAGATCACCATCTGGAGGTGAACACTACAGCTTCAAGCACATGACGGTTTAAATAATCAAATAGCACCTCCATGTGGACGCCGCTGTGCAAAGCCACAATTAATTCAGGCATGCAGGTCCACATTAGCTGTGTCCCAATTTCGCGGCCAATCGAACGTGTGTCTTTCAGAGGACCAGAAGTCGAGACTGAACCTGCTCCTCTTCCCACAAGGAGATGCTCGAACCTCCCAGAGACCAAAAGCCACACTTCATTCAGGTAAACTCGTAAGGTGAAATATTTTTTTAGCTGTAACGCGGGACAACTTCCGTGATGCCCTAGGTTACAGCGCGAGTGGTGATGTTTTGGTCGTTTATTTCAAACGTATTCACGGCTGACTGTTTTACTTCTGACCTGGAGTAGACTGGCTCGCCTCTGCAGTATCCCAGTACAGTGGCTGTTGAAGGGTAGATAGCTTCGTATTTTAGCAGGTGTCTCTTTAAGGCGTACAGCGGGTGGTTCTTATACTCCGCTACTGAGACTGGCAGGGGTTTGTTCAGCAGCTTGCTCTGGAGCTGGGTGGCCAACATGGGGTAGAACACAGAGAGAAGATGGGCGTTACAACGTGCGTGAGTGTGCGTGTGTGTGTGTGTTAAACCAGCTGTGAGAAAAATAAGAAGCTCCTTGTTTGCGAAGGGGGAACCTTTTTACTTTGATGTATTTTTCTTTCTAAATTACTGAGTTCAAATTTCACTTTCAGTAGGCAAGGAGAACAAATCTCGTCATACTTTGTAGGAGACTACACTCTGGGCTGCTTTGGGAAGTCCCTTTTCCACACCACTCGACTTTAGACCCACTCTCAATCTTCTTTTAGTACTTAAACAGTACTGAGACCAGGCATTTGGGAGTTTGGCACACTAGTCAATTTATGAATTCAATGATATGAACAGACGGTAAAATCATTCGTCTGTTGACGAGAGATCATCTGTCAGCGTCCAGTACTCCATGCTAAAACAATAAAAATGTTATTATGTTGCCTCAAAACTCAACAAAAAAAGAAACCTCACTAAAGCAATATCACCCAGCTTAAATTATCGGGCTTATTTTTCTTCATTTGCTGTTCTGTGATTTTTAGCTAAACAGTTTTCAGTTGTAAAACAGGAAAACTACTTTATACTGGTGACAAACAGTGTGCTATTATCACATCGCGTGTACATTTTACTAGCGTCCTACAAATAAATACACAAATAAAAATAGTAATTCATTGGTTAAGACAATGACAACAATCATTGGGCTCGTTAGTCGCCTACTTCGGAGAATATAAGTTCAAAGGTTGACATGAGCCAACAGTACACTGGGCAGGGGAGACATCTGGTGACAATACCCTCGTCACTTAATGCGGAATGTTCACCAACGGGCCAGTTTCCATAAAACCGTGACTAAAACCTTAAGTAAAAGGATGGAAAAGGAAACGTACACAACTATCACAAGATACTAAATAGATATATATGAATGGAAAATGTGCCACAGCATTATGAGGGAGTGCAAAACACCTGCAGAACCACCTGAGATAAAGAAAAAACGAATAAAACCTATTTCTGAAAGTCTACAAAAATAATATAAACAATTTAGAGTATTAAATACGTTCGTGTGTGTTTGAGCTCTTGGAGAAGTTCACGTGTGTTTGGACATTTTTTCAGTTTTTTCACACTTTCTTGTTATGTATATAATTCCACATGTCTTAATTCATAGTTTGGATGCCTTCAGTGTGAATCTACAATTTTCATAGTCATGAAAATAAAGAAAACTCTTTGAATGAGAAGGTGTGCCCAAACTTTTGGTCTGTACTGTATGTGTAAAAACCGAATCTTTGGCTCTCACCTCCTTGTCCTCCGTCACGTCCCTCTCGTCCTCGGGTCCCAGGAACGGCTCGAGCGTTTCCTTCCACCAATCCTCGTCCACCCGTCTCTTCCTGGACGACGTCATCCACGTGGGGTCGTACTTCCTTCCCAGGTCCTTGACAAACCCGTCCCCGTCCAGCGACACCACGTACGTCACCGGCGCTGTTGCAGTCCGGGAGCAGAGGTGAGGCATCCCGACACCGTGCTCCACATCCACGCAAACCCAGGAGGAGGCTTTTTCCAGATACACCTCCAACCACTCATCCGCTCCACGCCCCTCCTTCTTTTTCCCACTCCTTCGCTTAGTTCCACTGCTAATCGTTCCTTCTCCCTCGTCCTGATCTTCCTCCTCTTCCTCCCACTCGTGGTCCTCCTCCGTTACCTGCTGTTTATCGCCACCGCTCCTTCTTTTCGAAGCTGCGGTATTTGCTTTGGCTTTGCCCTTCCCTTTCCCCTTCTTCTTCTTCTTCATTTTAGATTCAGCCCTGCTCTCTGAATCGGCACTGTCATTCTCACTGGTCGCCTGAAATTCCTCCTCATCGCTAAGCCCCTCCTCCTCACGTTCCCCATCGCTGTCGCTCTCCTCCTTGTAGCTGACGTTTGAGGCGATGCTGCTGCGTTTTGAATTCTTTGGCCTCTGCCCTCCTGACGTTATAGGCTTTTCCTCTCCCTCGTCTTTAATTCCTTTCCTCTTTGCTTTCTTTCCTCCTCTGTCTCCTTTGGTCTTCAACTCTCCTGCCGGCCTCTTGCTTCCAGAAGAGACCTTCGGCTGAGGCGGGCTGCTCTTGGAAGTTCCCTGGCTTGCGTTGCTATTTTCTGGGGTACCAGCAGATGTTTTAGCCCCTTTGGCCTGGAGAGATATTTAGACTATGTGTATAAGAACAGAAGACTCAAAAAAAACAAATACTACATAACATTGTGTAATCACTCTGGATATGCAGAGGGACTAGTATCTGTAAATCTTGTAGAACAACAGAGGGTGTGTTTTTTTCCTTCCACTGATGAGCTTTGCTAAATGATTGTTGAAATTAAACTACTGAAACGTTAAACAGACACAACTTCTGAAGAGTATTGATTTCCGGGCCAGGGGTACCAGAAAGATTATTATTTTGAACTGCGGAGATGACCGTGTACTTCAGGAGACGCCCCCCAACACCATACTGAACAACACTGTGTCTGCTGCGGAAGCCTTTCAGGTTTCTGGGATCTGCAATCTCCCGGGACCTAAAGTGGGCGTCCAACATCAACACAGTCATCAGAAAGGCCCAGCAGAGGATGTACTTCCATGGCCAGCTCAGGACGTTCAACCTGCCTCAGGAGCTGCAGATCCAGTTCTACTCTGCAATAATCCAGTCTGTTCTCTGCACTTCCATCACTGTCTGGTTCGGATCGGCCACCAAACAGGACAGGAACCGACTACAGCGGACAGGCAGGACTGCAGAAAAGATCACCTGTGGCGACCTGCCCTCCATTGAGGACTTCTACACGTCCAGAGTCAGGAAACGGGCAGGAAACATCACTGCAGATCCATCACACCCTGCACACAACCTGTTGGAACTTCTCCCTTCTGGCATAGACTATTAAGCAACCTAACTGCTGAAAAAAGAGGGTCAGAATGGTTGCATCAGAAAAGCTCATTTCCATCTGCAGAGGACACACTCATGTCAAAATGTTAGGTCTGCGTGCACTTAAACTCATAACTTAGCTTCATATATATCTAATTCAAATGACAGCGTTTACGCACAGATGTTTACATTCCCAAATGCAAAATTAATTACCAGACTTTCATACATTATTTATAAAAACATTAGTAAATCATCATTCTTGTCAAATTATTGCATAGACTTTGTACGTTTAGATAGGTTTTAGTTATTTCATTCATACACTCCATTTAGTTGATCTTTTTCAAGTTAACCTGTTTCAATGAACCATAAAGATTGATGGATAAGCAAACACTGTTCTCGCCTACCCGTGGTGCTGATCCACAAATAAGAGTTCACCCATCAGGTAATGCGTGTGGGTTTTCCTATGACGTTTAGTCGTTGGCCACCATTCTGATAACTTGAGTGGGAGGGTTAAGAGCACAAGTCTCTGTACATTAACTGCAGCCCTTGACTAAGTATGGCTGCTGTATCACTATCCTCTGAAGGGCTGAATAACTGATTGTCAGTACCTTGGCTGATGGGTGTTTAAGAGGAATCGGCTGCAAAGAAAGAACCAATCGGCAGAAGAGCTGCAGAGACCTCAGGACCAACAGGAACAGCTGCACGGAACACAAAAACCACACATAACCATTTATTGAGTTTATTCTACCTTTGTATGTGACCTCAAAGGCTGTATTTAACTTCATTAAATGGACTAGTCTCAAGCCAAAATACCAACATGAGTCATCTCCTGGTGGTTTCTGGCTGACAGACTCGCCAACCTCCTCTCCAGCAGAGCCCAGGGGTTCAGATGCTCCTCACAGTTAAGACAGGGGTTGAGAGTGAACGTTGCTCTAAACCTGAAAGGGAAGCGAGTAGGAGAGATGAAAATGGAAATAGAATATACAGTGGCGATTACACCAAGTTAATAAGAACTGATACGGTGTGGCTGATGACTCTGGACTCTTTAAGTCGATCGCTGTTATCGCACCGTTTAACACATTCTTGCACACATTATGACAGAAAAAGTGGCTTCAAGGCACCATTACACGTCATATGTCACGAGCACACACCATTTGAGCAGTCCGGAGAGGTAGTTTTGGTCGATGCGTTCCTTGGCAACCGCGCTGAAGTGGGTGGGCAGCAGCGACAGAGTGATGGCCAGCAGGTCTGGTTCACTGCACACACGGTTGCGGAACATCCCACTGGCTATCAGGCACATGAGGTGGACCTGTGAGACCAATCGGAGATTTGTGACGACCAAAATCCCAGGTTGACGACTTAAAATCCGATACAGGATTAGGAAGCGGCACAAGGAAGAACAAGTGGGTACAATGTGCATGTTTCCACCTTGTGCACGTCCATCAGCTGGTCCTTCTTGTATCGGTTCATCATCCGCCTCAGGTATGTCTCAAACTCCGCCTGCCTCTTTTGTCTGGCCAACGAGAGATGTTTCACTACAGTGTATGCTCACACACAAATCCCTTTCTCATAGGAGTAAATACACAGAACCTTTCAGTGTTTTTGAAAATGCAAAGACATGTCTTAGAAAAGAAAAGGTTCTTCTGGCACTCTGTGGCAGAACAGGAAGAAAAGGTATCTTAGAAGCCTGACTAAATAAAGGCTTATCAAAAAAAAAAAACTGTTCTCATTGCACTGCCTAAGGCTGCCTGAAGAGCGTTTTCTTTTCAAGACTGAAGATGTTTGTCAGAATCAGAATCAGGTTTATAACCAAGTAGGTTTTCACCTACAAGGACTTTGCCTTGGTATATTGGTGCATAACAATAAACATAGTAAGTAGAACATTTAAAGAAAGATAAAGCAAGTACTGCAAGTCAAGAAGCATGAATATAAAATTGACAAAATGTGAAAAAATATTATAAAATGATGTACGATATGACTGTTATGTAAATGAAAGCTGTACAGTTTTGTGCATGGATGTGCAAAACATTGACCAGGAAATGTATAAGAATATTTGCAGTGCAAAATAGAATCAAATTAACTGTGGAGCGTAACCCCATAGCATCGTTAATACTACCTGGAACTGTAGATTAAATTGATTTTACCGCAGCAAAAATAGGTCATAAACATAATGCGTGTCCTTGAATGTAGCCAGTGAAAGCTCTGAAACTAAAACAGATCACCATTTAAAAAAATAATAATAATAAAAAAATAAAACAACTTAGTTTGTGAAGATATTTTTTCTTCGGTAAGTGCTCATATTATTCTGCATCTTTAAGTATGCACATGATGTAATTTGCGTCAACCAAATGATCCATCTAATTCATTACATGCTACATGGATTATAACTACGCTTAAACTGCCTATATACAGTAAGAATTTATATTCCGATCAATTATTAAATATATTTTATTTTTCATTACATGACAATTATTTTGTTAATATAAACAATGAACATTAATTCTATTGCATAATAATCTTTCACATATATTCAGTGTATACACACACACATGCACAAACGTCCACTTACCTTTTGCTGACTTCTGGAGTCTCGATCTCTATCTCAACCGGCTGAAAGGGCAGGACAGGTTCTGGTGGTTCCGCTGGACCCAGCACCTCGTCCAGCTCTGCTCAACCCAGACACACTTAATGATTTTGTCACTGTTGGTTCCCATTTTCCTCCCAACATGCCCTACCATTTCAACCACTGTGACAATAACATTCTCACCTTTGTATTTCAAATTAAAATGAGTTGGAAATGTTTGATCACACACAACAAGCTAACACTGTTCTCTGCCGATCCCTCGCTTACCTTCCACTTCCTCCCAATCATCCAGATCGTCCTCACTGTCCTCCTCCTCCTCATGTCCTTTCTCGGCCTTCTTGGCGTTCACCGTACCGGCAGGTGCTCCTGAGGTCACCATGTCAAAGTCGTCTTCACTGTCGGTCTCCTCCTCCTCCTCCTCCTCCTTCACTGGTGACTGGAAGTATTTACTGGTTTTGACAGAAGGGGTGGTCGGGGCTGCGGTGGAAGCGGCGCTCCCCGCTGCTCGTTTTGTGGCGAAACGGGGTTTGGGTTTGACCTTCCTCTCAAGCTTCTCCTCTTCCTCTGTGACGCCATTACCATGGAAGGACAGACAGAAAGAAGCTGGTTTTAAGCTGCTGCGTAGAAGTGATGATTACGACTGGGGCTCAGGGGGCGGAGCAGGTCACAGGTTTGCTCACAGGGTTGGCGGTTTCATCGCCAGCCCTTCCTGTCCACATGTCAAGGTGTCCTTGGGCAAGACACTGAACCCCAAATGGTTCCTGATGGCTGGCCAGCACCCCACGAGGTAGCTCGCTCCCATCGGTATACGTGAGTGTGTGCCTGAATGAATAATGCTATTGGAGGCGTATCTCAGTTTATTAAAGCTGATGTGGCATTGATCTGTACCACACCGATATAAGATATATTGCCGATGTAGGTTCCACAATTCCATACAGTGACCGCTTTAATCAGCCCTGACAATCGGCTGTAATTCATAACCTTGCAGCCGCATACCAACATCTAACACGAATGCATTTAGCAGGAAACCCGTGTGTTCTTGCTTAAATCAAAAGTACTTTACAACCTGGGTTATTCCCACACAGATAAACACTACTTTAGCGAGCTAAATATAGTCCCCCCCCCCCCCCATCATCCATTTTTTTTTGGGATGCAAACTTCATACATCCTCTGCAGCAAACGGGGAGCATGAGGTGAAATGTATTGTGGATAGGACAACTTGCGCTGTGTTATTGTGATGGATAGCTTATGCCGAACACTAAGATGTTTTCCTCTTTTAAAAGTCTGGCTCGTGCAACATGTAATCCCAGCAGCTGTGACCCCCCCCCCCCCCAGACTGTAACTAACGGACAGATAACTAAGAGGATGTCGGGGAAGGGTCGAACTAAGGCCAGAAGTGAACAGGAATGTGGACAGGCTGTGGCTTTAACATATAACCGACTCCTTTGTGCCTTTAACTTCGGACACAACATGGGGGAGCCGCGGCGTCAAGATGGTGGGCGCTGTAGGCTGGGTCTCCAGACATATCTGTGTTGTGTGTTTCCCCCCAGATATGTCTGCGTTGTTTGTTTGCGTGGAAATAAATACTGCTTGAAAGACACTCGCATGTCTCGTGGGGATCCCTTTTCACCAGTCAACCCGGAGAGAGGTCGTCGAATCTCGACAGTTTAATAGCGGGCTAGGTCCGCCCTGACTTGTCCTACCTGCATCTTTCTTCTTCGCTCTCGCTTTTGCCCCGCTGCCCTTGGCCTTCAGCACCTGCTTCCGTGTCTTTGTATCTCTGGCCTCTGTCAACGCGCGCGCTCTCCGCTTTGCCATGCTGTCTCTCTTGTCTTTCCTCACACCTTTCTAAGTCAAAACTGCTGTCTGGGAATGTTTTTTTTTTTTGGTTTGTTGGTAAAACTAGACCGGCGGGCGTCCCTCCGCTCTCCTCATGGTGTTGTGTAAGAGCAGGGAAATAGCAGCTTCCAACATTTCGCCCAGCGGCTTTCATAACACAAAGACTGCACTCCGGTTGTTTTGGAGGCAGGCCGCTGCTTCTTCTTCTTCTTTTTCCTTTTTATGCCGGGTGGCACCAACGTTAAGGTGCATTACCGCCACCTACTGTATTGGAGTGTGAACCAGCGTTTACCCGCTTCATAATTAAAAAAAAAAAAGCACTCAATTCTCTTAATCAGTTCTGTTCTCTTGAGATAAACAAATAAACTCTCTAATCCATAAATAAATATATTTTTAGGCTTTAGATCTTCCACTACCAACTTTCTAAGTTCGCTCTTCATTGTTTCTCGTTCATTAGTATACTTTTGACAGACGCAAATAACATGTTCTGCTGATTCCTCTATTCCACAGTGCTCACATAATCCTGTCGGATGTTTATTTATTAATTTTAAGGTTTAACTCAGCATGGTATGTCCAACCCTTAATCGTGTTAGAATAATTTCTTCATTAGTATTTCCTCTTGTCTTCCTCACCCCTCCTACTTCCCGTTGTGTTTCATAAAGCTGACGTCCTGTATTTCCTGTATCCCACTTTTGTTGCCCCTCCTTAGTGGTACATGCTTTAATGACTGCTTTTGCTTCGAATTTACTGAGTGAGATATTCACGATGTCTTCCTTTTCCAACGCCTGCTTTGCTAATCCTTCAACCTTTTCATTGCCCTTTATCCCCCTATGAGCTGGTATCCACATAAATATTATCCTGATATTCATACTTTTACATCTATACAGATTTTCATACATCTCATTTACTATATCCTGTCTACTGTGAGATGTGAATGATTGCAATGACTGTAATGCAGAACATGAATCTGTACAAAGTATAATTTTTTGATTCTAGTGTCTTCTATCCACTGTAGTGCTGTTGCTATTGCCATCATCTCTACAGTGTATACTGATAAATGATCTGATGTTCTCCTATTAATAAAGACGTTTAAGGATTCAGGCCTCTTCTTCTTCTTCTTCTTCTTCTTCTTCTTCTTCTTCTTCTCCTTTTTTAACGGCGGTTGGCATCCAGCTTAATGGTATGAGGCAGGACTCTGACATCACATCCGCTTCTTCTGCTCCTTCGCCCACGTGGCCCAACCTGTCCCCAAAAATCTCGATTTACCTTTTCAGGCTGACACAATATATACATTCATATCTTTGCTGCTATGTTAACCGAAGGGCAAAAACTGTGGCGTGTTTTGAGCAAAGTAATACTCAATTTTGGACACTGAGGGGCGGTGTTGTGCTACCTGTGATGCTTAGCTACAAGTCACATGTGATGTGTTCAAGAGAGGCCATTATGGAAGTTTTGGCCTCTTTATTCAAATGGAAATACATTTTCCAAATCAATCAATCAAATCAATGTGCAATTCAGTCATGCAATTTGAAAATTTATTTCGCAATTGGCAATTCAGTATGCAAAGTGGCAACGGAATCCTCAAATCATTTTGAATGATTTTGATTTAAAATTAGAATGAAAGTTCAATCAGTTGCATTTCATATTGCCATGTTTTTTTGGTCTCTTTATTTAAATTGCAATTAATTTAGCAGTTGGCAGTTCAATATGCAAAGTGGCAATGCAATCCTCTATTCAATTAGAATTATTTTGATTAATAATTTAAATGAAAGCTCAATCAATTGCATTTCATGTTGCCATGTTTTTTTGGTCTCTTTATTCAAATGGAAATTCATTTTGCAATTGGAAATTCAGCGTGCCAGTGAAACAGTGCCCACGTTGCAATCGGTCAGTACGCTCATCAAGGCCAGTCTTCAATAGGATAGTCATTACCTCATTCAGCGATTGGGTAACAGCCGGCGTTGTGCTGAAAAAGACTACAGGCCGAAAAAAAGGCTGCCCCCTCCAACTAACTCAGGACAGCAAAGTCTGACCCAATTTGCGATACTTGCATGTCATGACCTCCACTCTAAGTCCTGAATAGTTTGTCATTGTCAGCCTTTGCAATTTACATAATTTACACAAGAAATTATGAAGATTCTATATCATAAGGGCAGCATGTTTAATGTACAGAAAATACGTGCATTTCCCTTTGACAGAAAAGTCCAAGCCTTTGATATGAATATAAGTTATGCTAGAAATATTTCTCGTGATGACTACTTTCAGTGCAGTTCACCTGGAAGATGTGGTCCATTCCACAACGCAGATTGAATCCGGAGTCTGCTTGTTTCACCCAGACACTTCAACGAAGAGATGCAGAAAAACATGTGGTGTGTCATTGCAGGGGTTCAAATTTATGGTGTGTTGAGTGATTCACGACGTCAACGCATGCATTGAGCAACATGCAAACACATTTTCACCTTAGTTGCCGATAGTTGCAGGTAGCCTTTGAGTGGAAGTCTGTAGCTATCTAATTCAATTCAATTCAATTCAGTGTTATTTTTGTAGCCCAATATCACAAATCACAATTTTGCCTCAAATTTGCCTTTATAATCTGTATAACATATGACACCCTCTGTCCTTAGACCCTCGATTCGAATAAGGAAAAACTACCCACAAGTATATAAAAAATATGAGTATTTATGTAAAATATAAGTGTAGAGGACGGATCCAGAAATCATAATACATACAAATATGATGGAAATGATGAAATTGTAGTATATACTGTATAATTATGATGAAACATTTTAGAATGTAAAACATAAGGGAAGAGGATGGATCCAGAAGGACAACTGAGCAGCTCCAGGTGAAGCCCATCGAGCAGGACCCGAGCCACACCACCACCAGCTGGCTCAGGTCTCACCTGAACCAGCCCTAACTATAAGCTTTATCGAAGAGGAAAGTCGTAAGCCTAGTCTTAAATGTGGAGATGGTGTCTGCCTCCCGAACCCAAACTGGGATCTGATTCCACAGGAGAGGAGCTTGATAGCTGAATGCTTTGGTTCCCATTTTACTTTTGGTGACTCTAGGAACCACAAGTAGCCCTTCATTCTGAGAGCACATTTACAAAGTGAGATCAGTCTGATAGATAGGATTTAAACCAGCTTAGTGCAGTTCCTTTAATGCCAATTAAATGTTCCACTCGCTGTAACAGTATGTGATGGTCAATGGTGTCGAATGCAGCACTAAGATCTAACAAGACAAGTACTGAGACAATTCCATTGTCTGATGCAATTAAAAGGTCATTTGTAATCTTCACCAGTGCTGTCATTGTGCTGTGATGCACTCTAAATTCTGACTGAAAATCCTCAAATATACTATTGTTATTTAGAAAGTCACATAACTGATTGGCAAATGTTTTCTCAAGGATCTTAGAGATAAAGGGAAGGTTAGATATAGGTCTATATTTGACCACCCTGCGTCAAGAGTGGGCTTTTTAAGAAGAGGTATAATTACAACTATTTTAAAAGACTGTGGTACATTGCCTGTTAATAAAGACAGATTGATCATATGTATTAAAGAAGTGCTAACTAGGGGTAAAACATCTTTAAGCAGCCTAGTTGGAATGGGGTTTAAAAGACAGGTTGATGGCTTAGATGAAGAAATTGTCGAGGTTAGTTGAATAAGGTTGACAGAAGAGAAGCAGTAAAAGTATACATCAGGTTTTACAGCTTTCTGACGTAATGAATTTTCTCTCTAATAGTTAAAATTGTATCATTAAAGAAGGTCAGGAAGTCGTTACTACTGAGGGCTATAGGAAAACATGGCTCACTGGAGCTGTGGCTCTGTCAGCCTGGCTACAGTGCTAAAAAGGAATCTGGGGTTGTTTTTATTTTCCTCTATTCCAATCCAATCCAATCCAACTTTATTTATAAAGCACCTTAAAAACAAGTTGACCAAAACACAAACTCTAGAAATAAACAATAATATAAAACATAGAGGCACAAAAACAAGAACATCAGCCTTCAGAATAAGTTAAAAGCCAAAGAAAATAAATGAGCTTTAAGGAGGGATTTAAAACCAGGAAGTGACTCGGACAGTCTGATGTGCAGAGGCAGCTCATTCTAGAGTCTTGGAGCTACCACGGCAAATGCACGATCACCTCTTAATTTACGTTTGGTCTTAGATACAACCAACAAAGCCTGATTTGCCGACCTAAGCGAGCGAGAGGGGGTGTAGGGCACAAGAAAATCAGACAGGTGCTGGGGGGCCAGGTAATGGAGACATTTAAAAACAAATAAAATAATTTTAAAATCAATGCGAAAGCGCACAGGGAGCCAGTGAAGGGATTGGAGGATAGGTGAGATGTGGGCCAATTTACGTATTCCAGCTAAAAGACGAGCAGCTGTGTTTTGGACTAATTGTAATCGTGCCAGAGATGATTTGCTCAGACCAGTGTAAGGAGCATTGCATTAATCTAAACGAGTGGTGATAAAACCATGTATTAAAATTTCAAAATCATGTTGAGATAAAAACGGTTTTACTTTAGCTAGTTGCCTCAGCTGGAAGAAGCTGGTCCTCACCACTGCACTAATTTGTGTGTAGAGTTTTAAAAAACAGTCCATCTTGACTCCCATGTTTGTAACCACAGGGCTAACGGCTCGGGTTAGAGGACCTAGGTCAACAGGAACTGCAGCAGCTGAGTCACTAGGAGCAAACAACTCAAGCTCACTTTTTCTCTCATTAAAATACAAAACATTCGTAACCATCCATGCTCTCACATCATTTAGGCACTCTAAAAGGGTTTTTGACTGGCTTAGTGGCACATATATTTGGCAGTCATTAGCATAAAGATGAAATGAAATATAATAACTCCTGAAGATTGACCCAATAGGCAGCAGGTACAGTGAAAAGAGTAGAGGCCCAAGGACAGACCCTTGAGGCACTCCGCACAACAGAGAAGCCCATAATGACACAGCTTCACCGACCTGAACTGAAAAACTTCTATCTTCAAAATAGCCAACCCCTTAATGTACACACAGTTCTCCAGTCAAGACAATAACATTTGGTGGTTGACTTTATCAAATGCAACCGTAAGGCCGATAGGAGAAGTGCAACAATATCACCAGAGTCTGAAGCCAGAAGAATGTCATTGAAGACCCTAAGCAGAGCTGTCTCAGTGCTGTGGCCTGACTTAAACCCAGACTGGAAAATCTCAGTTATGCTATTTTCCTTCAGAAATGAGCTCAGCTGCAGATAAACAACTTTCTCCACAATTTTGGACAGAAGAAGGAGCTTAGAAATAGGCCGATAATTAGAAAGCCCATGTCACTCTTGACCAGGTTTCTTTATCAAGGGTTAAACAACTGCATGTTTTAAACTTATAGGTAATAGGTACAACTCCACTGACTAAACTGCCATTAACAATATCAAGTATATAGGGCACCAATGTGGGAAAAATCTTGTTAAAAAGATGAGGGGAAATTACAACATTGCGGGAGCCAGTGATCTTCATTTGGCCAAAAATCTTTTCTGGAAAAGACAGACTAACAGGCTGAAACTTGTGAAAAACAGTAGAGCAGGTTACAGAGATACCAGGTGTTAGAGTGAAAAAAATGGTTATACTTTTGCTAAGATGCATAAACATTTTCTTTAGGTAGTGGTTCCTAAATTGTTGATACTAGGAAGTTTATAACTGTTTCCTGTGTGTCAAGATGTGGTGACAACCCCCTTCACTGAGTTAGTGTGTGAGTTTCAACAGACGCACGAAGGATAAGATAGGGCACTTTGAGTGAGCACAATGGAGAGAACCAGTTTAGATCAGCTGTCAGATAAGATAGCCACATAATATCTAGGGGAAAGGTCATAATGTGACCTCTCGGGTAGATGTTTTCTTTCAGAGGACCTGTCCACTTGGGCTGGATGAAGATGACATCACCATGTTGTGAACCAAGGGAGAGATCCATGGCTCATCCATCCCTTCTTTTTATAACCAATTAGATAGCAGCATGATTTAATTTATAACTCTGTATAATGTTAAGATAGTCACTCTCTTTTCGGGAAGGGAACTGTTTTGCAAACTGCAATTTTTAGATCAAAAGAGATCCATTTACATGCTTTTATTTTGATATTCCAATTGTATTAAATCAACTGAACTGAGGATTAATTTTCAGTTCATATTCTGTCCTGTAAATAAAGAACGCACTTACACAGGGTCACAGATACCCCTTTTCCACCAAAATGAACCAGGTGCTGATTCAGAGCCAGTGCTAGAGCCAGTTCAGAGTTGGTTCAAATGACGAGCCTTCTAAGAACCCGTTTGTGCATCCACTGGCTACAGAGCCAGCACAGAGCCAGGTCTCTCATGACTGTATACGTCACATCTTTCCCGGTAACGCTAGTGCGGCAGCGCCAAACACAAACACCGTCAACAATTGCAGACGGTATGTTCGCCGTAGTTTGTACAGACAGAGATTATGAGCAAGAGTAACGGTACGTACAGAACATTTATTTTTAACAATAACATGTCAACTTTAGCCTCAGCATGTTGCTACCCTCATAGCATCAACTCTGCTGATAAACGATCACATTGCAGTTAAATAAAAATTGATTAAGCGTTGGTGTAAGAAGCATAAGTGAAAACTGTTCGTCTTGTCGGTCACAGTAACCCCGCCCCCAGCCGCCGCAGTAAGCGGTGCTTACTTCTAGACCAGCAACGAGTTGGTGCTACTGAAGAACCACTTTTCCTGGCTCTGAGCTGGTGCTTCGGCTGTGGAAACACAAAGAACCGATTTTAAACTAGGTTCTGGCTCCGAACTAGCACCAGCTCCGCCTTGGTGGGAAAGGGGTAACAGAGGTAACCTGATAAGGGCCCTAGTGCTCTCCACCTTGTGGATAAAAAAGTGAAGAAACTCCTCACACAGTTTTGATGGATCCTCCAGGCACTGGGATTTTGGGACATTAAGAACAGTTTTGAGGATATTAAAAAGAACTCGAGGGTTGTGGCCATTTGAAGAAATAATATCAGAAAAATTCTTTGTCTTTTCAGCTTTTAAATTTTTTTTTATAAAAAAGCCAACTCTCTCTAAGCATCTGACATTAAACTTTGGAGTTTGTCCCTCTTCCACTTTCTTTCAGCCTTCTTGCACTCGCGTCTGGCAGCCCTCGTGAAATCATTCAACCAAGGCTCAGGTCTCGGTTTAGACAGCCTGGTTTTTATGGGGGCTACCGTGTCTAATGCTGTTTTGCATGCAACGTTAAAGCCAGCGCATAACTCCTCAACAGTTGAGTCAGAAAAGAGAGTCACAGCTTAGATTGAAAACAGAGGAAAATTGAGCAACGGTGGCGGGATTAACTATACGACCATGGCGCATTGGAGCGCATGGTTTAACTACGTCAAGAGAGAGGGGAATTTCAACAGGCATATGGTCAGAGAAAAAGGCATCACAGACTTCAAGAGTGTGCCCTCGTTCTTGTGTGGGGCCAGATACATACTGTACAAGGTTAAATCACTCAATAACAAAAGCCTCTTGCCACTGGTTTTTCAGGACAACACACGTGGATGTTAAAGTGCCCTGTATAAGGACGCACTCAAACATTGGCACAAACTCAGCCAAAAATTGAGAAAAGTCATTAATGAAATCCTTGTTGTATTTGGGTGGCCTATATACGAGTGCACATAACACTGGGGATGCGCGGTTCACTATGACAAATAGAATTGTCTGTCTTGTTTTCCAGGTTGGGTGTAGAGGGTTTAGATCAAGGCTTTCGGATGAGTTATCATTTAGTTTAGGTTTAGGGTTGATTAATAGGCCTGAGTCGAAGATGGCTGTAACTCCACCTCCTCGGCCGGTGCCTCGAGGAATGTGAGTATTAATATGACTGGGCGGAGTGGATTCATTTAGGCTAACATATTCTTCATGACCCAGCCAGGTTTCAGTGAGACAAAAATAAGTCAATATGATAATCTGATTAGATCGTTCACTAGTACAGCTTTAGATGACAGAGATCTGATGTTTAGGAGTCCACATTTAATTTTACTATTCTGTTGTTTATTTCAGTGGTGGTAATTTAAAAACTTTTTATGTATAACTCCTCTTCTGTCAACTTTTGATTTTATTAATTTAAGTGGCCAGGGGCAGACACCGCTACTAAGGAGTTTTGGGTGGGTAACTGCTCTGGAAGCGCAGAGAAGTGTGTAGGACTGCAACTCTGCCTCCTGGTTTCAACTCTGGGTAGTCATGGTTTAGGTCCACTGATAAACTCGGCCAGATTTCTAGATTTGAGAGGCGCTCCATCCAAAGTGGGATGAATGCCGTCTCTTACATTATGACCAGGTCTTCCCCACAATGTCCGCAAATTATCTACGAAGCCCACATTATTTGCTGGACACCACCTCAACAGCCAGCAATGTATTGAATATGGCCAAACTGGTCAGATTTGGCAGGGGCCCAGAGTCCGACATTGTCTTTGCATATGTACACACTGACTCAACATTAATTTTAGTGACCTCAGATTGGCGTAATCGGGTGTCATTACCGCCGGCGTGAATGACAATCTTACTGTATTCATGTTTATCCTTAGGCAGCAGTTTCAAATATGATTCAATGGTGCCGGCTCTGGCCCTTCATGTTTCTCAAAATGGAGCTGCCAATAATCAGAGTTGGTTTCTCAGCGGGTGTGTTGCTGATTGGGGAGAACCTTTTTGAAACGTGAACAGGTTGGTGGTGAACCTTGGGCTTCTGCTTAGGGCTACACTTGCTTTGGACAGTCACCCAGCCTCCCTGTATTCTTTGCTGTTTGGGAGCTGCCAGGGGACGGCTAATAGTAGCTAGCTTTGGTCGTACTGCACTGGCTACTGGGGTCTGGCTAACTACAGCAGCTACTGATTGAGTTCCCATGGTGTGGAACCATGTTTCCAAATCACTAAGCCTCGCCTCCAACACTTCAAATAAACTACATTTATTACATGTACCATTATTACGAGGCAGAGGAATAGCTAAACATTTGACACACTGAGGAAGAGAGGGCAGGAGAGGGAAAGGAAAGAGGGAGACAAGCCATTGCTAGCTGCTAAGAATGATAGCTAGCAAAACTGAATAGCGTGTAAACTGTGGCGCTTAAGTGCTTAGGCAAAACTAGTAAATGTTCGCATGTAACGTTATAGCAGATAGTTAGTCACTGTAATGAAGAATCGAACAAATTAGCTGTGCAATTACACGTTACACAATACCAGTAACAAATGAGACAATACACTTATGTCAGCATGGTGTCGTCATGGGGCGATCACAGCAAAAGAACATTGTTAACTAGTAGAGATGAAAAGGCAGCAAAACATCCTTCCATTTATGATTCACTCTTTTGATGGGTCCTTTATTTGTGATGCATTTGCAAATGTGGCCGGTTCAAGAATGATGAGACCGGAAACAAAACAAAATTATTTTGTCTTTTTGTGGGTCTTTTATTCCCCAACTGCACTTAACAAAGAACAGCATAAACTCTGTAACTTTGAGGGTTTAAGATAATCACATCGATAACAAAACAGAATAGTTATTTTTTTTCCTGTTTGTACATCTTCTGTAATCAATATCAACTTTCCGCTGGTACATAAATAATTACAGTAGATAGACTCTAGCTCAATGCCTTCTGCAGATACCTTGACCTAATGAATATCGAAAATGAAAATAAAAATACAATGGAAATAAATACATTTGCTAAGCCACACAACTTACATTATTGCACTCAGAAACAAACTATACAAACATTCTTAAATGAGCTCAAAATACATTTTACAAAAAAGTCATGAACTCACTCTCACTGAAGTGCGCAGCCTGCGTGCTAAGACACAGACCTGGAACTCAACACGGCATCTCCTCTACAATTGAGAAGAAGCATACAGAATGGACACTGTTTATTTAAATAGTAGTTTAAATTGTTTTTATGCAACTTCCTTCCCTTGAGTGGTGGTATTTCCACATTGGCAAGTCTCTTAGTTAGCTCATAAAGGGGGCTGGCATTCTGAGAAAAGTCCTTTGGTGATAGTAGCTTAACAGTCTAGTTTTAACTCGCCAACTGTTTTTGGGGTTTTGTCTTTCAGGACCCTGATGGCAGTGGTGTCAGCAGTGCACATGTGCTTGATTTTAATTTGATTCCATAGTGCCTCAGTCTCTGCAATACTTCACTGACATTGCTTTAATATATTTTGCTGAACACTAGAGTATCATCTAAATATGGGACACGTATTTTGTCTCGGCTGCCCTCTTAACACTCCTCCATGCAGTGTTGAAAGGCTGCTGGAGCATTCATAAGTCTGAATGTGATCCTGGCCCATTCATACAATCCCCATGGTGTCACGAAAGCTGTCAGGTGCTTGCTGTCTTTTGCCATAAACCCCTGATGGTAGGCCTTTCCCTGGTCTAACAGTAAAAACATGGTGTTTCCTCCAAGGAGATCCATGATATCCTGGACTCTGGGGATCGGCTGTCTTAAAGTTTAACACCCTATAATCTATGCACGGGCGTAAGGAGCCACACTTTCTGACACAACACAACATTTCTCTATCCACTCCTGTGTGATCAAATCCCTTAAATAGTCCTTCATTTGATCATATAAAGGCTTTGGTACAGCCATCGAAATGAGTCAGAAGTCACAGCGGCCTGTTTTACATGAAAAAAATTGTGTTTGGGCTGTTTTGGGTTTTTATGTGTGTCTGAATAAATAAAGCCACAGCTTTCATACCATGTAAACGTTAATGTAAAGTTCAAATGATGAGTTTAGTTTTGAAGCCCTTAACGTTAGTTTGGAAGGATTTCCACCAAAACACCTGTTTATTGACAGATGAGATGGAGACAGACAGATTGCGGTTGACAGAGGAAGATAGCTAGCTTAATACAATGAATTCACAACGCTCAAATTTTAAATTCAAATCCCGTTAGAGGTGTTACATCTGATGACAAATGGACCGAGCTAATTTCAGATTTTATCACAGCGTCGGTACATGATAGTGGAGTGGAGCCTGACAGCGACTCGACCTCAGAGTCTGACTCGGACGGCCCGGCTAATGTTAGCTCCGATCATGACGGCGAAAGTAAGATGGAGGAAGACGAGGAGAAAGAAATTCCACTTACGACTGAGCCGATGATGACATACTATGTGTGTGATTCTAGTTATATAAATGATGACAGTGTTAAAGACATGCAGATAGCACAGGAGTACAAGTGTAGCTGCGAACTCTACAATGGCGGCGCTTGCGGTCTTCATGCCCCAGGAGATGGTGAGACGACATGACCAAATTAAAGAAATGACCAATGGTAAGTGCTTCAATAGTTTAGCTAACTAACGTAAACCTTTTTCTGTTTGTAAAGGCTATTAAAAGTCACTAGAGGAGGCTAAGAAAGCAGCCTAGCCAGTGTTATCAGTCACTAATGTTGTGTCAGTGTTTGTGACTTAGTCTGGCTATGAGCATCTCTAAGAGACAAAAGGTGAGGAACTAATTGTAAATATAGCAAAACAAAGGTAAAAGTATAGGTTGTAAACTGAAATGACATCACAAGGTGAAAATAGGTTACGTTTCTGAATATGGGGCTATATTAATATGGAAATGATCAGGCCCTCATTCAACAATCATTCAACATGATATAGCCAGCCTAAACTCTTTGTGATGACTTGATTTTTAATTTTATGCTGTCCTTTTGTAGATGAAAAACATCTGGTTCTCCTTGGGAAGATCAGCTCCACTATGACTCTGTCCAAGGATACGGTGTGCTCCAAAAAAAAGCCAGGAAATCGACCCTGTAGCGGAGACCTCACCATGCACAGCAGGTATGTCTTATTAACGTCTTATTTAACTTCAACATACATATAGGCTTTATTGTTTGTAGTGTCACTTCCTCAGATTGTGAGAAATAGAACACAAAATACTGTAAATAATGCAAGAACAACAGAATGATACATAGATCCATATCAATGTGTCTGTGCTGGTGACCAAAGGTATTGACCAAGATAGATGCATAATTAATACATGTATAACTACTAAATAATTGTATAGCTATTGATTATTTCCTTTCTTGTCTACTTAAGTACTTAAAATGTATGAGACTTTGTAGGTTAATAATAACTCTGTCTTACTGTGGGTATACATTATAGTAGTCTTTTATTAGTAGTTATTATAGTAGTCATATGATTTTCGTCTAGTACAAAAGGTTTGCGGGAGTCCACCAGAGAGCCAATGGCCCAGACAAGAGAGTTGAATTACTCCGCCCCTTTAACAGTGAGCCCAGAGCCAATAAAATGGCCAAACACCGTCGTGGCCGCACCGGACGGCTTTCTTTAATAACCTTACTCCTGATATGCTGCCATATGTCAAATAACATGTGGGAGAGGCTAAAGGAAATTAATTTAGAAATTGAGATGCATTTCACCATAAAAGAACTACACAAATTAAGTTGAAAATTATTCAAATATCCTGGGGACATCTCTGTAAAATGCCCAGGCTTGTTTGAATTACAGTAAAGCTGTGAGTGAGAAACTGTGAGGCTGGCGAGCACTGGCACGTTGGCAGAATTAAAAAATTGATAATTCGCATGCGTAAGTTTTAGTGGGAACTCAAGCGGAATTGTCTGTCATATATGTGGATGAATGCGAATCAGAAGTGCGAAGTAGAACGGAGAAAAGTGAAGGTGAGGTCCTTGTTGCTATGAGTGTCTGAGTCAGCGTGCATTGAGAGGAGAAATAGACTTAGATTAAATTGAATTATTTAGAAAAGAGTTTAAGTCTCTCAGTGAATGCGTTAAACAAAGAGGTTAAACAAATACTGTTTAAATTAAACATACAGCATATGCGCTACAGATATTTATACTAATAATATCACTCTATAAATTACATAAACTTCTTTTCAGTTAAAACTGAAGATATTTCTGATGCTCTGCTGAGCTAGACTAGATCCCGGATAACTGAATTAGAGACAAAAATATGATTATTTAAAGGATATAAAGGTAATATTTCAGAGTTTTACTGTTGAATCAATGAGGACCGTTTCAGAAATGTTGTTATTCAGACAGAAATAGAGATACAATTTTATATTAAAAAAAAACCTCTTGTTGAAAAGAAACAAAGATTAAATTTCATGGCTTTCATTAGTAAATAATAATAAAAAATAGTGCTGCTGCAGCCACACGTCACATTCCACACTGAAGCTGTCAATATGGCCAGAGGATTAGACTCAGAAGGAGGACAGCCCCTCAACTGTGCAGAACTAGCTGGAAAAGAAATAAAGCTCAGATCAGACTTAGAGGCAAGCCCATTGGAATATCCAGATTTGACTATGTATACAGACGGGTGCTGCTACAGAGGAGACCAAGAAAATGATACAGCAGACAAAGCAGCAAAAAATAGTTGGAAGCTACACTCCCAGACAAATGAAGATAAAATGCCTGAACTAACTGAAGCCAACATAATCAAAATCCCAAGATATGACGGCTATGGTGGAGAATTACATTACAGATTGTCAGACCTACAATGATTATAACCCTAAGAAAACTTACAAGTGTCACATGGAAGAGTCCGGTCTCTGAAGCACTATTCCAACACATCACTAATGGTTTAATTGACAATGGAGCTGAAAACAGAACCAAAAGCTAGAGGTACTTGCTGGTGAAGCATTATGCAAACATGTAGATGCAAAAACTGTAATAAAATGCTTAAAATTACTTGATTCCTCGTTATGGTGTCCCCAGAACTATCAGGTCAGATAACAGTACAAAATTTAACAACAATGAGTTAGTCGGGGATAGAGAAAGTTATAACCATCACACACAAGTTTTGTGCAGTTTATCATTTTACAAGGAACAGTGGAGAAGGCCAATCAGACGCTGAAGAGAAAAAATCAGCAAAATATGTTATGGTACAAAGCAGACCTTGTGATGAGTACAAGACTGCCCTGATTAATTTGATAAATTTAATTTCGAGTTTTGTCTGAACAGGTACAGTTGGCTGAACCTTATGCAACTTCAATTCAACTTCAATTCAATTCAATTTTATTTATATAGCCCAATATCACAAATCACATTTGCCTCAAAGGGCTTCACAATCTGTAACATACGACACCCTCTGTCCTTAGACCCTCGATTCGAATAGGGAAAAACTACCCAAAAAAACCCTTTTAACAGGGGAAAAAATGATAGAAACCTCAGGAAGAGCAACAGAGGAGGGATCCCTCTCCCAGGAGGGACAGACATGCAATAGATGTCGTAAGTACAGAATAGATTCATAGCATAAAAATCATAACATATACAGTTATGATGGCAATGGCAAAATTGTATATATATATATATATATACATGTACTTGAGCTGGGACTCCAGTGATCCAGGTAGGGAGGGGTACGAGTGAAGGACCATATGAGAAACCCAGGTGGACTGGGACTCACGGAGTAACTGAGTAACTTCACATGTAGTCCAGGTAAAAGAAAAAGCTGCAGCAAATTTTGAAACACATTGTGTACCTGCCCCCCCGCCCTCTTGTATTTTAGCAGAGGTTAGAACTGATTTGGAAATGTGTGAGGGCTGTAAAAAAAAAGAAGAAGGAATTTATAAAACAACCTTGATATTCTTTCTGTCATACAGGCTTTTGTGGCCTCTGAGGCACAATGTGTATTCCCATTACAGTTGCTGTTTTGGTTACGTATTCATTATTGTGAAGAACCCGCCCCCTCCAAGCAGACTTGTTATTGTTTAAGATAAGACACAAATAGTACCCCCAGCTGTAAAAACACAGTTTGGGCTAGTTTTATGAGGCAGAAAAATGTTTATGTGATTGCTTGTTAGTCAAACTCTGTGTATGAAAAGTGTATGTTTGATTATTTGCAAGTTATTTCTTTGATTAAGATTCCAGTGAATTTGTCGTATTTGAGGAGGATTTTTCCAATAACTTGGCAAAAGAATAATACAACGGATACACTGGACTCTGGCTGAGAATTTATTTTTGTTTTGTTTTGAATGATAGAAAGACTGATGAATGTAAATACCTGTGATACAATAAAAGGTATAGCTGATTAATTGGGGTATGAGGTATGACAAAGAAATTGCCTGAAAACTTAGGTAATGACAACTAATGCCAGTAGAAGTTTTGAGAGGTGTGTTTACACCTAAAAGGTGTAAAAGGAGGGATTGTTAGACTGAAATAATTTGCTATACTGATGTTAGGATGGTTAAACGTATTCTTTTAGTAGTAGTCACTAATTGTGTGTGTAATAAGTCACTAAATGGTTGTGTTCTATTATGTCAGCACCGTGACACTGACATAATAGAATAGATTACCTAAGGGGGAAGGCTAAGATGTGATCTATTGGGGAGACGTTTACAGGCACTGTCCACTCTGGAGGGGTAGGCTGTGAACAAGAGGAGGTCCACAGGCACACCCCCGACTCAACTGCTGGCCAATTACATAGCAGCAATTGTCATATAATACTTTGTATATTCCCAAGTTAGTTGTTATTCTTTTTTTGGGCTGGAGCTGCACCTACCTACAGAGAATGCATGTAGCCCACATGCTTTTCATTTGATTCTCTAATGATAATAAAGCAACTAAATTAGGTTTCAATTCGTTTTCTTTGGCCTGCAAATGAAAGAATGCGATCACATATTCTACATTTTATTTGAACAGCACTATGCTTATTCTCTGACAGGCTGTTCTCACTAGATACTCACTTGTTCGCTCATCACTCTGTAATGAATGCCCCAGCTGTCTTTTTCTTTAAGTCAGGAAAAGCCATCTTCACTGTTTTATCAGTTTCTCTCCCTCTTCATCATTTGTCTGTTTTTTTCTGGCTGTTAATAACAACACGTTCAATGACAATGAATAGAAGCCAACGATGGCTGCCTTTCATGTCAAGCATGGGGACATGGAACTCCTCAGCACCGGCTGCTGGCCTAAAGGTCACTTCTACCCACCCAGTTCAGTTACTGTGGAATGTTTTTTTGTCAGCCATAATCTTGCATGAACTTGGTTGTTGTGTTTTTCGAGGTTCAAGGTGCGCATTTGGTTTACAGTTTTCTTTGTGTTCTGGCCAGTGACAACCCTGACATTCCATGGAACAATACTGTTCTGTTTTACACGTTGAACATTGTTGGAGCTTGCAATGTTTCTCTTTTTCTCCACAGCTGGTGCATTTTTGGGATTTTTGTAATTTCTCCTCGTCCTTGTAATCCCCTGCTTGCAGGGTTTTTATCACTTATTTGCATTAACTGATCTGTAGTACGTTGAAAAAGAGCTCCTTTAACCTCAAACGGTATATTGTCAACCTCTGGAGCCATCTTGGCAGGTGAGTGACAAGCAGAGCTGTGAAATGACGTTTTGCCTGTTACCGTGGATTTTGCTGCTTTCTAGTGGACACCTCAAGATACACGCTTCCCTTGGCTAGGCTGTCACTTCAACAGTAGCTGCACTCTCCACTACCTGGGTTACTTTTACGGGATGATTGATGCGGGTTGTCTTCCTCTGTTTTGGGGTGCCAGCCTCACTTCTTTCATCCCAGCGGTGCCGCCAAATGTAAAAGCCCTGAAAAGGGGAGTATTTAAATGACAGCTGCACTGACACAAACCTTCCTCAGATCATGTGTATAACGACTGAAGAGAGGAAGCGTTGTGTCTCTTGACGTAGCTCAATGGCTCTACGCTGCCCTTGCTGGAGCCCTCTGGTAACTACAACTACTCTTTCTACTGCTGGTGTTAGAGTGACATTTTGAACATAAAACATAAGAAAACACAAAACTACTGTACTCTAACTGCTCTACTACTACTAACTACTCTAAGACCGATTCCCGGGTCACAGACAGGAGGACGGGAGCGAGGTGACGAAGAGGCACAAAACAGGGAAATGAGAAGAGCACGTCACGGAGTGGGAGGGTAAAGGGTGTGGTAGGGTCTGGATTGGAACTGGGCCGAAGAGATGCATGGAAGGAGGAACGGAAGCTGCCAAATGAGAAATCCTTGGTTCCATAGCGTCAATCTTAAGCAACGTCAGTTACTGATGACCTGCTGTACAGCTCAAACCATTGACCATATCAAGTCAACTGTTATGTCCACAGAAGCCCTTATTTAAGAACAATTTCAAAACCTACAGAGAGAGAGAAAGAGAGAGAGAGAGAGAGAGTCTTAAAGGCCTATAAAAGTCTTACATATACAGAGGCCTTTATTAATTTAGATATGTAGGCAAAATTGTTTAAAATAGCCGATTATTAGTAGTGGTATTGCTGTTGTTGATTTTATTGACATTTTAAATTCCTTTTAAATCTTCTAATTTATTTACAGATCCGTGTTATTTGTTTAGATTACTTAGGCTCTTTATTTACTTGCAATATTGTTATCTGCACAATAATACACCACATAGCTGCGTAAGAATGTGTCTATGATGATTGACATTGTAAAATAAAAAACAAACAAAAATCAAACTGCTGCTTTGTGTGATGCCATACTTTGCAATTAAATTATCCTCTACATTCTAAAGTGTTAGATTAGTCACACATAAGGTGACGGCACATATTGCAACCATACAGCATGTAACTGTGTTCTATTATATTATCTGTGCACATGTGGAGGTGCAGAATTTAGGCTAAATGTCACGCCACTTAATTAAAGACTTACGCTTAGGATACACCTTCGTTTCCTTGCTCTCAGCTCCTCCAGAAGCCTCCGCTCTCCTTGCTCCTTGTCTCCTCGAAGTGCATTTAAGGGATTGGAAGATCCTTAATGATGGCGGAGGGGTTGCGATTTCCAGGTCATGGGAGGCGTGGAATCATAAGTTAGCGTAATGAAAAGCACCCATTATCTCTGTTCCAGCTCCTCATACTCCTGATATTACAGTTGTTCTCATTCACTTTGGTTCAATTGTTGAATGATAATTATCTTTTTCAAAATAAGTTCAAATCTGTGAACAATAAGTTTGTTGTTCAATTTGCACAATAACCACTTGCACATGGCTTGCTGACCAAAACTGATGAGTTGATTTTCAATGAAATTGTTATACTCTTGACAAATTCTGAACATTTAAAATGATCCATTCAATTATCAAAATCTGTCAGCCATACATGTATAGCCTATTCCATAAATAATCTACGACATTGAATATTTTTGATGTCTGCTAAATTTGCAAATTAACTGCCAGGTGACTAATGAATCAACCATCAAATTTGGAAGCATATTGATAGTGCTTGACCACAACACAATCACTACTATTTCTTAACATGGAAGAACACACCTGAACAGCAGCTACATGCTTGCGGAAGAGGAAGAAGAGGTGTAAGAATGCATGTTGGTGTTAGGGGAAGACATAACAGAGGAAGAGGTAGAAGGCAACGAATCCCTAATGAAATCAGAGCCACACCATGAAAGAAGCTGGTTGGAGTGTACAGCCTAATGTAAATAGGTCCAAAGTGTCATTAAATGTGCAAACATTCTGTAGGGAAAACAAAAAATATGTACGCGTTCTTTACTGTACATTTAATTTAATTCACAACAATACAGCAAGTAAATGCAAGTCTGAAAATTACATTGTACCGTATATATGTATGAGGAATATACACAATACAGCACATCAATTCTGTCAGCCTTTCCACTATAGACAGAGTTCTGAAAATAAATCAAATGACGATGAAACAACTCTACAAGGGGCCATTTAAGAGGAACAGTGACAGAGTCAAGGAGCTGTGGTACCAGTATATCCAGTTTTGCAGTTTTCTTCCACTCACCATTTTGACTTTTTAAAAATAGTTTGCACTTTCAGCTGCATCTCGACATATTGATAATGTAAATTTGACACAAATAAAATAAGACTCAATGTTGCAACATGTCCTCATACCTATTTGACAGAATATATCTACATATTCCAATGTCTCCCAAAACAACATATAGTTTATGACCAGTGGAGAGTACCAGCAACAGGTGTAAGTACGTTACGTGAGTCACGTGACGTTGAACACGTGGTTAATGTTGTGAAATTGTTGCAGTTTGGTTAGGTTTAGGCAACAAAACCACTTGGTTAGGATTAGGAAAAGATCATGGTTTGGGTTGAAATAAGTACAATACGTAAGTCATGTGACTTAAAACTTTAAATAAGTCAGTGCTGATTTTGGATTCACACAGGACACAAATCCTGGGTGAAAGTCCTGTGTTCGTTTGAAAGTTTACATGCTGGGATAGTCTCTTCATCCCAGTGGGAACATGAATTAAGTGGTAAAAACACCATGACTGAATAAATTCTTTATCGTGTCATTCTGCAACTGGTTGATTCCCCCGCAAAGAGTTCTGCTTCTACAGTCCAACTCTAATCTGTTCATTTCAGTTCAATTTTCATTTTGGTCTGTTGCGATCGCTTTCGAACATGTTGGGACTCTGTGGCAGATGTGTGTTTCACTTCAGAGAGCTGTCTGTCAGCTGATACAGTGAGACAGCTTCAGACTGACTCGCTGCAGTAGGAGTCTGATGAGACAAGGGGACCATTTATGTACTGTGTATGTATCTGTATACAGTACGCATACCTATTGCATGTATACGCATAAATGAATGCATGTTTATGTGTGCAGTGCATGTGCATCCAAATTTCTGCAACTGTGACAGGTTTTTGCTTTACAGTCCCCTGGATGTATGCATGCATTTATTGCCTTCTGTGAGCATGTAGGCTCTTGAGAGTGTGCTTATTGTGAGCGTGTACGTGTGTGTGTGTGATGTGAGATGAAGGGGGCTCGAGTCCATGGTCCAGTGCGCTGTGCTCCCAGCGCAGTGCATGGCTTCCATCCCTATATGAACCATCAGTACAGTCAGATAGGAATAAAAAGCCATACAGCGCACTGGGCATTGGGAAGACTGGATTTTAAGAGCAAGGACACGGACACACAGACACACACACAGAGTCAGTTGACAGATGGAAAGACATTAAAATAAATCCTCCTGGGGCCTGGAAAACAGGATAACAGCAGGCGAAGGACAGAGAGGAAGACAAAGAGCTGATAGAAGACGACACTGTGCCCTGTGTACTGGGTAAACTGGGAATACGGCATCATACTGGGTCTAGAACTGATCAACGGACTGACCAGAAGACTGACAGTGTGTCAGAGGGACAGCACAAGAAGCCTCATCAAGCATGAGTGATGCCACCCGGTGTTGAGGTTTGGCAACAGGTGTGACATCAACCCAGAAAGGCTCGATTTCCAACTGTGCAGCTCTCAGCTCTTGACGATCAGACAGAACTACCCTGGTATATCAGCGCGCCCTCATTCCCAGGGCGTCAAATACCGACGTTTTATCCCGCCCATCCGCCTTACATAAACACGCACAAGGTACCCTTTGGCGTTAGTAGGCGATGCCTGGAAATTATGTAACTTCCCTTAAAGTGTGGTTAGGTTTAGGGAAAAACCCACTCACAGTAGGAAAACACATAAGTCATGTGACATGTAGCATAACTTAAATCTTTAAAGTCCACGTTAACCACGGTCTCTTGGGTAAAAGTCCTGGGTTTGTTTGGCCCATCCGACCACCCCACTTCCTCCTTAAGTGGACTTTGTTGTTCTTTGTCACTCTTTACATTATGTCACCTGATTTCATAAAGGCTTTCTGGCAGCCCTGTGGGTATAATACAGACCCTAAAGGGCTCCTTGTGCGTATTTATATGAAGCCGAGCTACATGACAAAACATTGGTATTTGTAACCCTGGAAATGACAATGGGCTGGGTATATAATGTTCAATATTTTTTCCTAAGAAGTTTAAGAATCTTGACTTGTTAACCTATATACACTGCCATGTTTTAGATGGTGCATTCACATAAAGTCCCTTTTTGGATATTGTTATTTATTATACCCTATCTTCATCTCCTCAACCACAAGTACATCACTTTCCCTCCCTTCAGCTTTTCCAAGGACACACACAAATAACACACTTTTGTGGTACAGTAGAAGTGTTGTCAACTTTAATCCACATACCTGTTCCCCTCATGGATGTCTAAACCTTGAAAAAAATTAAAGAAAAAGAAACACGGATCCAAATGCCTATGCTAACAGAGAAAAATGTTACAAAGAGTATCTAAAAATGCATTCATTCATTTTAAATATATTTTGGTCATTTGGGATATACTTTCCTCCTTAGCAACAAGTATCTACAAGTATTGGAAATATTGTTCTACAAATTTATTTTGGTCCAGTTTATTTTGAAACATATACTCTCCAGATAAGCGGAAGAAGATGGATGGATGGATGGATACTCTCCAGATACACTAAGAACATATTTTAAACTTTGTAGCCTGTGTGATGAATATTTTTTAATAAATTAGATTCAAGAATGTCTAAACACAGCTGTAACTTTTATTTTTGTGTGAAAGGATCACACAATTGTCTCAAAGACTTAAAAATGAAATCAGGCATTTTTTTTAATCAGTGTAAATCCAACTGTTAGGATTTAATTAAAAAAGTTCCCAATACTATTTGCTCTTTAAGAGGAGGAGTCAACTCCATGAGCTCTTTGGCACCTGTTGTCCTCTTGGATAACAACCACATGCTGCAAACTCAGCCACATTAACACATCTTCATTAAACCAGTTTTTAAAAACCTACCAGAGAGAGCGATGATTTCACGTTTTACAGAAGAACCAACTTGTTTTTAAAAAAAATCAGGAGTCACATCTTTGATTCCAGCATAGACAACCTCCTCATTCTGCCACAAACTTGTTTCTGGAAAATTTCTGAATCACTAAACTTAAAAGAATCTGAGAAAGTAGGTTTCAAGACTGATTAAAGATTAAATAAGAGAGACATTTCTGCAGTGAAGGTTATGTTTTGTGAAATATGAAATAATCCTTCTCATCTGAAATACATATCCTATTCTCTCCCACATTCTTGGGCCTAATAAGCTCCAACGACTTGGAAAAGGATAGAAAATTTGGCAGTTGAGTACATTAAAATTAGAACACCACCAAAATCCCTATAGTATAGAGTGGCTATGTTGTTTTTGTTTCATACAGAAATAAAGCCGGAAAAAACCATTCCTGTCGCCTTAAGAGGCTTCACAACTTCTAGGAGTGGATATGAAATAAATCCAATTATCGAGCTGTCAATCAAGCTGCTAATTAGTACAACTCCAGCAGACTATGTGGCATTAAAGCTGGAAACTCAAATAGAGGTGATGAGAGAGACACAAAAGAAAACAATCACACAAACAGGCAAATTCCTCACTCACTGAAAACATAACTACTACAAATAAACCTCATCAGACACTCCCTCACACAACCTTTAGAAGGGTTGCTTCTATTTCTGGATCACCATAGACCAGCAACAGCAGCTCGTCGAAAAAAAAATGAAGAAGAAGGGAGCATTCATGCATCCAGGCCCGGGGCACTCCAGGTCCTCCTGCGCCTCTGTACCCGCGCTCCCTGCGTCCTCCGGCTGGGCTGCTGGAGTTCCTGAGGCCTGATCTGAGCAAACAGGGTCCAGCTTCAAACAGGTGGACTCCAGGTTTGTGCTTGGGCTTCTGATCGCTTCTGCTTGAGGCCTTAACAATTGTCCAAAATAGTAGTTTGTCCCCTGCTCAGTCCTCTCGTTCGAAGAGAAGGCATCCGTGATGCTGGTGTTGCCACCAGCGGATATGTAGAGTTTGATTGCCCCTTTACGTATCTGTGCATATTTCCATTCAGCAGCAGAGGCAAACAGAGAGGGAGAGAGAGCGAGAGGGAGGGAGGTGTGGAAGAAAAGGAGAGGAGGAAGAGGGGGTGAGTTAACAAAAGCCCCTGAGTGAGGAGGAGCCAACGAAAAAGAGCGAAGAGAGAAAAGGGACAGGAAAAAAAGCAAGGAGAGGGCATCATCATACCTGAACAGGAGACCTCCCTCTGCTTGTGTGTGTGTGAGTGTGTGTGTGGAGACAGACAGAGGGTGTGAGGGAAGCTTATGTCGCCTCAGTGACGCGCAGTGTTAATAAAAGCCGGGTAGAGGGGTTGAATAGGGCTCTTTTCTGTCTCATTCAAATACCGCCAGAAAGCACTTTCATTCTGCTGATAAAGTAGAGAGAGAGAGTGTGTGTCTACATGGCACATTGGAACGAGAGAGTGTGTGTGTGTTTGAGCATTGTCCATCTGCATCTCCATGTGTTTGCCCTCTCTCTCCCCCTGTCGCTTTCACTGGCATTTACACTGTGAACAGCCAGACAAACAGACGGCTGGGTGTACAGCTTGAACGATGGCTGCCGATAAACAGAAGACCCAAAGTCAGACAAGAAAGTGGATATCAAGCTACATGCATGTGATATAAGATAAAAGATGAGGAAAGGAGATAAGGAAAGACAGAGCTGCAGAAAGACGTATAAAGACGGAGAATAACAGTCCTTGGAGGAGGGCAAACAAAAGGGAAGCAGCCCAAAATGTCTACAGACAAGACGTAAAGACACAGAAAGACGAGGTGAAACAAAAAGAGGAGAATAGGACAAGAAAAAGAGAGAATAAAGGAGAGAATTTAGGAGAAACACTTCACAGGGATGAAGTGGAAATACTTGCTCTTGATCTCCCCTTCCTCCACCTCCTCCTCTTCCTCCTCCTCCTCCTACTGTTCTCAGGGGTTTGGCTGGAGTGCATTCCAACGCGTCGCTCTCAATCCCCGTTACTCCCGGCAACACAGTTCCTTGATCTGGTCCCACACCATGCAGAGCAGAGGAGGAGGAGGTGAATGTGGGAGTGTGAGTGAACGGACTACTTCACCCGTCGCTCAGTTATCACTAATTTTGTGGTGCCTGACCCCGGACAGTGCTGTCCATTGGATTAAGCTATTAATCATTATCAAATTATTTGAGAAGTTCACAGCTATTAAGACAAATAGAAAGTAAGATTTATATGTTCAATAACCATCTTTACTATTATGACAATAAAAAATGGTTCAAATCCAGATCCAATAGGATTGATACCAAAAAACGGATCAGTTTCTCTCTTCTATGCAGTAACAATTTGTATTTCATCATAAAGTAGAACAACGCTCCGTTGTTGTGAACACATTGTACTACATGTACTCTTTGCTTCTCCACCGCTGTCGTTGTGTTTTGTGCACTCAAACAACATACATGTGCACATGTGCACGCACCAACTAATTTAATTCGACACATATTGCAGTGATGGCTGACCTAAGAGGAGCATCATTTGGAGATATTACACAGCTGTGAATGAAAAGGTTGTGAACTGCAATATGCTTAGGAAGGCTGTTTGCTACTGTGGCAACACTACCAATGTGTTTAAACACATTACCAAAAACCACACCCCGACACAGAGTTCACTGGCACAGTCTTTACAGAGAGCCTCAGGCAAGGAATATTCAGGTATATAGTAGTGAAATTAATATTTTAGTCATATCTTCAAACTTTAAATTGGTCAGCATTAGCTGTTACTGTAGTAGACTTATTAAATATGGCAGACTATATTCAGACATTCAATTAGCCTATATTCAGCTCATTGAAACTTGTTTAATTATTTTAATAGAAATGAAAAAAATAATATGCCTCAAACCTGAAACATGAAAATGGCTGAATATAACCTTTTTGCCTCATGAATGATGACACACTGCTCTCCTCTACATGAAAGTACATAAGCAGCTTTTAATAATAAGAAGTATTGGTATCAAGTATCAGTGATTCTGGCCCTGTATTACATGGTATCGGATCAAAACCAAATTTTGTGATATTGCCCACCCCTACTAGCTGTAGCTGGCTGGACTGTACTCCCTGGTCTGTCTGATCATGTGCCCTGACATCTTAGGTTAGTTTGATTCACTCTAAACTCCATAAAACATCTCAATGTGCTCATGTGTGATAGATCCGAACTGGCTTGCTTTGCTTTGGTTGGAAATTAGGTTGTTTCCGTATTAAAGACTAATACATATTAATGATAAATAACTGATATAAAACAAAGTCACACCTCTTTCCTATTACAAATAATACTGCACTACGCATAGAAATCCCTGTAAAAAAGGAAAAAGTCATTCTAAATTAAACCAATGGTTTTTATTATTCCTAATTTAAGGGGGTGCTGCAGCCTCCTCAGCACCCCTATTTCCCTCGTTCATGACATCAGGCTGCATATATGCATATAATGAGACAGGCTTATCATTTCTGACAATCACATCACTAGGCTATGAAAGCATTATATTCTGTATGTTGTAAGGAAATATGAAAGACAGAAATCAAGGTAAGATAAAATTAGGCACCAATTCTTTATATCAAAAATGACGGAGGGGTGAGAAAAAGGAGGAGCGAATATGTGGGAGAAAAAAAGAGAAGATGCAAAAGAAAGACTAAAAATGAAGGATACTAGGAGTGTGTGTATAAGTCCAAAACCAAACCTTCCCCCAGTCCTCATTCCTGATTATAATGAAATTAAAAGTAAAATTACTGTTACTCAATCAGTCATCCAGATTTTAATGTCCTTAAGGCATGCTTAAAGTTTAGCAAACTCATTAGCTTCGTCTGGCTTGATTGATAGATATAATTGGGTATCATCTGCATAACAATGAAGGTTTATAGAGTGTTTTCTAATAATGTTTCCATTACGTAAAGGAAGCATATATGAGGTGAATAGAATTGGTCCAAGAACAGAACCTTGCAAAACTCTGTCACTAACTTTGGTGTGCACGGAGGATTCATCGTTAACGCATATAAACTGAGACTGATCCAATAGATAGGATTTAAATGAGCTTAGTGCAGTTCCTTAAATAACCAATTAAATGTTTCAATCTCTGTAAAAGGATGTGATGTTCAATAGTGTCGAATGCGGCTTTAAGATCTAACAAGATAAGTACAGAGACAAGTCCATGATACAATTAAAAAGTCATTTGTAATTTTCACCACTGCTGTCTCTGTGCTATGATGCACTCTAAATCGTGACTGAAAATCCTCAAATAAACTATTGTTATTTAGAAAGTCACGTAACTGTTTGGCAACTGTTTTCTCAAAGATCTTAGAGAAAAAGGGGAGGTTAGATATAGGTCTACACTTCTGTCCTCTACGCTTGTGTTTTACCCCCTACATTTTGTCATTATAATTGTATATACTATGATCTTCTGTTGTGAATCTATTTTGTACACATGACATCTATGTGCGTAACTGTCCGTCCTGGGAAAGGGATCCCTCCTCTGTTGCTCTTCCTGAGGTTTCTACCATTTTCCTCCCAGTTAAAATGGGGTTTTTTTGGGGTAATTTGTCCTTATTTGAATCGAGAGTTTTGTATGTTGTACAGATTTTAAAGCCCTTTGAGGCATTTGTGAAATTGGGCTATATAAATAAAATTTAATTTAATTATAGTTGGCTAAAACCAGGTTGGTGAAAAGATCCTGCCTCAAGTAGAGGAGTTTAAGTATCTTGGGGTCTTGTTCACGAGTGAGGGAAGGACGGAACGGGAGATTGACGGCGGATCGGTGTATCCTCTGCAGTGATGCAGTCGATATACCAGTCTGTTGTGGTAAAGAAGGAGCTGCAAGGTGAAGCTCTCTATTTACCAGTCGATCTACGTTCCTCCTCTCACCTATGAGGTCGAGAAGAGCCAGCTGAGGTGTCTCAGGCATCTGTTCCGGATGCCTCCTGGACGCCTCCCTGGGGAGGTGCTCCGGGCATGGCCAACCGGAAGGAGGCCCCGGGGAAGACCTGGAGGGACTATGTCTCTCGGCTGGCCTGGGATTGCCTCGGTATTCCCCCGGAAGAGCTGGAGGAAGTGTCTGGGGAGAGGGAAGTCTGGGCGTCTCTGCTTAGACTGCTGCCCCCGCGACCCGACCCGGATAAGTGGAAGAAGATGGATGGATGGATGGATGGATGGGGGGCTAAAACCCCTGCATCAAGAGTGGGCTTTTTAAGAAGAGGTTTAATTACAAATATTTTAAAAGACTGTGGTACATAGCCTGGTAATAAAGACAGATTGATCATTTCTAGTAAAGACTTGCTAAGTAGGCGTAAAACATGTTTAAGCAGCCTAGGTGGGAGGGGGAGACATGTTGATAGTAGGTTGTTTTAGAGGAGCAATAGTGTTGGGATTTACCATGATTAAAGGGGCACCAAGCTGTGTAGGTGCAATCACTTAGATTTGGCTATCAAAATTATCAAATATCATCAGAAATAATAACTTAATAAAAAATTATAGCACATTTATTGTCTCATAAAATGCACTAAACTATCAATTTGGCACTCAGGTTATTATTTAACTTAAAAACTAAAACCCAAATTTACAATTAATAGCTAATAGGCGAAGGACTTGGAATTCAGCATAGAAGAGGATGGCAAATTATTCACTCTTGTGCAACATTAAAGAGACCAGCATAATTGTACACAAACATTTTTTTTTAAAAGATAAACAAAGCAAAAACACACTATGAAGACTAACTCTATGTTGGGATTCAGGTAGGGCAGGTTTGGTTATTAGGAGAAAATGTCAAAGATTATTTATGAATTTCAATAAAACTCTTAATATTATTAAGTTATTGTTTTATGGGTCGGGCCCTTTTTGGGAAGGGATCTGTGGGTCTATCGCCCCTCGCTGCTGTTCCTCCCTCTGTCCAGGTATCCGTTGCTGCCATGCCTTGCCCCGCCTTTCCTGCACACATGACTGCGCCGCCAGGGGATGGCGTATAAAAGCAGGCCACTAACGTGTGCATGCTCTCTTCTGCTTCACCTGTATGTGCGTTCCTGCTGGGCCGGCTGGTGTCCAACCGGCTACCATATCCTTCCATGCACATTTGAGTTCTTGTCTTTTGTTTTATGCATTACACTCAAAAACACGCGTTTTTGCTTCAGTAAGTATTGCTGAGCTTGTATTATTCATGTTTCTTTTAACCATGTTTGTGAGCACTTGTTCGTACTATGTCAGCTTTCGTTTGTTTGTCGGCGTTGAGCCTTTGAATTGAGCTGTTTGTGCATTTTCATTTGTGTGTAATTCGGGCTTTCCCTGTGACGTAATTTTCCTTATTTGGCTAATTGTTGTGCTCTTGGGAGACGTGTGGGAGGTTTTTTCATCTTGTTCTTTGTTTGTACTGTCTTGGAGCAGGACAGGAGAATTTTTCCATGAGGTTGGTTAGTTGCGGCTGTGGTCAAAGCGTATAATGTGTAATGTGAACTACAGTTAAAAGGTGGGGAATCCCTTGTAGGTTTAGCGGTGTTTCCCAATAAGGGATTCGCTGTGTGGTGCCGTAAGTGCGGGTTGGAGCTTCTTCCTCTCCCTACATCGGCTCGGGAGCGCGCCATGGTTACAAGGAATTGCCAGCTTGCTGGTTGTTTTAATTGTGCCATCGGTATCCAGCGCATAAGAACCCAACGCCACTCTTCCCAAAGACTAGGGTTGAGTTTGTAAGTTTTGGTTAGGTAGTTAGCGGGATTTCCTTGTCTTTATATGTACGTACATTGGTAAGATATCCCCTAAGCTTCTGTTGTCTTGTGTGTCACTATGGTTGAAGTTGTGGAAGATTTTGTGGCGTTGCCATGTGAATATGGTTTGGATTTCTGCACCAAAAAGCAGTTAATTGCCGTTGCAGAGTACTATCAAATTGATCTTGGAGATACGAAAAAAATTAAAGATGTTGTTAATTGCAATTTGAAAACTAAATTGTTTGGCATGTTGAAGCCGGATGTGCAGCCGATTGGCGTGGCCTCGCCTTTAGTGCTGAGTGCCACTAGTTTGTCTTTTGAACAGCAGAAGGAGTTGCTTTTGTTACGAATAAATGTGGAGCAGAAAAATGAAAAAAGGAGGCAGGATTTGGAAATGGCTAAATTGGATAATGAGAGACAAAGACTGGAGTTGTTGAGGAAAGGAAAACTTGACAGGGATCAAAGTGAACGGCCTTTAGGGATACATGGCGCTAAGGATGAACTTACTGATTTGAGGTTTGTTCCTAAGTTTAATGAGAAAGAACCAGATGCGTTTTTCTCTTTGTTTGAGCGTCTAGCAAAGACTCATGGATGGTCTGAGGCGACGCGGGGTATTAATGCAACAGTGTGTTGTGACTGGTAAGGTGCAACAAGCATTTTGTTCTTTGAATAGTGTTGACAGTGTTGGTTACTTGAAGGTTAAAGCTACTGTTCTAAAAGCGTATGAACATGTTCCCGAGGCTTACAGACAGCGTTTTCGTGGCTGGAAACGAGGAGATAAGTCACACTTGGAGTTTGGGCGGGATTTGGTCACACATTTTGATAATTGGTGTTCTTCAGTTGGTGTTGAAACACTGAAGGACTTAAAGGAGCTTGTCTTGGTGGAGTAATTTAAGAACTCGGTTTCTGAGCGCATTGCTATGCACATTAGTGAACGTGGAGCTAAAAATGTCGATGATGCTGCGGCACTTGCAGATGATTTCTGTTTGACTCGTTCTATGAACAATGGTTTTGGTCCTCCTGAAAATAGATCTTTGTCAAAGAGACCGTCAGAAATAAAGTGGTCTGTTTTCGTGTGAGTCAGAAAAAGTTTGCAATTATTGTAACAAGTATGGACATTGGAAAATTGATTGCTATTCACTCAAATCTCATCCTAAGCAG
The DNA here is from genome assembly GCA_011952105.1 of Coreoperca whiteheadi. NCBI lineage: Eukaryota > Metazoa > Chordata > Actinopteri > Centrarchiformes > Sinipercidae > Coreoperca > Coreoperca whiteheadi. Next base: position 9,699,834 of record CM022479.1, on the reverse strand, counting down.
GCTTCTCCTAGTTACAAACCTGCAATGTGTGCCGCGTCTGTTCCTATGTTGGCTGACGTTACACACAAGTTAAAATCCTATCTGCCATTCATTACTGAGGGTTATGTCTCTCTGGTTGGGGGTGATGAGCGCATACGTGTAAAGATTTTGCGTGACATGGGTGGGGTCGACTCATTTATGTCAGCCTCTGTGTTGCCTTTTTCTGAACAAACGTTTGTTGGATCTGACATTCCTGTTGTGGGCATGGGCTTGAATGTTTTGAATGTGCCACAACACAAGATGATGCTGAACTGTGATGTCTTCCAGGATGAAGTGTCCACAGGGGTTTGGCCACCATTACCAGTGGAGGGCAATGACATCGCAGGTAGTCGGGTCTGGGCTGATGTTCCTCCTCCAGGTCAGGTGACCAGTACTCCTATTGTGTGTAGTCAGCCTGATGAAAATGAAGTGCAGTTTCTTGAAGTTTTTGGTGCTTGTGTAGTTACAAGATCAGAGCAGTTAAAAGCTAAGAGTGACAAAAGTGTGTGTGCTTCCAACTGTGATTTTTCAGTTCCTGTTCCTCTCTGGTCAATTGACACCAGTGTCAGTGACGGCACTTTGAAGGAATTAGTGGATATGATGTGTCCACCAACTGAGGTTAGGGACCATGTTTAGTGTTACTTTTTGCACAAGGATCTGTTAATGAGAAAATGGACGCCACAGTTAAAAGGTTTTGTTGGCGATCCAGTGTACCAGGTGGTGGTGCCTTTAAAGTTGCGTGAAGTTGTGTTGCAGAGCTCACATGACCAGTCCGGTCATCTCGGTGTCAAGAAAACATATGACCGGGTCATGAGGTATTTTTTCTGGCCTCGTTTGAAAAGGGATGTGTCTGCATACTGCAAGTCCTGCCATACATGTCAGTTGACTAGTAAACCAAATCAGATATTGCAGCCGTTCCACTTAGTCCCATACCAGTTATTGGGCAGACTGTGTTGGTCCATTGCCGCCAGCCAAGTCCAGTGCCATCTATTTGTTGACTGATGTGTCAGAGCACACGGTATCCAGCTGCTTACCCTCTGCGCAGTATTACTGCTAAGAATGTTGTTCGGCGTTGACGCAGTTTATTTCTGTGTTTGGGGTGCTAGGTGTCTTTCAGACTGATCAAGGATCTAATTTTTTTTCAAGTTATTTGCACATGTTCTGAAACAGTTAAAGATAAAACTTAACCTTTTGTCTGCCTATCATGCACAGAGTCAAGGGGCTTTGGAAAGGTTTCACCAAACTCTTAAATCGGTGTTATGTTCTTTTTGTGTCCAGATGCAAGGTGACTGGGAAGAGGCCTTACCTTGGATGTTGTTGTCTGCTCATGAAGTGGTCCAGGAGAGTACTGGGTTTAGTCCCAATGATCTGTTTTTTAGCCACAATATTCGTGGCCCCCTGTGACTTTTGCGAGACGGTTGGATAGAGCCTGAGCCTCCAGGTAATCTGTTGGACTTTGTGAATGGTTTTAGGTATAGATTGTATGCAGCCCAGGAAGTCGCTAAAAAGAGGTTAGCTGGTGTGCAGGGTAAAATGAAGAAGCTGTACGACCGTCATTCTAAGTACTGAGTGTTTCTCCCTGGTGACCAGGTGCTGGCCTTGTTGCCAGTTGGGACATCGCCATTTCAGGCAAAGTTTTCGGGCCCGTACTCTGTGGTGGAAAAACTGTTGGAGCTCAACTATTTGATTGCAACTGCTGAAAGTAGATCAAAGACACAACTTTGTCATGTCAACCTGTTAAAGCCGTATGTCTCTCGTGACTTTACATTTAAATTTAGTCATTTTAAGCAGACGCTTTTATCCAAAGCGACTTACATATGAGAACATTCACAAACCGAAGGCGCAGCTTCGGGTGCATTTTGGGGTTCAGTATCTTGCTCAAGGATGCTTCGGCGCATGGCTGGGGGATTGAACCGCCAACCTTCCGATTGGGAGGCAACCGTTCTGCCACCAAGCCACGGCCGAAGGATGGGGTAGAGTTCATGCTGCCTATTGTTCATCCTCAGTGTTCTGTCTGTTTCCTCTTCAGCTGTGACAGAGATGGATGGGGAGGAGCGGGTAGCTCCTGATGAGGCGTTGGTGACTGGTCGTCTTAGGAATAAGGAGGTTTTGGATAACTTGGACAGTTCTTTACTATATTTGGAGACATCTAAACGGTTACAATTAATTCACTTGATTAGGAAATATCTTTGCCTCTTAGCAGATATTCCTTCACGTACTAGTGTGTTAGAACATGATATTTACATTGGTGATGCAAAGCCTATTAGACAGCGCTTCTATCGTGTACATCCGGAGAAGCGGAAGCGGCTTGACAGTTAGGTACAGTACATGATTGATAATGATATTGCTGTCCCTTCTGATTCCAGCTGGGCCTCGCCTTGTTTATTGGCAGGAGTATTGCACAGTAGTTTAAGCACCGAATATTCCCAAATTATGTCCAGTATTGCAGAGATGTTCATGATCAGTGTCCAGTTTAGGGACTTATGGACATATCGACTAACACTCAGAGGGAGGAGTTCTAGAGTTTGATGGCCACAGGCAGGAATGACTTCCTGTGGCACTCTGTGGTGCATTTTGGGAAGATGAGTCTTCCGCTGAAGGTACTCGTTTGCTTGACCAGCACGTCATGGAGTGGGTGGGAGACACTGTCCAGGATGGCATGTAGTTTGGCCAGCATCCTCCTCTCTGACACAACTGACAGAGACTCCAGCTCCACCCCAACAATGGCACCGGCCTTACGGATCAGTTTATTGAGTCTGTTAGCGTCCGCTACCCTCAACCTGCTGCCCCAGCATACAGGATAGCACTGGCCACCACAGACTCGTAAAACATCCTCAGCATTGTCTGGCAGATGTTGAAGGACCTCAGCCTCCTCAGAAAATAGAGGCGGCTCTGGCCCTTTCTGTACAGAGCTTGAGTGTTCTTAGCCCAGTCCATTTTATTGTCCATGTGTACTCCCAGATACTTGTAATCCTCAACGATGTCCACGCTCACCCCCTGGATGGAAACCGGAGTGCCTTGGCCCTTCGTAGGTCTACAACCAGCTCCTTGGACTTTGTGGCATTGAGCTGCAGATGGTTCTGTTTGCACCATGAGACAAAGTTACCCACCACAGCCCTGTACTCTGTCTCATCACCACAGCAGAGTCATCAGAAAACGTCTGAAGGTGGCAGGACTCAGTGTGGTGGCTGAAATCTGTGGTATAGATGGTGAAGAGGAAGGGAGAGAGGACAGTCCCCTGAAGGGTCCCAGTGTTGCTGACCAGTGTCTGACACACAGTGCTGCAGACGCACATACTGTGGTCTGCCAGTCAGGTAGTCAACAATCCAGGACACGAGAGGGACATCCACCTGCATCGCTGCCATCTTCTCACCCAGCAGGGCTAGGACAGGAACGAGGCAAGATGTCTTCCACAGAACAGGGACCCTTTGAAGACTTAGGCTTAGGTTGAAGAACTCCACATAGCTGGGGGGCACAGGCTTTTAGCACCCCGGGGCTAACCCCATCAGGGCCTGCAGCCTTGTTTGAGTGGAGTTTCATCAGCTGTCCTCTCGCCTGGTCAGCAGTCAGGCACACAGCAGAGGTTACAGTCGGGGGAGGGGGGGGCATCAATGTCAATGTGAAGAGGGCTGTTAGCCTGAGAGCCAGTTGGGGGGGGGCAGTACTCTCTCAGGACGATGGGGGAGCAGTTAACTCACAGTGGTCTGAGGGGGGGCAACAGCTGAGTTAGAGGGGGGATGAGCAGGAGCCAGTGCATCGAATCTGTTGAAGAACAGATTAAGTTCGTTGGCCCTGTCCAAGCTGCCTTCAACTGCTCTGCTGCCAGTCGGTCTGAAGCCAGTGATGCTCTTCATGCCGCTTCTGACCTCTCATGTTGTTCTGCTGGAGTTTCCACTCCAGCTTCCTCCTGTACTTCTCCTTGGCCTCCCTGATCTTTACTTTCAGGTCAGCCTGGATGGCCCTCACCTGCTCCCTATTACCATCTGTAAAGGTCCTCCTCTTGGCTTTCAGGATGTCTTTGATGTCCTTTATTAGTTAGGACATTGCAGTCCACGCAGAAGTTAATGTTGTAATGATGCACTCCCTGAGGCCGTCGATGTCCTCTCCATGAGGCTCACAGAGTGCATCCCAGTTTGCCACATTCCTGCAGTGTCTCATAGGCATCCTCTGACCATCTCCTCTGTCCTTGTGGTCACAGGCTGCCTTTTAACCAGAGGCATATAGCAGGATTTGAGGTGAACCAGGTAGTGGTCTGACCTGTCTGGGGGGGGGGGGGCTGTATGCGTCCTTAATGTTAGAATACAGCAGGTCCAATGTCCCCTCCTCTCTAGTAGGACAACTCACTTACTGGGTGAAATTAGTCAGTGTTGTTGAAACACTGACATGGTTGAAGTCGCCCGATATTAATATGAGTGCACTCGGGTGTTGAGTCTGGAGTTGTGCTATGGCGGAGTGAATGGCGTTGCACGCCGATACAGAGTTAGCAGAGGGGGGGGATGTAAACAGCCACAACAATGGCATGTGAGAATTCGCGTGGCAGATAATATGGTCGGAGTTCCACAGCTAACAGTTCAATGTCCGGACTACAGATACTCTGCTTGATAGTAACGTGACCAGGGATACACCACCTGTTGTTAACCAGCACAGCCAGTAAGTGCCGCCTTACCGCTTACCGCACCCGGTGTAATCCCTGTCGGCCCGAACCGTCTGAAAGCCGTTGATGGAAACGTTATGATCAGGGATATCCTGGTGTAGCCATGTCTCTGAGAAGCACATCAAACTACACTCACGGAACTCCGTCTGACTCCGGGCTAACGTCGTTCGTCCATCTTATTCGCCAGTGATCTCATGTTAGAAGTAGTAAGACGACGAGACGGAGCTAGGCAACAGGCAGCCTGCACTGTAGCGCATGCGCACTAATTGTGCTCTCCAGTGTTTGCTGCGCCTAGATGGGATAGGCCTTTTCAGATGGAGGTGGATGCTTGCCTGGTTGGTGCGGGTGATAGTATGGCTATTAGGAAACCTGTTTGTTTCTTCTCTATCTTCAAGCCTATACCGTGGACGGTTAGTATATTCGAGGTCGGGATAACATCGTTGCCGATGCGCTCTCCTGGGTGCATTAGACTGAATGGAAGCCTGCTGTTTCACTCCAATGGTATATTGGGACAGCACAGTGGTGACTGTTTTCAAGGTACTCTTATTACATTTCATTTAAAAGTACCTCTTTTATTGTTGTTGTTAATGTAAGCACTGTTTTGACTTCTGTAATGTTTGATAGAAGAAAGAGGGCTTAGGGTGCTTTCACACCTGCCTCATTTAGTTCGGTTGAATCGTACTAGAGTTCGTTTGGTCAGGTGTGAAAGTAGCAATCGTACTCGGGTGTAGGGCTGTCAAAATTGCTCAAAAATTACGTTCGAATAGTCCGTCTAAACAAAAAGGAATATTCGAACACCTGGTTGCTCATTTTGTCAATGACGCGCATTACATCAATAACAGGACAAATTAATACAAACGAGACATTACTTGTATAGGTAGTCTATTTAAGTTTAAACATATTTGACCAGTGCCGCCGCTTACACCACGTGCATCATGCACCAAGTGCTGAGGGGGGCACCACTAGACAATTCTCTCTCTACCGCCGCGGGCATCATAAAGTAATTACGCTTAGGGCATCAAGACAATGTATTACCTACACAAAAACAAGTAAATCAACTAATGGCCAAGACCGCAGACCTCACTCTCTACGCATAACGGTTTAAATGAACAAACACATTTTGAGTGCTGATCAAGAGTTTTGTGCAAAGAATTTAAGGTCGCAACACTTGTCCCAAAAATAACAGGCTTCATTCAGTGATGGAAACAAATATTAATTTAAGATTAATATCATATTGAATGCTCCGAGCGAGCTGTAGTAAACATGGAACTTTTCCTTGACATGAAACGGTAAATAATCAAACCAGTGCATTTATCCATGCACTATCTATTCAGTCAGTACAGTAGCCTTAACGTTAAATAAAATGAGGCACACAATTCCAAGAAATGTGACAACAAATAACTTACCCTGAGGTTCATAAAAAATAAAGTGCTATTAAACACGAAAAAGGCTACTTACATTAGTGGTGCTTGTATAAAAAAATACCTGTCAGGTCTTATGCCTGAAGGCCTACAGGTTATTTGCCAAAAACACAAGATAGTCCACATTTGAAGGGGCCAGCACTAATCTCTTTTTATTTACTATATTCCCAATAGACGCGTTCAGAGCGCACTGAGGATGGAAGTATATTTCTTTGCCATCTGGGCGATGTGAGGGTATCTCCCAGAGCCCAAAGTTTTTCAACGAGAGGATTTTGTTGAGCAGGTATTGGAGACTCTTGTTCATACATCATCATCTCTTTTTGAAGCCGCAGACTGATGTTCTGGTCTGGGCTGTCCATGCAATACGTGTCGGCGAAGAGACAGCCCATAGCAGGTAACGCAGTTTTTTCAGCGGGTTGCTGATCACGGGGTTGTCCGGCTGCAGCCTCGCTGCCTGTTCCTGCTGCCACATTCACTTGTTTCATCTCCTCCAGTATAGCCACCTGCCGTCACTGCTCCTCTTTCAAATCAAAGAGGCGATGAAAGTGTGGATCCAGGTAACTCGCTTTATTAAGCAGCATAAATGAGTCCTTTTCCACACTAACGCTTCTCAAGATCTGTGATGATCTTTGTCTTCATCGCCGACAATGCAGGTGGTTCTGGTTCGTCTAGCGTTTGCTTGTTCAGTTGAGCGTGCAGAAAATGTATTAAAGGCAGTACAGCCGACGCTGTTGGATATTTGTCAGTTGAACGTGCTTCTGTGCTACTGAGATTCAGTATTTCCTCCACCACTAATTGATTCCGGTACGTATTTCATACATTATGCCCACCTTTTTCCATCAAGGACCATTTGCTTGTGGTCAGCTCCATTCTTGACAGTTTTTTCTGAAAGATGACAGCATCCACAGCTGCTTGCTGCTCCGATGCACGGCTAATCATTTCAAACGTGCTGTTCCATCGTCGTCGTTAATCAGCGTCTCAGTTTTCAATCCCAAAAGTTGTTGTTTCTGCTGAAGGAGGTAGCGGTCGGCGGAAGATTTGCTGAAATGTGAGGCCGCCACTTTCAGCCTACTAACGGGGATTTCAATGGCTCTGACCCCGAGCCCTTTACGCACAGCCAAGTTTGTGTGCGCCACACATGGTATATTTACCATTTGAAGATGTCTCTCCACTGCATTGACGTAATTAGTGGCATTGTCCGTTGTGATGGCAATCACAGATCCCCTTTCTATGCCAAAAACGTCCAAGATCTCTTGAATGCATTCGCCTACATTCTCTGCAGTGTGGCTTACCTTAAGCTCTTTTGTTTTTAGCACGTTGTTAAGCATTTCCCAGTCATCATTAATCCAATGGGCCGTTGCTGTAACATAGGATACGGTCGCTAGTGATGTCCACCTGTCCGTGGTAAGAGCCACATCTTTGTCTTTGATTGATTCCTTTATTTTGTCTGAGGTGTTATACACTTCTGCGATTCTATTGTAACTGTTCCACAGCTAGGGCTATGGTACCTCGGTTCCATTGCTTGACAGAACTCCCTGAAGCCTGCCCCATCCATGACACTGATCGGTCTCCTGTACTTACAAATGAACGAAATTAATTTCTCCGTTATGGCTGTGTTGCAATCAAAGAGCTTTTGGCGGGCGATGCAAAGTAAGCGTCAAGACGTGACTGTTTAGCTGGAGTTCCACACATTATGCCATGCTCATTTGGTTGCACACTTTTGAGATGTGACCTCTTGTTGCTAGTGGTCGAATGGTATGCTAGCGGTATCTTACATACAACTTTATCTCACGGCTTAACAATTTTACCTCCTACCAACCAATATCCAAAGTACTTCCAGATGTTGCTTTTTAGATTTTGGGGGGTTAAAATTACTTTCTCTGCAGCGGTCGAGTTGGGCTCTGCACTTTCTGCCATCTTCAACTTTCAGCAGTGATGCTGTGCCAGACAGTGCGAATCCTGTGACCTGTCCCTGAACCCTCAGGCACCCACTCGCAAAGCAGACAGCCTCTACTGCCGCAGGCTTTTTTGGTGAGAACGTGATCCGACCTCGAACTGACCCAACTGCAAAATATACTGATCATTTTTGGACTAAACCAGCTGCTGTAGTCATATTTTTGGAAAATGAGCATGTCAGAGTTAAGAAGAATTAATGCACACCTCCACTTGAAGTGACAAGCGATGCGCACTCGCGTTTTCGGTGCATTAGAACGTTGTTTTCAAGCCTAATCCACGCTTCATTATAGAAATGTATCGTTTGCATATTATGGTGTGTACAAACAATGTAATAGATTGTGGCCAGGGCCCTTTATGGCTCCATCGCCCTTCGCTGCTATGCCTCGCCTTTTCTGCACACATGACTGCGCCGCCAGGGGATGACAAATAAAAGTGGGCCACTAACTGTGCGTGCTCACTCCTGCTTCACCTGTCTGCGCACTCCTGCTGGGCCTGCCGGTGTCTTGAGTTCTTGTGTTTTGTTTTATGCATTACACTCACTTCACATACACACTGCTTTCACTTGCATTACATTGCCTGCACTACACCACTGATACTGATTTCACACCCCATATCTTATTTTATGTAAATATTAATATTGGGTTGTGTCAATAAATTGTTTTTGAGCACGTTAACTCTGTTGTCGTCTCCCGCCATGAGCCAGGCGTACCTTTATTAATAATTACCGGGCACCACATGGAATCAGAAACCAATAACCAAACATGAAAAACAGTCTCAAAAGGCAGCTGTCCACCTAAAATGTTGATAATCGATTACCTTACACTAATGAAGGACAGTGAAGGGTGAAGCCGAGAACTGACTATCGCAACAAGTACAGGCAACTGCTCTTTAAAATACATAATAATATAACCTTATCATTGATTAACAATCAATAACTTCAGCAAAGAGTCACTATAGTCTAAGCTAAACAAAATAAGCATACACAATCAGCAAGCCGAGTGTGTGCGCGTTTGTATATGTGGGCAATAGAAAAGAGGGAGGGGTTGCGAGGAGGCTAACCCATGCGGTAGCCGTGGGGTTGAGATCAAAATGGCGGCAGCCTGCTCTGCTCTTTGGGATAACGCACAGCTAGCTTTGCTACCACATTATCAGAGCACCGTTTGGGGTGTGTAAATGTGCGTGTAAGGACATGCGAGTTAGTAGAGAACGAGGAAGAAAAAGCAAAAAAGAAACCTCAAGCGCTGTGCTTGAGGGTGATAGGACATCTCACAGTAACGCAGCTGCAGACTCACTTACAGTGGCTGCGTTTACTGAGCAGGCAATTGCTATGCTACCAATTACCGGCGTCTTCTGTACAAGAACGGTAACTTCTAACACAAGGGGAAAAAACCCACAAAGAGGCAAGAAATCTCAGATGCTGTGAGAGGCGTAACGCTTCACTTAGTCACACAGTAATCCGACAGACTTCCATCTGTGTCTAAATACTAGGCTTAAGTCTGACCCAATGCGGCTTTTAGCTTCACAGGGGTATGGCTAACAGTTACCGGTGTAGGTGGTACAAGAACGGTTACTTCTAACAAAGGGGAAAAACACAGAAGCAAAAAATCTCAGATGCTGTGGGAGGCGTAACTCCCTTCGTCACAGAGTACTTCGACCAGACTTCCATCTGCATCTTATTACTGATTTAAGCCTGATGACATGTGGTTATTAGCTACACAGGGTTATGGCTAATCCCATTAGCTTACTTGACTTTAACACAACTAAAAATGGCAAACGGACAGCATGGCGACCGTTGCATTCCAATATAAGAAAGCACAATTCACAACAATAAAGCATAGATTAAAGAACACATAATTATAATATCTAACTCTGCCCAGACACAATATAGCCTCTTACTTGGGGATCAGGCCTCAGTTTCAGTTCACACCTCAGTGTGAACAAACGGCTGCTGGCGCGTGGTCTAGGCTTGCCTCTTGCCAACAGGCCTCAGTTTTTGTTTCCCCACATGGCAGTTTAGCTAAGCTAGGCTAAGCTTAGGCAAGGCCCAACATCTAAATACACTAAACCACAGAGAAAAGATGCCCAAGATGGCTGCTTGGACGTAAAATGGTTCAAACAAAAGAAAGCCAATTCAGAAGTGTGACTCTAGTTGGTGAAGCTAAGTAATAGCTGCATGGCTAGACAGTCTAGTCAGTCTGCAGAACAAAAGATGGCCATTATCCGGTCGAGTGTCTTACTAAACCCCATGTGTCTGGCCATTGGGTTATAGTGAGCCGCCTGGAAAACTGTTTCCCAGCGGCCTTGTGGTACCAACAACTGGGTAATTTCCTGCCCAGTTTGAGTGTCACGACTCACCCGGTATAGCTTGTCCCTAATCACTGAAAAGTGTGGATATGATGGTGTGGTGTCAGGGCGCACCATGTGACCATCAATCTTTATCACTTGATCGACAGCAAAGGGTAGAGTATCATCACTAGACTGCTCTAGTGGAAAATCATCCGTGGAGGGAAATGCGGGAGCCCGCAGCGCTTCTCGCGGAGTCACCGCGAGTTCCCCCTCCCCATCAGCATCGTTGGACAACGTCGCCTCTCCGATGACCATGGCACACATATCCCACATCCCTATCGGTCGCGAACGCACCCCCGCATATTGCCCCACCAACTTATTAAATCCTGACCAATCCGTGCATCAGGCGGGAGCTAACCGCAGCCTTCACACTATGTTTTTTTTCCCCTGAAACCGAATTTCCACCGGGACTAAAGGGTACGTGTGAATATCCCCATGTACACATTTGATACTCACCCATGATGCCTCTACTAAAGCCCCAGGCCAAAGTAGGTTCTGGTGAATAAGAGACTGCGTACAGCCCGGAATCCACCATTGCCCGGTATGTGCAACCTGAAATCTTTCCTTGAACACTGTACATCCCCGCTGGACCGTGGGAGTTGTTCCGAATCACCTGGCCGACCTACGTAAGCGGACAGCCCCATCCGAGTCACCACCGACCGCTTCATCTCTGGGAAGCTTCCCTGTGCAGCGGCCAGTAGGTTGAGCGCCACTGTCTGGGCATCCCCCCCGACAGCAGTGGCAGCAGCCACACAGCCCATTCAGCCGTCGGCCAACTGCACGCCTCCGCCGCGGTCATCCTGTGTAGGGCTACCCTGGAGATGGAGGAAGATGGTGCAGCAGGCGCCGCGGCCCCCGATCGGGCCAACAGACCCCCCCAGGAGCTTGGTCCTGCAGTACCTCCAGTTGTCGCCTATTGACCACTGCTTGCTTCCGGTGCATTGTGGCGATTTTGCCCAGTATCGGGGCCAAGAGCGTCACTGGCTGTGTTTCCGCCATGTCTTTTCCTGCCAGCCGAGTTTGGGGGCCAGTTGTGGCGTTTCTGCCATCCAGTGGGTTCTCTGGACAGAGGAACAGACGAAAGCACATGGAGGTTTGAGTCAATGACGTGGTTTAGTTCTCTCACTCTCATTTCACCACCAGCTACCAGCCTCACAGGAGCTTTAATCGCCACTTCCTTCTGCCTGGCTCACAGTGGCTCTCCTGCAACCGGTAGTCTCCGTTCTTCCCCAGATCCTGCACACTACTTTTTTTAAGGGGAGAGCATAATTAGCCAAGTCCAATCAGCTGTGGCAATCAGCTCTCCCTGACGCTGCTCAGCTGAGACGCTCCCCCACCTCTCCCTCTCTGCAGCTGACACTAAACCACACCCCACCATGATTTTTCTTTGCTCAAAGTCACATGCTGAGACTCCGCTTACAGGTATTATCTCTTATATCTCACACACAATACTTGCTCGGGGAATATTACACGTCTGCCACTACACCTTTCCTTTGCCCGTGCTCCGTGTCATTCTCTCTGGCTGTCTGTGTGTAAGTTCCCCTTCTCTCAGGTCCAGTGGTTGCACTGAGGAAAGCATACGTCAGTGTCCGTGTGGAGGCGGGGAAGACACTTGCTCACTTGTTGTCTGTTGTCCTCTTTACAGTTAGCTCAGAGCTAATGTTGCAGGAATCTTATGCAGGATCTCTCATAGGTTCTGAAGGAAGGCAGTCTTCTGTGTTACAGCCTAATCCTTCATCCTTTCATTGGGGGTCTGCTTGGGCAGATTTATTTGGGGAGCAAGCAGCTGTCTGCTGCTGGCTGGAGCAAAGCCAGGAGGAAGAGAGCTTGCAGGGTAGGACGGTGTGCAGCGGTCCGTCCAGGAGAAGTAGAGTGGAGGGAAGAGAGAGGCAAAGGTCGTTGACCTGTTTCGTTGACTTGGTGACTTCCGGGTCATCCGTCAGACAGTCATACATCAACAGCTGCATTTATTGTCTCTCAGATTGTGGGATGAGAATGCAGTCCTTAAATCAAGTTCAGTTAAAATCACCTCATGATTGAACTCATCCGTTGAGTCGCAACAAAAGAGTCGACTGTCGTTCACAGTGAGCCTGTAGCACTATCAATAACATGATCAATTTGGGAAAGACTGGAATTAGCATATATTGAGACAGCATTGAATTCAACTCCATCTTCTCGGCCGATGCCTCGAGGAATGTGAGCATTAATATGACTGAGGGGAGTAGATTCATTTAGCGCTCTTCATTTCTGGTCGATTCTAGCGGCTTGTGCATGGGCGTCACCAGGCCTGGACGTTTGGGGCTTTAGCCCCGAATATTTTCTCTTAACCCTAGAATAATTCTCCATTTTGAGCGGCTTGTCACTAAAGAAGACAGCAATGTTGTAATTTTGTATATTCTTTGAAGGTCACAGAGCGGAGGAAAGACCAATCAGAGATGGTTTACATGAACATGCGTGGAAATGCTCGTGTCTTATTGGCTGACGGGTCTGTCAGTTCTTCACAGCATTCATCTCGTCTCATCTTGAGTTAAGAAAATGTCCGTATGAGTTCCAAGTTACATGAACATGATAGGAGCAGAGCATGAGTTACCGGTATATACCACTGTATATAGCTAACCTACTTTGCATTGCACTGTAGCCAGCTAAACCGTTTGCAATGATAGTTATTCAGCTCATGTGCTAGTGAGACCAAACGAGCCCAGTCTCATTTTGGGCCGATTTTTGTCATTTTATTTTGCTAATTTAATAGTCTGCCTCTGAGGGAGAGCCGTTGCTCAGTGACAGACTCTCATTCAGCCAGCACAAAGAGGCTGTTTGTGTAGAGAGGCAGCATAGAAACAGCTGTGGAGCCAGAATATTTTCACATTTAACTCTGTGGGGATTCATTTCCACTAAACCAGAGGTGGCGATTGTTGGAACAGTGGAAAGACTAACCAAGACAGGTTTGGTAAGTTTTATGTTGTTTCTGTCAAGTTTGACTGAAGAGTGTTTATAATGAGTTGAAGCAATTAAGATGGTCTTCAGTGACTGGACTGCAGAAGGTGTTACGTTACGGTTGTATTTTTAAAACAAAATAGGTGTAAGAATATTTCCTTTCTTTAGCGCACACTGCATCCTGTCTGCTGCTCTGCGTGCGTGCGTGCGTGCGTGTGTGTGTGGTCCAATGAAATGTGTTGGACAAGAAAACAGAAATATAGAAAAACCAATGACATCAAACATTTTTTTTAAATAATACGGTAAATCTTCATAATACTTTGAGTGTTACATTCATCATAATACGTTTGAAAACAATTTGAATTTGAAAGTGCCTTTCACAAACTCAAGGACACTGTACAGGGTAAAAGAAGTTGTCAAATGTAGAGTAAAAAAGGGACTAAAAACTTTCAGAGGCTCTAATGAGTTTGTTATAGGGAAGTTTGAGGCATCTCCTAAAACTAGAGCTTCTGTGGATTCAATAGATTCCATAGCTAATACCGCCAGTGCAAATACCATTTTTGTGGTGCACTGGGTGTCTGTCATCATTTATTTTTGATTGGTAACTGAGCCATCTTTGGTAACAGTTCACCTGTACTGTAATTAACTTTTCTGTATTGTGTAGTATACAGTATAGCCTAGATGTTGTATCAGGTTTAGAAAGTAGTCCTTAGATATGTTTAGCAATACAAGTTTTATGTTTGTTCATTCTGTCATTGACCACAACAAAATATATTGCACATTGAATAGCACTCTAGTAAGTAGTAGAATTTTAGTCAAGTGCAGACCCTAGGTCTTGAGAAAGTAGCTAGTATGTATTAAATGTCATTATTAATGTTAGTATCTGTTTCAACTTCTCAGGTCAGCCAGCAACACGAGAGAACAGGCATCCAACACAGCGAAGAGCAGTAGTGGTTTACATTTTTTATCACCTTGTTATTTGCAAGTGCCTTCATCATTTCAAGTGTTAATTATAAAAAAAATTTTGCAGAATGCAGAAAAATGTAATGAAATTTAGACAGTAGTGTTCCAGGCAAAACAGCAGGGATGAGCGCGCACACACACACATCCAGTCCTCAGCCCCAGATGGCCTGGGCTTAGCCCCAGACCTCGTCAACTCCTAGAAACGCCCATGGGCTTGAGGCTACATTAGCTGCTACTAGCATAATACACTTGAATCTCTGAAAGAACCGTTGGCTGTGCAGTTGCATTGTGGGTAAAATAGGCACCAGGCTTTGACAATAAGTAAGAATATGTGGAGTAAAAAAGATGACATCACTGGTTCTGCTGTCCAACCTCTGGAGCTCTCTTACATTTATGAGTAGGCTATTTTTAAGTCGTAAGAAATTTGATATCAGTAGCTGCTATTCCTTAGATTTCACACAGGGGTTTCATGAATACAGGCCCTGATTTAATCTGTAAAACACAACTTGAACGTTGTGGTTGAACTTGACCAAAGCCAAACCACAATCTGATCGATCCCTGTACTTCCTGCTGTGAGAAATGTTTACCTCCATCTGCTGATTAGTTTCTTCAGTGTTATAAGAGTGCTTTGCTATATCATTGGAGTATTCTTTTAAGTGTTATTTTTGACAATCCCTGAATCAAATGACTTCTGAAACACTTGCTTGTGCCGCTATTGGTGCTCAGCTTGTGGTTAGCCACTGTAGCTAACAAGCATCATAAAACGAACACATTGATTGTATTTGAAAATGAACTTCTCATTCAAAACTGAATGAGACATTTACATTTAGCAGACGCTTTTATCCAAAGCGACTTACATACAAGAACATTCACAAACAGCTTCGGGAACATTTTTGGGGTTCAGTTTCTTGCTCAAGGATGCTTCGACGCATGGCTGGGGGATTGACCTGCTGACCTTCCGATTGGCAGGCAACCATTCTGCCACCAAGCCACAGTTGCCCATGTCCACTGCAGTCTGTTAAGACAGTGAAGTTGCACATTGAGAAACACAATCAGCTATTTTCTTATAATTAAAAATGTACCATATAATCATATTTCATCATAACTTTTTGGTGCGTGATGTTTCTTCTAATTAAGCTTTGTTATACTTTTCAAAAAAGGCTTGACCCAAAATGCAAGACTCGGGAAACAGGATTTGAGCAGAGCGTTCTCAGGTTTTATTGTTTTTTAAGGGGTGAGAGTGGAGGCAGACAGGCACTGGCTTGAGTGGCGTGGAGAGTTGGCTAAATGGCGAGGCAGATGGTCTATGATCTTGCAGGGTGGAGGGGTGGTGAGATGGCGTGGCTGAGATCCCAGTGCAGGCAGATACGGAGGGTAGAAGAAGCCTGGGTGCGAGAAAACACGTTAGCTTGAAGGTAAAAAAGAAGTAAATATTCAAACAAACGAGGTTTCGCTTTCTGTGAGGCCTGTCATTACCACAGAGATAAGCTGAAGATCTGGCAGAGTCTGGTGTGGAGAGCTGGTGTATATATACTACGGTTCATTTCATTGACATAAAGAATGATAAACATGAATAATTTATATTATTAAACTGTTCAATAGACAATAAATGTCTATAATTATCTTTATTTATTTATTTTTATTAACATGTTTACCTGGTGGGCAAAAAAAAATCACACTGTCTGGGGTGGATGTTTTATGCATGATCACTTTATACTTGGGAAATTATGTTAGTGCACCATAGATCCATCTCCATAGAATAAAATATTCCGTGTTTTAACTATAAATTCACTTTTCCCTTTAAGCTCACCTGCTTCCATTAAGCCCACTGGACTGTGTTTCAATGAGGATTTTCTCCCTTTTGACCTTTGAAATATTTTCCTCCCTAATTTTGATCTGACCTGATGAATCAGCTCTATAATTCAGATATTATAAATGCGATTGTATATATATATATATATATATATATATATATATATATATATATATATATATATTACTTAGGTTTATTTTACCTAAGTAATAGGCTAATGATACATGAGCTTCAAGATATTATGACTGATGTCTCCTCACAATGAACTGTATGTTTTAATGTTACTCCATAATAAACTGAAATGGTTTAAAATGTGTTATTAGAATGTTTTCAAACTACTATCCTTAGAACATTGGTATTGAACCTGCAAACTGTTTTTCTTTCAGTCAGTCGGTCTTCAAATGAAAGATTGGATTCAACAAAAATGTTCTCACTTTAATTGGTGCTATATATATTAAAAACGAATGAAAAGTGGATTTGGTGAGCTTAATAGGGACGTTTACCCTAATATGGCCACCAGAGATTGTTTATGTCTCCTGAATACCTTATATACCTTAACAACTGGGGTATCTTTCATTAGTAATATATACATTTTAGGCCCACATTTGTTGCTACAACAGAAACAGGTTAAAGTCAATTCAATAAAAACTACAGGAGGCTCAAAACCACTTCTCGCAACAAGCAATTTACTCAGGCATTAAAGTGAGACTTTCCCCATAAAACAAATATTACCATAAGCTGTAGACTCGCTCATTTCATTTAACTTAATGCAGATTTAAATCGGATGGTGTCATGTTAAATATATTTGTACAGCAGTTTTCTGTACCACTGGAATTGGTGTGTCACTCTGCCTTGAGACACTGCCAACCCACCTGAAATAATCTCATTAGTATTGGTTTCACCTGAGACTTGTCTGATGTCTGATGGTCTACATGCTGTTTCAGAGGCTTCTCCAAGCTGAGGATTTAGGGGGGGAAACAGTGCTGTGCAGGTAATAAGAGGATAAGCATGGATTTTGACTCAACAAAAATAGCCTGGCCTAAATGAATGCATGCTATTTCTGCCAAAATGGAAAAAATGTTGCAGTAAACTCCATGTATCATAACACATGCATCAGCACATGCTCCACTGTAGACATAGGTGCTACCTCTAAAACCTAAATTAGACCCCAGAAATGGATTAGTAACATCGGTCACTCACAGATTACTATGCTATAAACTGGCCTGGGGCTGACTGTGCATTGCATCCAGAACAAAGCGGAGAGACAGAGAGAAAAGACACGGGATAAAAGAGCAAGAGAGGAGCACAGAGAGGACGATTTTGAAAAAAAACTGCTTGTCATCGGCTCTGTGGAACTGAAATCCCCTCTCTCAGCTCTCTGGCTGATGAAAAAGCAGGAAGCCACAATGGCCAGCAGATTCCTCTGGATTTGGAGCACAAAGGGTGGGCAGTCATCCACCCAATAACACTCAAAACCCCCACCACCCTGCCACATGGATCCCTTCTCATCGCCCCATACTCCATCCCTCCATCCCTCCATCCACGTGGCCTTCCATTCAGTCTTACTGTCAATGGCTGCTGCAGCCCCCTGAATTCGTAGCCAGCCAACTGAAACAATAGAATACATGTGTGTATGTATGTGTGCACACACAATCTTACCCAACAAATCATGGAGACATGGTCACTGCCCTGCTAAACAAGAATGACATACTTGTGGTAATTCAGAGTTTTGCTCCAGGCACAAACACACACATTTGTATTATTATAGGTATGAAGACAATTACAGTGCTTTTTTTTAATTCCTGAATGCTAATCCTCATTCTAATCTTACCCATCAATTAATTCTAAAATAAATTTAATATCAAATGTACAAAACTTGAGTGTTTTTTAGGATAGTGATACACAAACTAACACACACTGACTTTCCATCAGCTCCGAATATTTACATTTACATGTAGTCATTTAGCAGACGCTTTTATCCAGAGCGACTTACATAAAAAGGAATACAATGGAAGCAATTAGAACAACACAAGGTAAATGAATATATTATTCTAAAGTTTTAAACCCAGGATTCAAGTTCAGCCTTGTCCTGAGCTCATTAAAAGTTACCTGCTCTCATCACAGGTGGAGCCAGGAGAGGACAGCCCATGACCCATTTCCAATCCCACCCTTAGCTTAAGAAACTCATGGCTGCAAGTTTATTACAGCCAGGTGTTTCGAGCATTTGAGTTTGTCATAACCATTAGGTTGGTCCCAGACAATTAAACAATGAGACGATTAAGCTCAATTAATGGCTAATGTCGAAGCGAAGGTACAAGACGGCAGCAGGTGGCTGAGTGTGGATATGGAGCATCCACTTTGCCAAGTTACAACTACCAACTGTGCGTGTGCGCGTGTGTATGACTACAGTTCCATGAGAGTGAGCCAAAACCTGTCTCTAATCACCAGGATTGTGCCACTTGTGTCTGCCAGTGATAGTAATTGCAGCAGCATTTGCTCCAGTGCTAATAGAAGAGTGATGAGCAGCCGGACAGCTGTTAGGACCGGACACCTTTTCAGAAATGGACATCAGAAGGTCTTTAATACAACTCAAGAGTGGGTTAAAAACAAACAAGTTTTGATGTTTAATTTTTCTTATTTGCGATCAAAATTCATCTGCGACGAAAAGGTGGAGAAGGGCAGAAGACAAGATAATGGGTATATAAAGGGAGAGGGTCCACGTCAAATGCAAAAGAGCATTTATTCAAGCTAGAATCACAAAACTAAGTTAGGAAGAGTGAATAATAAAATGAATATGAATCATCCGTAGAGTTAGTAACAATACTGTTCTGGAGTCACTTTATATTTGGCTTTATAGGATCACTCCATACTGCTCAAATCAGCTTCCTTCACAGGCTGTTTGGGCTCACCCTTAGAGACAGGGTTCCCATAAATGCATGTTACTAACTCGACATCTTCTCTCTCCCGTAGTTTTGTGCTTTCTCGTCCCTCTCTTCTCTCTTACTGTCACTTTCAGCAGGTCTTTCTGCCTTTCTGTATCTAGATCTGTGACTATGGAGACCTGCTGGGGCAGTGCTGCTGTTTCTGCAGTGGAAGGGGTGAGTGGCTCGGGTGCTGCTCGTTGGGCTTTACCTGGAGCTGCTCAGTTGTCCGTCTGGATCCATCCTTTTCCCTTATGTTTTACATTCTACACTTTTCATCATAATTATATATACTACCATTTCTTTATTTTCATCATGATTGTATGTGCTATGATTTTTGCATGTCTGTCCGTCCTGGGAGAGGGATCCCTCCTCTGTTGCTCTTTCTGAGGTTTCTATAATTGTTTTTCCCTGTTAAAAGTTTTTTTTGGGTAGTTTTTCCTTAGTTGAATCGAGGTTCTAAGGACAGAGGGTGTCGAATGTTACAGATTGTAAAGCCCTTTGAGGCAAAATTGTGATTTGTGATATTGGGCTATATAAATAAAATTGAACTGAATAAAATGTTTGGGACCACGCTGACCAGATGTCTTAATCAGTGGTTCAAAAGGAAAACTTGGCTAACTGCTAGCACATAATAAGCACATATATTTTAAAAGGCACTTCAGCAATTATTCAAAATGAACTTTTGGATTGCATGTACAATGTTTACAAAGACACGGTTGCTCAACAGCTGGCAAATGCACCTTTTGTGTAAGCAGATGAGACCACAGATGTGTCCTGCATGTCACAAATGGTCATAGACCTGTGCTTTATGGTCAACAACACAGTGACTGAGAGGTTTTGGGAATATGTTGAGGTGACAGACAAAACGACCATAATGGCATCTCTTGAGCCCCTGAACCTTACTAAAAAGCTCATAGCGCAAACATATGACGGGGTTGCAGTTATGAGTGAAGGTATACGTGGAGTTCAGACTCTTGTCAAGGAGCTCTATCCAAATACACACTTTGTGCACTGTTAAGGGCATCAATTAAATCTAACACTTCAACAAATCTGCTCAGCTAGAACTTCCGAGTTGAAAGTGTTTTTGCTGAACTGTAAGCATTTGCCACGTTTTCTCAAATTCACCCAAAAGAACAGATGCTCTAGCCAAGACAATATAAAGAAAAGGAAAAGAAAAAGATTAAGGAACCAGAAAGACACAAAACAGGAGAGGAGTAGAGTACATGTATGTGTGCATAAATAAGTGTGTGTGTGTGTGTGTGTGTGTGTGTGTGTGTGTATGTGTGAGATCCTGTATGAGCTGTGTGGACCACAGGCTGCATGGCTGAGCAATTCCTGTCCAGTTGGCTGGTTGGCTGTAAATGTGTGTATGGTAGGGGGTCCCAGGGAGAGCTTTGATCATTACCGAGTGTGACAGAAGAGTTCTGACAGAGAGGTAACCCCACACCCCAACACACACACACGTACGTACCAGTAACAACATCACCATGACCACTAATGTTACTGGTATACACGGAGATATAACAAGAAGGTGCACCTAAAGTCAGTTTTTTGCTTCATTTTACCATTTCTCAAAGTAAATTAAGGCTGCAACTAACAAATGTTGCCACTTTCAAGTCTCAAGTCATGACTTAAATGAACTTACTTTGTCTGATTAATCTGAACAGTTTCCAATAATCATTTGAAAGGGAGACATTTTGTCTTTTTACTATATAACACTGAATAAAGTACTGCCTAAATATTACTGTATGAGTTACACCCCCTAAAAATGGCAATAATTTGAAATGATGATGTTACTATTATCATCAATTCGTATATATCCACTGGCTTGAACATGGTTAGTGTACTTTACTCTTAAGCAACTCCGCAAATGCATTTTTGGATCTCTGGAGAGAACCTCTGTGTGGGGCAGATGTTACTGAGCATGCTCAGAGATGCAGTTCCCACTGAAAGCTATTGCTCTTTTAGTGCTATTAATAGTTTAAGAGTTCTGGCATAGAGGTGGAAGCTACACTACATCGTCAAAAAGCATGTGGAGACCCAAACATTACACACCCATAATCAATTCAATTCAGTCTTTCAATTCAGTCATATTTATATAGCCCAACATCACAAATCACAATTTGCCTCAAAGGGCTTTACAATCTGTAGAACATATGACACCCTCTGTCCTAAACTACCCCCCAAATACAACCTTTTAACAGGGACAAAATGAAAGAATGCTCATAAATAGCAACAGAGGAGGATCCATCTCCCAGGAAGGACAGACATGCAATAGATGTCCTGTGTACCCATATGTGATTGTTGACACGGTTACAGGTTGTCATTTGGAAGCAGTATTGCAGTAGACGAGCAAAGTGAGTGGAAGAAGATAGTCGAGCTCACCATAGTTCAGGTAAGACCCTTCTTTGTTGACACCCAAGGCACTGAGCCTATAATGTGGCCTGTTAGCAGCTGGTACAGCCATAAGGCGTAGTACCAGCTGCTAAATTAAATCCCCTAGACAAAACCACAAATCATATTATCAGTATTACCTGTACTGTGACAGGTAATACAGCTCATTTGAAAGCATAGGAATTGATACGCTGCCATAACACCCTCCACTCCTCTGGTAAGGCTTTTCACAGGATTTTGTTGCAAGGATTTGTTCCCATTCAGCCACAAGAGTATTAGTGAAGTCACTAAAGTTGTCCTGCTTCAGTAACTTTAGTGACTAAGGCCTTCCTTGCAGTCAGCGCTCTGAACATGAAGGTTGATTCTTAGGGATTGTTCGTTTCATAATGATTACTTCACACACACATACTTAGCACCTGTACAACATGAGTATGCTGTGTAAACACACAGACTCACAGTATACAATACTCTCTCACACAAAAACTTTACACTCTGATATAAATACAGAATATCCATTACTATTTCTGTAGCACACTAATGTACCAGTGCAAATACATATGCACAGCTACTGTACATATAAAACCACATTAAAGAAAACAACTGAGGTCAAAAATAGGTTCAAGGCACAATGCTCTTAATACACTCGAAGACACATTCCAAATATGGGGGCAAAAATGAACCTGCACAGCCAGAATCAGCAGAAAAATGTATTGCTTTTTGCTGTTTACAATTTGGTATATGCTAACTGAAATCGTAGCCTCACAAACTGTGTTTATTTGCCAATATTCAATTCAATTTTATTTGTATAGCCCAATATCACAATATGCAGTGCAACTGTATTATTTTTCATAGTTCAATAAAACTGCCGCTGAGAAGGATCAAATGTGACTCTAAAGGTGATCAAATCATCAGACCCTGTGAAAATATAAGCCCCCACACACTCTCTGTCCAATAATAGAACATTATTTTCACAATTTATTTTGGCTCTAGTCGTCAGCCTGCCAGTCCTTCAGGTGTTTTCATTGATGTTCAGGTTTCTCAGACACTCTGTGAACTGGTAATTAGTTTCCCCTGGTTTTCTGTCTCATAGCCTTAAAGCCGTGTGTGAGAGAGAGTCACATCCAGACAGAAATCAATTTCTGGCGGAGACCTATCAGCTTTTGTAGCCAGCGATCCAATTTTCAAATAATGCATCTGATATCACGCTGTCGAGGTGGTCTGATCAGAGAATGAATCACTCTCTTTCTTTCTCGCTCTCTTGTCCACTTTCTCAATCACTCTCTCTCCGTCAAATTCTTGTCTCCACTATCCACACACCTGCAGTATCTCACACATTCTGTCTCACACACACACACACACACACACACACAGAGCGATGTGATGGATAGTATTTGGTAAAATGTCTTTACCTCATTATCACCAGAGGGAAAACCCTCCTTCAAATTCTTTTACACTGTTAGATATCATCAGTCTGAGATGTGCACAGCACGCTTGGGGATATTTTCAGATTAAGTGTGAGACTTATTTATTTTTATCCTAAACCGGCTTTGTCTACCTCTAATTCAGATAGTGATTTCCTACATTTCCCAAGATGCGTTGAAATTGCATCCAACTGCTTTGGGCAACAGTAAGAGTCATAGCATAGTAAGAGCAAGCAGATTTGTTTTAGGTGAGAGCTGTGCCTCCTCATTTAAACCAGTCATATATTGCTGTTGCATTACTTTCTGGTTCATTACGGCAACTGTTGGTGCAGAAATTGTGTATATATATCTCTTGTGTGATGGATTTCGGATTGCTGAGTGTTGCTGCTCATCTATTATAAAAGCCTTGATGTTTGATTCTGTTGAAATTCCAGTTTATTGCAACTTAGATCTTACTTTCATAGTTTTGGTCATTATGTAATAATTTGTACTCACCAAATCAGTTACTGAGATCTGGGAATGCAGCAAAATCGCTAAAAGCAATTAGATGGGTTAAGGGGTGTTGTACAAAATTCTGGGCCCTGTACATAAGCAGTCATGAAGCCCCCTTTTTCACCTGATCCATGTCTCTCAAGCATCTTTTGAATTTTTTTTACAAATAACTGAACAACTGTACACATGTATCTGTAGTGGTTAGTAGGGTAGTCACTAATGAACTGTTCATACAACATTTAGACAAGTAAAAATAATCTGTGGTATGTGCGTAAATCTGCACAGTTTGAAATTTCACATTTCAATTCTCTTTTCTCAACATACTGTAGTCTACAATTACTGTGTGATACTTTTACTATGGTTAAGTTAGGTTTGCTTTGAGTATCATACTTAAGACAACATTATTTTCTTCATATTTCAAAAATATTTTTTGAAGATCAAACTTGTTTTTAAAAAAAAAATAAAAAATTTGACCATAATGCATTATTGACAGTACGACATTGAAAAAACAAGCTGATATATATCTTTTAAATTAAATTGTCTTGTTTGAATGATTGCTTGTAATAACTTTTAGAAGCCACATCATGCTTTGCTAGGTAATTTTGAGAGATACAATGTATGACATCGTAGCTATGATGTTGATTAATTTATGATACTGATTTATTTATGTTTTAGGAAGCAAATATGCCTCAAGCTAGATTCCTTGCTGACGGCCTTCAATTTAAACAACAGCTGTTATTAGCTTGAACCATTCTTAACCTACCGGGGTGGTGGTCCCTCTGTTTAAGAAAGGGGACCGGAGGGTGTGTTCCAACTACATGGGGATCACACTCCTCAGCCTCCTCGGAAAGTCTATGCCAGGGTACTGGAGAGGAGAGTTCGGCTGTTAGTCAAACCTCGGATTCAGGAGCACCAGTGCGGTTTTCCTCCCAGTCGTGGAACACTGGACCATCTCTATACCCTCGCCAGGTTGCTGAAGGGTTCATGGGAGTTTGCCCAACCAGTCCACATGTGTTTTGTGGATCTGGAGAAGGCATTCGACTGTGTCCCTTGCGGCGATCTGTGGGGGTTGCTCTGGGACTATGGGGTCTGGGCCCTCTGCTTAGGGCTGTCCGGTCCCTATACGGAATTAGGTTCACATTGCCAGCTCCTGCCTCAAGTGGAGGAGTTTAAGTATCTTGGGGTCTTGTTCACGATTGAGGGAAAGATGGAACTGGAGATCGACAGGCGGATCGGTGTATCTTCCGCAGTGATGCGGTCGATATACCGATCTGTTGTGGTAAAGAAGGGTCGATCTACGTCCCTACTCTCAGCTATGGTCATGAGCTTTGGGTCATAACCGAAAGGACAAGATACAGGTGACAGAAATGAGTTTCCTCTGTAGGGTGGGTGGGCGCTCCCTTAGATATAGGGGGAGAAGCTCGGTCACTCGGGAGGAGCTCAGAGCAGAGCTGCTGCTCCTCCACATCGAGAGGAGTCCGCTGAGGTGGCTCAGGCATCTGTTCCGGATGCCTCCTGGACGCCTACCTGGGGAGGTGTTCCGGGCATGTCCAACCAGGAGGAGGCCCCGGTGAAGACCTAGGACACGCTGGAGGGACTATGTCTCTCGGCTGGCCTGGGAACGCCTTGGTATTCCCATTTTATGCCTTTTGTATTGGGAGAGAGGGGCCTCAGAGAGCCTCCACAATGTTTTATCCGGATACAAAATTCAGTCGCTCAACTGATTTCTTCAGCCAATTTTAATTTAGTTATGACACTAATTACATACAAATTAAAAAATGCAAACAAAAACAAACTCATTCCCAGCTTTTCGATGGCCCTCCCCCCATTGGGGCCCTGGGTAGTTCCCCCCACTATACTGACCCTAGATGGGGAAAAGGAAATTATCATTTAGGTGATCATAAAGGTTGTAAACAAGCCCCCTGCTTTGCCAAACTTATTTGGAAGAGAAAACAGAGGTGAATGGTAAAAGTATTACCTGAACTGCCCATTGCAAACATGCAGTCTACAGACCAACTTCCTAGTCCACCTATACCAGGGGTGCCCAACCAGTCGATCACGATCAACTGGTTGATCACGGACTGATTCCCAGTCGACTGCAAGAAGCCTAATCATATACAATACAATGAATTAATTAACAAGCTATCCTTCTTCCCCTGCGCACGCTCTGCTTTATTACCGTGTAACCTCGTATGTGTCCTATGCTGCCAGATACACTTCATCACGATGGTGACAACATATCAAATTACACGTATATTAAGAGGGGCAAATCAGCAGATTTATCAGTTAACACACAAACACTGTTTACATTCATATTCATAACTACGTTACAGGCTACCATAAACAACACTTGAACAACTTGAACAAACAATCAGTAATAAAAAACATTGAAGTTATGGCTGTATGTTCTGAGTACAGTACGAGCTAGTCTACTGTCCTGTTGTCGTCCTCACTGTCAGTGTCAAACTGAGAGCTGTCCATGTCTATCGACTAGCAAGCTAAGTTGGCTCAAAACACAAATATGGCAGAAGCCAAAAGAAGACTCAGTTAGTAGCACAGCAGTCAATTTTTACCTGGCCCAATACCAAGGGTAGGGCTGCAATGATAGCATCTTAACGCATCAGTCACGTTCTTGCTAAACACAAGAAATCTTTCAAGGACAGCAAAGTTGTTAAAGAAGTGTTTGTCGAGGCTGCAGATGCACTTTTCAGTGAATTCAAGAATAAAATGGATATTGTGGCTGCTATAAAGGACATGCAATTGTCCCGGTATTCTGTTATCTGGCGATGTGAGGGAATGGCAGAGGATATTGAGGAGCAACTGAAGAAAGACATGTGAATGTCTCTCCAGTTCAAGTTGAGTGATATGGTGGATGTTATTTTTTCATCAGAATGGTTTTTGGAGATATGAGTGCAAAAGAAGAGCTACTCCTCATTTTGCCATTGCAAGGACACACTAGAGGCAAAGATATTTTACCCACTTTCATGGAATTTGTTAATAACAGCCAATTGCCCCTCTTGATCTCCATCACAAGTGATGGTGCTCAGTGATGGTAGGCTGCACCAGTGGGTTCATTGCATTGTTCAAACAGCGAATCTTTTCTGTACTTCCTTAATTATCATTGTATACTGTAATTCACCAGCAAGCGTTGTGTGGGAAGATTTTAAACATGAAAAAAGTACAATGACAATTGTGTGTTCTGTTCGGGCCATGAGTCTACAGAGAAGGCTATTCTGTTCTCACTTGGAGGAGACAGGCGTAGAGCACACAGACCTGCTGCTGCTCACAGAAGTAAGATGGCTGAACAGAGGTACATTTTAGCAAGATTCAGCGAGTTGATGCTTGAAATCAGTGATTTTCTGACGCTTTCAAAACATGCAGGACATGCAGAGCTGGAGGACTACCAGTGGCTTTTGGATTTAGCATTCCTGACAGATCTCACTGACCTGCTCAACAAATGTAAAGGTGGGGTATGCAATTCTGGAGAAATCTCATAGGCTATGAATTGCTGAGCTCTTCTGTTTTCCTGTCCAACACATTTCATTGTACCACACACGCACAGAGCAGAAAGATTACAGCAGGAGTGTGCACTAAAGAAAGGAAATATTCTTTGCCGCTTTGTTTGTTTAGTGTTTACAAAGCCAGGGCTGTGTACAAACACCGGATTTTTCAGGGCACATGCCGAATGGACAGCTACCAGACAGCACACAGCTAGTGACGAGATATTCACAGAATTTTACAAAAAGACGTGTATTGGATTAGAATCGCAAACCCCACCTTTCACTTAAGGGTAAGGATAAACATGTAACGATACCCGTCAGGACAAATACATTGTTATGAGGAGTAAGTTCAGAGCATCTTGTCAGAATTTGAGAAGTGCTTTACTGGCTTTACTGCATCAATTGAGCCTGTTGTGAGCTATCTCTGTTTTCCTTTTCAATTCAATTTTATTTAAATAGCCCAATATCACATTTTGCCTCAAAGGGCTTTACAATCTGTACAACATACGACACCCTCTGTCCTTAGATCCTCGACTAAGGAAAAACTACCAAAAAAACCATTTCAACAGGGAAACATTTGGTGCAGGTATTGATGTGGATTGCATTGCCTTCAAATTTGTTTCACTATTCCACCTGGACAGCTCTGCTGCTGAGAATGAGATTGTCCCACTGCAAAATGACATTGAGATCACATCCAAGGCTACACCTGGCATGAATGGAGAATTCTGGAACTACTGATGGAACAAAAATATCCCAACCTCAGAATTTGCACCTTGAACTGGACAGCACTTTTTTGATCAATCTATTTGAGGGAGTCTGCTTTTCTCACCTGAAAATCATCAAATGAAATTACAGATCCACAGTGACTGATGACTACCTTGCGGTCTGCCTAAGGCTTGCAACCAGTTCTTATTGCCCTGACTATGACAAACTATCTGTTAAGGGCAGAGGACTAAGTGGACCCAGAATGCAGGACTCGGATGAGGCAGTGTCGGCGTGGGACAAGTAATGTTTATTGGTTTTAAGAGCAGGAGGGGACGTGCGTGGAGCAGGTGGCAGTCAAACGGCGTGGGTGAGAAGCTCCGGAGATTACTGCAGTCTGGCTGGCGGACTTGCAGTGGCAGTTGTGGTGCGCAGGTGGACGAGGGCCTAGGGTGGTGAGGAATCCTGGACACAGGAATAATATTTAGTAAGTTTAAAATGACAGCAATGGTTACTTAGTTCTTAATTTGATCTAAACGGCTGTGAAGTTACGACAGAGGTAAACTTAAGCTCTGGCGCCGGGCTCTGGGAGATGCTGGCTTAACTCCTCTGCTGAATGACAGACGAGGTGCAGGTGTGCAGCCCGGGAAATCAGGAGAGAGCACCACAGCTGTGCCGGAGCGCCTCATCCACACCACACAAAACACAACACACATACAGCTACACACACACAAAACACACCAGGGAGGGGGAGAGAGGCACTCAAGGAGAGCAGGTAGGACCATGACACTATCTGCCTCCTCCCAGTGCCAGTGGTCCCACTAAGGTAGAGAATTTTATTTATTTACACTTTTCCAACTTAGAAAAATATGTTTTTATTATATCTGCATTATATTTTCTGTTTGTTGTGTGCACATTAAATACGTATGTAGGCTATCAGTAATATGGCTCCCTATTTGGACTGGTAGATCACGGCTGACAACTGTAAAAGTAGATCTTGGATCAAAAAATGTTGGCCACCCTTGTTCTATACTTTGTGTAGATGTGCACAGTTTTCTTTTTCAATAAGAGATTATTACCAACATTTCAGGTTCACTGTCTTTTTTTGTTAACCTACAAATAAAATCTCTTAGATCTGGCTTTAATTTGTTGGCTTGTTTACAACCTGTCTGACCATCTGAATCCTTGTGTTTCTTGCCCCATTGGATTGTTGTAGTGATATCACTGTGTTCCCAGTTCTCAGCAATTACTCTGGTGAGCAAAATACCCCACTACAACACTGCGCTCTCAGAATGCAGGGTTACTTGTGGTTCCTAGAGTCTCCAAAAGTACAATGGGAGCCAGAGCCTTTAGCTATCAAGCTCCTCTACTGTGGAATCAGATCCCAGTTCGGGTTCGGGAGGCAGACACCATCTCCACATTTAAGAATAGGCTAAAGACATTTCTCTTTGATAAAGCTTATAGTTAGGGCTGGCTCAGGTGAAGCTGAACCATCCCTTAGTTATGCTGCTATAGGCCTAGACTCCCGAGGGACTTCCCAGGATGCACCTCTCTCTTCCCCTCTGTCCTCCTCTCCATCCGTATGCATTCTCATTCCATAAATGCATGTTACTAACTTGACTTCCTCCCTCTCCTGGAGTTTTGTGCTTTCTCGTCCCTCTCTTCTTTCTTACTGTCACTTTCAGCAGGTATTTCAGTGTCCGGAGATGTATCTGGATCTGTGACTATGGAGACCTGCTGGGGCAGTGCTGCTGTGTCTATGGTGCAGGGGACGAGTGGCTCGGGTCCTGCTCGTTGGGCTCCACCTGGAGCTGCTCGGTTGTCCGTCTGGACCATCATCTTCTCTTATGCTTTACATCCCACACTTTTCAACATAATTACATATACATATATATATATATATACTAAAATTTTGCCATTGCCATCATAACTGTATATGTTATGATTTTTATGCTATGAATCTATTCCCTCCTCTGTTGCTCTTCCTGAGGTTTCTATCATTTTTTCCCCTGTTAAAATGGTTTTTTTGGGTAGTTTTTCCTTAATCGAACCGAGGGTCTAAGGACAAAGGGTGTCGTATGTTACAGATTGGGAAGCCCATGAGGCAAATGTGATTTGTGATATTGGGCTATATAAATAAAATTGAATTGAATAACTGATAGAAATGATGACCAAAACTGTGAAAATAAGACCCAAGTTGTTCATGAAGTATGTTCTTCAAATATGTACAAAAAAGGCAGGCACACTCACACGCACAGAGCGTATTACCACTCTATAATGCATTCTCAGAGTACTTCAGGGCATGTTGCTCTCTGAGCGTTAACAGGTTTTCTTCCTGTTCCACTTGTTCCACCTGTGTGTGAGGGTAATAGCTGTGCATGTTTCTCCACTTCAGGCTGGAGTGCCACATACCATTGCTTGGCATCATGTATGTCTTTGAGTGTATTTTTATGTAAATACATGGTTTGTGTGTGTAGCCAAGCAGCAACTGTGTTTGTTTAGCAGCTGTATTCACTAAGAGTGAGAGCATGTTTTCTGTATATAATGTGTGTGTGTGTGTGTTTTGGGGGTTAAAAATTGATGCCATAATGCTTTGCGACAGACAGCCTCTCCCACTGTGACGTCGTCATGGTTACCACATCAAGACACAATGCTGTAAATATCTCTTTTTACCAGCAGTTAACCACATACACAAGCCATGGACATATGGTATGCGTGCATGTGTACAATCACACTCCGCTTTTTCTCTTTCACACAACACACATAATCACATAATCACTTTCTCACAAAAACAGAAGCAGAAACAAACAGTCATCAGTCTGACAACACATAATTATCTTTCTATCTCAGTAAATTATAATCATTCATTTACACACATCACTACCTCTCTCGCTTCGTTTCCTGCCTCTCTCTCCTTCAGGAGAAAGGTCACATCTCACCAGGAGACCCACTGTCCTGTCAGAGAGAGAGAGAGGGGAAGGGAGTGATGAAGCACAGCCCATGTTCAGCTGGCTAAATTTAAAAACACCATTTCCATGTGAATATGACGTGTTATTTCAGGTTTTTGTTTTTTTTCAGATTTCCCATATGGGGGTAAATCAATGACAATAACAATATAAATGCACAGACTATGAGTCACAAATATATATATTGCAATTTGTAAACACAAAACATGATCCACAAAAAGATTCAAAATCCACAAAATGAAATCTATGAAATTGAAAATGTCTCAGGTTATGTATGTAACCATGGTTCCCTGAAAGGGGACAGAGATGCTGCGTCTTCTGACGCCGTGGGGAATGCCTCCAGCGTGACCGCATCTGAATCTCTTGTACAATCTAGCCCAATCTTGATTGGTGCAACGTAAACAAACGACACATGCCAGCAGAACCGGAAGTTATAAAGGGAGCTGGCTTCACTGTTGTTGTCAGACTTGTGATCGACTGAAGCAAGACGCTCACAGGCATGCCGGAAGTATGGCACAGGGAGGCAGCGTCTCGTTCCCCTTTCAGGGAACCATGGTTACATACATAACCTGAGATGTTCCCTTATAAGGAAACTAACGCCACGTCGGCTAACGCCATGGGGAACGCAGTCCCAACCTTGCCATGCTGGAGGGATGGCTGTCCAAGTGTGAAGCCAGAGAGCCCACTTTAAGAGAAAAGCGCCACGGACCCAAGAGTATCTGGGCGGACCAGGCTATAAAACCTCAAAAATGTGTGAGGGGAAAGACCACCCTGCAGCACCACATATATTGGGGAGGGAGGTTCCTGACCACCATGCCCTAGAGGATGCCATACTTCGTGTGGAGTGAGCCTGAAGAGGCAGAGGTTAAGGCCCCACGTACCTCGTATGCCTTAGCAATGGCCTCAACAATCCACCTGCTAATGGTGTGTTTGGTAGCCAGGCAGCCCTTGCGAGGGGGCACGAAGAATACCAGTGAATGGTCCGAATTACGCCACTGAGATGTCCGCCAGATATAAATCTCGAGGGCTCTAACTTGACAGAGCAGTCGCAGCCTACTATCCTGTCCCACCGACATTGTCGGAGGATGGAACGCCTGCAGGACCACAGACCGGGTCACCGCAGTGGGTACCTTAGGTACATACCCCGGGCCTCGGATGCAGGATGGCCTTAACTGCTCCTGGAGCAAACTCCAGGTAGGCAGGGGCCACCGACAAGCCCTGCAAATGTCCCACTCTATTGATAAACGTTATGGCCAGCAAAAATGTCAATTTTAAGGCCGGGCAGCTGTCTGTGCTCTTGGCCCAAACAGCTAACACGAATATTGTGTGTGTCGCCGTTACGGATAAAGCACGGGCAGGGAGGAACACACTGCCTAAACTGCTTCTCACATGTCATTTTCGGCTGTACTCAGACACCGAGCGCTTGCTGAAGATCAGAAGACTGACGACAACAATGAAGACAGCTCCCTTTATAACTTCCGGTTCCGCTGGCGTGCGTCACATGTTGATGTTGCACCAATCAAGATTGGGTTAAGTCATACAAAAGATTAAGATGCGGTCACGCTGGAGGCGTTCCCCACGGCGTCAGACGACGCAGCGTTGAAGTTCCTTTGAAAGGGAATCAGAATTTGATTGAATGCAAAATTATGTCTGCATGTGGGTCATATTGTATTTGTAGATTTGTTTTAAGAAATTTTGACACTACTGTTTCGCTGTTCTACACATACAATTTCTACAAATGCACAAATGGACTTTTGGTCCCAGTCCATCCCTGACGTATATACAGTTATAATGACAAAATGCAGGTTGCAAAACATAAGTGTGGAGGACAAATTCAGAAAAGAATAGTACATACAATTATGATGAAACTGTAGGAAATAAAATTATGATGAAAGGTGTAGAATGTAAAACATAAAGGAAAAGGATGGATCCAGAAGGACAACTGAGAAACTCCAGGTTAAGTCCAATGAGCAGGATCTGAGCCACATCACTTCCCTGCACCATAGACACAGCAGCACTGCCCCAGCAGGTGGCCTCCATCACACATCCAGATTCCAAATCTCCGGAGGCAGAAATACCTGCTGAAAGTGACAGTAAGAGAGAAGAGAGGGATGAGAAAGCACAAAACTATGGGAGAGAGAAGATTTTCGAGTTAGTAACATACATTTATGGGATAAGAATGTATACAGATGGCGATGGAGAGAGGTGAGGAGTGAAGTGCATCCTGGCAAGTCTCCCGGCAGTCTAGGCCTATATCAGCATAACTAAGAGATGGTTCAGGACTGATTCCACAGAAGAGGAGCTAGATAGCTGAAGGCTCTGGCTCCCATTCTACTTTTGGAGACTCTAGGAACAACAAATAATCCTGCATTCTGAGAGCGCAGTGTTCTAGTGGGGTAATAAGGTATTATGAGCTCTTTAAGATATGATGGTGCCTCACCATTAAGAGCTTTGTAGGTGAGGACATTGGAAAAGTAATTGGTATGCACTCAAATCTCGTCCTAAACAGGCTTCTCCTAGTTACAAACCTACAATGTGGTGGCTGTCGTTGTACCGGAGTTAAAATCCTATCTGCCATTCATTACTGAGAGTTTTGTCTCTCTGGTCGGGAGTAATGAGCGCATGCGCGAAAAGATTTTGCGTGACACTGTTGCAGTCGACTCACTTATTTTAGCCTCTGTGTTGCCTTTTTCTTCACAGACCTTTGTTGGCTCTCCCATTCCTGTTGTGGGAATGGGCTTGAATGTTTTGAATGTGCCACGACATAAGATGATGCTAAACTGTGATTTCTTCCAGGGTGTGTCCACAGAGGTTTGGCCAGCGTTACCAGTGGAGGGCAATGACATCGCAGGTAGTCGGGTCTAGGCTGATGTTCCTCCTCCAGCTCGGGTGACCAGCCTGATGAAAATGAAGTGCAGTTTCCTGAAGTTTTTGGTGCTTGTGTAGTTACAAGATCAGCGCAGTTAAAAGCTAAGAGTGAGAAAAGTGTGTGCTTCCAACTGTAATTTTTCAGTTCCTGCTCCTCCCTGGTCAATTGACACCAGTGTTCTGGTGAAGGAGCAGAAGGCTGACGGCCACACCGGCTGTGGCTTTTTGGCAGAACGGTCGCCTGCCAATCGGAAGGTCGGCGGTCGGTTCAATCCCCCAGCCCGTATCCTTGAGCAAGATACTGAACCCCATAATGCTCCCGAAGCTGTGCCTTCGGTTTCTGAATGTTCTATGTAAGTCGCTTTGGATAAAAGCGTCTGCTAAATGACTAAATGTAAATATGATGTTTCCACCTACTGAGGTTAGAGACCATGCTCAGTGTTACTTAAGATGAGAAAATGGACGCCACAGTTAGAAAGTTTTGTTGGTGATCCTGTGTTAGTACCTTTAAAGTTGACTGCTAAAGCGTATGACTGGGTATTTTTTTGGCCTTATTTGATAAGGGATGTGTCTGCATATTGCAAGTCCTGTCATACATGTCAGCTGACTAGTAAAGCAAATCAGGTATTGCAGCCTGTTCCACTTTGTCCCATACCAGCTATTGGGCAGCCGTTTGAGCATTTGATTATAGACTGTGTTGGCCAATTGCCTCCAGCCAAGTCTGGTGCAATCTATTTGTTGACTGTAATGTGTCAGATCACACGGTGTCCAGCTGCTTACATTCTGTGCAGTGGTGACCAGGTGACCAGGTGCTGGCCTTGTTGCCAGTGGTGACATCGCCATTTCAGGCAAAGTTTTTGGGTCCGTACTCTCTGAACTATTTGATTGCAACTCCTGAACGTAGATCACAACTTTGTCATGTCAACTTGTTAAGGCCGTATGTCTCTCGTGACTCTGTGAAGGATGGGGTGGAGTTCACGCTGCCTACTGTTCATCCTCAGTGTTTGTCTAACACTGAGGATGAACAGTAGTAGATGAACAGTTTCCTCTTCAGCTGTGGCAGAGCTGGATGGGGAGGAGCCAGTAGACCCTGATGAGGCGTTGGTGACTGGTCGTCTTAGGAATAAGGAGGTTTTGGATACCTTGGTAAGTTCTTTATTTTTAACCATGTAGCGAACGCCGCTTCCACTGATCCGGTCTCACGGCAATAACACTCGCACTGAGACGCTAACAGAAGATGCGTGTTTGAGGTCTTCTTCTACGAAATTTTGAATGGCAACACATGGTAATAGTGGGCTAGAAAAGAGGTACATGGTGTCTGACATCTAGTGGAAGAGAGTGGAAACATGATTTATCAAGTGAACCAGAAGTAACGGCTGTTTTTTCCAGTTACGTTGCTTGTTGCAATTTTGCAACTTTGGCGCTTAGAGGTAACTATTCTGTTATTGAGAAGGAGACACTTGCTTTGCTGTGGGCTCTTCGGCATTTTAGCGTGTACATTGGTTTCGGACCTGTCACCGTGTTCTCCGACCATAACCCACTTACTTTTTTAGCCAGCCTGCAGACTCCAAACCAGTGGCTTATGCGTGGGGCTCTCTGTCTTCAAGTATACACCCTGGACGTTTGGTATAATCGAGGTCGGGATAACATCGTTACCGATGTGCTCTCCCAGGCACATTAAGTTATATGGAAGCCTGCTGTTTTGCTCCAATGCTATATTGGGACAGCACAGTGGTGACTCCCTGTCCTGGGGGCCAACAATATTTTCAAGGTACCCTTGTTAAGGTGTGTTCACACAGCACGCAAATCGCTTCATTCGCACGAGTGATTTACATGTTAAGTCAATGCAAAGACGCGAATTGACATTTTGTGGCGCGAATGGCGTGATTGTCGCGGCGTGAATGACGCTATTCGCGCGTTTAGCGATGCGTGAATGATGCAAAAGTGTTTGACACGCTAATCGCTCAATTCGCGCGAGTCGCGTGTTAACCAATCAGGAGCTTGCACGAGTAGTGACGTGATTAGGAGCGAGGCAGAAATCCAAACAACAATGGAGGCTAAAATAATAGTTGCAGACCCCGGTACAGTAGGTGGCGGCGTGCACCTGAACAAGTTGGTTGGACCCGTAATAAAAACCAGACAGAGAGAGAAAGAGAGAGAGGATAAAAAATTGTCTGTATGTGGATACTCGGAGCTGTACGATACGTCCTCGTATCATTATAGAAACAGGAAACCTTTGGACAAAAATGAGTGAGGAGGTTATACAATATGGTAATTTGAAAAAAACGTTATTTACTCAATGGGACCGGCTCACCGCTAAGCCCCTCCCATGACGCGAATTCGCGTCTGGTGTGTAGAAATGTACGCGCGAATGAAGCGAGTAAACTCAAAATGTTCAAGCGTCCAACTTAACGCGAATAGCGCGATTTATTCGCGTCATTTGCGTGCTGTGTGAACACACCTTAACACTTCATTTAAATGTGCCTTTTTATTATTGTTAATGTAAGCACTGTTTTGACTTCAGTAATGTTTGATAGAAGAAAGAGGGCTCAGTTAAGGTCCTCTTAGGGTACCTGTCTTGTAGGGGGGGGGGGTGTTACGGGCCAGGCCCTCTTTAGAAGGGATCTGTGGCTCTATCGCCTTTCGCTGCCGCTCCTCCCTCTGTTCAACGCCTTGCCCCGCCTTTCCTGCACACATGAATGCGCCGCCAGTGGATCACGTATAAAAGCGGGCCACCAACGTGTGTGCCCTCTCTCCTGCTTCACCTGTCTGCGCGCTCCTGCTGGGCCGGCTGGTGATAGACCGGCAGCCATATCCTTCCGTGTACATTTGAGTTCTTGTCTTTTGTTTTATGCATTACACTCATTTCGCACACACATCGCTTTCACATTGCCTGCACTGCACCACCGATACTGATTTCTCACCCCATATCTTATTTTATGTAAATATTAATATTAAGTTGTTCTGGGTTGTGTCAATAAGTTATTGTTTTTGAGCATGTTATCTCTGTTGTCGTCTCCCTCCTTGTTGCGCCATGAGCCAGGCATAACATCTTGTACACAGCCATGTCACCTCTCGACTCGACTACTGTAACTCTCTTCTCTTCGGGCTACCTCCATAAACTCCAACTGGTTCAGAACTCTGCAGCTCGAATTATCACCAGAACCCCCTCCATTCACCATATCACCCCTGTTTTGCAGCAACTCCACTGGCTCCCGGTTAAACTTCACATAAACTTCAAACTCCTTCTGTTTACGTTCAAGGCCATCCACAAACCTTCCCCTTCTTATTTGTCCCAACTCCTTCACATTGCCATCCCCTCCCATTCCCTCAGATCTGCTTCTTCTGTCCACATCTCTGTCCCTCCTGCCCACCTTGTCACCATGGGGAGCAGAGCTTTCAGCCACTCTGCCCGTCAACTCAGGAACTCACTCCCATCAAACCTTAGGAACCTGGACTCTCTCATACTCTTCAAATCAAGACTAAAAACTCATCTATTCAGAATTGCATACCCTACGTAACCATCTACCTTTATCTGTTTCCTCTCTCTCAATGTTTTTTTATTGATGCTTTATTGCTGTACGGTGTCCTTGAGGTCCCAGAGAGGCGCCATTAAATAAAATGTATTATTATTATTAAAATAATCAAACTATTTTCACACTCATTCAGGGCTGGGAGGTCATGACAGTACCCCTCCCCCGACGAGCGCCGACGGGCGCTCCAGGTTTGCCAGGATTAGCACATTAGAAGTCCTAAATCAGGGAGGCATCAAGAACCTGGTGGCGGGGAACCCAGCACTTCTCCTCTGGGCCATACCTGTCCCAGTCCACCAAGAACTTCATTCAGCATTGGGAATCCAGGATCCTGCGAACCAGGTAGGCGGACCCACCATCGATGATTCTAGGAGCAAGTGGGGGGTGGCAGCAGAAGTGGGCTGATGTAGATAGGCTTGAGTCGCAAAACGTGGAAGGACGCATGGATCCTAAGGGTCCAAGGTAGCTTGAGCCTGACCATGGCGGGATTAATGATCTTCTTGACCACAAACGGACCTATGAATCGGGGTGACAGTTTTGTGGAATGTCCTTTGTGGACAACCGGTCATGTCGTGGGTCTTATGGGGTGTGTTTTGGGGGTGTGTGTTGACTCAGATTGTTCCTAGGTTGCATTAGTTCTCCTAGCACCTTGTGTTTATTCTGGCTTATTTTATATTTTGTTCATGTTTTCTCAGTCTGGTTATTTCCTGTTTAATTTTGGTAGATGTCTGTTTGCCTCGGTCTTGGCTTACCTTGCTTCCTGTCCCTGATTCCCTGATTGTGTTCACCTGTGTTTGTCCTACACCTGTGCGTCGTTGTCTTCACCTCCCCTGAGTATTTAGTTCGTGTGTTTCCCTGTCCTTGTGTGGGATCATTGCCATGTCTGTCTGTCTGTCTGTCTGTCTGTCTGTCTGTCTGTCTGTCTGTCTGTCTGTCTGTCTGTCTGTCTGTCTGTCCCGTTCCGATGTGTTTTCCCTCCGGTGGTTTTCTTTCCTGCGTTCTTCTCGTCTGTGATACTTCTTCGCATTGTGGATTGTTTTTGTTGTACTCCTCGGTTTTCCTGCCTGGTCCAATAGATGTCGTAAGTACAGAATAGATTCATAGCATAAAAATCATAACATATACAATTATGATGGCAATGGCAAAATTGATGGGTCCAGAAGGACAACCGGGCAGCTCCAGGTGGAGGCCAACAAGCAGGACCTGAGCCACTCGTCCCCTGCACCATAAACACAGCAGCACTGCCCCAGCAGGTTTCCATAGTCACAGATCAGGATACATCTTCGGACGCTAAAATACCTACTGAAAGTGATAGTAAGAATGGACAGAGGTGAAGAGAGAGGTCCATCATATGAAGTCCCCCGGCAGTCTAGGCCTATAGCCAGCCCTAAATCTTTAGCCTACTCTTAAATGTGGAGATGGTGTCTGCCTCCCAAACCTGAACTGGGATCTGATTCCACAGGAGCGGAGCTTGATAGGTGAAGGCTCTGGCTCCCGTTCTACTTTTGGAGACTCTAGGAACCACAAGTAACCCTTTATCTGAGAGATAATTGCTCTAGTGGGGTAATAAGGTACTATGAGCTCTGTAAGATACGATGGTGCCTGACCATTAAGAACTTTGTAGGTGAGGAGGAGGATTTTAAATTCTATTCTGGATTTTACAGGGAGCCAGTGCAGAGAAGCTAATATTGAAGAAATATGATCTCTTTTCCTAGTACACGTCAGTACACATGCCGCAGCATTCTGAATCAAATGAAGAATCTTAAGGGAATTTTTTGGGCTGCCGGATAATATGGAATTGCAATAATCCAGCCTTGAAGTAACAAATGCATGGATTAATTTTTCTGCATCATTTCGAGACAGGAAGTGCCTGATTTTTGAGATATTATGTAGGTGAAAAAAGGCAGTCCTTGAAGTTTGCTTCATGTGGGAGTTGAAGGACAGATCCTGATCAAAGATAACTCCGAGGTTTCTCACAGAGGTGCTGGAGACCAGGGCAGTGCCCTCTAGAGCAATTATCTGCCAACAGTGAGTCTCAGAGGCGTTCGGGGCCAAGTACAATAACTTCACTTTTGTCAGGGTTTAACATCAGAAAATTTCTGGTCATCCAGGTATTATTGCCTGCCGACTTTCATTTGTCTGCTTACCTGCCTGCCAGCGCGCTTCCCTGTTTGCCTGCTTGTCTTGCTAGTAAATATTCATTAAATACTCCACTCCTCATTTGAAGCTGTCTGCATGTGGACCCTCCTTCACTCCCTTCCTGCTGCCAACACCTACTCATCACAACAGCATTGGGCTTTACTTCCTGGACCCTGGTCTGAAAGTAAGTCCATCCATCCATCTTCTTCCGCTTATCCGGGGCCGGGTCGCGGAGGCAGCAGTCTAAGCAGAGACGCCCAGACATCCCTCTCGCCAGACACTTCCTCCAGCTCCTCCGGGGGAATACCGAGGCGTTCCCAGGCCAGCCGAAAGACATTGTCCCTCCAGCGTGTCCTAGGTCTTCCCCAGGGCCTCCTCCCGGTTGGACATGCCCGGATCACCTCCCCAGGGAGGCGTACAGGAGGCATCCGGC
>CM022479.1:9631833-9660332 GCA_011952105.1 Coreoperca whiteheadi | reverse complement strand
TTTAAGTTCGCATGTCTACCTGATGGTAAGCGGCAATAAAAACTCCACTCCTCAGCTACTGTCTGCATCTGGGTCCTCCTTCCTCGTCCAAACCGTAACACAACCATGCAGCTGTGGCTTGGTGGAAGAGCGGGTTGTCCATCAATCAGAAGGTAGGCGGTTCAAGCCAGAGGTCAGACTAATCATGGCGCCAATAGTGAGGCAGAAGGATCTGAAATGATATCTGAGAGCAGGCCGTGTATACGAAACACCTCTCTCACTAGTACCTCTGCTGTCTCCTTAGTGGTTGGTAATTTGGCTAGGGGAATGAAGTGAGTAAATTTACAAAAACTATCAACAATAGTCAATACTACCATCTTATCCTCAGAGTGAGGTAGTCCGATGACAAAGTCCAAAGCCACATGGGACCAAGGCCAACGGGGTATGGGAAGAGAGTGCAGGAGGCCTGTGCTGGGCTGGTTAGAAGTCTTATTCTGCGCACACGCAGGGCAGGCAAAGACGAACGATCTGGTGTCGGCCACCATGGTTGGCCACCAGAAAATTCTACGGAGAAAAGCAAGTGATCAGGCCACACAAGGTTAATCTAGAGGCGTGTGCCCACTGTAGTACCGATGACCTCACTGCTTCAGGGACAAACAGCCGGCCCGCAGGACAATTACTTGTCCCTGGACTATCCTGGAGGGCCTCCCTTACTTCCCCCTCAATCCGCCAGGAGACTGCTCCAACTATACAGGTGCTCGGCAAGATGGTGTGCGGGACTGGTTTAACCGTATGCGGCTCACTGAATGCTCGAGAGAAAATTTCTGTTATGGTTTCGGTTGTTTAGGGGTTTTTGTGGAGTGTTTTGCATATAAGTCTGCTCCTGGTCATTTTAAGTTTAGTATGGAGTTCGGTTATTCTGTAGATGTCTATCCTAGGTTTTGGTTCTATGAGTTCTTGTCTTATTTTTTAATTGTCTGTGTTTTAGGTTCACCTCCTCTGAGTGAATTTAGTTCATTTGTTTCCCTGTCTTGTTGTCAGATCGTTGTTAGTCCCTGTGTATCTCTGAGATGTTGGTTCTCTCTGCCTGTCTGGATTATTCAATTCAGTTCAATTAAATTCAGTTTTATTTATATAGCCCAGTCTCACAAATCACATTTGCCATTTACAATCTGTAACATACGACACCCTCTGTCCTTAGACCCTCGATTCGAATAAGGAAAAACTACCCAAAAAACCCTTTTAACAGGGAAAAAATGATAGAAACCTCAGGAAGAGCAACAGAGGAGGGATCCCTCTCCCAGGACGGACAGACATGCAATAGATGTCGTAAGTACAGAATAGATTCATAGCATAAAAATCATAACATATACAATTATGATGGCAATGGCAAAATTGATGGGTCCAGAAGGACAACCGGGCAGCTCCAGGTGGAGGCCAACAAGCAGGACCTGAGCCACTCGTCCCCTGCACCATAAACACAGCAGCACTGCCCCAGCAGGTTTCCATAGTCACAGATCAGGATACATCTTCGGACGCTAAAATACCTACTGAAAGTGATAGTAAGAATGGACAGAGGTGAAGAGAGAGGTCCATCATATGAAGTCCCCCGGCAGTCTAGGCCTATAGCCAGCCCTAAATCTTTAGCCTACTCTTAAATGTGGAGATGGTGTCTGCCTCCCAAACCTGAACTGGGATCTGATTCCACAGGAGCGGAGCTTGATAGGTGAAGGCTCTGGCTCCCGTTCTACTTTTGGAGACTCTAGGAACCACAAGTAACCCTTTATCTGAGAGATAATTGCTCTAGTGGGGTAATAAGGTACTATGAGCTCTGTAAGATACGATGGTGCCTGACCATTAAGAACTTTGTAGGTGAGGAGGAGGATTTTAAATTCTATTCTGGATTTTACAGGGAGCCAGTGCAGAGAAGCTAATATTGAAGAAATATGATCTCTTTTCCTAGTACACGTCAGTACACATGCCGCAGCATTCTGAATCAAATGAAGAATCTTAAGGGAATTTTTTGGGCTGCCGGATAATATGGAATTGCAATAATCCAGCCTTGAAGTAACAAATGCATGGATTAATTTTTCTGCATCATTTCGAGACAGGAAGTGCCTGATTTTTGAGATATTATGTAGGTGAAAAAAGGCAGTCCTTGAAGTTTGCTTCATGTGGGAGTTGAAGGACAGATCCTGATCAAAGATAACTCCGAGGTTTCTCACAGAGGTGCTGGAGACCAGGGCAGTGCCCTCTAGAGCAATTATCTGCCAACAGTGAGTCTCAGAGGCGTTCGGGGCCAAGTACAATAACTTCACTTTTGTCAGGGTTTAACATCAGAAAATTTCTGGTCATCCAGGTATTATTGCCTGCCGACTTTCATTTGTCTGCTTACCTGCCTGCCAGCGCGCTTCCCTGTTTGCCTGCTTGTCTTGCTAGTAAATATTCATTAAATACTCCACTCCTCATTTGAAGCTGTCTGCATGTGGACCCTCCTTCACTCCCTTCCTGCTGCCAACACCTACTCATCACAACAGCATTGGGCTTTACTTCCTGGACCCTGGTCTGAAAGTAAGTCCATCCATCCATCTTCTTCCGCTTATCCGGGGCCGGGTCGCGGAGGCAGCAGTCTAAGCAGAGACGCCCAGACATCCCTCTCGCCAGACACTTCCTCCAGCTCCTCCGGGGGAATACCGAGGCGTTCCCAGGCCAGCCGAAAGACATTGTCCCTCCAGCGTGTCCTAGGTCTTCCCCAGGGCCTCCTCCCGGTTGGACATGCCCGGATCACCTCCCCAGGGAGGCGTACAGGAGGCATCCGGCACAGATGCCCGAGCCACCTCAGCTGACTCCTCTCGATGTGGAGGAGCAGCGGCTCTACTCTGAGCTCCTCCCGAGTGACCGAGCTCCTCACCCTATCTCTAAGGGAGCGCCTAGCCACCCTGTGGAGGAAACTCATTTCGGCCGCCTGTATCTGGGATCTTGTGCTTTCGGTCACGACCCAAAGCTCATGACTATAGGTGAGAGTAGGAACGTAGATCAACTGTTAAATAGAGAGCTTCGCCTTGCAGCTCAGCTCCTTCTTTACCACAACGGACCGGTAAATCGACCACACCACTGCAGAAGATACACTGATCTGCCTGTCGATCTCCTGTTCCGTCTTTCCCTCAATTGTGAACAAGACCCCAAGATACTTAAACTCCACCACTTCAGGCAGGAGCTTTCCACCAACCTGAAGGGGACAAGCCACCCTTTTCTGGCTGAGAACCATGGACTCGTACTTGGATGTGCTGATTCTCATCCCCGCCGCTTCACACTCGGCTGCAAACCGTCCCAGTGAACGCTGAAGGTCCTGGTTTGATGAAGCCAACAGGACAACATCATCTGCAAAAAGCAGAGACGAAATCCTGTGGTCCCCAAACCGGACTCCCTCCGCCCCCAACTGCGCCTAGAAATCCTGTCTATATAAATAATGAACAGGACCGGTGACAAAGGGCAGCCCTGCCGGAGTCCAACATTCACCGGGAACAAGTCTGACTTACTGCTGGCAATGCGAACCAAACTCCTGCTCCAGGCATATAAGGACCGGACAGCCCTAAGCAGAGGGCCCCGGACCCCATACTCCAAGACCACCCCCCACAGGTTGCTGCAAGGAACACAGTCAAATGCCTTCCCCAGATCCACAAAGCTGATGTGGACTGGTTGGGGAAACTCCTATGACCCCTCCAGCAACCTAGCGAGGGTATAGAGATGGTCCAGTGTTTCACGACCGGGACAAAACCGCATTGTTCCTCCTGAATCCGAGGTTCGACTATTGGCCGAATTCTCCTCTCCAGTACCCTGGCATAGGCTTTTCCGGGGAGGCTGAGGAGTGTGATCCCCCTGCAGTTGGGACAACCACCCCAGTCTGCCAGTCCAGAGGCAATGTCCCCAGCCGCCACGCGATGTTGCAGAGGCGTGTCAACCAAGACAGCCCCACAACATCCAGAGACTTGAGGTACTCAGGGCGGATCTCATCCACCCCCGGTGCTTTGCCACCGAGGAGCTTCTCAACTACCTCAATGACCTCAGCTTGGGGGATCGACGAGTCCACAACCGAGCCCTCGGCCTCTGCTTCCTCAGTGGAAGACATGTCGGTGGGGTTGAGGAGATCCTCAAAGTACTTCGAGGCCGACCGATAGTCCTTCTCCATGGCCTCACCGAACTCCTCCCAGACCCAGGTTTTTGCCTCCACAACCACCCGTGCTGAAGCTTGCTTGGCCCTCCGGTCATCAGCAGCCCCCGGGGTCCCTTGAGCCAACCATGCTCGATAGGACTCCTTCTTCAGCTTGAGGGCATCCCTTACTTTAGGGGTCCTCCACCGGGTTCGGGGGTTGCCGCCACGACAGGCCCCGTAGCCGCGTCGACAATGGAGGTGGAGAACATGGTCCACTCGGACTCAATGTCTCCAGCCTCCCTCGGGATCTGGTCGAAGCTCTGCCGGAGGTG
The DNA here is from genome assembly GCA_011952105.1 of Coreoperca whiteheadi. NCBI lineage: Eukaryota > Metazoa > Chordata > Actinopteri > Centrarchiformes > Sinipercidae > Coreoperca > Coreoperca whiteheadi. The sequence goes on along the minus strand of CM022479.1, from coordinate 9,655,868 downwards.
GGAGTTGAAGATTGCTCTGACCGGAGACACTGCCAAACGTTCCCAGCAGACCCTCACAGTACGTTTGGGTCTGCCAAGTCTGTCCAACTTCCTCCCCCGCCATTGGATCAAAATCACCACCAGGTGGTGATCAGTTGACAGCTCTGCCCTTCTTTTCACCCGAGTGTCCAAGACATACAGCCGGAGGTTGGATGAAACGACCACAAAGTCGATCATCAACCACTGACCTAGGGTGTCCTGGTGCCACGTGCACTGATGGACACCCTTATGTCCATGCAAGCATACAAAGGGCTTGGAACAGAGCTGAAGTTATGGATGAACTTCTGATCAAAGTTGGCAAACCCTAGGAAGTGCTGCTCATCTCTCCTGCAGATGGGAGTAGGCCAGTCACGGTGGCATCACGAGGTACTCGTAATGGCCACTGGGAGAATTAAAAGCAGTCTTCCACTCTTCCCCCTCCCTTATTATAACTAACTGGTAGGCATTCCTTAAGTCTAACTTGGTGAATACCATAGCCCCTTGTAAAAGTTCAAAATAGGAAGAGATCAAAGGGAGTGTAGTAGTGCGTAACCGTGTGGAGCAGCCGACCATCGAGGGCAGTAGCTGTCCAAGGTTGACACAGTGGCAATGACGAGAGGCCCAATTCTGCTTCTATGGACTGGTCCACAAAATTTGCGTCTGCCCTGGAGTCAATTAGGGCCAGAAGTGTGCAAGAGTGAGAAGGGGTGGTGAGGTGCACAGTAGTGAGCCTATGCTTGGAACAGATTTTAGCAATGGCAGGACTCACCAAGGCCGTGGACCGGAGCAATCCCCTGTTCCTCTTCACTGGGCAGTTAACCAGGTAGTGTCCAAGTTGACCACAGTAGATGCAGCACCCCTCGTCCATCCGACGTTGCCCCTCCGTAGGCGAAAGTCTAGTCTGACCAATCTGCATTGGCTCCTCCGTCAAACGGGAGCTTGAGGCTCTCTCTCTGCAGTCCCCCTGCCGTACCTTTGCAGGAGGATACAGCTCTGAACGAGTCCAATAATGCTCCCTCTCCAACAGCCTTTTGTCGATTCTCGCCGCCAAACTAATAAGAGCGTCCAGGGCTGTTGGTAGCTCCAGGGGGATGAGATGGTCCTTTATTGTCTCCGAAAGCCCATTTAAAAAAGGCATCCACTAAAGCTGGCTGGTTCCACCAACTCTCAGCAGTTAGTGTACAAAACTCTATCGCATTGTCACGGACACTGCGTTGGCCCTTGTGCAGTGTCATAAGGGGCTTGGCTGCCTCTCTGCCTGGAGTTATAGTCTGAAAGATCTGCAAAAATTTATGAGTAAAAAGGGCCCGAACGGCGTTGCCCAAGCTTTCGCCCGCCTAGACAGGTAGGAAATAATATAGGTTACTCGAAGTGGAGCTCACACTGGGATAAAAAGGACCGGTAATCGCCTGACTCACCAGTGAACCTCTCCGGACTGGATAGTCGAATATGAGAAAGCTCCCTAGGAAGTAGGGCTGGTGCCGGTGGTGTCGCTGTTGGGTGAGTATCCCCCAGGGTGGCTTGTGGGTTGTGGCCTGCCGTCAGCAATAGCGATGTTTCCATTCTCTGCAGGCGGTTAATGATCACGTCAATCTGAGCGGAGAGTTGGGAGAATACCTGTTCATGGCCCTGGGTGGATTGCTTCAGCTCCTCGCGAAGCAAATTAACTTGTTCCTCCTGGTGGTGGATTTGTTGACCTTGGGCTTAGAGGGCAGCACGAACTGGGTCTGCAGAGTCCATGTTGTGGCCAGATTGTACTGTCAGGCTCACAGACAGATTGGCTAATGAAGCAGACCCACACGGGAATCAGGTTTCAAGGGAATTTATTTCAAAGCAGAGGTATACCAATAAGGTATCCATTTAAAACAAATGAAAACACAAAGACATATCTCTGCCCAGACAGAATAGCCTCTTACTTGGAGATCGCTCTTGTCCATAGAATGATGAGTCAGTTCGTTTATCCGGGAGGAGTTTCTCTTAGGCTCGGTGCTGATGAAGTCAGGTCCGAGGCTATCAGTGGGTCCGGTGGCTGTCTGGCTCTTCTGTGAAGTGATGTTAGCGTGATCTTTTTTGCAGGACAAAAACACTAGAAAATTAATCTTCCTTTTAAGATTATTTATTTTGCATTAGAATATCAAATACACGTGTACACAGATTCTCTCCTCAGGGACTCGCAGCACAGGCCACCCGAAGGTGGGCCTATCTGTAGCCCATCCAAAAAAAAGAACAACAACAATTTAAAGATTATACAGAGTTTATATGTTAATTTGGGGGCGTGGTTTAGACTTGCTTCTCCGTTTATCCTCAGCCTGATGACGTCCTCCACCAACATCTGCACCAAGAAATATCCTGAGAATATGTAGACATCTCCTCCATAGATCACAATAGCCTCTGTTTTTTTATAACTGATTTACTGGCTTTTCTGACAAAGTTACTCAAGGTTAGTTATTTTCACTCATGCCATGAGTCATACTGTTATCTTTAAAAGATCTGCTTTCTATCCTTGCCTAGGGAGCAATAAAAGTCTCACACCCCCAGAGACAGACACAATCACAAGGGGGTTTTATTACCCTTACACACACAAAGGAATGTAGCTGCAGTCTGACACACAGCAAAATGATTATCTACTAAAGAATATATTTAAAGCATCTTAACTTCAGTACACAAATTGATTTCACCTCAACAGTGGCAATCAGGTCTGTGTGAAATAACGGCTGCATGTAGCTCTTTGTCTCTGTCAGGCCTGGAGTTGAGGCTGCTTCCTTCACAACAGGCCTCATTCTTTGTTTCCCCCATAGGGTAAGCTAGGCCAACATCACCAACCCTCAAACCATGGCACAGAGTAATACATTATCTCTCTGTCTCGCTCCCCTATGGTAATGTTAGAGCACCGTAAAATGTATTTGGAGTTATAATGTGCAGTGCGAGATACGACTGATACAAGCTGATTCTTGCACATTAGTCTGTTATGGGTATGTATCAATGGTCCTGCCAGTATTAGACGACCATTTTTTTAATTATTTTATTATAGCCTGATACGTGATAGCCAACTTTACAATGATGTGATGTGAACACAGCATTAGCTATCATTATCCAACATTCATAGATACACACTGGTCACTCATCAAGATGCCCACTTCTCTACTGGGTTTTCTCACAGCACAGCTCATTTTCTGTCATTAGGGCCTGAGCACGAACGTTCCAGGGCACTGAAAGTGCATGAACCTTGTTAAACTCCCTTCCCCAACATAAAACAATAGTTGTCAGCATCAGTAACTAAATAAGCCAGCACTGTTTCTAAAATACTTACAAAAAGCCAAATATATTTCCAAATATGGTGCTTTTGTGAAATGCATTTGGATGGGCAGATTTACATCAACTTTATAATGACTAAGTAAATTGTATACATTTTAATCATACTGGTTGATGAAACAAATACTTGTAGATATCACATGAATTCAGACACTGAAACATAAGCATTTAAGCATAAACATATTAATTGCTCATGGATGTTCATTCTTGATCTAAGCTGCAAGGTCTACTTCCGAGCAATAGGAGATTTCAACCACATCTCACAGTCTTTATTCAGTGAACGGCACCTGCTCGGGTTTAATCGCTTAACCTGAATGTGGAACTTTGGTCACATGATTAAAGACAGTAATTATAATGTACTACCGATATCATGTGACCGTTGCGCCACACTTAGATCTTGTGGTCACACTTGAGCTATCTCTACTGGCTAATTAAGACTGTGAGATGTGGTTTAAAGCTGTGAAAGCTTGTTATAGGACCTTGGCTCTTGAATGATTTTTGTTACATATTTTAATTGCCCTTTCAAAAATTATTTCAGATTGAAAAACCAAGACTATACAAGGTTACCTCTCATGCCACTTTAAGTTTTGTTTTGGCTCTTTATTGCCAATAGAAGTTTGTAACAGTACTTCCTAATCAAACAGATTTAATAATTAAATAACACTGGTATCCTTTAAAGCCACAAGCATCCTTGACTGTCCTCTACAGAGACTAGACTTTCCTCATTTTTCATGCTGGTTTTTAATGTACTTTCACATTGTCCTTGTCTGTTATATATGCTTTTAGTGAGATGTCTTCTGAAGAAATTCAGATTCATTATGCAATTTTTTATCGCCTTTTTATCAATTTCAAAATGTGCTTTATGAAAAGTTTTTTTTCATAGTAAACAGTTGGTATAAACAACAGACATACATTATATTTACTTAGTCGCCCAAACACACACAGAAAAGAATACAGAAAAAAATAACACCTTGAACAGGAGCGGGAATAAGAAGAATAAAAATATGAATTTGAAGGTGGATTTGATTCCCTCAGGCAACGCCAAGGAGACTGACACAGGTAGAATATAAATGAGGAAAGAGTGAGTGTGAGGGGTGGTTGGCATGGGGGGGCAAGGAGAGCGACTGGTGGTAGAGAGACCCATAGAGTGAAAGAAAGAGATACTGAGAGAGAGACTAATGTCAATGAGAGAGGGAGTGAGGAGAAAAGGAACAGCATGGAAAGAAAAAAAAGCAGAGAGAAAGAGGGGAAGCAGGGTCAAAGAGCCTGAAAGAAAGACTGATGGAAGAGTGGAGAGACAGACTGGTAAGCTAATGGTAGTAGTCAATAAGAGAGAAAAAAACCGAAATGATAGAATAAAGGTGAAGGAATACTGTTGGTATTAAAGTGAAGGGAGAGAAGTATGAGACAAAAATGGTGGGAAGGTTGTAAAAGAAAATACAGGCAATGGGACTTGAGGACCATGTGCAAAAAAATCACAGACAAATGTTAAAAAGACAGTTCTTAACAACATTTTCAACAAGCTATAATATTACTTTTTTTCTAAAACACTTTCCAAAATTGGTAAAATATCACAATGCTGGTGGTTTGGGCAGGATAAAATGAGCATTTGAAAATTTCTAACTTTCTAAAATTTCTAGGCCTGTCCTGGCCTTTGTGGGGTTTTTTTGCCAGAAATTTTCAGAAACCAAATTTCTGTCGCCACTGATGAGAGACTTAAAGGTTCAACATAGCATAATGGAGGACTTCCGGTGGTGCGAGCGACAGCATGGCAGCATAAGAAACAGGTCAGGTATTGCCCAAATAAAATCCCAGTTATCCAAGTATTTTCTTTCACTCATCCATCCATCCATCCATCCATCTTCTACCGCTTATCCCCCACCGGGGCGCGGGGGCAGCAGTCTGAGCAGAGACACCCAGACTTCCCTCTCCCCAGACACTTCCTCCAGGTCTTCCGGCAGAATACCGAGGCGTTCCCAGGCCAGCCGAGAGACATAGTCCCTCCAGCGTGTCTTAGGTCTTCCTCGGGGCCTCCTCCTGGTTGGACATGCCCGGAACACCCCCCCAGGGGAGTTTGCTGAAGACTTAATGAAGACAGAACTGGTACATATAATGGGCTTGTGCCAGGGGAAGAACTGGGAATTGAAAGAGCTCAATGAGCAAACCACCAGCCAGTAGATCACCACGCTCAATTGTAGTTTGGTTCCTGCAGTTTACAACCATGGAGACAGTCCTGCACACTGACTGGAAGAAGAAGATTCACGTGCAAGACAAGAGGGTGTGCTTTGATCATGACTATGCTGAGGAGGTGCAGCAGAAAAGAAAAGAATACAACCCAATGAAGAAAGTGTAGGTGGATATAGCTGCCACGTATACCTTTAAGGTGGAAGGAGTTAATCCTGAAAATAATTTTTCTTGAAGAAACTCCAGGACTGAACCAACTGGGCAGTCAACTGGATTCAACAAACGGTTTGTACACCATGAAACAAAAACTCTCCATTTAAGGGCATAAAGCCTCCTCGTAGAAGGAGCTCTGGAGTGCAAGATGGTCTCTACTACCTCAGTAGGGAGACCTGAGTCTATGAACTGGGCCCCCTCAGAGGCCAAGCCCACAGTTTCCACAGCTCCAGACGCGGGTGCAGGACTGACCCCGCCGCCTGGGAGAGAAGGTCCCTCCTGACCGGAATTTCCCACGGAGGACCCTCGAGGAGAGACATAATGTCTGACAGCCATACTCGGCCTGGCCAGAATGGGGCTATCAATAACAGCCGAACCCAATCCCTGCGTACTCTCTCCAGAACTCTTGTTAGTTATGCCACAGGGGTAAGGCGTACAGATGCAGCCTCGGCCATGTCTGGACCATGGCGTCCAACCCCAGGGGGGCTGGAAGCATGAGGGAATAATACAGGGGACAGTGCGTTGTCTCTCAAGACGCAAACAGATCCATCTGAGCTTGCCCGAATCGACTCCAAAGGAGCTCCACCACATCAGGGTGGAGTCACCATTCCCCCGGCACCACTCTCTGCCTCAACAGAGAGTGTGCTTTCTTGTTCAGATACCCCGGAATATATAATGGTCAAACTGATAGCAACTTCCCCTGGCCTCAAACCAGAACTTGATGTGCCAGCTTCCAAAGTCAGCGTGATCATAATCCCCCCTGCTGAATTATATAAGTGACGAGGATCCTTCCACATAACCAAGGCATTGACGTGTGACCTCGATCATGCAACACGGATTTCCCCTCGGGGAGAACCCCTTGGTTTTGAGCCACCACTGTAAGGGCCTCATGTACAGCAGCCCAAAAGGTATCCCGTTAGATGCTGCTGCCATCAAACCCAGGAGTCTCTGAAACTGCTTTACAGTGAGTGACTGGCCTAGCCTTATCCTGCACAAGGCTACCAGGATCGATTTCACCCTGGCGGGTGCCAGACAGGCCCTCATGGTCTTCGTGTCCCATACTACGCCCAGAAAAGTGGTTCTTTACATTTAGTCTCAGCCCCAGCGTTTTCATATGGGCGAGCACAGCATCTCGATGCTGAGCCACCGTTGTTCCGACTGTGCCAGGATGACCCAGTCGTCTATATAATTCAGAACACGGATGCCCCGGAGTCTCAAAGGAGCCAGAGCTGCATCCACGCACTTCGTGAGATGCGGGGCGACAATGCTAGGACAAATGGAAGAACCTGATACTGGTAAGCTTTGCCCCCGAAATCAAACCTGAGCCGATTTAGCCGACGCAGATCTAAAATGGGCCGCAGCCCTCCAGCCTTTTTTGGAACTATAAAGTACCGGCTGTATAAACTCTGACTCTGCTGTGGGGAGGAAACTTCTCTAGAGCCCCTTTCCGCAGAAGCGTCTGTACTTCAGGGTGCGAGCTTCCCTATGCCGCTACGTTTCCGGGTGGACATGGAGATATGTACTCACTGAGGACTGCTGCAACGCACCGCTTCCCCTCAGAGGGGACTGCCATCAGAGGCCTGACACCTCTAGCGTCAGGACCTCTTTGCTGAAGCCTTCCAGGTGATAATCACAATCCTCAGATCTGTTCTACCTTGGGAAGACTTTGGCTGAGCGCCCTGACTCTGTGGGGGAGCACGGGAAGCCATGCTCACTTTTTATTTGTGCTCTATAAGAGGAGGACGAACCTGGCTGGGGCTGCTCCCGCCCAGCAGACCCTGAGATATAAGATTTTCGGGGAAGAAACTTTTGAAACACGGCTGCTTTTTCGGTTCTTGAAACCTGGAGAGATGCTGAAGAGGCCAGCAGGGGAGACAGGAGCATCCAATAAGAACTTTTTGTCCCTGTCCTTGATATCTAACAGATTTAGCCAGAGATGTCTCTCCGCGGCCACCATAGAGCGGCCGATGGATTTGGCTGTCTCCCTGGTGGCCCCGAAGAGACAAATCAGCGGTCCTCTGGATCGCCGCTATTGTTTCTCTCCCTATTTCGCCACATTTGCCGTCTATATCTTTCAGCAGGTCGGCCGGATATGCCGGTAGGACCGCCATAGTATGCAGACTGGCGGCCGCTTGACCTGCTGCCAAGTACCCCCTACCCACTAAAACTGATGTGGTTTTTACTGGCTTCGTGGGCAGCTGCGGGGCTTCAGCGATGATGCAGACTCAGGGGAGCAAGCGTCTCCTCCACCTAAGGCATCGCCCTATAACCATGTTCCTTTAAATGTTATGTTGTGGGTTCTTCAGTGTATATGTTGAGGTTTTGGGAGTGTGTTTTGTTTTCACTGTCTGTCTCTGGACTGCTTTAGTTCTCTGAGTGTCTTGTGTTAGTTCATGTATTATTTTGTAATTGTCCGTTTAGTTTATGTTTTGGCATTTAGTCTGGTTATTCCTGTTTTATTTTGGTAGGTGTCTGTTCCCCTCTGTCTCTGTCTGGCTTTACTTCCTGTCCCTGATTGTGTTCACCTGTGTTTGTCCTGCACCTGTGCCTCGTTGTCTTCACCTCCCCTGAGTGTATTTAGTTCGTGTGTTTCCCTGTCTTGTCGTTGGATCATTGTTTGCCCTCCCATAGTATCTACCCTGCGTTCCTCCCGTTTGTGTCACTGCAGTCTTGTCGTGGTTCTTGTCATGTTCCTGGTTTTCTGGTTTCCTGCCTGTGTTCCAAGTTCGCCTGTTTACTCGCTGGTAAGCGCCAATAAAGACTCCACTCCCCAAGCGTTGTCTGCATTTGGGTCCTCCTTACCTCGTCAACTCCTAAAATTAAACCAATTTATATTTGAATAATTAGATGTTGCTGGGTTAAATATAGGGGATCACCCGTCTCTAGCCCCGCCACTAGATCCATCTGCAAGCCCCAAGACGTGAGCCTCCGCCGTGCCTCAGCAGCAGCGGGACCCGAGCTCTGAGGCACGCAAGCCGAAGCACCCTCCTCTCAGAGCTCTCAGCGGGTTTTCATTGCAAGCATCTCACAATGCACACAGCCAGCCCCCTTGAGGGCTGCCTGGGCATGCTCTGGTCCCAGACACATTATACAGACCTCGTGTGTATCCCCACGCGTAAGGTAACGAAGGCAGGGAGTAACCCACTCTTTGAATTGATTTTTCGCCATTTCTGCTTTCTAGAGACAATCACACTTTCTCTTTCACCAACAGTACAAACGATTTCGCATAGAGTGCTTGTGAAGACACTGAAGCTGACAGTGTTTGGTTCAGGGGTGCTTTATAGCTTCCTGGTCAATGACGTCACCCGCCATGATGTGGTCATGCAGAGGCATTCCCACAGCGCTTGACGCAGCACGAGTTCCCTTAAAAGGGAACTTAAAAAACTTTTAAAATCTTAGGTTACATATGTAACCATGGTTCCATGACAGGGGCACACCTATAGTGTGACCACGTCTGAATCACATGTACAACCTAGTCCAATCTTGATTGGGGCGACGACAACATGTGAGACACGGCGGCAGAACCGAAGGTTGTAAAGGGAGCCGGCTTCACTGTTGTTGTCGCCCCAATCAAGATTGGACTAGGTTGTACATGTGATCGAGTGAAACAAGCAGCTCCAAGGCATGCAGGAAGTATGGTACAGGGACGCAGCGTCTCGTTCTCCTCTCAGGGAACCATGGTTACATGTTGTCAAGAAATCATGAGTTGAGATCAAAATACTATTAATAAGAGAATGGTCTAGCCCTGCTCTGTAGGAGAAGTTGAATGAGACAACTGGTGTTATAAATTGAATAATCATTGTACCACAGTTGCTTATTACATCTGAAATCCTGATTTGTATAACACATGAGAATTTGCTGAATTGTGTGTTCACTATTACCTAAAGTGAATATAATTAACTTGAATCTTATAACCAATATTAATCATAAAGAAATGTAAGTCAGAATGTTTTGATAAGAAAATGAATGAAGATATTAGGAGTTATTATATGTGTGAAGATTGAGACTGTGTGTGTCTGAACTCAGCTGCCTGTAAAGGGCAAGGAAGAAAGTGATGGCGACATGGCAGTTAATGTGTTAGAAGAAGCAGTTTTTGACAGTTGGAGCATCTCAAGGAATGTTTATTGTGTAATATGGGTGAGAGGTGAAAGAGTTTTTGGCTGTGTCATGTAGAAAGTGACATAAAAGACAGTGACAGAGAGAAGTTCGAGGTTAATTCCGGGGATTTCAAGGATTTGAGCACGAAGGATCAACTGAAGTTCCTTTTTTGCGCACACTATGGATTACGGACGTGAGACTCTAATAACATTTTGGGAGCTTTGGACGGAGCTGTTAATTAAAGAGACTTGGTCCTCTACAGGAAGAGTGGGATCGCTTTGGCCAGAGAGACTACTCGCTCCCTCACCCAAACGCAGATACATATTGAATTTAAACTCAGCTGATTTATTGTTTTTATGATTTATTTTATGATTCATGCGAATGATTTAATCGAAGTCTGAAATGTGAATTGAGTTGTTTACTACTGCCCTTGCTAAAGTTTATTGCAATAAATAATCAAATTATAGTTAAAGTAGTTGTGTGAAATAGATTTTGAGTTCATCGATGGTAGTAAAAAGTTAGGTTGTTGTGTGTGTAACATCGTAACAGGTTCTTAAAGGTTATTCTAGCCAATCAAATTAACAGTTCCTTGGGATTTGCCTGAATCACTGAAACCTATCCTAGAACCATAACAAGAGCACAGATTATTAAGAGGTGAGCTGCCGTACGAGCCTGGCTGATGGTGTTAACTGATGCACAAGGGCTATTTGGTCAGTTGTCACATCATAGGAAGCAGGGTAGACGCTCCTCGCCAACAGCTTAAACAGTCCTTATTCAATGCTTTAGGGTAATACCCTGGGAGTCTAAGGATTGAACCCTAGAAACAGAGAGCTGGTCCAGTACCTCCCATATGGGGGTTTACCGGGATCTGACAGTGTGTAACCTGAGACTTGCCAGGTCACCACAGTGGGTACCTTAGGTACATAACCTCATCTTGGATGGAGGGCATGCAGATCTCCCACTCTTTTGAGAGAGGTCATGGCAAGCAAAATGTCATTTTTAAGGCCAGGCACTTGTCTGATACACTGTCCAAGAGCTCAAAGGGTGTCAAGGACAAACCTTCCTACACCATGGTTAGATTCCAAGTGGGTACTCTAAGCCCCAGGGGCGCTGGATGCATGAGGGAGAACAAGAGGGGACAGTTTGCGTTCTCTTGGGATGCAAACAGGTCCCCGTCCGCTCTTCCGAACCTCCTCCAGATCTCCTCCTCTGTCTGCACCGTCTCGGGGTGCAGTCTCCACTTCTCGGGCCAAGGCTCCTGCCTAAACAGGATATCCGCTTCCACATTCAGGTACCCTGGGATGTAAAGTGCTCTCAGAGAGAGCAGCTTCCTCTGGGACCACAGGAGGATTCGATGCGCCAATCTGCACAGGGGGCAGATTTTCGAGGTCTAAGACCCCCCTGACAATTTATATATAGGTCTCCTATTTGTGTATGAGAACACCGACATGTTGCCTGTTCGAAGAAGAACATGGTGGTCACTGAGGGATGGGAGAAAGTGCCGTAAGGCTAGCAAGACCTCCAACATCTCTAGGCAATGTATATGCCATAGGTGATGACCAGACCTCAGGCCGAATGTCAGAAATTCATCCTAATGTCCAACGTCAGTTCGGGAGCAGTTGATCCGTCCTTGCTCCTCCTGTACACTGTACAGCAAACGACGAATTCGGCTTGACTCTAAAATTAGTCTTGCTGCCCAAATCTTTTCCGAAATGGACTTAAATCGTTGAGTTTATGCCCAGCTGTATAAAGCCAAGTGGAAGGACCTTCCTTAATGGACACTCCAATACAGTCTGTGCTGGGTTGTCTCGATAGGGTGAAAAGAATATTTTATTTATAGAATCAGTTGGTTAGCTTTTCTATCAAGGTATGGGTAGAGGTGGTCAAATGATTCCAACTCCATAGAGAGGTGAGGGTACTGACAATGGACCCAACGTGGCATTACCACCCTATATTATATCTAACTGGGAATTTGATAACTTTCAGAATCCATCTAAGGAGTTTAGTGTACCTCCACCAATTCATTGACCTGGAGGGCTTCTTGTAGGAAAATGTAATTTGTTTCTTTATAACCCCAAAGCAGAAATCCAAATTGAGGGAGTGTGGATCAGTACAGGTGGACCATGCCCACATATTCTGGTATTGTCCAAATATTTTTGGAGAGAATTGGACACTTAATATTAAGGACACTGGGCTTTGCTATTGATGTGTCACTTTTCTCTTTTATTCCTGAGTTATTCCTGAAGGTTTGTGTAAAAGTGATACCTGCTGAAAATTTTTATGGTTATATGGTAAGTAAAAAAAGCTATTAACAAATGCTGCACACATTCATACACTGATGACAGGAGCTAAGTGAACAGTAGAAAGTAAACAAATCAAAGGCACAACCTTGGGAGCAATTTGGGGTTTAGTATCTTCCTCAAATACACTTTGACACATGGGCTGGGGGAAGCTGGGATCGAATTGCCAACCTTCCAATTGGTGGACGACTTGCTCTTCCACCAAGCCACAGCTGCTCAGTGTAATAAACTTTACCTGCGTATCTCTGTCTGACATTAGCTGACCTCATTCTAGCCCTCATTTTTTGTTCTACACTGTTTGTGAAATTGAAAATGCTATAAAAAATAAAAGGTACACAAAACAGCGTAATGGAGAAAGTGGAAGGGTCAAAGAAGGGAAAAAATAGACTGTTGTCACAGAAAAGCAGAAATGGAAAAAAGAAAAATTGGGGCAAGGTTGGATTAAAGCGAAGAAGAAGGGAATTGGAATGGACAAAAAAGAATAGAAAGGTCAGTCAGACAAAAAGACATGTAAGAGAACAGTAACAAAAGACAGTGAGAAAAAGACAGACAATCAGGAATACAGCGAGACCGACAGATCGAAAGGAGCGAAGGAGGAGGGAGTTGGTCTGGGGATCAAACTGGGTTCAGAGATAATTTGACAGGAGATGAAAAAAGGAGGTGATGAGGAGTAAAATGGTGGAGCTGAACAGACAGGGAAGATGAATGCAGACGACGAGTGGAGGTGATGAGATAAAAGAAAGATAGGAGGAAGAAAAAAAACTGTGATAGACTTAAGCAGCTGTGGTGTCACCTTTGTTGGTGCATGACGCCACTGCTCTGCAATAATATAAATGTAGACAGCGTGGGCTGCCTCAAATCCCAAAATTTCATCTGTTTATATAGTTTGTATAAAAAAACCATCATATCCCTTTGAAATAGACATTTTTTTGTCTTGAAGCCTTATTGGGTTTTAATTTAAAATATATTTGTACAGCTTTATTTACACATTTTGCCATACAACATTCAACTAATGTAAAAAAGTCTGAAAAACAGTTCAGAAAATTCCTAAAAGTTAAATAATGAGAATATCAGGCTTGGAAAAGGGATCAGTCCCTTAAATGTAATACTTTGTAGAGCCCCATTTTGCTTTAATTATAGCCATCAGTCTGTTTAGATGTCTCTATCAGCTTTGCACACCTAGATTTGAGAAGATTTGTCCATTCTTCCTTGCAGAATTGTTCGAGTTCAGTCAAATTTCGTGGCGAGCAGCAATGGACTGCTCTCTTCAAGTACATTCACAGATTGGATTGGATTTAGGTCAGGACTCAAAGACAATTACCTTTCTGTCATTAAGCCACTGCGTTGTTTTTTTGGTGGTGTGTTTAGGGTCACTCTCGTTCTGTAAGGTGAACCGCCTGCCCATGTTCAACTGTTTAGCAGAGGGCCACAGGTTTTCAAGAATTTGGGTGAACCTGGCAGCATCCATTTTGCCTTCAATCCTGACTAATTTCCCAGTACCTGCTGAAGAGAAACATAATGTTGCCACCACCACGCTTCACAGTAGGTATGGTGTGTTTTGGGTGGTGTGTTGTGTTTGGTTTTTGCAAAAACAGCGCTTAGAGTTCAGTACAAAATATTCAATCTTGGTCTTATCTGACCATAAAACCTTTTGCCATGGCATCAAAATCTTCCAAGTTTTAATTTGCAAAGCACAAATGAGACTTAGTATGGCACCTTTTCAGAAGAGGCTTTTTCTTTCCACCCTGCCATACAGGCCAGGTTTGTGTAAAGCTTGTGAGATTGTTGTCACATGCACAGACCAACCAATCTCAGCAATAAAATATATTATATTATAACAATATTCCAGCTGTTGAAGGCTGAATGGTTGAATGGCTTGCTGAGAACAAATTTCTGAAGCTGCTTTTCACTAGGTATCTTCATTACTTTCAACCCATTTCCATGTTGAAGGTTATGAGTGGAGTATTTATTTTAAGGTTACCAGCAGGCAGGCAGGTAGGTAGGCAAGCAAGCAGGCAGATAAACCAAAATTCCAGGCATAATCCAAATGTAAGACAGGCAGACAGATCCAACACACGTGATGATGAACTGACACTCAACAAAGGGAAAACCTAAACTTAAATACACTCAGGCAGGGGAGACAACTAGACACAGGTGAACAGAATAACACAGGTGGAAACAATCAGGGCAATCATGGATAGGAAGCAAAACTGACAGACACACGAGGGAACAGACAAATTACAAAATAACTGCTTTTGCAGATGGGGGCTGGGAACTTCAGGAAGATGACCCAAAAGCAGGACGGGAGAGAAGGGCGGGTCTGAAGACAGGACAGGACAGAGGAGAGGAGCAGGTCGGGGGTCAGCCCGAAGGCCGAGTTTGTGGACTGAAACCCACAGGAGGCCGGGGAAAAGTACAGGGGCCATCTGGAGTCCAGCAGGGGAGACAGAAGACCTCTGCAAGCCAGGCGTGGAGCCGGTGGCGACGATGGCAGGAGAACGCAGCAGGCCGGGCATGGAGCTGGCGGCGATGATGGAGGAGACCTCTGGAGGCCGGGAGTGGCACCTGAGGTGACGAGCAGGGCTGGAAACCTCTGGGGGCTGGATTGACACCAGAAGCGACAAGCAGAACACGAGACCTCTGGCTGGAGAGCAGGACAGGACTGTTTTACATCCTGCCTTCTGATTTACTGATTATGTTCACCTGTGTTATGTTGACTCACCTCCCCTGAGAGTATTTGTGTCCCGTCACGGAAACCAGCACCACAAGTTGGCCGCACAACTTTCGAGCTTTTTTTTTCAAAATCGGTGATTTTCGCTTTTTTGCAGAATCTGTTAGGTGAGATCACGAAGAAGCCTCTCCGTCTTTGAGATAGCAGTATTGGTATATTTAAAAGCAAGGGAAGCATGGCTTCTTATTATGCAGTGCTCTGGCCGGCTCTAGCTGATATCAAAATTCATTGAAGATGGACCCCACATAGATTATTGCAGATGAGCTGAACCGTGGCCGTGAGCAATGATTAAAGCGGCATAAGACTGAATAATATCCCTAATCTACAACTGAGCGAAGATGAAGATGAGGAAGAATGTATTGGACTGGTTTCAGACGAGTTGGACCGTAAGATATCAGAGGCTATATCGATATATACAGAAGCTTTCTCCAGACATTATGTACGTAACATACGGCTGGATTCTTTAGCTGCGGCAGAGTGGCAGGACATGCGAATTATTGGACATTTAGAGGCAAACAGACGCACAGTGCAAACTTCAGAAGACCCCGACAAAGAGAAAGTGTGCCTGAATGACTTATTTCATTGGCGGCAACGAGATCTACAAGAATACTTCTTATGGAATAATTTTCCATAAACATCAAAGTTTATCGTTTTGTGTTCATTCTAAGAACACGTACAAGTTATCTCATGTTTAGTCCATGTTTAGACCTTCCCATACCTACCTATTGTTATTAGATAGCCCAGGACTGTCGTTTTAATTGTAATCGTTAGCATCGTATCACTTGCCAAAAAACCCCATTACTATAATGGGCTTTTAGATAGTAATTTTAGCATCTGCTATTAATTTGAATAATGCTTCAATTGCTTGAATTGACTGGTGTGAATGACTTAGCCCATGTAAATCTGCCTTTTAGCATTCTTGAATTGAATGTGATGCCAATAATCCTTTATTATTAATAGTATGCGGGCCAATTTTTCCTGTTGCGTTTGTCGTTGCTATGCAACCATGCAGCTTTACAGGGGGGAGCTTTACAGGGGGTATGGCTTATCTAAATGAGATGTAAATTAGCCCTGGTCAGGGCCAGCAGAAATGCCATCTTTAAGGCCAGACACCTTTCTGATGCATCGTCCAGTGCCCAGAGAACTGGGTCAAGATGGCGCTCCAGGCACCACATAGTGAAAAGCTCCCACTTGCTTGCATACAGTTTCCCAGTTGGAGTCTCAACAACCTCGGTAGAGAGACCAGCAGCTCCAAGATGGTCCCCCTCAGGGGCCAGACCCACAGCTTCCACCTCCCTTCCTTGGGGCTGAAATATTTCGCCCTCGCCCTGCGACAGCAGGTCTCTCCTGACGGGAATCTCCCACGGGAGCCTTCCAGAAGGGCTACCAGGCCCGAAAACCAGATTCTGGCAGGCCAAAACGGGGCAGCAGCTGGGCCCCTGTTCGGCAAACTTTCTCTAGAACCCCTGGGAGCAGGGCAAGCCGGGGAAATGCATACAGTTGTAGCCTTGGCCATGGCTGCACCATGGCATCCAGCTCCTCTCCTGTGGAATCAGATCCCAGTTTGGGTTCGGGAGGCAGACACCATCTCCACATTTAAGAATAGGCTAAAGACTTTTCTCTTTGATAAAGCTTATAGTTAGGGCTGGTTCAGGTGAAGCTGAACCATCCCTTAGTTATGCTGCTATAGGCCTAGACTGTCGGGGGACTTCACATGATGCACCTCTCTCTCTTCCCCTCTGTCCTCCTCTCCATCCATATGCATTCTCATCCCATAAATGCATGTTACTAACTTGACTTCTTCCTTCTCCCGGAGTTTTGTGCTTTGTCGTCCGTCTCTTCTTTCTTACTGTCACTTTCAGCAGGTATTTCAGTATCCGGAGATGTATCTGGATCTGTGACTATGGCGACCTGCTGGGGCAGTGCTGCTGTGTCTCTGGTGCAGGGGACGAGTGGCTCAGGTCCTGCTCGTTGGGCTCCACCTGGAGCTGCTTGGTTGTCCGTCTGGACCCATCATCTTCCCTTATGTTTTACATCCCACACCTTTCAACATAATTACAAATATATACAACAATTTTGCCATTGCCATCGTAACTGTATATGTTATAATTTTTATGCTATGAATCTATTCTGTACTTACGACATCTATTGCATCTATTGTCTGTCCGTCCTGGGAGAGGGATCCCTCCTCTGTTGCTCTTCCTGAGGTTTCTATAATTTTTTTTCCCTGTTAAAAGGGTTTTTTTGGGTAGTTTTTCCTTAATCGAATCGAGGGTCTAAGGACAGAGGGTGTCGTATGTCACAGATTGTGAAGCCCTTTGAGGCAAATGTGATTTGTGATATTGGGCTATATAAATAAAATTGAATTGAATTGGTGCTGGGTGCACAAGGGAGAACCAGAGGGGGCAGTGAGCGTTCTCCAGGGACGCGAACAGGTCCACTTGTGCTCTGCCGAACCTTCTCCAGATCATCTGCACCGTCTCAGGGTGCAGTCTTCATTCCCCCGGGCTTCCGCCCCTGCCTCGACAGGATGTCCGCTCCCACATTGAGGTACCCAGGCACGAAAAGTGCTCTTAGAGAGAACAACTTTCCCTAGGACCACAAGAGGATCTGTTGTACCAGTCTGAACTGAAGGCGCAACCCCAGACCGCCTTGTCGATTTATATAGGAGACCACCACTGGCTTGTCGGAGCAGACAAGCACATGGTGGCCCCTGAGGTCTGGAAGAACGTGCCGTAAGGCCAACAAGACCGCTCGCATCTCCAAGCAATTTATGTGCCATTGATGCGGCGACAATCACAGACCTCGGGCTGAGCAGCCGTCCAGGACCAGGTCCCCATCCCATGCTGGGGGCATTTGTCGAGACTGTGCGACGGCGATACACCACTCCCAGCACTGGGTCAGGAACACCCATTCTCTCCACCTGACCAAGGAACGCAGGCATCAAGCAAAAAAGGATTGGCCCCTCGGGGAAATTCCTGTGCTCCCGAGCCACCACTGCAGCATCCTCATGTGCAGCAAACCAGCTAATGCACATCTCGAGTATGTCGCCATTGGGAATATAGCATGAGCAGGGATACACACACTGCTGAAAACGCTTTACACTCGTCATTTTTCCACCCTGAACTCATTTCTGTACTCATTTCGAACAGAGTATACTGATGTATATTTTCCTGTTGTGAGTCTGTCTGCAGATGCTTGGAATAAATCTACAGAAAGACAAGTGATTGCCTTGAGTACTTCTTTATTTTGAAGGAATTGCCACTACAGGAACAAAATACCCATGCCGCCATGCTGACGAAATGCCTGCCCGGGTTTGAAGCATTTAAGGCACAACTAGGATATACGCGCTTGAGACCCCGGAGTGTCCGGGAGGTCAAAGCTATACTTTTTTAGAAAGGTATGTGGGGAGGACCAACCCTGCAGCCTTGCATGTATTCCGCAGGGATGTCCCTGACCACCACACCTTTGAAGATGCAGTACTTCGTTTGGAGTGAGCTTTAAGCGGCAGAGGTGAAGGCAGCCCGCACACCTCGTTAGCTTGAGAGATAGCCTCAACAAACCACCTGTTTACCAACTGTTTGGTAGCCGGGCAGCCCTTCTTGGGGCCCTGAAGCATACCAGCAGTTGGAGTAGATCACAAGAGAGGAAGAGGGCTAGTAAAGTGAGTAAGTGAGTAACGGTCGTCTCCATGGTGAAGGAATGGTCGTCATGGTTACCCACAGAGCCCAGGTCAGCGGCTTCAGTAATGTGCATGCTGTTTGCACACACGGGCTCAAACACACACGCTGGTCAATATTTTCTCTCCCTCTGTTATGTGTTTATGTGTGTGTGTGATGACAGATAAGCCATGTTGTCAGAGTCACCAATGGGTGTGATTGTCTACACTTTAAGAGGTGAGAAAAGAGGTGTGTGTTTTTAGGATGTATCAGAATGAAAAAGAGGCATTAAGTATGCATTGTTTCATCTTTGTGAAAGTGTGTGTGGCAATAGGTTTATAATAAAGAGGATTGAAAAGACAACTGTGACTAAAATGAAGCTACCACATGCCAGGGTGTTTGTGTATGTTTGTGTGAGTGTGTGAATGTGTCTGTATACATTTAACACAGCAGTTAACCAACGTGCACTGCTGTGCTGGTATTAAAATATAAAATATGATAAAAAAAAACATCCAAATCTTTTTGCAAGTTGTGGTATAGCACACACAGACAAATATGTACACATACTTGAGAGCATACAAATGCATACACTTAAGCAAACATATACAGCAGGTTATGACACGCATACACACGTACTTGAATGCATATATACTTGCCAGCAGTTGAACACACAAGCACAAATGCATCAAACATGCACTTTACATGAAAGCAGACACACATACACTTCTCTGCCTCCAGACATGCTCACCTGAGCAGAAAATCAGAAGTTCAAGCAAGAAATTCACTCACTATTTACCCAGCATCTTTCCACTGTATCTAGGCTTCAGCTGTGATTCACATGGTTAACATGACATGCAGGGCATGCCACAGATATGACACAGCACTCTGCTCGAACATGTTTGGATGCATGTGGCTGTTTGTTTCTCATTGATATACCTCCCGTTTAAACCAGCGTACCACCGGTCATATTTATTCTAACCCCACGTGCTCTAAAGCCCCTGGATCCACTGAACTGTACAGTCATCTGAAAACACACAGCTGAAACTGTGGATGGCAGAGGATTTAATGATCAGAAACATTTAAGTTTATTAAAAAAACTGTAACGTGTCCAATTTTTTGCCATGCTAGCAGCCATTTTAGGGCAATTTCACACCAAGGTCCGCACCAAAGTTCATGTTTTGATACATTCGGTTCATTTTGGTTTGATTTCAGACTGGAATTATGTGAGCGCACTAAAGAACTGTACAGTTATCAGTTATGTGTGCTGCATCTTAACATTGATTGGTTTGTCCGTCTGACATGTCAGCGTGTTGTCAATTCAGTGGGTAACTTTGACAAGATGGATGAACAGACGCATATTGTTGCCACTACGCTGTTATCGCTATGACATTACTATCTGCAGCACCAACTATATTTGAGGTTAGTTCAAATTCGCCAAATGAACGCCCTCGTTTTGCGAACATTTTATCGGCGCTGACAGGAAAGGAGGAGAAGATTGCAAGCAAACCTGAACTTTTTCCAGTTGACTTCTTATTATGTCCTTCCGACCAAATTTCAATTAAAAACCTTGTCTCCTCCTCTCCCCATGTGCTAACGTTACCACAGCTCATTTTTCCTGCGATCTTCTGTGACAGGTCTCGTAGTTCTGTCTTCTTCATTTGTTTGGGGTATGCGGGAACTGGCGAAACTTCCTGTAAATGGTCTGAAAGTCCGAACCATACAGATAATGCTTTCACACTAGCAACGAACCGAACCTTTGTTAAGGTTGATCCGGACCAAGATTACCTCTTTTTGTTGGACCAAATTGTGTCTGTTTGGCCCGGGCCATGGTCCAAGGGAGGTTTCACACCTGTAATTTTGATTCGGACCAAACTGAAAAGTCCAAAAGTCTGGACCAAACAAGGTAGGTATGAAAAGGCCCTTAGTAGCATGGCTAAAAGAAAATACCCTACAGTATGCTAATTATAGGCATGTTAACTTGCTAATGTTAGCTAGGCAATGTCAATATTACCATGGTACCATTATGTTAGCATGTAACACAGCATGCCAACACATTTACATTGATATGTTCATATGATAACAGCTTATGCATAGCTGGGTTGATTAAAGCTGAACCAAGTTTGACAATGTACAGATAAGTCTGAGATGTCATAAAATGCCCACCATACAGAGGATAGACTGATCTGAATTGAATTTTGAATTTTTTTTTGCTGTGTAATGAGCATTACAGCTTCATGAGGCTGCTAGCATAGCATACATTAGCCATTAAATCTTTAAACCCTGGCATCATTATGTTCAGTGACAGTATTTTTCAATTGATTATTCTTACAAAATCCATGCATGGCAACTACAGAATACTACTCGGTTAAGGTTAGTCTGCCTGGTGTCAAAGGCAAAAGCAAAGTTTGACATTCTGTTCACTCTACTATACTAACTTAATTAATTCCTGCATTATGGAGCCAGGACAGTGACAAAACTGTAACTGAAGGCACACACAATCACACACACGTTGTACTTATGTTGGAAGAGCAGTATGGATGGCCGTTACGCACTTTGACAGTCCCAAGGCTTTTACAAATACGTTAGGTGAGAGCCTTAGCATTGAGTGCATGTATCGGCACTCCACAGCAATGGCTGTGTGTGTGTAACATGCCCAGAAATGAGAGTGTGTCTCTGGTTGTCAAGCACGTTATGTACTTAATAAGTCAGGGAAAAACCAGACGTATCAAGCAGGTAGAACCAAATAAAAGGACAAGGTGAAGCCCATAATGCCACTGTGCCATTCCTCCGAGGAGAGCTGTGGAGGAGGACAGAGCTCTGTCTAATGGCAGCGGTTGCACGGAACTCGCTGCGCCCCAAAGTGCCACTGGCAGCGAGGTTAGAAGGCTGAGCTCCTGAGGGCTTGATGGGGGAGCAGCCATGTGCTCGACCCCTATGGGGGGTGCCCTCCGAGGCCCGACGCCTGCATCAAGGCCTCTTCTGTGAAGCCTGTCGGGTGAGACGCACAGCCCTCAGGTCCGTCTTCCCCCTCTCAGGTCTTCGCTGAGCGGGCGGGAGTGAACCCCTCAACCGTTGGGGAGGGGCATGCTGCACACACTCACTTTCCGAGCCAGCATGTAGGAGCTGCAAGATTTTGGAGGCTGAGGTAGCCCACCCTCAGCCCCGGCCCGAGACCTCTGGCAACGGGAGCTAAACCGTTACCGTTGCATGGCGGAGCTCCTATCTATCCTTGGATGTGAGGGCCCCACCAAGTCGAGGTCCTAAAGCAGCTCGGCTAGGCATACCTGCACGAACGCCATGGCGTGAAGACATGCCCAGCTTGACATGCTGCCATGTATGTCCTGCCCACTAAAGTCGTAGTGCGACATGGCTTACTAGGCAACATCGGGGGCTTAAGGGAGGAAGCGGCCTCCAGCGATAAATACGCCGCCAGCGTCTCCTCTATACCTGGCATGACGCCATAGCCGTTCTCCCTGCACCCACTGATGCAGACTGGTGACCAGTCGGGCTAGAAAACCAGTGTGGAGATCCGGAAAGAACGGCAGGTCCTGACGTGGGTGTGGAGGTGTGGCTAGAAGGAAACACTCATTGAGCTTACTCCGGTGATGAGTGTCGTGCTGCTCCGCTGGCCAGGCGATATTGAGCCTAGCGACCATTTTCCTCTCTTGGGAAACCGCCTCCAGCAGCTCCTCATGCTGCGGTGACTGGGCTGACGAGCCACCCACGTCACCGCCTTCCGTGCTCAGGACATCCATCTCCTCAGAGCTGCATCCTCTCTGCGCAGGATCCACATCCCAAGCGGAAGATGCCACGGACTCAGCACGGGCTTCCGGATCCCAAATGCGGGTTTCAACAAACAACAAACAGTCAGTCGAGAGCGGAGCGTCTTATCTCTCCTAAGAGAGGGCACTTACCTTGCTCACAGTCACCCCCTCAGGGCTGACAGAGCCTGCTCTCAGTACAGACAGCAGACACAATGTGGCCTCTGAACACGTCCCCCGTTCCGGATGGAAGAAGTTGCGATGCGGGCTTCTGGTCCCGAAAATGTGTGGAAATTAGCAGATGAGCGTGTCCTCCCATTCTTCGTGCTGCTGGGCTGTCCTGCGGGACCCGCACCAAGCGGAGCGAGCTCACGTGGAGACGCTCACGCTGCTCGTAGTGAACCTCGAGGGCTGACAGAGCAAGCTCTCAACCCAAAACAGCTAACCTAAACACGTGTGTTGCGGGTGGGGATAACGCGTTTGCTGAAGATCAGAAGACTGACGACAACAGTGAAGCCAGCTCCCTTTGTAACCTCCAGTTCTGCTGGCCTGCGTCACGTGTTGACGTTAACCCAGTCAAGATTGGTCTAGTTTATACAGAGATTCAGATGCAGTCACGCTGAGGGTGTTCCCCATAACGTCAGCTGACGCAGCATTGAAGTTCTCTTGAAAGAGAACCTGGGGTTGTTTTTATTTTCCTCTATTTTCGGAAGGCCTTCCTATATGTTTTAAGACTATTTTGCCAGGCGAAACGATTCTCCCAGATTGTTGGAATTTTCTTAAAAATGTTTGGAATGTTTCTTTGCGTTATACCATGGAGCGAAGCTTCTTTGTTTTATTTTCTTATTTTTTTAGAGGTCGAATGTCGTTCGCAGTTAACCTGCAGCACTATCAACAAAATGATCAATTTGGGACCGACTGAAATTAGAATTAGAGTCCTGTCTTATATTGAGACAAAGCATTGAGTTAAATTCAGATGGAATCACTTTCTTAAATTTAGCTACAGCACTATCAGATAGACATCTATTGTAGCAGAATTTGCCTAATGGCATGTAGCCCAGTAACAGGAGTTCAAAAGGTAATAAATAATGGTCCGATAATGAAGGATTCTATGCAAAGACTATTACATGTTCAATTTCAATGCTGTATATGAGAACAAGGTCGAGGGTGTGGTTAAAACAGTGACTGGGTTTATGAACATTCTAATAATGTCAGGATTTCGTATTGGCAACGTGAAAAAAGGTCCCAAACGCAGGCAGCTCAAATGATGATGATGATGAGTGGATAGTTTAATCAGATTTTACCAGAAGGTAGGCAGGCAGACAAACAGGTGTGTGCAGACATAAATCCAAATACGGACACACAGACAGAACCTGTCACGTTTTAGGTGTTGGCAACTGGCAAAAAAGAACCCAAATGCAGACTGTTCAGAGGTTGCCAATTGGGGTCTTTATTAAAGTTTCCCAGCAGACAGGCAAATAAACCAAGGTACCAGGTATAATCCCAAGACCGACCGAGGGGTTGGTCTACCTAAATACACTCAAGGGAGGGAGAGACAACGAGGCACAGGTGCACAGAGACACCGGTGAAAACAATCAGGAAATCAGGAGGGGAAGTAAAACTGACAGACATGAGGAGCCAACCTAACGTCTACATCCCTAAACCCCCATAAAAAGGAGGCTGTACGCAGTCCTGTCCAGTCCAAATGAACAGTACACAAGCTAGGAAGCATCAATCCTGTCACACAAGATACCAAAAC
>CM022479.1:9562634-9597867 GCA_011952105.1 Coreoperca whiteheadi | reverse complement strand
ATTCAGGGACAGGAAATAAAGTGACTGAGACGGGGGGAAACAGACATCTACCAAAATAAAACAGGAAGTAACCAGACTGAAAACAATAAACATGGACAGATACAACATAGGACTGGAAGAAACATAAGGCGCTAGGAGAACACATAACAAACACCCCCAAAACACACCCCATAAGACCCCACAACATGACACTCTCACTACATCCATAAATCTCCTCTTAGGTCTTCCTCTAGACCTCCTGCCTGGCAGCTCCAACCTCAGCATTGTTCTACCAATATATTCACAGTCTTTCCTCTGAACCACCAAACCACCTCAATCTGGCCTCTCTGACTTTATCTCAGAAACATCTAACATGAGCTGTCCCTCTGATGTACTCATTCCTGATCCTGTCCATCCTCGTCACTCCCAAAGAGAACCTCATCTTAAGCTCTGCTACCTCCAGCTCTGTCTCTTGTCTTTTCTTCAATGCCATAGTCTCTAAGCTGTACAACATCGCTGGTCTCACCACAGTTGAATACCTTTCCTTTCATTCTTGCTGATACTCTTTTATCACACAACACACCTGACACTTTCCTCCACCCATTCCAACCTGCTTGCACTCGCCTCTTCACCTCTTTTCTACAGTCTCCATTGCTCTGAACTGTTGACCCTAAGTACTTAAAGTCCTGCACCTTCTTCACCTCTGCTCCCTGTAACCTCAGCGTTCCACCTGGGTCCCTCTCATTGACACACATGTATTCTGTCTTACTGCGGCTAAGCTTCATTCCTCTGTTTTCCAGAGCAGACCTCCATCTCTCTAGATTCTCCTCCACCTGCTCCCTGCTCTAACTACAAATCACAATGTCATCCGCAAACATCATAGTCCATGGAGATTCCTGTCTAACCTCATCTGTCAGTCTGTCCATCACCAGAGCAAACAAGAAGGGTCTCAGAGCCGATCCTTGATGCAGACCCACCTCCACCTTGAACTCCTCTGTCACACCTACAGCACACCTCACCATGGTCTCATACATGTCCTGCACCACTCGAACATACTTCTCTGCCACTCCAGACTTACTCATACAATACCACAGCTCCTCTCTCGGCACCCTGTTATACGGTTTCTCTAAATCTACGAAGACACAATGCAACTCCCTGTGACCTTCTCTGTACTTCTCCATCAGCATCCTCAAAGCAAATACTGCATCTGTTGTGCTCTTTCTAGGCATGAAACCATATTGCTGCTCACAAATGCTCACCTCTGCACCTCTAGCCTAGCTTCCACTACTCTTTCCCACAACTTCATTATGGGAAGGTTAGGTATGACTCATCAGCTTTAATCCTCTGCAGTTGTCACATCTCCCTTGTTTTTAAAAATTGGCACCAGTACACTTCTCCTCCATTGCTCGGGCATCCTCTCACTCTCCAAGATCTTGTTAAACAAACTAGTCAGAGACTCTACTGCCACCTCTCCCAGACACTTCCAAACCTCCACAGTTATGTCATCAGGACCAACTGCCTTTCCACTCTTCATCCTCTTCACCGTCCTCCTCACTTCACTCTTGCTGATCTTTGCTACTTCCTGCTCCACACCAGTCACCTCTTCTACTCTTTGTTCACTTTCATTTTCCTCATTCATCAACTCTTTAAAGTACTCCTTCCATCTTCCCATCACACTCCTGGCAGCTGTCAATGCATTTCCATCCTTATCTTTAATCACCCTAACCTGCTGCACATCCTTCCCATCTCTATCTCTTTGTGTGGCCAACCTGTACAAATCCGCCTCTCCCTCTTTAGTTTCCAACCTAGCATACAAGTCCTCATATGCTCTTTGTTTGGCTTTTGCCACCTCTACCTTCACCTTAAGCAGCATCTCCCTGTACTTCTGTCTACTATCTTCAGTCCTCTCAGTGTCCCACTTCTTCTTTGCTAACCTTTCTCTGTATACACCCCTGAACTTGCTCGTTCCACCACCAAGTCTCCTTGTCCACTTTCCTCTTTCCAGATGACACACCGAGTACCCTCCTACCTGTCTCCCTGATCACATTAGCTGTAGTGGCCCAGTCATCTGGGAGCACTTCCTGACCACCCAGTCTGTCTCAGTTCCTCCCTTAAAACTACACGACATTCTTCCTTTTTCAACTTCCACCACTTCTTCCTCTGCTCTGCCTTTGTCCTCTTCATCTTCCTCACCACCAGAGTCATTTTACACACTACCATCCTGTGTTGTCTGGCTACACTCTCCCCTACCACTACTTTACAGTCACTGGTCTCTTTCAGATTACAACGTCTACACAAGATGTAGTCCACCTGAGTGCTTCTCCCTCCGCTCTTATGTCACCCTATGTTCCTGCCTCTTCTGGAAGAAAGTGTTCACTACAGCCATTTCCATCCTCTTTGCAAAGTCTACCACCATCTGTCCTTCTGCGTTCCTGTCCTGAAGACCAAACCTGCCCATCACATTCTCATCACCTCTGTTCCCTTCACCTACATGCCCGTTGAAATCTGCACCAATCACCACTCTCTCACCTCTGGGGATGCTCTGCATCACTTCATCTAACTCACTCCAGAATTTCTCCTTCTCTTCTAACTCACATCCTACCTGTGGGGCATAACCACTCACAACATTGAACATCACCCCTTCAATTTCCAGCTTCAGGCTCATCAACCTGTCTGATACTCTTTTCACCTCTAGAACATTCCTGACAAACTCCTCTTTCAGGATAACTCCTACTCCGTTTCTCTTCCTATCTGACCTATGGTAGAACAACTTGAACCTTGCTCCTAAGCTTCTAGCCTCACTACCTTTCCACCTGGTCTCCTGGACACACAGTATGTCCACCTTCCTTCTCTGCATCATGTCAATCAACTCTCTAGCCTTCCCTGTCATAGTCCAAACATTCAAAGTCCCTACTGTCAGTCCTACATTCTTAGCTTTCCTCTTCTCTCTCTGCCTACGAACACACCTTCCTCCTCTCCTTCTTCGTCTTTGACCAACAGTAGTCCAATTTGCACCGGTACCCTGTAGGTCAACAGCACCGGTGGTGGTCGTTGTTAACCCGGGCCCCGAGGATGCCCTTCCTGACACAACCCTCTATATTTATCCAGACTTGGGAGTGGCACAAGAAGACACTGGGTTGTGCTCCTCAGAGCTGCTTCTGCGTTAGCATTTTTTGGCAGGCCATAAGAGCAGCTATCACGGCCTCAGCCTTTAACCGGGCTGAGCTTGTGCTGGACACAGTGGACTTACTCACCACAGTGCTGCTTTTCTTTGACTTATTGGGCACATTAGCGACACTGTCACTCGGCCTGATGTTGTCTTTCATTTCATTTTATGTATTCTTTGATATACATGTTGCATTGTCATTGGAATTAGTAGAGTCCACACGTAGGGCACATGAAGGCCCAACAGCACCCTCTATGGGTGGCTGTAATGTATCAATGATATTAACCACCTCGAAAAGCCATTTATTTGTTTGTCACTTTTTCATCAGTTGTCAGTTCTTCATCAGAAGGCCCAGCTCTTCTACAAAGCTGATTTAGATTTGGCTATCAGGATCAAAGATAATCATAAATAATGCTTTAAATTAATAAAGACCTCGGGGCACAACCTTTGGATAAAGGAAAGGATAGTCAATTATTTGAGTCTCATAAAAAACACTAAGTTTGGAATTTAGTGTATTGGTACTCAGTTTGGAACTCAGATTATTGATTAAATTCATAACCCAAAATTTCAATTAATAGTTAATAGGTGAAGGATTTGGAATTCAACATAGGAGAGGTTGGCAAATTATTCACTCTTGTGAGACATTCAAGAGACCAGAATAATTATACACAAGCATTTATTTACAAAGATAAATAAGGATGTGTGTCTGCTTTTGTTTTACTATATTCGTGGGGTCCAAAAGCCAGGAGCCCACCTCCTTTGTGGGTCCAAAA
This sequence comes from Coreoperca whiteheadi, assembly GCA_011952105.1. Lineage (NCBI taxonomy): Eukaryota > Metazoa > Chordata > Actinopteri > Centrarchiformes > Sinipercidae > Coreoperca > Coreoperca whiteheadi. The sequence continues at coordinate 9,593,949 of CM022479.1, read as the reverse complement.
TGCTGGACCTCACAAGTTTAAAGGGCTTTTTGAGGGTTGAGACTTTGTTTTAGGGTTAGGGTTAGAATTAGGTTAGGGTAAGGGTTAGGTTTATGTTTAGGCATGTAGTTCTGATGGTTAGGTTTAGGATAATTGGCTTGTGGTTCTGCTGTGGAAAGCGACTGTTACTCTGTCCGTGTGAAAGCAGTGAAGTGTTTCACTCAATCTTCTTCTACAGAGCTCCTGTAACATTAATTTGGCTGACATGATAAAGAGGCCCAAGAATCATAACGGATCATACAGTAAGCTGAGCACAGACAAAAAACCTCTCCTATTTTGTGGCTGTTCCTGTGCTGAAGCCCTGAACTTGTCAAATTCAACACACCATCGCAATCCGAGTGCTCTTTCCATAGGAAGCTGGTCTGTGTCTAAATCCAGTTCTTTCATCTCTGTTGTTCTGATGCCACCTGGGATTGACAACAACACATAGCGGCTATTCGTCACCCATTTTTGGAGACTGAATCCACCTTTGTCACAGAGCATAGTCAAGTCCTTTACAATGTGAATTGCATCTTCCTCTGTAGCTGTGCACTTCAGGCAGTCATTCACATAAAAGTTATGCTTGACTGTACTGATCACTTCAGGAGGGAAATCAGATGCATTGTCCGCCGCGATTCTCCTCAAGGCATAATTGGCACAACTTGGTGACGATACAGCTTCAAACAAGTGTACCCTCATTCTATATTCCACGGGTTGTTGGTCAATGTTACCATTAGGCCACCAAAGAAAGTTCTGGTGTTTATCAGGCACCCATACCTGATAAAACATGGAATGGATATCAGTCATAACTGCAACAGGTTCTTTCCTGAACCGAATGAGGACCCCAATAAGCGAGTTGGTGAGATCTGGGCCTTGCAAGAGCTGACCATTCAGTGATGTTCCTTTATAGGTGGCTGAACAGTCAATTACAACCCTTTCCTTTGGTGGGGTGATATACTCCGTGATGGGGAATGTACCACACTTTTCCATCATCTTGTTGCAGCTGATCAGTAGGTACTATTTCGGCATAACCTTGGACCAAGATGTCACTGAGAAATGAGGCATACTCCTCTTTGAACCTGCCGTTCCTGTCAAAGTTCCTCTTCAGGCCTTGGAGCCGCTGTTCTGCAACACAGGGCATTACTGCATTGCCTTACCTTTCTTCTCTGAAAGCTAAGGCAATGCAGTAATGCCCATTTTCCCGTTCGGTTGTACTTGTCACAGTCTTCATGAATTTAATGTCCTCTCTTGACGTTTCCAACTTCTCATCTGATGTTCTTTCATTAAAGTCATGATTATATTGTCTGATGAGCATCTCTTCCAGATGTGCCAAAGAAATATGATTAATTGTAACAACAGAGCAGCCAGTCTTAACTCCATGGCTATCTCCACCACGAAGTGGTCCATTAATTACCCAGCCGACTGCGTATGCGTATGGTCTTTCACCTTGGCTGTTAATGAGCTCCCAGGGTTCCATCACTTTTGCTGCATCAGTTCCAATGAGCAAATCAATGTCTGCATCCAAATCATGAAACTTTATGTTCCTTATATATGACCATTTTGCAACATCTTCTTGCCTTGGAACTTTGACACTGGCATAGTCCTTTGAGTTAAAACATTAGGCAACTCAATAAAATCATTCAGACGGTATGGTGGTATTCACAATCTTCTTTTGACCCATTGTTCGCAACAAAATATTGGCTGGTTTGCCTAGTAAGGCACAATCTCTTTGCCAAATTTACAGTACAGAATATACCTGAGCTCCCAGGATCCAAAAATGCATATGTCTCCACAACTTTGTTACTCATCGGGCTTTTAACTTGAACTGCTACAATGGAGAAGACCGCATTGTCCGCATGCCCAGCCCCTATTTGACCGCATGTCTGAGATTGTCCAGATGAAACATTCGGAGGAGGGCTCACAGATTCTGTTGCTTTCTTGAAGGCTGTAGTTGTACCCTTTCCCTCAATGTGACGGACTGATGGATGCTTCTGGTGACACACACTACAATCCAACTGTCTTTGCTTGTGTGCCCAACCTTTAAGCAGCCATACAAATTCCATTTTCCTTTATGAAATGTATCTCGTCCTTTTGCATCTTCAATTTACAGCATGAGCATTTACCCAGTGAGTGACTGTTTTGCTAGCAAAATAAATACCATTTTAGGTTGCTTTGGGCAGAGGACAACTTGATTTTGTCAGTATAGACTTTATTTCCTTCTTTCACTGTAGAAACACTGGTGGCAAAGGTGCTTCCCTTTCTCTATTGCTTTGTGTGAAAAGCATTTGAGGCTGTAATGTTGTAAATATTTTTTCAAAAAGTGGGTCAGAGGCAATTTTGACTTGTTACATTGACGCAACCTCTAAGAAACAGAGAAAATGATTGCAGTGCTGGAACATCCTCTGGCTTAATGAGAGGCCAGTTAAGAATTGTGTCCATGTACGCAGAAGCAATCTTGTATTCATTGCCAAAATGTTCAGCAAGAAGGGATTTAGCTCTTTGATATCCCTGACCAGGGGGTAGATGCTGACAACTCTTTACCAGGTCTCTTGGCTGACCCCTGGTGTACAGTTCCAAAAAGTTCAAGCTATTACTGAAGTTGTTGGTTTTCCTTCTACACAATTTTCAAAAGCTCTGATAAAGGATTGAAACTGAAGAGGGTCACCTCCTAGACAAGACTATTTCTTATTGGCAAAGTGCATGCTAAATTTTGCCGAACCAACAAACCAGTGATGTCATTCTGTTGTTGCAGGATGTTTACAATGTTTTTGTTTTTTGTTTACTTTGTGTAGTTTTTGTCCGCAGAATAAATCCAAGGAAACAAAAACGAAACAATCATACTGCCACTAAGGCACCGAAAAAGTGAATCTTACGCAGGGAAAAATAAGTCCATTGTCCAGGCAAAGCATAACATTTTACGCGGTTTAATTATCCTTTCAGCAAGCAAACAAACAAAAAAACAATAACGTTTGCTGTCTCTCCTGCCCTGGTAAAAAAACAAAAAAAAAACATGAACCCTTACCGGTGCTGCCTTTCATACACCTGCCTACCAATATATAGATTCACCTAGGTGCCCAGTACCTACAAAATAAAAGCACAAGTGCCCAAATTAACCAAAAACAATAATATTCTAAATTAATTCAGCTGCATTCCAACAGAACAGCAGCAACACAAAAAATATTTAATAATTAAATATTACCGAGCAATAAATAGCTCCAACAGAGTTATTAAGCCTCCCACAGCATCTCAGATTTCTTGCTTCTCAGTGCTTTCCCCCCGTGTGTTAGAAGTTACCGTTCGTGTACTGACCACGCCGGTAATTGGTAGCCTAGCCACTGTGTAGTCGATAGCGTGCTATATTGCCAGCTCAGTAAACACAGCCACTGTACTTGAGTCTGCAGGTGTGTTGCTCTGAAATATAAAGGCTATTGCCCTCAACCACAGCGCTAGCATCTACCAATCGGAAGGTCGGCGGTTCGATCCCGGCTTCCCCCAACCATGTGTCGAAGCATCCTTGAGCAAGATATTGAACCCCAAATTGCTCCCGAAGCTGTGCCTTCGGTGTGTAAGTGTGTGAATGGTTAGCTTAATTTGTACTGATGGGCAGTTAGCTCCTGCCATCAGTGTATGAATGTGTGTGTCTGGGTAAATGTGATATGTAGTGTGAAAGCGCTTTGAGTAGTCGGATGACTAGAAACGCACTATACAAGTACAGTCCATTTACATTTGTTCCTGTGTGTGCATTCTCTCCTTCTTTTTTTCTCCACTAACTCACATACCTTTACACGATCCAAACGGTGCTCAAATAACGTGGTAGCATAGCATAGCTAGCTAAGCATTATTTAAAGGAGCAAACCAGGCTGACCGCAATTTTGTTTGGACCTCACCCTTGATCTCGTGGGGGTCACCTCCCAGCTCCCCCCTCCCTTTTCTATTTCCCACACACACAAACTCTGATCGGCTTGCTGATTGTATATTGTCAAGTTAGTTGAGATCAAAATAGTGAAGAGAGAGTTGAACTCATAAGTTGAAATCTAAATATCATTAAGAGTATGGTATAAATATCATTGTACCCCAGCTTTGTATATAACATCTGAAATCCTGATGTGAATTGTATGACACATGAGTGTGTGCTGAATTCTGTGCTGCACTATTACCTAAGGGGCCACTGTCCAGGGTGTACCCCGCCTAAGGCCCAAAGCCACTGGGATAGGCTCCAGTCACCCGCGACTCCTAACAGGAACAAGCGGTAGAAAATGACTGACTGACTGACTATTACCTAAGGTGAATATATTGAGCATGAAATGTATAATCAATATTAATCATAAGGAAATGCAAGTGAGAATGTTTTGATAACAAAGTCATGAGGAGTTATAGGTTTAAGACTGAAGCTGTGTGTGTTTGACATCAACTGCCAGTGAAGGCTAAAAGAGGAAGGAAGGATGGCAACATGGCAGTTGATGAGTAAGAGGAAAGCAGCTTTTGACAGTTGGAGTGTGTAAATGAATGTTTGTCTTAATATGGGTGAGAGATGAAAAAGAGAGTTTTTGGCTGTGTCATGCACCAAGTGGTATAAAAGACGGAGACAGAGAAAATAGTGGTTACATCCAGGTGCCTCATCCTCGGAACACATCTGTGAGGAAGAAACGTGAACTGTTACATCTACGAAAAGGAACTTTGAGAACTCTGTCACCAATAAAGGATTTGAGCACAAAGAGGATTAACCATTATCCGGTGACAGAGAATCAAATATTTGGAATGAAGTTCCTTTTTGCTCACTCTGTGGACGTGGACGTGAGATACTGAGGACAGTTTTGTGAGCTTTGGACGGAGCTGTGAATTGTTCAGAGACTTGGTCCCCTGCAGGAAGAGTGGGATCGCTCTGGCCAGAAAAACTACTCGCTCCCTCACCCAAAAGCAGATAACTATCAAATTTAAAATCAGCTGATTTATTGTTTTTATGATTTATTTTATGATTCATTTGAATGATTTAATTGAAGTCTGAAATGTGAATTGAGTTGTTTTCCACTGCCCTTGCTTATTGCAATAAATAACCAAATTATAGTTAGTATTTGTGTGACATTGATTATGAGTTCATCGATGGTAGTAAAAAGTTAGGTTGTTGTGTACATAACATCTTACAGGTTACTCTAGCCAATCAAATTAACAGTCCCTTGGGGTTCGCCCGAACCACTAAAACCCATCCTAGCACCATAACAAGAGCCCAGATTATTTAGAGGAGAGCTGCCATTAACGAGCGCGACTGATAGTGGTAGCTGACACACAAGGGCTATTCGGTCGGTTGTCGTATCAGAGGAAGCAGGGTAGACGCTCCGACGTAGGCAGTTAGAAAGTAGGTGTGTCTCCTCGCCACCAGCTTAAACAGTCCTTATTCAGTACTTTAGGATAATACTCTGAGAGTCTAAGGATCGGACCCTAAAAACGGAGAGCTGGTCCAGTACCTCCCGTACCTGGGTTTACCGGGATCTGACAATATGCTTGATTTGTTTAGTTTAGACTATAGTGATTGTTTGCTGAAGTTATTGATTGTTAATCAATGATAAGATTAAATAAACATTATTGTATATTTTAAAGAGCAGTTGTGGTTATTGTGTGTATTTGTTGTGATAGTAGCTGGTTGCGATAGTCAATGCTCGATTCACCCTTCACTGTCCTTCATTAATATGAGGTGATATTCAATTATCAGCATTTTAGGTGGACAGCTACCTTTGAGACTGTTTTTCAAGTTTGGTTATTAATTCCTGAATTTCAGGTGGTGACCCGCAATTATTAATCTATATTAATAACTTAACATTAAGTGTTTTAATAATATTAGATACTTTTTGTTAATAACCAAAGCTGCCCTACATGAATCTCAACACAGGGGAGACTGCATCGTGCAACTGTCCGCCACGACGAGCACAGGGAGAGAGAGATTGTTGTGGTGTGGGGGGAAGAGAAGAAGGACCCAGATGCAGACTGCTTTTAGATGAGGAGTGGAGGGCTTATTGAATATTCCAGAGGGCAAGCAAAAACTCTAAAATGCCTAAAGCTGGCAAAATCCCCAAAGTCCAGGGCAAGTTAAAGTGCAAAAAACTTACAGGTAAACTGAACCAACATAACAAGGATAAACGCACGGTGATACAATGAAGGTTACCAACGACAAACTGACAAAAAGACAGGAAGACACACAGACTTAAATACCCACCAGGGAGGTGAAATATACGAGACACAGGTGAATTCAATGACACAGATGAACATAATCAGAAAATCAGAGAACAGGAAGTAAAACAGACAAGTTACAAAATAAAACCCCCAAACAATTTCAAAATAAGACAAGAACTTACAGAACCAGAAACCTAGGACAGACATCTGCAGAATAACTACTTTCAAAAAATAAAAAAACTTTGCCACAAACCCTCCTTATTCCTAGAAAAATCAATGAAACATCACCAAACCATAACAGAGACGGCCCGTCCTCTCAGGAGGGAGAGTGGCCAGAGGTGCTGATCTGCTTTATGGACTTGGTGACTTCCGGGGTCACACATCAAACAGACGTCAATGGTGTGTTCACTGTCTCAGGGATTGTGGGACAAAAAGAGAATGCAGTCCTTAAATCAAAGTTCAGTTAAAATTACCCACATGAATGAACTCATCCACTGAGTCCCAACACAGCATGGCTATCTTGTAAAACCCACCAGCTGATATGGCATAATGGCTAATGTTAGCTAGTATCATTGTCCTATTCTGTAAAACCTAGATGAGGAGACTTAATCGGTAACCTGAGTTTGCTAACATTAGAGCCCTGGAGTCTTGTTACAGCTTGGAGACTTTGTTAATAGTTTTATACTTTGTTGTTTTATAATGTTGTGTAATGTCGGAGTGTTTTCAGGTTTGAGGAGACAGAACAAGTAAAGAAACAACAGATATGATGCATCTACACTCAGTGTTGCAGTGCCAGTAGACTCAGAGCAAGAGGCCTTCTCGCCACTGCCTCAACCACCATCTGTGCTCCTCATTCCAAAAAAGACGGCAACGCTGAATGTTGGCCTAGACGGATGGCACAGCCACCTCTGTCTCCTGAGAGGGGAAGAGGGAGAGTTGGTAGCCCAGGGAGGCTGTAAAAGAATAGTGCAACATGGCTTACTAGGCAACGTCGGGGTTTTAAGGGAGGACGCGGCCTTCGGCGATAAATTCGCCGCCAGCGTCTCCTCAATACCTTGCATGACGGCATAGCTGTTCTCCTTGCGCCCACCTATTGACGCACACTGGCGACCAGTCGAGCTAGAAAGCCAAGCAGAATACGGCTTGGACCAGGATTTCGACACCTCGGTGTGGGGATCCGGGAAGAAATGCAGGTCCCGACGTGGGCGTGGAGGTGGGGCTAGAAGGAAACGCTCATCGAGCTTACTCCGGCGATGAGTGTCCTTCTGCCCCGCTGGCCAGGCGATATTGAGCCTAGCCACCATTTTCTTCTCTTGGGAAACCGCCTCCAGCAGCTCCTCATGCTGTGGTGACTGGGCTGATGAGCCACCCACGTCAACCGCTTTCCGCTCCTAGGACATCCAGCTCCTCGGAACTGGAGTCTTTCTGAGTGGGCTCCACATCCCAGGCGTAAAAAGCCGCACACTACACGCGGGCTTCCGCATCTCAAAAGTGGGAAAAAAGAACTACCGGACGAAGGCTGAGAAAAGGCCGACGCCGTCTCACCCTCGTCCCCTAGGTCCATCTGCGATCCCCACGAGTGCAGATGCCTCAGCAGCCCTTTACCCCGTGGAGGGCAGAGCTGGCCACCCTCCTCGAAGAGCGCCAGCCAAGAGCAGAGCTTCCTCACCGGGAGACGATTGCAATGCACACAGCTAGCCCCCTCGAGGGCTTAGCAGCCCAAGAGAGCACATGCTCTCTTCCCAAGCAGCTAACACACATATTGTGTGTATCACCATCGGGAATATAGCGTGGGCAGGGATAAACGCACTGCCGAAAATGCTTTACTGTCGACATTTTAGAGACCCAGAGTGCTTGACTGACGATGTAAGTCAGTAAGTTGACTCTACCAACTTTATGATTTTTGTGTTTAAATAACTGCTGAACACTCACATTGGTATGTACTTCATTACTATGGTCCACTGGGATTTTATTGTAATTGTAGAACAATTCTGATTAACAGGTTATCTATCTCTGTCTTTCTCACCCCACAGTAGCGTTAGAGCACCATAAAATGTCTTGTGGTGTTACAATAGCTAGATCACCATGCACGACTCATGAAAACATTGTTGGCCTCTCGCGTACATCTGTGAGTTCTTAAGCAAGTTCTTAAGTTACTTCCTTCGTATACAATTTGTTGACTCATTATTGAAAAGTCGTTCAATAGTGGAGACAATGGATTAACCGGCTCTGGATTCATCTTCAGTCAGGTGTAAAAAGCGCCGCCCTTTCATTGATTTAGTTCCTGACAATATTCTCTCTGAGCAATACAGATTCTCAGATGAGGGAAAACATTATATGCCTGTATTAAACCTGTAGAGCAGTACGTTAATATGCCACCAAATGAAGCCATGCAGTGACAGTCGGCCTATTGCAAACTGTATGCAGCAAACAGACAAGTGAACCTACATGCATTCAGTTGGTGATGCAGAAAATCTGTAATATTAACACACTAACAAATGTTCCACAGCAGAACATTCCAACACTAACAGAATGATGAAGCCTCAGCTGCTACAGACACTTTGGATTATGTTTTAATGCTTGGTCGTGATTAGCTGGTCCGTTTTACACTAATGCAGCTAATAAAATATTGATTTTAAAATTTTCTATTGGTATTTGTTTAAATTAGTCTATTGCTATTTAACAATAAATCAATAAAATTAATTTCACTTTGATTTGGCCAAAACCTAAGGTGATTACCACGTCTTCTTCATTATGGGACAGTGTCAGACCTGTGTGCACTTCTTGAGTATTGTATTTAAATCTGCTGTGTTAAGTTTAAAGTTTCCGAACTCTGAATGTGCAGCGGCAGTGAGAGAGCAGCGAGTGGTAAAATAACTATACTCACTTATTCCGCCAGTTTTTCTAGGCCTGTTCTTCAGTGTCATGCTCTATGTTAAAATGCATAACAACATCATCTGCAAAAAGCAGAGACGAGATCCTGTGGTCCCCAAACCAGGCTCACTCCAGCCCCCGACTGCGCCTAGAAATCCTGTCCATATAAATAATAAACAGACAAAGGGCAGTCTGACTTACTGCCGGCAAGGGAAACAAACTCCTGCTCTGGTCGTATAGGGAACGGACAGCCCTTAGCAGAGGGCCCCCGGACCCCATACTCCCAGAGCACCCCCCACAGGTCACCCCAAGGGACACAGTTGAATGCCTTCTCCAGATCCACAAAGGACATGTGGACGGGTTGGGCAAACTCCCATGAACCTTCCAGCAACCTGGCAAAGGTATAGAGATGGTCCAGTGTTCCACGACCGGGACGAAAACAGCATTGTTCCTCCTGAATACGAGGTTAGACTATCGGCTGAATTCTCCTCTCCAGTACCCTGACATAGACCTTTCTGGGGAGGCTGAGGAGGGTGATCCCTCTGTAGTTGGAACACACCCTCCGATCCCCCTTCTTAAACAGAGGGACCACCATCCCAGTCTGCCAGTCCAGAGGCACTGTCCCCAGCTGCCACACGATGTTGCAGAGGCATGTCAGCCAAGACAGCCCCACAACATCCAGAGATTTGAGGTACTCAAGGCAGATCTCCTCCACCCCCGGTGCCTTGCCACCGAGGAGCTTCTCAACTACCTTGGTGACCTCAGCTTGGGGAATCGACGAGTCCACAACTGAGCACTCGGCCCCTGATTCCTCATGTCGGTGGGGTTGAGAAGATCCTCCGTCCACCATCCAAGGATGTCCCCAGTCAAAGTCAGCAGATTCCCACCCCCACTGTAAACAGTGTGTGCAGGGCACTGCTTCCCACTCCTGAGGCACCGGATGGTTTGCCAGAATTTCTTTGAGGCCTTCTCAATGGCCTCACCAAACTCCTCCCAGACCCGGGTTTTTGCATCTGCAACCACCCAGGCTGAAGCTCGCTTGGTCTTCCAGTACCTATCAGCTGCCACCAGAGTCCCTTGAGCCAACCAGGCTCGATAGGACTCCACCGGGTTCTGGGATTGCTGCCACGACAGGCACCGGAGACCTTACAGCCACAGCTCCGAGCGGCCGCATCGACAATGGAGGTGGAGAACATGGTCCACTTGGACTCAATGCCTCCAGCCTCCCTCGGGATCTGGTTGAAGCTCCGCCAGAGATGGGAGTTGAAGACCTCTCTAACCAGCGACTCTGCCAAACGTTCCCAGCAGTACCCTCACCACCAGGTGGTGATCCCACCACAGCTCCGCCCCTCTTTTCACCCGAGTGTCCTACACATACGGCCGTAGGTCAGATGAAACAACTACAAAGTCGATCATCGACCTCTGACCTAGGGTGTCCTGGTGCCACGTGCACTGATGGACACCCTTATGCTTGAACATGGAGTTCGCTTTAGACAAACTGTGACTAGCCCAGAAGTCCAATAACAGAACACCACTCGGGTTCAGGTCGGGGGGTCGTTCCTCCCAATCATGACCCTCCAGGTGTCACTGTCGCTGCCCACATGAGCGTTGAAGTTTATATATAAATATATAAATATAAATGCATATAATGCAATATATAATATAAATGCAAATATATATAAATAAATAAAAGTATAAACAAAAAAATATACAAATAGATTAATAAATAATTATACAGCTAGATTAAACATTTTTATGTTTAATGTCTTTTAAGTTGTTATTTATTTATGACGTTTTTGAATATATAATTATATATTTATTGATTTAATTAAGCATTTAATTATATAATATATTTATTACGTATTCATTCATTTAAGCATTTTGTTCTAAAATTATGCATCTATTCATTTATTTAAGTGTTTAATTATTTATGTATTTATATTTTTGTTTTGGCCCTTAAAACCATCCATAGGTACCTTTAAGGAGTATAGACGTTAAATTGTTTAATTCAACTGTTTATTACATTTTGTATCTTAACAAAATCTTAATTACTGACAACAAATAAAAAAAATGATGTCCTAAAATTAAAACATATGTAATTATATTAACCAACCAATTAACTGACTGTTGGAAATACTGTACTTATGTAATCAACTATATACCTGAAAGTCATAGTTTCATAGTTTCATTTACACATTAGAATAGATGTGACAATGGAAAGTACTATTGTTAAGGGCTACCAACTCTTATCCCAAACAACTGAATGAGCAAAGACAAAAACAAGGATGGGGCGGTGACATGAAGTCACTAATATCTAAGCAGAAATTCTAAAAAGAATGGTTTTAATATTTCTGCTACATATTTCTATATTTTGTGTAAGTTAACCAACACAAATATGAAATATGGTATGGTATGAAATAGTATGAAATTTGTAAGATCAGCCCAATCTTCCATTATCACTACAACATAAACATAAAATAATGACATTTCATCTGTGGCAGTACACCAGTTTTTGTCAGCAACAAAATATTTGTATTCATATAAAACAAAAGTAAAATCTTGCTATAAATAAGAAGGGTCCATGTTGGTGAATGAATACTGTGTTGATAGATAAAAAAAACAAACAGTGTTGCCCACCTGAAGTACTTTAAAAACTAAATGTGGCCACAACAGCAAAACATCTTTTTTGGGTAATTTTACAGCAAATTCCCTATTTTCTTTTCCTGTAAAATATAAAAAAAAAAAGTGATGCCTAATGAACTCGGGCCATATTTATAAATGTATCAACCAAATGTGACCTACTAGTTGGACTGCTATGAAATCTGATACAGACATCCTAATGACTTCCCCTGACTTTTTATCTAGCACCTTTGACAGGTCAAAATCACCACTTATTAAATTCCTCACGGGGGTGCTAGTGTGGCTCTAGACTTTTAGTATTGTGTAAAGCACAGTGAGCAGATTTTCATTAAAAACAAGAGTGCTTTCTGGTGGCAGCTACATAGTGTATGCAAATGTGTTAGGCAACTTAATTAAACTAGTTGGGAGATATGGATTGTGACTACTTAGTGAAATAAATGAAAGAAAAGTATTAAAGTACAGGACAGTACAGTAATAGTACAGGAGGACAGGAAAAGAGCAGAAGGAGAAAAGAATAAAGAGAAAGAACGAGCAGTGGTTTACTATTGTGTCACACCAGCCTGGATGGTGATTGTGTTTTTTGTGGGTGCTGAATCCTTGAAAGAAAAGTTCAACATAAAACAACAGAGTCCAGTGTGGAAGTAAAGAGATTAGAGAGAGAGGGATTTGGGAGGGAGGAAAGGAGCTGGAGGGGGAGGAGAGTAAAGAAGAGAAGGAAAGGAGTTAAAGAAAGACAGAAAGAAATTAAATTAAAGGAAACAGTTTTTTAAAAGAGATGAAAGTGGAGGAAAGTGACAAGGGAGGAAGATGAAAAGAGACAAAAGTAGAAGAATGGGAGGGAAGGGAATTGAGTGTGGGGTGGGGTGGGAACAGGTGTGATCCTCCACAGCTTGGGTATTTGTTTAGCCAAGAGTGGCAGCGGTAAAGCAGAGGATTATGGGATTACGGTCGGTGTTGTTGGTCATGTGAGTCGGCATGGTCGACACTGACCCTGCTTACCTTCTCTCAGTAATGCAGCTTAGCCTGGCTGTGAAGGTGAGGTCACACACACAAACTTGCCCACCCATCATTCTATCTCCTGGATAGACTCTCAGCTTCTCTTCTACCTCTTTGGCTGTCTTTTTCTCTTTTTTTTTAACCGCTTTTCTGTCTTTTCCTTCTTCAATTACCACCTCTCTTCCTGATACTTTTATCTCTTTTTTTAATTCTCTTGTCTATTTATGTCTCTTTATCTCCCTCCCTCCTGGTCCTTCTTTATCTCTCTCTTCCAGATGTCAGGCTTCTTTTTGCTGCATGTTATACATGCACAGCTTGTCCATGCCCCCACAAATCCAGCAGGATTCCTTGATTTCTTTATCTGGAAAAGTAACAAATAAAACAGAAGATAAAGGAATAAAATATCGTAGTATCAGGAGCAGTCACTCTCATGATGTCCAGACTGTGAGGATTGAATACAGGAACAACCCTGGCCATGGTAAGTTTGGCTTGTCTTGACTTGATATGTTGGTATAGCATTTATACAGTTTTAGTGTTCTTTTGGTCAGTTAAGTAAAGTAATACGGTCAGTGGTTTACAAAAAACTGGATTAGCATTTTGTTTCAAGTCGTTATTCATTGACTCTGTTTGAATCCCTGAAAAGAAATCTGAGATGCGGGCAGCCATTCAGAGGTCTGAAACTAGGCTAGTCAGGGATGGCAAAGTATAACATGTTTGTTTGTTTGTTTTCTTTATTTTGGGGGGGCATAAGGGAACATTTTGTTCTGTTTTTTAATCAATTAAACTTAAGAAATTGTGTCTATCTAAAAGAAAAACGGAAGCTTTTTAAAAAGGTAAGTAGACTGTTTTCTCTTTTTTATGCTTGGTACAAAATGATAGCTGTTGATTGTGAGATCATTATCCAATGCTTTAAGCATCCCAAACAAAATTCTATTAGCCTCCATTGTATTGGAGTGGCTGCTGATATTTCGGCTAGATCAACACATTTCTTTGTTTATTTTGGTGAGAGTGCACATTAATCAATGCTGACATTTAACAACATCAATGTAAATGTGCCAGCTAATTTGCTCCTATAGTCGCAACAATCTGCATGGCTATAAATCCAACTAGGGTTAAGAAAATAAAGATTTCTTTGTCACTTTTAAATAATTCCCCTCAAATACAAAGGCAAGAAGCTTTGGTTGACTTACTTCATTAACTAACTGTCTGTGTTGTTATAATTACTTTTAAGAGTAAGGTTTATGGTTTCGAAAAAGCTATGCAACTAAAAATCATAAAATAATTCAAATAAAATCTGTAGTCCACTCCAATACAATGGAGGCTAATATAATTTTGTTAAAGAAAAGAAGACGTTATGTCTTGAAAATTAACAACTGAAAATAGCTGCCTTTAACAAATTGAATAAAATAGAATTGTCTCTAATAAAAGTAGACGTTATCATAGAATTGTGTTGTGAAAATTTCTCCATTGCTAACCGGAGTATCTGTGAATAAAGAAAAGCTCGTCTCCAAGTGAATACATCAGAAAGCTGAGCTGTAGGTGCCATGGTCAGTGTTAGAAGTAACTGTTTCAAACCAGTTTTCTTTTCTGATAAGCAATTCACACTATCAGAGTTACATAAGCCCACATGATGTAATGTTCTCTCTCTGCTACATAATATTCTATTACAAGAGTTGACAGAATAAGAATATGAGAACAGTGATTTTTTATTACACTCTGATCACTCCATAAATATTTAACACACAACACTCGTGTAATGGACTGGACAATTCACTAGGATTCAATTAGAGTCTTCATAATGAGGTTGTTGTGAAAGCTGTTTTTTGGGGACACAAACATTCATACACTAAAGCAAGCCTGGGAGGAGAGAATCATTTATCTGTCAGTCTGAGTCTGAATTCTCAGTCGCCAGATAGGGTGGTATCCAGCCAGGCTGGGGAAACAGAGCTAGGTCGATGTGGAGCAATTGTTGCTGTTGTTCTTGCTGTTGCAACATCTGGGTGGAGACTGACTTGTCTATGGCATGCACAATGAGGCATCGAACACATGGAATAATGCAACACCCACACAGAGCGAGCACTGCCACTATATCACTACGAGGCCTGTTAAGATTGAAATTACCAGAGCTTTCCATTTTCCAAATACTGATTCAAACCAGCCAAACATCGTAGTATCAGTGCCTGAATTTTTTGCAAGTTCTTCCAGCAGTGAGTGCAGTCCTGCCAGTGCTCCAGTAACACATCTGTCTGGGGCAGTGTTATTGGGGATGACAGTGCAGCATGAGTCACCAAACATTACACAGATACCTTCCTCCCACCTCCCAGCCCAGGTGTCAAAGTGTCCTTGAGCAAGATACTGCTCAAATTGTTCCCGAGGCTGTGCCTTCGGTGTGTGAGTGTGTAAGAATGATTAGATTACTTTAAACTGATGGGCAGTTACCTTTCTATTCTGCCAGGTCATAAGGCTTGTAGCTGATAGGTGCTCAGACAGACCTTATATAGTCATTCACAAAACGCTGTTGATTGTAATAAATGAAGTTCATCCAATCTACATTTTGTTAATTACACCCTTCAGTGTGTATGTGTGAATGATTAGTTTACTTTGTACTGATGGGCAGTTAGCTCCTGCCATTAGTGAGTGAATGTGATATGTAGTGTGAAAGCGCTTTGAGTAGTCACCAGATTAAAAAGGTGCTATACAAGAGCAGTCCATTTACTTAAGTTTTGAGAGACTGGCTTTATGTCCCTCATCTGCCAGATGTTTGATGATCAGGTGTCTTTTTCGCAATGTTCTTTGGTAGGTGCACAAATCAAAATATTGTGGATGTAATACAATAACGCTGAACGCGGGGAGAGCTGCAGAGGCTCTAGGCTATCCCTAAGGACATTATTGTAGAAAATTGTGCTGTAGTAAAATCTCATAGCCAATCTTGAAAATGTGTAGATTTTGCTATTAAAGCTGAATGCAAACCAATAATAAGATTTAGGGTGCACTGGCACACTAAAAACACATTTGCTTAATCAACCAAACCATTGAATTTGAGGAGTTACTTGAGATAGTATGGTGTAGGGATTTGGGACATTAGGTGTATATGGTTGAATGACTTTATTCACTGCAGTAAGATCTTGGACAAACTTCCATTCGGTGGGTTGTCCTTCGGCACAAATTATTTTTAGAGGAAAGAGTTCTGACTGGAGAGTCACTGCAGGGCACAATTACGCCTGCTTTTTTAAATGACTCAAACACTGCTGTTATGCCATTTATGGCTTCCTGTTTTAGTGGATACTGTTGCATGCAAGCCCTGTAATCTGATTTTGGGGTGATCACCACAGGTTGACAGTTCTTAATAAGACCTACATCATGTTTTCTTTGATGCCAAAATTTTAGTAGGGACTTAGTAGAGACATAGTTCTTCATTTGTGAGAAAAGTGTGTGTGTTATGTGTGACATCTGTTACCAGCTCTACAGTGTCTTTGTTGGCAGTGAACTGTGGCAGAGAATATCTTTTTGTGCATGTTGAGTAGGGCTGAAATAAACCCCTGCATCTGAGGTGAGAGTCCAATCAGTTATCTGCAAACATTTTTTAACAAAGATACCATAGTTCTGCCACCTATCCTTGCAGTTTGGGACAAAGATGTGTGGAGCTGCATGACTGACATTGTCATTCCTCTTGTGTTGGTGTTAAAATCATTAAGACAGCACACTTTCTTTCTGAACATAATAAGGTGGAAATGTTCAGTCTGTCATTTAAACAAGAATACTTAAACCAGCGTCATAACCTAAATCAGGGCCACAGAAAACGTGAGGTGCACTGTAAATGGATGTGGTTTCTCGCTTCCTGCAAAAGCTGGCGGCTGACGTCACTCACAGAAAGCCTCCACTGCTCAGGGCTGTATTTTACCATGTTAGTCCATAATCAGCAAATGTTGGCACCCTGAAGCCTTCTTCAGTAGAGATTAAACAAAATCCCAATTTTAGCATGACATCTAATCCAAAGGGCAACATTGAGAAAGCAAAAAGGCATGTGTTTTCCTTATCTGAGCATCGTAATGCTGTGGTGAAATGTTCTTTAACTACACTTCCCGATGCTCCAACACAGTGGATGTACAAAACTGAGCTTAGGAAGATCAGTTCCAATGTTCATATTGGACATAGGTGACAGTTGAGGTTTGTATTTTCTCTTCAATAAATAAAAGCAGGTTTCTGGATCTGAAACAAATCCTCATCCCCTGCCTCTGCCCCCGTCTCGTCCTCTACCTCTGACTCTCCCCCGTCCTTGGGGTGGGGCCTGCACCATCGCCTTGTACATGGTAAGGGCTGCCATATGGAGTTCTTTATCTGTTTTGCCTTTCTCCTTCTTCTGCGGTGAGGCCAGGACTTCACCATGTACAGCATGGCGTTGCACCTCTGACAGTTTGGTGTCTTTCTACTGTATGCATGTTGAAGCTGTCATGTAAATGCGCCTCCCAAGTTGTGATCTCTGCCCCATTCAGATCAGTATCTGAAGGGCGTGGTATGCCACTATGAGTGATGAAAAACAGACATGTGTAATATTCTTGCATGGGCTTGCATGCTGTGATTTTGGCTGCGTTCATTCTGACAGGGAAAGCTGTCTTAATATCGTCACACAT
This sequence comes from Coreoperca whiteheadi, assembly GCA_011952105.1. Taxonomy (NCBI): domain Eukaryota; kingdom Metazoa; phylum Chordata; class Actinopteri; order Centrarchiformes; family Sinipercidae; genus Coreoperca; species Coreoperca whiteheadi. The sequence goes on along the minus strand of CM022479.1, from coordinate 9,576,625 downwards.
AGCAATGGCATTGTCAGCATGTGTCCAGTCCAAATGCTTTAGGCGTTGATTTGCTTGAGGAAACTTGCCAGATATTTTAGCCCAGTCTGTGGCCCCTAGTTTCAGAGCCAGCAGTCTCCTCAGTTCTGAGAAGGTGGGACAGAACTCTTGGTAGAATAGGGTTAAATCACTGGCGAAACGTGCTACAGAGTCTTTGGGTGAGGGCAAGTAGGACATGGCCTATTTTGTTTCTCCTTCAGTCCAGGGTGGTAAAACACAAGCTGGGGCCCGGACTCTTGTCTCATTCTGCAGTTTTCTTCTTTTGATTATTGTTTTGTGTTTAAAAGTAATACTGTCGGTTTCTTAGACGTTTAAAAACTGGAAGTGTGAATATGTTTAGTTGACACAATGATGACCTTGGCACTACTTTTATTAAAACTGCCAATGAAAGGTGTTAATGTGTCTACTATATACCTACCTGTCCAATGTAAATGAGTATATCTTTTGTGAGAGGATGTGTTGATAGACGTTTATTCTTTGTATTTTGTGTTGTCTTTGCAAAAACTGCGGAATGGACAGAGTCCAAAACAAATTTCCCTTCGGGGACAATAAACTTTAACTTATCTTATGAGACAAGCTTGGGACTGAAGGGTCCCTGGAGGGTCTGGCAGTTGTGGCAGTTGGGCAGCAGGAGGTTGAGCAGTAAGACCGCTTGATGTTGACGCCTTGGTCATACATGGGGTGGTTGGTCTCTTTGGAGTGGGAGGTTAGTCATCAGGGAGCACTGAGGCGCTGATGGAGTTCCTGGATGAGTAGGACACAGAGAAGAGAATTTCTGAGAGGCTTTGTCTGCTCCTTCATTTGTATCTTTTGTTATCTCCTCCCTAGTTGGCATCTGTTTGACATGTTTCTTTGGTTCCCTACTCTCTGTTTCATTCTTCCACATCCTCAAAGCCTTACTATGAGTTTCTTCCTGTGTTATCATTTTGATTGACACCTTTTTCTTTCCTTTCATCTTTTCTGCAAAATATACATCTCCCTTCGTTTCCAACCCCTGGAGTTGCCTAAAACTGAGACTACCTCCTTCTGGAAATCCAAATTCCTTTACCCGTAATGACAAACTTTGTACAGAATCTTCCCCATATTTATTTTTCATGTGTTGTATTATGCTGGAGTCATTACTCAGTTTTCCTTCAGGGTCAGTCTTGCTGCCCATCCTCCCATTTTACTGCTCGTACAAATTTGTGTCTGCTCGGCCATGTTCAGTCTTCACTTTGTATGGGATTGGACTGTTGGGACCCAGCGAATGAGTTAATTCATGTGGGTAATTTTTAAGGACGGCATTGCCTTTTTGTCCTACAATCCCTGAGACAGTGAACACACCATTGACGTCTGTTTGACGTGTGACCCTGGAAATCACCAAGTCCATAAAGCAGATCAGCACCTCTGGCCACTCTCTCTATTCTCCCCGTGCTCATCCTGAGTGGGAGGCATACACTCTCTCTTACCTCTGTGCTCGTCTGCTGGACGGCCACTCTTCTCTCTGCTCCTGCAAGCAGACGGACCCCATGCTTCCTCCTGGCCTCATGCCAGCCAACGAAAGGCGGCAACAAAGAAGCCTGCCTTCCTTCAGATTTGAATTCTCACTCTTATAGCGGCGACGCAAGATCCTGCATACGATTATTGCAACAAGTTTAGCAGCAAGTCTGCCAGCTAACTTTAAGAAGCAACGGAGCCAGTTAGCATCAAGCTACGCAGAGCACAACAGCTGCTTCCCCCCACCACAACCACAATTCTTCCCCCGCTTAGCCCAGGTGAACGTTGCTGCCAGTGGAGCATCCAAAAGCAACCTATCTTCACCAAGGACTGGTAACCACTGGGCATAGCATAGCATGTTAGCTAAACATGGTGCTTAGCTTAGTACAGAATTGTGTAGTTAACTTTGCATATGTGATGTTACTGATGTGATTTCATTAAGCGTTATCGTTGTGACACTTTTCAATGTGTTCGTTAATCTGATAGCCACTGCTAAATTGATGTTAGCTATATATGCTACACACAGGGTCTTTGCATGCTAAGTAACTCCTTTTAACTTGGTACTATTAGCTTACAGATCACCTTTATCTGCTAGCATACAAACACACACCTCTAGTTGGCCTTCAGCAGAGCCACACTTGTGCTAATGTAACTTACACTCTACCTTGTATATGGCCTCACCGCCATTTTGACTTAGCGTTCTCTTTGACCGATTTTATGTCCAAGTAGCCATCTTGGGCACGCTCACACACACCCACGCGTGCACACACACACACACATCCTTTGCCTGTGTATTTAGATGGTCTTCATAGTGTGTTTTTGCTTTGTTTATCTTTGTAAATAAATGCTTGTTTTTAATTAAGCTGGTCTCTTTAATGTCTTACAAGAGTAAACAATTTGCCAAATTCTTTTATTTTGAATTCCAAATCCTTCACCTACTAGCTATTAATAGTAATTTTGGGTTATAGTTATTAATTTCATTATTAATCTGAGTTCCAACTTGATAGTTTAGTGTATTTTATGACACTCAATCAATTAATTCACTATGATTTCCTTTATCCTAAGGTGGTGCCCGGAGTTCTTTTTTAAGTAAAAGCATTATTTATGATGATCTTTGATAATCTTGATAACCTGGTGCCCCTTTAATCATGGTAAACCCCTTCAAATGGGGCTGCCATGTGAAGCAGTTAAATCACAACAGGACAAACAGGACAGAAAGCCTAACCCATGGATTCACAGTCCTGTATCTTGAGGTTTTTTGGCAAGAGAGTCTAGAGTTGTCCCCTAAGTTGATTTGGGCTCCAGACGATCACACACGTGATCCCACTTCTGACACTGGAATGTTGTTGAAATTTCTGCCTTATTAAACTTTGGCTGACTTACTTCACTAACTGTCTGTGTTGTTATAATTACTTTTAACAGTTACTGTTTCAAAAGAGCTATGCAACTAAAAATCATAAAATAATTAAAATAAAATCTGTAGTCCTTCAAGAAAAGAAGACGTTATGTCTTGAAAATTAACAACTAGAAATAGCTGCCATTAACAAATTGAAAAAAATAGAATTGTCACTAATAAAGGTAGATGTTATCATAGAATAGTGTTGTGGAAATTTCTCCATTTCTCTGTGAATAAAGAAAAGCTCGTCTCCAAGATTACCTTTATCTGAGCTTTATTTCTTTGCAAAGAGGTTCAATACATTCACAACAAGCTGCAATGCATGATGGAACCAAGGGTACAGAAACTGCAGGATATTTATAACACAAGTCACACCCTCCTAGGGTGACTACATCAAAAGGATGTAGGTGCCATGGTCAGTTTTACACACTTTTTCAAACCAGTTTTCTACTCTGATAAACAATTCACTCTATCAGTTACACAGAACGCAGTGTTATCTCTCTGCTACATAATATTACAAGAGATAACGGGATAAACAGAAACCATAATTTTCTATTACACTCCACCCTTTTGATAATTCTCTGATCACTCCAAAATTATTTTACATACACTCATGTATATCCAACTGGACAATTCACTAGTATTCAGGTACAGTCTTCATAATGAGGTTTTTGTGAAAACATGTCATCAGTGGTACCATGGGTCACCAAACTTTACACAGACACTTCCTTTTTCAGCCAGTAGCATGTCTAATGCCATTCTGTTCTGCCAGGTCATAAGGGTTGTAGCTGATAGCGGCTCAGACAAACCTTTTACAGCAGCATGGGTGTAATTCACAAAATGTTGTTGAATGTAAGACATGTAGTTAATCCAATCTACATTTTGTTAATAGCGCACAGCCAGCATAGTCCTGATGCAGATCCTGCTGCAATTTGACTTCTTACTTTGTATTCATCAGGAACATATCTTGGGACACCAATACTGTCTATGTACACATTCTTATCAAAGATGCCTTTTGGTGCGTTTTTCTTCCTTCTGAGTGATGAGGTTTGGGTCTCATAAGGCATGAGAGTCACATTTGAGACCAAAGTCACCAGAGCACACGTTCCTTTTCATTGTATAAGCAGCGTGGGATAAAAACTCATATTTCCACAGGACCCCCATCGACCACTCAAGGAAGTTTTTTGGTGTTCCAAAAAATCTCTGGGTTGCGTTAAAGCTTGTGGATTTAGTGTAGTCTCCAATTCCAGTGCAGTTCAATGTCTTATTGCATGCTGGAAAGTGTCCAACGTTTTTACCACTACTGTTCATGAAGAAACATTCAAAGCGCGCACCAGACAACAGGCCTGTAAAGGCAGGCATGCAGTGGTGTTTGGTTGTAGTGTGCAATGCTGATAAGTGGCGGACATCAATGTCAAGTTTGCCCCTCGTACCCAGGGTCCAGTCTAATGTTGTTCAAATGAGAGGGATTGCTTGCCTTAGAATTTATGTTAGGGTTCTGTTTTTCACATATTGTGTATGGCCAGCTCGCTATCAGAAACCTGGGTTGACAGTATAAGAATGTGAGAACAGGACATTAACAGAAACCATAATTTTCTATTACAATAATTACTGACATTGAGTAAAAAAATAATTTTGGTTAATTTTTAACATATTTTGAGTGTGCTTTTTAGGTATTAAAATTACAGTAACTGTATGATCTCAAACTCCCAGTACTCCTTGTTCTCATGTGTAGTGGATATACTGCTGAACATTTTGGCATGAAAGCTTTGAACACATTTCATCATTAATACGTAAAAGATGTACATGTCGATGTCAACACATCTTATTCATCACAAGTGACGACTACTCTTTGTGGTACCATGTCTAGGACGTGCAGGTTGCTGGAAATTATGACAAGGTAGTGATGTGACAAGTGCTGGACTCTATCACTATCTTTAAGAAATTTAACATTTTATTGATATTGCACAGGAGTGTACTCAGTTTTACACATATACATGTGCACTTATTATACCAAAGGAAATATATGGTAATCTGCTCCTCTCCCATGAAAGCCACCATGCGCTAATAACACGAGGAAAGGAAATCTGTTATTTGCACCTCCTGGGACTCTGATTTGCCTAGGATGAAGGATGGCCTTAACTGCACCTGGAGAAAAAGCCAGGTAAGCAGGGGCCACCGACAGGGCCTGCAGACCTCCCACTCTCATGACAGAAGTCATGGCCAGCAAAAATGCCAATTTTAAGGCCAGACACCTGTGTGATGCATCATCCAACGGCTCAAAGGGTGCCGTGGACAGTCCGTCGAGCGCCACGGTCAGGTCCAACACAGCGACTCACAGCACACAGCCGGAGGCCTCATCCTTAAGGTACCACGAAGGAAACTGGTTACAAAATGGTGCTTCCCCAGCGAGCAGCCATCCACCAAACTGTGGAAGGCTGTGATTGCAGCCACATACACCTTAAGTGTAGAGGGGGAGAGCCCTGCCGAAAGCCAGCATAGGAGAAACTCCAGCACTGAAGCCACCTGGCAGAGCGGGACATCAAGAAGAAAAGTTTTGCCCCTGTCTCTGATGCCCGACAGAGTTAGCACTCTGTTGCTACCAGCAGGGCCATGGAACGGCTAATAGCTTGGGCCGTGTCCCTCATGGCTCGGAGCGACAAATCCCTCGCACAGCGGAGCTCCTTCCCATCCTCCTTCATTGAGGTCCCCAAGCAGGTCGGCCTGGTAATACTGCAAGACCGCCATGGTGTGCAGACATGCTCCAGCCTGACCCGCTGCCATGTAAGTCTTGCCCACTAAAGCTGATGTAGTGCGGCACTGCTTACTAGCAAAGTCGGGGCTTTGAGGAATGACCCGGCCTCCGGCATATATGCCCTGCATAACGCTGTAGCCGTTCTCCTGATGCCGACTGATCAAAGCACACTGGTGACCAGTTGGACTTGAAAGTCGTGAAGAAAATGGCCTGGACCACGATCTCGACACCTCGGTGTGGAGATCTGGAAAGAACTGCAGCTCCCAATGTGGGTGTGGAGGTGGAGCTCGGAGAAAACGCTCATCAAGCTTACTACGGCGATGAGTCTCCTGCTGCTCCGCTGGCCAGACGATGTTAAGCCCAGCCACCGCGAGGGTAACCAACTCCAGGAGCTCCTCATACTGCGGGGACTGGGCTGATGAGCCAACCATGTCACCGCCTTCCGCGCCCAGGACATCCATCTCCTCGCAGCTGGATGGCCCCAGCGTGGGTCCCACATCCGGGGCGGAAGAAGCCACAGACTCGGTGGGGGTTTCCGGATCCTGAATGCAAGAAAAGTAGCTAGCGGACAAGAAATGAGAAAAGGTCGATGCCGTCTCGGCCTCGTAGATCCATCTGCGATCCTCGGCAGCCACGGGGCCTGCACCACGTGGAGCGCAGAGCTGATCGCTATCTTCAAAGAGTGCCAGCCAAGAGTGGAACGTTCTCATGGGGAGATGCTTGCAATGCTCACAGTCAACCCCCTTGAGGGCTGACAGAGCATGCTCTCTACCCAAACAGCTAACACACATGTTGTGTGTGTCGCCAGTGAGAGTAAAGTGTGAGCAGGGAGGCAGACACTGCCGAAAAGCTTCACACTCGACATTTTGCAGAGACCCAGACCGCTTTCTGATCAGAAGACTAACGACAACAGTGAAGCCGGCTCCCTTTATAACTTCCGGTACCGTTGGCGTGCGTCACTTGTTGACGTTACACCAATCAACAATGGACTAAGTTGTACAGAGTTTCAGATGCGGTCACGCTGAAGGTGTTCAGCCAACACAGCGTTAAATTCCCTTGAAAAGGAACATCTGGCTGTGACATGTTAGGGAATAATATGTTGTTTTAGCCAAGTGATAGTTCCATCCAGAAAGTTGATAAGAGGATGCATGTGTATTGTATGGGAGGAGATTCTTTTTTACACACTAAGGGAATGGCTGAAAGACTATAGTCCTGTGTATTTTTGTACAGGTTACATTTTTCCTTGGAGGGCCAAAACTGAAGCTTAATGGTGGGCCACAGGCCAAAATCAAACAGTTAATGTATTGTATTGTTAAGATGCAAAATGGGATCCTAAGTTCCCATCCTGCACAGCGTCACTCTGCCATGCTCCGATTATGAAAAATTATTAAAGAGCATTTTTACCTCACAAAAGATAAAACTGTATGAACAGTGATTGATATAATACATTTTTAATTAATTATTTTTTGCTGCTGGAAACATCTGGCAGGCCAAATCAAACCTTATGGACCACAGTTTGGGCAGCCCTGGGTTAGAGCTCTGCATATCTTTCCACACTCCCTGTCATATTTGTAACTTAATTCAAATTAAATATTTACTTTTATAAAGGATAACCATGCCTGTCTGCTGTTTTTCGAAAGCCACCACAGTATTTAGTGAAAATCTTATACTGTATATCAACAGATTTAGCATTGTTTTTTCCCCAAACTTTTCAGGAATACAATTAGGGGAACATTGTCATGTTTTCTTTGAAAATATGGAGGGAAGATGCAGATTGATGTCTCCTTACTGGGGGTAAATTAAACTCGTATTCTACCTTCCCATGATCTCTGCCCATACTGTTTGTGCTGCTGCTCAATGAACTGAGAGAAAACGCCAGCAGGATCTAATCAGGACATGAAATCAGCTGAGATTAGGACAATATATGCGTCACTCCAATCTAATGCCCAGAAAAGAACCAGTAAAGCCATCCTACAGCAAGTCACTGCTCAACATAAAGTCCATTGGTTTAAGTGTTAGGGGTTAGAATACATTTGGTCATAGACAAGTAGTCCTCAAAGTGTCAAGAATTTATTTAGGATCCGTATTTAATTATTTAATTAATTTAATTTCCTTGATATTATTTAACAAAGTTGCTGCTGTGTTATTTTTCCTCCATTCTCTTTTCAGCAGATCTAGCAGTCCTCCTGAGCAGTGTGTGTAGAGTGTAGATAGTGTATGTTCACGTTACCTGCATTGTTAAACAGCTTGGACATAGTTAGGAAGGTGATAGTTGCTTATGTTTTCTCAGAAAATGTATGGTTGGCTCCACTGACTGACAGTACAGTAGGAGTCACCAGCGGTGCCATTTTTGCTCACTGAAACTACATTTTTACATGGAAGAGTCTAAAAGTTGTATCATCTTACAATAAATGTATTGTTTTTAAGTTGTAGTGTAGGGTATTTGATCTTATGTACAATTAAAACAAACAGGCAAACAAATAGACTACATTAAAATACAGGCCCCACAGTACAATTTCAATGCAACAAAAGTCAGTACACCTATGATCCCTGCAACAAAAGTCAGCTTACCTGTGCCTGAACATTTAAGAAACCAGATGGTGAGACTTAATAATGATGGGAGACATAAGAGCATCATTTTGCTACTGAACATTAGCCAAAATACAGTTACAGCAGTGGTTAGGAAGTGTAGGAAGAGCCATACTACCAATAACAGAAGGTGCAGTGGCTGTCCTCGAAGAATGATACCACGCACAATTCGCTATTTACACAATCTTGTATTGAAAGACAGACGGGAAAATGCTTCTAACTTGGCACGAGTATTTTTCTGTGGAAATTGGTGTTTCAGTGACTGCACAGACAGTGTGAAGGACATTGCATGAAGCCAACCAAGAAAACCATTGCTCACAAATCGGCACAAATCTGCATGAATATACTTTGCCAAAGAACATGAAAAGATGGAGAATATTGGCAGCAAATTCTTTGGTCAAATGAAACCAAAATAAGTTTGTTTGGATCAGATGGGGTCCAGCATGTTTTGTTTGGACCTGGACACAGTGACTGCATAGAGCCAACCCCGAAACGTGGAGGTGGGAGTGTGCTGATATGCGGCTGCATGAGTTCAAATGGTGTAGGGGAGATGACATTTATAGATAGCACTGTAAATGTACGTTTATATACCCAAATACTGAATGAAAAGATGACGCCAAGTGTAAAGAAGATTGGCAGGAGAGGGATTTTCTATCATGACAATGATCCCAAACACAGCACAAAAAGAGTTTTTAAAGAAGAAAAAAAGTGAAAACCACAACCTGGCCAAGTGTATCCCATGACTTGAATCTGACATAACACCTTTAGGGTATTGTAAAGCAGAAGGTAGAGCAACAAAACACCTCCAGCTAAGAGCAGATGAAAAGAACCATCTGTGAAGAGTAGGATCGAATATGTCATGCTCAGTAGAATATGTCATCAAAAATAAAGACGTACATACAAAATATCAAAAAAATAAAACAATGGAATGTCACTAATGAAAGGTTTACCACGTTTTGTTGCAGTAGGTCTTAAATATAGACCTTTCATTATAGTTTAATAAGTCAAACATTTTTGAGCTTTGGCTTAAAACAAATCCAACTGCTGTTCAAATTGATTTGATTTAGTTAACATTTTAGTGTTATTGCACAGGGGTGGAATACGTTTAGTTATATACTATATATATATATATATATATATATATATATATGTAACTGTATATATTGTTTTTATTTTTATTGTATTCTAATTTAAAATATTTGTTTGTTTATATATGCGCTATAACATGAAGGGGGCTAGAATTTTCATTTCATTGTGCAACCCTGTGTTTTAAAAGGTCAAATAAATTTACTCTGAACGTTGAACCTAATGTGAAATATATAGGCTGACACCTTAGAGGTTCCATAATTTATAACCATTAAATTTAAAGTACCAGGACAGGAAGAGAGGTGGGAAATGCTTTGAGCTGCGAAGGCAGTGGGTTCAGGATCAGCCTCTGCCCAGACAGATGAGTAAACACAGACCAGAGGCTTTGTCTGAACAGATTAGCCAGCTATTACGTTTACCAATCACCACTAGCAGTGACTAGGGGACTACATACTGTACAGTACGATGGAATTACAGCTATTGGAATAAAAAAGGTATAAGCTACAGACCAGATGACTGGAACTTTTAAAAAAGCAGGTGATAATTGTAATAACTTGAAATAATAATTAGATGATTACAGTAAACCTCAGGTTATTAGTGTGAAACTCTAGAGAAGAACACTTGAAATCATACAGGACGTAGCACACTTACCTTTAAATGTTTCACTTTTGGGACAGGTAAATTTCCATTCTTAATTAAGCTGACAAAAAAAATGTGTCTTAATAGCTCTCCTTAAAGACAATGATATATATAGCAATGCAATTATAAAGCATTACTAAATCAGCTTACTTCATATTGCAGTTTTGGAATTATTTAAACACGAGAAATGCATCAAATTTTTTCCTCTTTTACGCATTTTCTTTTTTTACATGATTGATTTAGAAAAACACTGATATCAGCAGGACTCTGTACATTATGTGACCTTTGACCTCCTTAGTATTAGTGGCTTATAATGTTGGTGATATGGGAGCTTATTCAACTGTTCTTCAGAAGTCTGTGTGGAAGAACATAAGTTAAATGTCGTGGCAATCTAATGGATTGCTGTAAGTTTCAATTTACAATTTAAAAAGGGGTTACATGAAAAATACAATTTCTGTTAAGTTATTTGAAGAAAGCCTCCTTTTTCAGCAGACATGGTATCCACCCCAGCTTCCATGGCACAATAGGACTTTCAGCAAATATTTCCAGCGCACGTAAAAATCCCCCCTCTCCCCAGGGGCATGGACTGTCTTCCTCTAAAATATGTTCGACTTGTCCCTCCTGTCAGAATTAACTGTAGTACACCCAAGTAATTATCTCTGGCCCTCACAGGCAGAAAAGTGGATGTACAGCGCATCCGGAAAGTATTCACAGCACTCTTTCCGCATTTTGTTATGTTACAGCCTTATTCCCAAATGGATTAGATTCATTATTCTCAATTCTACAAACAATACCTCATAGTGATAACATGAGGTTTTGGAAATCTTAAATAGCTAAATTATTAAAAATAAATTACAATTACAGCCTCTAGTCTTTTTGAGTATGATGCTACAAGCTTGGGCAGTTTCTACTATTCTTCTTTGCAAAACCTCTAAAGCTGGTTGGACGGGGTGCATCGGTGCACAGCCAATTTCAGATCTCTCCAGAGGTATTCAATCAGGTTCAAGTCTAGGCTCTGGCCGGGCCACTCAAGGACATTCACAGATTGGCCCGTAGTCGCTCCTTTCTTATCAAGGCTGTGTGTTTAGGATTGTTTTTGTGTCGGAAGGTGAACCGTCGCCCTAGTTCAGAGAGCTCTGGAGCAGGTTATCAAGGATGTCTCTGTACATTGCTGCATTCATCTTTCGCTCGATCTTGACTAGTCGCCCAGTTCCTGCTGCTGAAAAACATCCCCACAGCATGATGCTGCCAACACCATGCTTCATTGTAGGGATGGTATTGGCCAGGTGAAGAGTGGTGCCTTGTTTCCTCCAGACATGACGCTTGCCATTCTGGCCAATGAGTTCAATCTTTGTGTCATCAGACCAGAGGATTTGGTTTCTCATGGTCTAAGAGTCCTTCAGGTGCTTTTTGGCAAACTCCAGGCAGGCTGTCATGTGCTTTTTACTTAGGAGTGGCTTCCGTCTGGCCACTCTACCATACATACCTGTGGAGTGCTGTAGAGATGTTTGTTCTTCTGGAAGGTTCTTGTCTTTCCACAGAGAAACGCTGGAGCTCTGTCAGACCCATCGGGGTCTTAGTCACCTCCCTGACTAAGGCCCTTCACCCCTAATGGGTCAGTTTTGTCGGGCAGCCAGCTCTAGGAAGAGTCCTGGCAGTTCCAAACTTCTTCCATTTACGGATGATGGAGACCACTCTTCTCACTGGGACCTTCAATGCTGCAGAAAATGTTCTGTACCCTTCCCCAGATCTGTGCCTCTGTACAATCCTGTCTCGGCGGCCTACAGACAATTCCCTGGACTTCATGGCTTAAATTGTGCTCTGACATGCACCGCTAACTGTGGGATCTTATATAGACAGGTGTGTGCCTTTCCAAATTATGTCCAATAAACTGAATTTACAACTGGTGAAATCCAATCAAGTTGTAGAAACATCTCAAGGATGATCAGTGGAAACAGGATGCACCTGAGCTTAATTTTGAGTGTGAGGGCCAAGGCTGTGAATTCTTACATACATGTGATTTTTTCATTTTTTATTTTTAATACATTTGCAAAGATTGTAAACAATCTTCTTTCACATTGTCATTATGGTGTATTGTTTGTAGATTTTTGAGGAAAATAATGAATTTAGTCCATTTTGGAATAAGGAATAACATAACAAAATGTGGAAAAAGTGAAGCGCCGTGAATACATTCTGGATGTGCTGTGAAGAACTGAATCTACATCCCTCTTAACGCTCTCCCTCCTGCTCTCCCATGCATACCTGTAAAATCAGCCTTTTAAATATAAGGTCTTTAAACAACAAATCCTTTCAATGCAACAAATTGATAACAGCTAATGATATTGATATGTTGTGTATGACTGAAACGTGGTTAAAAGTATAGGAATTCAGTTCCTTGAATGAAGCAACCCCTCTGGCCTTTTCTTAAGCTCAGAAACCTTGGCTGTCTGGCTGAGGTGGAGGGGTTGCTGTTATCTACAGAGATAATTTATTCTAAAATCCTGTATCCTTTGGGGAATTTTCCTCCTTAGAAACCCTGGTATTTTCTGTTAACAAACATCGGCTTATTTTATTTCTCTTAGTTTATCGCCCTCCTAAACCTACTGGCATTTTTATCTCTGAATTCTCAGACGAGCTCTCTCTCCTTCTACCTAATTATGACCGGGTCTGTATTATTGGTGATTTTAATATTCATATATGTTTTCTTAGTGATGCACTTGCGGGGGAATTTCTTAGAGTCTTATAATTTAGTTTTACACCCCACAGGGCCTACACATGATAAGGGCCTTATTCTGGATCTTGCTCTATCATATGGCCTGAAGATCGATAACATAGAACTTAATTAATTTCTGTGTACCTGAGCATCATTGTATTATGTTGACTGCAAGAGGCCACTGAAAACTACACATGGTCAAATGCTGAAATTAAATCTAACAAGTATTTATACCTAATGTTTTCTAACATTTCACAGGAAATGTGCAAATAAATCTGTTTCATTGAAGCGGTTATAATCAGTCAATGAGGCATTCATGTCTAAAATATAATTAGAATTAAATGACTGTTATTTTTTAGTGATAATTTATTTAGCAGCCATCTTAGATTTTGAGGTTGAGGTTGGTGAGGTTCTTCTGACTTTCTGAGTCGGAAATCCAATTTCCATCTGGCAACTCGGAAAGTCCGACTTTCCAGTTCAAATGCGACACAGCATTAGACCTTTGTTTCTTATTGGTACATGGAGTTTGGCGACATCACAAAACTCCCACATAGTTCCACCTAACTTCCAGCTGACTAGAGGTCTAATCAGCCAGGCTGTGTAAGTGAAAACACCTGTGAGGGTGTGCTTTAAAGGGGTGATATGTTTCCTTCTTTTTATAACTTAAAGCTTGTGTATTATTTGCACATAGTATATTTATGGTTACAAGAATCCCGTGGCATTTTAAATTGCACTTTGTCTCTACCAGACATTCATCCCATAGTGTAAAATGTCCTGTTTTAATGGCTTGTTAGAGAACAAGCAGCTATCTGCCACAAATTGGTGGAGCTTTTTCAATTAAAATTTGACATGTTCCATGTTGAAGAAAAATAAGCTGGAAATGAGCGGGGAGATGTAAGAAGCCGGTTCCAAACAGGGCACTAGGGATCACTGAACAGTTTGATGTATATGAACATAATGTGAAACATATTTTACTGCTCTTTTAACGTCATGGCCAGGGCACTACAGATGGAAAATAGCCTACTAATTCTGGCTGTTTTATTCATGTTTGTTCATTTTTTGTATAAAATTGCATTTTCCCCTAATAAATAAACTAATAATAATAATATGCTATGGCCTTTGCAGGCACCTGATCTCAACCCGATTGAACACCTATGAGAGATTTCAGAGCTAAGTTTTAGATAGCGCCCCCCCCCCCCCCCCCCCCCCCCCCACCACCAACCAAAAAAAAAAATAATTAAAAATAAAAAAATTTAAATTATTATCAAAATACAAAAAAAATTTATTTTTTTATTTTT
>CM022479.1:9549395-9562609 GCA_011952105.1 Coreoperca whiteheadi | reverse complement strand
CCCCCCCCCCCCCCCCATCATCATCAGAGCACTAAATGAGATAATATCTTTAAGAAAAATTGGTGTTCATCCCTCCAGTAGAATTCCAATTCAGGTTTTCATACTGTATGGCGAGGCGACCCAGGGGAGCAGGGGTGAGTTAAGGGGGGGTGCAAAGGGAGAGACAAGGGGCAAAGATACTGTGAGAGGGACAGGTACATGCCGCTGTTCTGAAAACAACGGGAAGTCAGTTATTGTCGTTTGGCCCACTTACCAACATGGTTTACAGTTGCAGCAGTGGCTATGACACACAAACTCTGCTAGCTCCTTCCCTCCCACCATATTTAAAAAATAAAGCAGAGTGACTCTGAACAACTGCTGTAGGGGGCGTGGCCAGTGTGTGACACGGGAGGTAAGGAGACATCAGCCAGAGTGACAGACAGACTGACCACTGCAGCCATATCCACCTTATTTTCAGAGGACACAATATGGACACACTGTCCGTGATCCCAAACGGGAACAAGCAGTAAAAAAATGACTTACTGACAATATGGACACAAGCAGTTAGCTATACATGACTGCCATCTTGTGGCAGCATATGGCATCCCCATTAAAACTACAGTGAAATACTTGTGCATATTACATAGGCCACTGTCCAGGGTGTACCCTGCCTAAGGCCCAAAGTCACTGGGATAGGCTCCGGTCACCCGCGACCCCCAACGGGAACAAGCGGTAGAAAACGACTGAATGACTGACTGACTATTACATAGGATAGTAAATTAAGTGAAAAGATGGAAAGTCTCTCAAGCTGCATTTATCCAACTTATTCTTTCTCTTTATCTAAGCCGTAAAGACCTTCAGCAAAAGGAAAACTCATTATTTGAAGAAAGCAACCTTGGTAAAAGGTTATGAGGATGGTGGTCTTCAGGCTATTGACATTGACTCTATAAATGGAACCTTAAAACTCAAATGGACAGGCGGATCGGTGCATCCTCTGCAGTGATGCGGTCGATGTACCAGCTTGCAGCTCAGCTCTCCATTTACCAGTCTATCTACGTTCCTACTCTCACCTATGGTCATGAGCTTTGGGACATGACTGAAAGGACAAGATCCCGGATACAGGCGGCCGAAATGAGTTTCCTCTGCAGGGTGGCTGGGCGCTCCGTTAGAGATAGGGTGAGGAGCTCGGTGGAGGTGTTCCAGGCATGTCCAACCGGGAGGAGACCCCGGGGAAGACCTAGGACAAGCTGGAGGGACTATGTCTCTCGGCTAGCCTGGGAATGCCTCGGTATTCCCCCGGAAGAACTGGAGGAAGACTGCTGCCTCCGCGACCCGGCCCCGGATAAGTGGTAGAAGATGGATGGATGGAAAACTCAAATGGCAAAGATCCTTTCTAGTAAACACCAGTCTTTGTTATTGTATTCCCAGGAACGTTTTTTAAAAAGATTGGTGGTTATGATTTTCATTTACGATTTGACTTTCTTGTTCAAACATTATCTGTAAAATTATCCTCATTCCATTCACAAGTATTGTTATATTGGAAAATAACGTACAAGCACAGTTTCACACCGCATGATGTCCTCTTGTGGAATTGTAGATTCAATCTTTATAGAAATAGGTCTTTATGGATAAAAATATTTGGTTTGTCCCATTTATTGGATAAATCTTGAAATATCTTACCTTTTGGGACATTCTGTATGAAGTTTAACTTCCAGTGCAACTGTAGCCGATAAGGTTATTAATGATTCATTAATTTTGATGGCCAAAAATGCAATACCTAATATGTTTGCCCCCATCATCACCCTTCACTAATGGTTGATTACCATGATTTCTCTAGTATGATTTTAATTAAATTCAATTTCATTTACATAGCCCAATATCACAAATCACAATTTGCCTGAAAGGGACAGCATACCCTCTGTCCTTAGACCCTCGATTAGAATAATGAAAACTACTCCCAAAAAAAACCTTTTTAACAGGGAAACAATTGATAAATAATTACCAAACAAAGTGATCCGTGGCCTCTTTAAAAATGTTTTATATCCTATGCAATTCAGCAGAAACTCACCTTCTACCTTCAGTCAACCTACCTTAAAGAAATTATGCATTAACTTCTAAAAAAAACGTACCTTTACCTCCAAAAACAAAAGAGCTTAACTTCAAAGTGTTTAACGATATATATCCTTCAAGTGAATTCCTTAGACAAAGGTTCAACCTTGATCACAATAGCTATGTATAATTGGCTAAAATTAAAATTGTCTTCTCTCACCCGTTTCACCAAAAATGATGTTACTTTTGGAATCATAATGGAGGATAAGAAAACTGACTCTCTCTTGAACACTGTTTTAGGCAAATGTGCTATCCATAGATGTATCGGGACACAACGTCTCAGGTTACCTAACCCTGGTTCCCTGATAGGGAACGAGACGCTGCGTCAGCTGACGCTATGGGGAATGCCTCCAGCGTGACCGCATCTGAATCACTGTACAACTTAGTCTAATCTCGATTGGCGTAACGCCAACACATGACACACGCCGGCGAAACTGGAAGTTATAAAGGGAGCCGGCTTCACTGTTGTCGTCAGACTTCTGATTGTATGAAAGCAAGCGGCTCACTGGCATGCTGGAAGTATGGCAAAGAGACGCACCATCTCGTTCGAGTCCTGAGACGTTCCCTTTCAAGGGAACTCTATGCTGCGTCAACTGACTCTATGCCAGGCAAGCAGGGGCCACCGACAGGGCCTGCAGATCTCCCACTCTCTTGAGAGAAGTCATGGCTAGCAAAAATGCCAGTTTTAAGGCCAGACACCTGTCTGATGCATTGTCCAGTGGCTTGAAGGACGCCGCGGACAGTCTGTCGAGCACCACTGAGAGGTCCCATGCAGGGAGTCTATCTCAAGCCGGAGGCCTCACCCTCAAGGTGCCATGAAGGAAACTGGTTATAAAGTGGCGCATCCCTAGCGAGCAGCCATCCACCATACTGTGGAATACTGCGATCACAGCCACATACACCTTAAGTGTCAATCCGACACTATTAGAAAACTACAGACCGGTTTCCCTCCCTCCCTTAATTGCCAAAGCACTGGAGCGAGTTGTGTTCAACCAGCTTTCTTCCTTTCTCACACAGAACAATCTCCTGGACTGCAACCAGTCTGGTTTCAAGAACGGCCATTCCACGGAGACCGCGCTGCACTTAGTTGTCGAAGCCCTGAGACTGGCAAAGGCGACATCCAAGTCATCTGTACTTATCTTACTAGATCTGTTTGCGACCTTTGACACAGTTAACCACCACATCCTCCTGTCCTCTCTCAGTGCTATGGGTGTCTCTGGAATCACGTTGCAATGGTTCAAATCGTACCTCTCGGGTAGGTTATTCAGAGTATCCTGGAGAGACGAGGCCTCTGAGTCCCAACATCTCGATACAGGGGTACTGCCTGGCCCGGCCAACCCAAAGATTCATCACAACCTCTCCATTCAACTAGGCTCATCGACCGTTACGCCGTTCAGCACGGACAGAAATCTGGGGGTGGTAATTGATGATCATCTAAACTTCAAAAGCCATGTCGCCAGCACCACCTGGTCCTGAAGATTCATCCTCTACAACATCAGGAAAATCAGACCTTTCCTATCTGAGCAGACACAGGTCCTAGTCCAGACTGTTGTCTTGTCCAAACTGGACTATTGCAACGCGCTGCTGGCCGGACTCCCTGCTTGCACAACCAAACCTCTCAGATGATCCAGAAAGCGGCGGCAAGAGTGGTCTTCGATGATCCGAAGAGAGCGCACGTAACTCCTCTCTTCATTAGGTTCCACTGGCTCCCTGTTGTCGCCCGCAAAAAGTTCAAATCGATGCTCCTGGCCTACAAGACCACCATTGGTTCTGCGCCATCATATGTTCGCTTGCTAACACAGACCTATGTTCCTGCCAGGTCCCTGCGCTCTGCAAACAAACAATGTCTGGTGGTACCATGCCAAAAAGGAAAAAACTCACTCTTGCGCACCTTCTCTTGATCTTTTCCACATTGGTGGAACCTGAAAACACATCTCTTCCGTCAACACCTAACAGAGAATCACTAACTTCTTCCTCTCTATCTCTTTTAAAAAACAAAACAAAAACAAAAACCATTCCAATCCTTAGCTTTGAATACTGTGCTGGGCTTATATCAGACTAGTATTTGATGCACTTGTGCTTTTTGTTACCTTGTGTTATTATAATTGCTTCCAGTGTCTTCCTCATATGTTAGTCGCTTTGGATAAAAGTGTCTGCTAAATGACTAAATGTAAATGTAATGTAATTCCACTACGTTTACCTGATAGCTGCATTTCGTTCGTATTGTTGCTGAGTGCAATTTTACATCCACAGCTCATAAAATATTAACAAATTTGTTAAACAAAACAAGAATTTGTTAGACCAACAGCAATTTGAAAATACTGCCTACAGGTTAATGCATCAATAATTTTAACACCCAGACACCAGCAGAGGCAGGGAAACTGACCGAAGGACATTTTGAAGATGAGTGCTGCAGTTATTTCCTGACAGTGTTTTTTTGTGAAGCTTTAAGATTGTTTATAATATGTATAATATGTCACTTTGAAATGTAGTGTATCTAAAACGATGATGTCTCACAAAATAGAAACATTTGATTTTAAGTGGCAGGATTTCAAAAGTGTACTTAAGTATAGCACTAGAGTAAATGTACTTTTGCCACTTTTGCCCTCAGTTTTCGCTCTAGCTGTATGAACTGGCCAGATACTGTACTGCTAACGTTTATTAGCACTTTATTCATCATTTTTCGTTATTAGCTGAGTTAGTCACACAGTGGTCATCTGCAGTCTCAAGGCACTGAATTGAAATTATAATGTGACTCATGAAGTTCATTTGTAGGGAAATAGTGTGATAAATATGACAGTGACACTACGTAAACTAACAGCTTCTTAAAATAAAACACAAGAAAACTTTATATTAATTACAACCATGGTTCTCTGAGTAGCACAAGTGAGTGTCTCACATTGACACTGTGGTGTTAATGTGAGACACAAGACAACTTCTATGTAAGAGAACCAAGGCTTTTACTGTCTCATAGCACAAAGGACCATAATGTATCTGTGTGCTTAGTAATGTCTGGGCTATTCAACTCCAATTAAGGAAAGCAAATGGGTTGTGAGATCAATAAGCTAGTTATGTGACCTGTATGAAGCTGTTTTATGGCATAAATGAATTCAAGGATTAAAAAATTTACTGGATAAATTACATTATATGAAAATTACATTCCACTCCTTTAGAATAAAAATTTCCCTGAACTACATTTTCAACTGTTCAATGATGGAAAAGGATGTTGTGAGAGAAAAACTGGCACTGCAACATATTTCATGAGCATAAAAAGCATTAAACATAAAATGCAAATAAGAAAATACTATTACTGTTACAAGTAATAGTAATAGCAGAGTAATATTACATTTATAGTATGTATGTGTGTGTCATGTACTTTCCACCAGCGTTTTCATGTGTGAATCAGTGCAAAACAGTGCTAAAACATTTTGGGCATGCACAAATATGCATAAAAGTTATATTTAAGCTATAGCGAGAGGTACAGGATGGGAACCATGTGAGGTTTCACTGGAAGATATATGTGCCTGAGTTCTGGAATTCGCTACTCAAGAAAAGTGACTGGAAGAATATTTATTTGAGACTAGAAAATGCAATTCCTCCGGTAAATGCTGTGAATGCTGACAGCTGAAATAAAAAAATTGCCAAGCATTGCCGAAAATGACCCTACATTTTTGTTGTGGCAACAATGTTGACATGTGTCATGCATTCTAACAACTCCACAACTGAGCACCTGAGTATTCACACTACGAAACTAATAATTGCATCTTGGTCAAAAGAAAGTATGAGTTCGGTGGGGTATTTATTTATTTTTATGAAAACATCAACATTCAGTTGTTAAGAGAACCCATGTTTGCCGAGACTAACGGTGGGCCTCTGAAATAATGGTATAAAAAAACTGTTAACATTTAGGACGATAAAATATTAATACGGTGTGGAGAATTATGTTGTTAATTTATTCAAGAAGCAAAGTTCTTTATGTGCCCAGTTGAGATCTGGTATTTTACCAATCACTTTTGAAACTGGATGTTATGTCAGGCCAGAATGACTATATCTTTGTTTGTTTTGCCTTTTTTACTGAGAACCATGCAGTATTCTGTTCCGTAAGATAAAAGCAGATTTAGATGTTTTAAACATGGATGATGCAGCTATTACAAAATATTTGAGTTAGCCAGTTACTTGGAGAACACATGGGAGATGACCCATTTATCAGGGTAAACTTGATTTCCTTTTTATGCTATTTGGTGCAAAATGTATTTGAAATTTTGCACATAAACATATGTGATTTCAAAGTATATAGAAATATGTATAATGTTATAACAGCTGTTTTTCTCCATGCATAATGGCCCAAATGTTTGGCATGTTTCTACTCTTACACTTTAAGTAAGTCCATGTTGTTTTATGCAAACATACAGTAGGTTCTCTAGTTATCTCTTTTTTTGTATATCAGAAGCTGTTTGGGGCCAAAGGTAACATTTTCAGTGTTTATTTTGTGGACAGTGAAGTTGTACCTTCACTCACTGCTTAAATATAATGGCAAATACAGAAATGTGATTAGAAGATATCCCTTTAAAAAACAGAAGGTAGCTCAGCATTTCGTTAGGATGTTTTTTTTCTCTTACGCCTTTCTGTTTAATCACATTTAGTTACAAAATAATTTGTTTCTGATTAAAGTGGTAATTTTTTGATCTGCTGTCTATGGTTGGAGAGACACAGTATTAGTATTAAAACATGTGAAGTGGGAATCATTGGTACTTTCACTCAGATCACTGATCGTATAAAATATTATCTACACCAACTTTCTTCATGACGTGTGACTGAGAAATCTAGAATCTGTCACATATTTTACTACACCCACGGGGGAGATGAGGAAGGCTTTAAATAAGACACTGAGAATTGACAAAATACAGTGGAGCTCAATAGTAGAGCAGATAGACACAAATATCAAGAGATTAGTGAATGTAAGAATACAGTAAAGCAATGGCAGCTCAAATCATGAGGTTCATGTTTGAATTTTATAATATATCCCAGTTTCTGCGATGTGTTTTACAGGACCATGATTGGCTGTGACAGCCTGAAGGCGTGAGAGCCTGAGAAGGGGCCGCTTCAATGGCGTGGACCGAGCCACATTCGTGTCCAGGCCTAAAGCCAGATGCAAAACTGACACGTTACAATCTCAGGACTCACACAGCCTTTTCATCAGCCATCCTTCAAGTCTGTCCTCCAGTCTTACTGCCCCTCCTTCTCCTGCTTGCTGCCTTTGCTGACCTCGGTATTGCTGGACCACCCCAGCCAGCTCGCCCCCCTCTCCTGTCTGGACAACCTTTTATCATCTTCTGGGGCATTCCTGACTCTTCCTGCTCCAGTAGGCCAGATCCCAGATCTTTTGGGATGGAACGGGAGGGCCGCGTGGCTGTCTTTTACGAGGACACACTGGGGAGTTACCCTTATTTCGTAGACAAAGACACACCAGTCAATGGGGGGCTACCACAGCACACACGGCTAGACAACCACCTCCAAAAGACACAGCAGGACTTGGAGGCAGCTTTGCCTGCCCCGAGGTACCTCGGGCTTGGGGTGCTACGCTGGGCAGAGTGGGTCCCCCAGTGGTCAAGGAACCGAGAGAAGCAGATAATGTATCTGGAGGCATCGAGGAAACTGCTGAAGGCTTTCTTTCCTAACTGGACCCCGGAGGAGGTGGAGAAGTGGTCACAGGTAAAGAAAGTTCAGGCAAAGAGGTAATAAAAAGGGTAGGTGGTAGAAAGAGGGAAGGAACAAGGGAGAAAACAAGTTTCCAAGCAATAAATAGAAGGCAGATAAGTGAACATGACAAGAAAAGAGCGATAAGGGAGAGGTTGAGTGAGCATAGGTGGAGAAGGAGAGAAAACAAAGTTGTTGGCAAACGGTAGAGCATGCAAGAAGTAGATGAAAGATAAAAAAAATTAAAAAATGTTTCTTCTTTAGTCAAGAGAAAATCTTTGATTGATAATGAAAATATCCACTGGGACACCAATATGCTGACATGTGATACAAACATATGTGAAACATGTGATAAGAAGGCCAAGATAGACAAAGGCTGTTGATTTGTGGTTTGACTGTACCACTTTCTTTTAAAAAGTTTAGGGAATATGGCTAAAATCTTCTATCACAGTATATGTATATATAACTTGTATATCTATATAATTTGTAGAAAATTCCGCTGAGAAACGTTTATACATAAATAAACCAGATTGTAATTTCTTATTTTGGCTTACCCAGTGAAATAAAGTAATACTGTAGTTCGACATTTTGGGAAATACAGAGATTTTTGCAGAGATTTAGATAAGAAGACCGACACTACTTTCATGTATGTACGCTAAATATGAAGCTACCGCCAGCTGGTTAGCTTAGCATAAAGACGGGCAATAGCTTGCCTGGCTCTGTCCAATGGTAACAAAAAAATACTGAATAACTCGTTATATCTTCTTTGTTTCATCCATACAAAATCCAAAGTGTAAAAACAGCACATTGTGGTTTTACAGAAAATTTCCTGCCAGGAAACTAGTGGGGATTCCAGGAAGTGGCAGTACCTGTTCAAGAAATAGCCATAACCACAGCGTATCACTTTTACACCTCAGTTTTTGTACAGATTAAACAAACTATTTACAGCCTGTTAATTAGTGAGCTTTAAATATGCTAATGCGAGATAACTGCCCCGGCTCCAGCTTCATAATCAATGTACAGACATGAGAGTGGTACCAGTCTTCTCATCTAACGTGTGATAAGAAAGCACATAAGTATCAAACTATTCCTTTAAATATCTGAAACACCAAGGTAGTTAATCATATTGATGCAAAAATCCAATACTGCCATGCAGCAGTCCTGGTCACTGATTTGCAACATGGTCTAATACAATAGAAGCTATTAAAATAATAGCTACCTCAGAAAATCATCATATTTCTATCATCTCATGGTAAATACATAATATGTCCCTCAACGCTTTGCTTAAATTTGATGATTTGGCCATATCATGTGAATTATTCATAGAAACTTGAAAAACTGTTTTTTTCAATCTGTTTTTAGATCAGAAAATAGAAAATGTCTCGAGGGGACTGAAAGGTGATATATTGATCTTGTCACAGGTGGACTTTGAGGCAGCAGCCCAGTCAGTAATGATGGAGACTCTACGGGAGGTCAAAAGGTTAAGGCCCAAAGCATTATGGGGCGTTTCCCCTTACCCCAGCTGCTACAACGGCGATCCCGCCCAAACCACGTTAGCCAATTACACCGACCAGTGCCCTGCTGCAGAGATGGCCCTTAACGACGAGCTTCTGTGGCTATGGAAACGATGCTCTGCCCTCTACCCTCTCCTCACCCTGGAGAAGCTGCAGGTGGGTTAGGATATTTTATAATGTACTAACAGCTCATGCCCTCATTACATCAAATCTAAACCTACTATAATAATACAGTGAATAATCTATTCAGGTAACATAGAAAACCTAATTGTAACTCAAGTGAAAAACACATTTTTAAAGCCTACGTCTGCATAAGTACTTGGCTGGATACATGCAGGAACAAAACAGTGGGTAGGAAAGAGATCAAGTTACAAAAGTTGTGAAAACTAAAGTCTAACTCAAGCTTTTCCCCTGAGCAGTTACTAACATCGACAACTGCAGAAACAAATCAAGTGAAATGAAAAATGCCATGTTTAGTTGATCAGTGAGGTTTTGTAAAAATTTTTTTAAAAAAAACAAAAAAACATTTCCTTGTCAAAGCCAATGGATACCAACATCTCTGTAAGCCCATAAATGACGTGAAGAGTAAACTAAACAAACATCAGAGTTTCTTGTATTCAACAAACACATTCCGGTTTGAACTTGTCAGGTTGAGGTGAAACCTTGTGAAGGGAGCTTTAATGAACAAAAACAGATCACAGTTGATTTTTGTTTAAGCACTTTACTGTAAACCAATCTGAATATTGGTATAAGTCCAATAATAAAAAACTGTGTACCTGGTTTACAGGTAAAAATGTGTACAATTTGTCCCTTTTTTTATAGGGTGGGACCTCTGGAGCCAGGCTCTATTTGCCCATTCAAATCAGAGAAGCACTACGAGTATCTTCTCTGACTGGGACGGCGTTTGATCTTCCTGTATTTCCACTGGTCAAGAGTGTCTACGCCTCAACTAATACTTTCCTGTCACAGGTGAGATATCAACATCTGGTATTTGATCCAAGTTCCCTATCAATGCTGAAACAGAACAAGTGGAGAGGAAGGACAGAAGTAGATTTAATGTAAGTTGTATCATAGCACTAATTATTTCCTGGTTTTATTTGGAAAAGAGAATAATTAGAAAGCTGAAATGCACTTTTGGTCTACACTTGTATGATCAGGTGTAGGATTTAGGGTGAAATAAACAGAGGCCTCATATGACAAGTATAATGGTGTTTATATTGTATAGTACCATGACAAGTACAGAGACAAGTTGAAAAAGAGTATGCTGTGCTGTGACTCTTTTAAAGCTTATTAGTATAATTTCTATAATTTTTACAGGCAGATCTGGTGAGCACCATAGGTGAGAGTGCTGCCATGGGAACAGCTGGAGTTGTCATCTGGGAGAGAACTGAGACTAAGACAGAGGTACACCACCATATATTTGCATAAAGTGCATACACCCAGGAATATGTCTGCACGCTTAATCAGCCACTGATACTTTTACATGTGATCATTTTCTTGTTTTTCCAGGATTTCAGTTTATACACACAGCTTTTTACGATTTAACTTTTTTCATCTCACTGATTAAATCTCCAAAGATCACTTTGTGTTGGAAATGTACACAGTGTCTAATGTACCTATAAACACATACCACTGTTCCTGCTTCCTGTTTACATAAAACTGTCTGCCTGCCTATTTCCCAGAGAGAGTGTCAGGACCTGGCAGACTTTGTCCGTAAAGTCCTGGGACCCTACTCCATCAACATAACCACAGCAACTCGACTCTGCTCAGCCTCTCTGTGCCAGGGAAAGGGCCGATGCGTCCGTCAGAATCCAGAAAGCTCCACCTACCTCCACCTCCCACCTTCTTCCGAAATGGTGGAGAAAGTGAAGGAAAAGGTGAGAGAATGTAATTTTAAGTAGATTTCAAGATTTGTTTGTGCTCGATTTTTAAAGCCCTTCTTATGTATTGTATTCCAGTTATCATTAACCCTGTGGACAAGCACGAGCTTGATGCCCACTCCTACAATAAGCCAGATGCTGACAGAGACCTGTTTAACCTTGTGCAGATATAAACCGGACTTGTTCTGTCCTTGGTCTAGCAATGGCAACATCATCAAAACAGCTTTGTGTCACTATGCAAAGCCATGACACACTTCAGTACTTGTGGTGTGTCTTATGGCAGATGAAACAGATCTAACTTACTCTGAATTTCCAGTTGATTAGCTACACATAGCTAAAACTACTGCAGTCTACAGTAGTAGTGCACACAACTTCCCAGTAATACATCCTAACTTCGTAAAGGGTATCGTGTTCAGTTTTTGTTTAAATTGTTTTAGAAAGGTCCTGATTGAACTTTATGGTCAGTTTGGAGGCTGTAGTTTGTGGTACTTTTAATGTTTAGTCTACTCTTACTGATATAAATAGACCAAACTGAAATGTTAGGTAGGTGTATGTAATAAACAACTGAGTGTAAATTACAGTGTGTTTTACTCTTCAAGTTACTGCTTTATTTTAAAAGTAAACAACAGTTAACTACTGTATGGCTTGTAAGATAAAAAAAAAATTAACAGTGGCAAGAAAAAGTATGTGAACCTTTTGGAATTTCATGTTTTTCTGTATAAATTTGTCATGAAATGTGATCTGATCTTCATCTAAGTTAAGGGTATCGACAAACATAATGTGTCTAAAAATAATTATACAAAAAATTTCTGATCTTTCGTGTCTTTATTGAACATAGTCATTTAACATTAGCATACCTGGAGTCTTGTTAAGATAATACTTTTGGAGGTGTGGACTACAGCTACTTTGACTGATAAAAACCCATCAAACATTTGGAGTTTGCTCTGCACAAGAAGAACACGCTTATGTGAGCCATGCCTTGCCAAAAAGAGCTTTCAGAGGAGCTACGATCAGGAATTGTTGCTTTACATAAAAGCTGGAAAGGGTTACAAAGTTATTTCAAATACTTTAGAAATTCACCAGTATAGTTAGGCAAACAATCTACAAAAGGAGACGTTTTGGGACTGTTGCTACTCTCCTAAGAAGTGGGCGCCCAGTCAAAATGACACCAAGAGCACAACAAAGACTCATCAATGAGGTAAAGAAACCCAGCGAAAGATTTGAAGGCATCATTTGAACTTGCTAAAATCTCTGTTCATGAGTCTACAATATGTAAAACACTGAACAAGCAGGGTATCCACTGCAGGACACCACGAAGGAAGCCACTGCTTACTAAAAAGAACATTGCTGCACGCCTGAAGTTTGGAAAAGAGCACATTGACACTCCACAGCGGTATTGGCAAAATGTTTTGTGGACCAATTAAACTAAGATTGAACTATTTGGAAAAAACACACAGCGCTACATCTGGCATGAAAACATCATCCCAACTTTAAAGTATGGTGGAGGAAACATCATGATTTGGGCCTGCTTTGCTGCATCAGGGCCTGGCCAGCTTGCAATAATTGAGGGGAAGATGAATTCCCAAGTATCAGACAATTCTTCCGGATAATGTGAGGATGTCTGTACGTCAGCGGAAACTGTGTAGAAGGTTATGCAACAGGACAACGACTGAAAACACTGGAGCAAGTCGACAACAGAATGGCTTCAGAAAAACAAAATCCGCCTTTTGGAGTGGCCAAGTCAGAGCCCAGACTTCAACCCAATAGAGATGCTACGGATTGACTTAAAGAGGGCCATACACATTCAAAGACGTTCAAAGAAAATGACAGAGCTAAAGCAGTTCTGCCAGGAAGATTGGACTAAAGTTCCTCCTCAACGATGTGCAGGTCTGATCCACAGCTACAGGAAGTGCCTGGTTGAGGTTATTGCTCCCCGGGGGGGGGGGGGGGGGGCACCCCGTTTTTTTTTTTAAGGGGTGTCTCTTTTCCACACCTAGATGTGTATAAAAGAAACAATTACACAAAATATAAACAC
>CM022479.1:9521949-9549135 GCA_011952105.1 Coreoperca whiteheadi | reverse complement strand
GGGGGGTCAACCAGTTATTAATTCTAAGGGTTCACTTACTTTTTCCACTGCCATTTTGAATGTTGAATGACTATATTCAATAATGACATGAAAGATCAGAATTTGTTTTGTGTAATTACATTATGTTTGTCGATACCCTTGACTTAGATGAAGATCAGATCACATTTTCTGACAAATTTATTCAGAAAACCATGAAATTCCAAAAGCTTCACATACTTTTTCTTGCCAATGTACAAAATCAGACTGGTGAGATATAAGAGGCAAGTGCGTGTGCTGAAAAGATGAAAGCTCCTTTAAGAATAGCTGGTTGCCCCTTTGACTTTCTTCCTTTACTGGTACCAAAGAGTTGATTCACAAAAGCCTGTGTATAAATGGTGAAGGGCATGTGTAAATGCACGCAAGTTTTCAACTTGTGTTCTTGTGTGGAAAGTTGAAAACACTCAAAACAAAATTTTAAGTCACAACAAAAAAAGGTTTCTTTGAAAACAAGAGGATGAAAAATCTGCAGGGAGCTCAGTTGCCTGAGGATCTTCTGTGTTTAGACAGTAAGGAAGCTGAAAGGAAAACAGTAGCGGAGACACAGCAGAGAAAGATCCGTGGGAGTTTGATCCTACAGCACTGAAAGGAACACTGTTTCTCTTGGAACATTCATCACTTTTTGGAAACCTCTGCATGGAGCTTTGGTAATATTCGGATATAAAAAGTAAGCCACAATATAACAGCATGAATATGAGTCATACTATTTAATATTTGTCTTAATACTCATATTATAAAATGGTTTACTATTTATTGTGAAACTTACGTCATAAATGTTTGCTAATATTAACATTATTTTCTATCTAACATCTCAGGCAGAGGCAGCAAAAGCCACAGATTGGCCAGACACAGACACTAAACCAGCTGTCCCAGACACAGCTGAGATCTGGAAGAAGGACTTCCAGTGCCAGTGGTACAAGACTGCAGACGGGGATGTCTCAGACCAGCAGTCCCCGAAAGACGGAGCGTCTGTTGGGGGTACAGTAGAAGATACTGCTGGAGATATAATGGGAACTACAACAGCTTCTACAACAAAAGGTGCCTCTGTGACAGAGTTAAGAGGAAGCAGCTCACCTGATATTGGAACGCCTTCACTGGAAGTAACTACAGACAGTGGTGCGAATCCACTCAGTTCCCCAAACATAACTGTTCTGCTGTTGCTGGTGGCCTGGAACCTTAAAATGTGAACATACCAGCCTTGATCTGGAAGGTCTGGGCTATAACTGCAATATGAGCCCTTCTGAAGTGGCCTTGAGCAAGACACTGAATCGCTGCTAGCTGCAGGTGTGCTGCTTTGTAGCTGAACATAACCTGTATCATAACAAATAAGCAAAACAACTATGTCCAGAGCTAGAAGTCCAAACCTGTCACTGATTGTGCCAACAGACAGTGGTACAAACACTTGTCACTTTTTTCAGTTTCTACTGGCTGTATTTAAACCTTTTAAGAAGGAGATGTGACATACTAGATTTAGACTTACCTATCAGTGGGCAGAAACCAGCTTATCACCATATCAAATCAGCTGTTCAACCTGATTACAGATACATAAAAGCAGTCTGTAAAACCTGTACTGTGGTTTTATTTTCTTTGCACATTTTGTTTATACTTTTACTTGTCAGTCCTTTATGTGGAAATTATATATATTAGTTTAAGCTTAATGTACTCAGGTGTTTCTCTTAGATGTGCTGGGTTAAACGGCCTGGTTTACCAAAATAAATTAATTAAAAAACATAAATCATGCTGTCAACAGATTTCAAAGGGACTATTTCTTCAGCAGTAAGTAGTTCCAATGAAAACTGTTAACAGTGAGGTGTATTATCCAAAGTAACTTGAACATGTTTTCTGGTAAGATATGTTATAAATATTTCAGACAAACTGAATGTTGTCAACTTTGGCCTTCAATGATGCATATTGTCAAAAACATCCAGGCTTTACATTGTGGCTTCTATCACAAATGTTAATATTGTCTACAAAATGCCTCTATGCTGAACTGCAGCACACATTTTCTGAGTTCTCTAGCATCTTCTGCCTGAGTTCTGCTGAAACTGCACCATTCAAGACATGGTCCTATTTGAAATGTCACAGTAGGGAAAGCCCAGGTGTCAATTATAAAATGAATGATGGCAGAATTCCATTTAGCTGCTCCAATTTTAAGGTCCTCGTATTGTGCATGCTGGCTCACTGTCACAGCTTACTGGGACACTTTAATAGAACAGAGCCATTGTTAATGTAATTAGTAACACCTGTGCTTTTCCAAATATCTGCTGTGAAAAAGTCCAACTGGTCTCACCAGCAGTTAATTAAAGCTCCTTTAACTATTATTGTGGTTAAAATGTATTTTATATTTGCATTATCTGTTCTGTCAAAGGACATATTTCTGAAAAATCTAAATGTATTTTATATTTGCATTATCTGTTCTGTCAAAGGACATATTTCTGAAAAATCTATTCAGTACTCCATAATAAGCAATATATGCATACACTGTATGTACAGTATGACTTACATACTGACTTAAGTCAGTGTTGTTTCTGTTTCTTCCCCATCCACACCCTTCAGTGCTCCTTGAGGCAGCACACTGTAAAAAAACAAGAACACTGAAATGTTTGTTTTTACAGCTCATGAAAATTTATTTGTTATTTTTCATTAAAATATACACTCAAGATGAAGGGTATCTAAATCATTTTTAGTTACAGAAGAGATCATATGTACACAGGTGCATCTGATTGTACAACAAAAAATTAACTAACTAATCATACATTTATATATCATGAACAAGAAAATTACATTTCTTCTAAATTAATAATAGCAATTGGTAAGGTAACAGACAAGCGATGCTGCAGTCGTTCAGCGGCTTTTATCATTGAGTAAATACTCACTTAGTAATAAATTAAATGTGAGTCGAGTCCACGTTAGCGGGCTGTGTGCCGACTCTGGCTAATGCAGTTTCCCAGATTTAATTCTCCTTTGTTGAAAGCTTCGTGTCCAATCTTTTCAAAGCTGAAGTAAACAAAAGTGAAGACATGCTGCACAGCAATTTGACTGTTTTTGTGGTTTTTCTGTGACTGTTCGGTACAATCAGAAGCAAACCTTAACTGATTTAAATTTAATTTACAGGAATGATTTTTTTGTGGACTTTTGTCCCAAATGAAGGTAGCTACCATTTAAAAGAGTAAAACTTAGAGCCAAAACCTCAAACTAATTCATATACGGTTGAAGATTAGCCGCAAAGTCCTCAGCTGGCTGGAAGAATTTAATGAATTCAACATTGAGCTCTTTTAATACATATATAATTTCTTTGAATTGGCTGAAACAACACCATCCAATTAATGACACACAGAGCAGTTTATTAGCTACTTACATGCCTGGAAATTAAAAGATTTTCATTGGCTCAGATTTAATGAAAAATTTTCAGGGTGGCTAAATTAATCTGCCTTGCATTTATTGTTTTCATGTTTTATGACATTTTAAATTCAAATCATAAATATCTGAAGCTTTTCAAAGATTTAAAGCCACTGTGTAGGCTACATAAGATATTTTTCCAGTTATGTTCTCAAAAACATCTTGGATTGCGTTGACACAGGAGGAAAGTGAGATTTTAGATCTAATGACACATGGCTGGAGGTAGCTTTAAATCAGAGAAGCAGACCTTTGATTTAAACGTTGACAGTTTTGAATTGATGGACAGTCTGAGAGAATCTGAGTAGAAAAGGTGAAACACTTTCATAACCTTCCACAATTGCCCTCAAGCAGCATTTGAGCTTAAACTCCAAATGCTCCAGTTCAGTCTCCAACAGTGTAAAAAATCTGTCTGTACTGGTCAGTTCCCAGTGACATAGAGTAGCAGTGTAGTTGAAAAAGCAAACATGCTGAGAAACTGAATAAATAAATGTTTAAAAAAAAGGTAGAAAGGCAGACATGATGCTCCCCTCCCGTCATTTAGTCTGCAGTGAAAAAAATGGGATCTTGGTTGCATAAGATTAAAAAATAGACTTTCTGTTCCTGTGCAAATGTCACTGTCTTCTGAGAAGTTCATACTGGTCTCTCCATAATCAAAGAGAGACAGCGAGAGAAACATCACCCCCATGTGGGGAGGAAGGGTTAGTGCAATCTGAACTAAGTGGCCTGGACGGATAATAACACACTTTTCCTCTTTAGACTGTAAAGTAGGAAAACAGGGCATCTACCCACACATCTTCAAGGATCTGTTTGTATGTGTGTGTGAGTTCAGGGCACTTGACCATGAATAATTTTTGAGATTTAGTTCCATGGCAACTTTAATAGAGGAGGTGAGGTTGCTTTAAAAATAAATAAAAACAAGGGAAGCGAAAGCTAACCCCTGAGAGCAAATCAAGCCCAATTCAACTGAAACCTCACAACACAAACAAGGTCATCTTCAATTGATGAACAAGCAGAGGAACTATGAGCGCCAATCATCAGCATGCCTAGTAGCAATTGTTCCAAGAATCCAGAGGTGCACTTTATCTTCGCTGCAGTGTGTGTGTGAGCTACCTGCGGTAAGGTGGGTTTACTTGCAGACAGCCTCGTTCAGGATGTGCTTGATGTTGGATCTTTGCAGCTGGGGTGTGTATTCGTACCGGACAGGTGGGGTTACTTGCAGATCCCCTCCAGAGCGTCCAGGGTGCGTTTTATGTCACGGATTTGTGCAGCAAGTGTGTGTATGGGCTGCATGGAACGATCCAACTCCTCGCAGCGAGCCATCAGTGTGTACATGCCCTATGGCAGCAAAAATATAAGGCACACAACAAAAAAGCTGATATTTTGATAAAGACCTCAACCAAATCAGAAGTGAATGAAATGATGGGAACATGACAAGAATAAAATCTATGATAGGGTTGCCCATTATGGCCATGATGTAAGATTTTGTGACTTTCATTTTAAAACAAAGCAGTCTGGTTTCAAGTAAATGACATTCTGGTAGCTTGTATTCCTGTAAAATGACCCATTCATAAAATTATTATGACATGATATCCAATAAATAAAAAGGTAATATGTGTGTCCAAGAGGATGTAGAAAAGATACACAATTTAAATTTGGACAAACTGGAAAAAAAGGTTCAGCTATCATCAATCTGTAACCCATGTTGTAGTGAAAGTTTTACTTCATGTTCTGGTGGACCCACTCAACTGGCTCAGTGTTGCTTTGTTTTGTGATTTCGTACATTTCCTAAAATTACTACCAGCAACCCCAAAAAACAAGCATGAACTTGTTGTTTTCTGTCAAAGGAACACACACACACACACACACACACACACACACACACACACACACACACACACACACACACACACACACACACACAGTGTCACCTTTATACTCATGTCCACAGACTCCCCCAGGCTGTCTACTGAGTCTCTGTAGGTCTGGATGTAGCCCACACTCAGAGCTGTCATCTGGATAAATAGAAAGAGGGATCAATCAATTACACAGACAGAAAAAAAGACATGATTCCCACACCTTCTTAAACATCATTTTCAAGGACTTTCCAGGCCCAAGTCCCTCAAATTCAAGGACCCGACACGGGATCGTTTTAGAAACGGATCAAGGTTAACTACTGTTACAACACTGAGAATTTTTATAATGAGAACAAGCAGGCTTTACAGAAGCTCACAACAATGAAAATAGGCTTTTGCGAACACTTGTCAATTGTGCTGTGTTACAGTGATGTTTACTTTCAGTAAAAAAAAAAAAAACTTTTTCTATTCTTGAATTTTTCCCCTCAAATTCACAGATTTTCACAGATTTCAGGGACCAGTAGGAACCCTGAAAAGGTTGAGAAATATACAGTATGTGAGTGTGAGAGACAACAAGAAACAAAATGATGAAGCTAAATTCACTATATAACATGAACTGGGTAATCTGAAGACATAACAGTTATGTTACAGTTACAGAGTTTTAGACTTACATTCTGGATGGTTCCATTGAGGCTCCGCATCATCATCTCAACACTATGCGCCACTTCCTGGGTGTGTCTCTGAAGATCCAATAGGACAGCGGGATCAATGGGAGGGATATCCGCTGGTCTCCGTGACAATCCCCGGCTTCGGTAGATTGGACCTGAACAGTCCGCTGGTAAGACATAATTATGAAATTAGATGAATAACACACAATAGCAGGACAGCAACTGATGGTTATTTTCTATTGATTAATCTTTTGTTTATTCTATAAATAGTAAAATCTATAAAACGTTTAAAATATTGTAAAAAATGCTCATAACAAGTTCCCAGAGCCTGTTTTGTTCAAATAAAACCCAAACTATAAAAGATATAAAACAGATAAAAGCAGAAAATCCTCAAATGTGAGAAGCTGGAACCAGCTAATGTTTGCATTTTTGCTTGATGAATCATTTTCAGTCGATTGACTAATTATTTATATTATTTCTGCATGAACACACACACACACACACACACACACACACACACACAGAAAGGCAGACAGTGATGCAAACCACCAACAGGCACAAGCACAACCTAAAAATGACTACCACAAACAAATTGTGTCAAAAGAGAAAAATAGACAAAATGACAAGAGCAAATGAAAATTATTAATTAACTTCTTACAAAAGACTGCCTGAAAGGATTTAAACAAATTATGGAACTTTAGTGGCTAGTTTAGCTGACACTCTAATCTACGTTTTCCTCTGAGTGAAGGGCAGCAGTTCAGTGTCTTTCTCCTGGAAAATTTGACAAGACAGATGGCTGCTAATGGACAGGCTGGACTAAATCAACCCGCTAAACCCAGAGAGATGAACTGATTTCTGAATTTGCAGTATTTGTGTGACCCTTTGGAAAATTATCCGTTTCAATTTCTGTGGGGTTGAGCCTCTGCTGCCTCGTAAAAAATCTCACTCAGAGAGAACTCTTAAAATGATACGGTTGGTTCAGATTCAATGATCAAACCTGAGATTTTCTTGTTTGAGGGAAGGTTTCCCTAACCACTAGTCCACCCTTTTACATCCCTAAAATTGTACCACACAATACAGGACAACCAGCTAATTAAAAAAAGTATCATTATAAAATATCATTACTGAAACAGTGGTTCTTAACCCATTCTTTGCTAAATTAGTCTTTACTAATTTAGCAGTCTAATTTACCAGTCTAAACTAAAACCTGAAGAACAAGGGAAAGCTTCAAAGACAAACATGGTGTCATGATAACCTGTCAGAACCTGTCTAACAGGGTCCGATAGCTATCGAACATGTTGTGATCCACATTTTGATGGGGTTTTTTTTGGCACTGTCATTGTTTTTCTGACTAACTACTACATCGCTCACGTGGAGCAGATGTCTGAGCACACAGGAGAAGCAGTTCAGAAACCTGGATAAGGTGTTTACATACCATGTATGTTCTATATTCACCATGTGCTAGTGTTGAAATTATTGATTGCATTATGTAAGCACTGTCACCATAACAAACCCAGTTAAAAATTGTGATCATTAAAGTTTCCATTTAATCTAACCAACAAGGTTTCTCTGAACTAAAAACCTTAGATTTTGACTGTGATAAAGATGTGAATTATGCCCCTGTAGTTTCTGTTATGTCAGCACTTTGCTTCACTATTCTTCAACGAAAGTTATCATGAGTACACCGTGGACTTCCTAATTGAACTTAGATATATATATATATATATATCCTCATCAACCTTCCTTCCTTTTATCTATTCAGCCAGCCCATCAAATAATGATGATGAACTGATAAACCTGACATGTACCACACTTACATATGTTAAATGTAATCATGTTTTCAGAGCGTCCGCATGCTACTATAGGTCAAGATGGGGTTGGTGCCAAAACTACTCTAAAAAGAAAGAAATCAAAGAGTCTGCGCACTTATCTCCATTGCAAATATCTGCTGAAATCAAGTTAAGATATATAGTATGATCAACAACATAGGTTGGAAAACGATTTCAACAAAAAAGAAATGGATGAATTCAAACTAAAATGGTGAGGTGGAAAACTATTTTAAAATAAGTGAAATAAATGAAGTACAATTTGCTCAGACCAGTAACCTTACGAATATGCTGCATTGTGAACACTGAGGGGTGGTAGATGATTCATGTAAGCCTCTATCAGTTCATCATAAGACAACACACAAAGCAATTCATTTGCTTAAGATAGTGCATCTATTCTCCATTACCTCTTATGGTTTGGACATGACCAAAGTGATGCATACATTATGAGTAGTGGCTGACCGCGCCTGCAAAAAACTGACCATGAATTTGACTACAAGTTGGATACCACTGCCAATAAAATGCTATTAACCTGCTGAAATGCTATTTCTGACACCTCCCTCCGCAGAAGAAAATACAAACAGTTAATCTGTTAGAGCCTCCTGACCCTCAAATATAATGCAGTTGAAAGCAACCTACATGGATGCACTAGGGTTGCAACGGTATGAGATTTTGACAGTACGATAATTGTCTCAGAAAATATCATGCTTTCATGGTATTACACAAATATTATTATCAGTAATAATGACCTTCATTACAAATTCACAAAATATTATGTCCTGACAGACATGAAACTTAAAAGTATAAGAAGTGAAATGCTGGCCATCAAAACAAATCAAAATTGTATATAGATAGAGCTCTATATAGAAAAATGGGGATGTAGTATGTTGGCTGCAGTACTCAAGGAGGTCGTGTAACAGCAGCTGTCAGGTTCTCCCTGGTAGCCACAGGAAAACAGCAGCAGTCACTCTTCATCAGAACTTCACCTCAAAGCTAGCAGGAGCATATCACACAAGCAGGCAATTGGAGGCTAGCGAGTGCAGAGAGTGGGTAACAATTCTTCCTACCATGTTGTGTTTGAATTCAAACTTACAAACAGACAACTTAATTCTTTAATACCGTAGATATGCAAATGTACACGGTATGACAACCATCAATTTTCATACCATGCTATACAGTGAAACAGGTATACGCGGCAACTCTAATCAGGACATACTGTATATGCAGATTTTTACTGCACGTCAAATACAACACAATGAAAAATTGCAGTTTCCTGGATGTAACTTCAGTTCTATGACCACACGCAAAGCCCTCTAACTGGCTTCACTATTGGTTTACCCTAAAAAGCTCTTTAGACTCATCGCCCAAACGGGGGTTAGTAGGCCCCCAGTGCCCTCCTATATAACCCCAGCGCCAGTGCAGATCATCTCCCTTTGGAAACACAGCCACCAGAAACCTGGGCCGGTTTGGCTTGTAGTTAAACGGCTCTGCACTTACTCATAGAACTCCCTTAAGTTTTACATTCCACACTTATCATAATTATACAATCCTGCCATTGCCATCATAATTGTATATGTTGTATATGTATATATCTATTCTGTACTTATGACATCTATCGCATGTCTGTCCGTGCTGGGAGAGGGATCCCTCCTCTGTTGCTCCTCCTGAGGTTTCTATCATTTTTTCCCTGTTAAACAGGTTTATTGGGTAGTTTTTCCTTATTCAAATCGAGGGTCTAAGGACAGAGGGTGTCGTATGTTACAGATTGTGAAGCCTTTGAGGCAAATGTGATTTGTGATATTGGGCTATATAAATAAAATTGAATTGAATTGAATTTAACTGTGAGTTCTGAGAAGAGTTACATCCAGATAACTTTTATTTCGTACATGCTTCGCTCTATACTGGGCTTCACCATTGCTTACACCTGAGGCAAAGTTCATAGGGATAAGATGTAGCCCCAACTGGGCTCGAACCAAAAACGCACACCTCAGACCTAACCAGCAGAGTTCCCCCCAATACGATGCAGCAAGCACCGAATGAGCCACTGACCCAGCAGTCATATCCCTGAGATACAACTGTACAAAGTAGGGATGTCCCGATCCGATCCACGTCACCGGTATCGTGCCGATACTGGCCCAGAACGCTGGATCTGAGATCGGAGGGGAGAAAAAAATATGATCCGATACCTATCCAACACAAACCATGGTAAAATCTACCTTAAACCGTCACCAAGCGTCAGTCGCCCTCAGAGCAAACCAGAGGGGACACCATGCATTTTTGTGCAGCCTGAACCACTGCCAGAGTGGGAGTCCGGCCACTTTCCTCTCACCCTGGCATGGTCGAAGGATCCACCCAACCTGCTAGGGTTGGGGCATCCATCATTCATTTAGGCATCATCTATTTAGCTGTCTGTCAGTGTCGGCAGTGCGGTGGACCAGTAGCAGTATCGCCCAAATGCAGCCCAAGGTAGAGCATATGTTGGCTCGGTAGCAGGGCGCTCTAGCCTTGGTTGATGGCACAGCCATCCACGATATGCCGAATGCCCTGCGCTGTTGCCCTCCTGTATTGATGTGGCGAGGATCGTCTATGTAGGTTAGGATTCTCATGCCTCTCTCTCTGAACATCGCTTCCACACACTTGGTGAAGGTGCGTGGAGTTAGGGAGTAACCGAACAGGAGGCAGCAGTATTCATAGCACTGACCACCTACTGCGAAGCACAGGTACACCCTGTGGCACGGTCAGATGGGGACATGAGAGTACGCAGTCAGGTGTATAGAGGCCATCCAGTTGCCCAGTTGGATGAAATATATCAGCCGATTTACTGTTAGTATGTGAAACGGTCTCTGCATGATAAAACCATTCAGGACACGTAGCTCCAAGATTGGCCTAATGGCTTCTGACTTTTTGGCACAAGGAATTACTGGGACCTGTCCGTGTCTCTGAGGGGAGGACTGCCGCAATGGCCCCCTTGCAGAGGAGAGAGACTATTAACCTCCTTCAAAGCTACTTTCTCTGACTGGGAGGGGATGGAGATTTGAGGAATGCCACTGAACAGTGGAGGTTAGTGGCAGAATTGAAGAGCATAACCCCTGCGACTCCTGTCCAGCCAGGTAGAGAGATTACTGCAGAACCCCTCCTTGAGAGAGGAGAGGCTGAGCCAGGGGGCCCTCTGCCCCACCTGAGCTGCAAACATGGTCCAGCCGCTGTTCACAGCAAGAGCCTGGGCCATCCGGAGGAAAGCAGCGGCCAAGGTCTGGACTTCCGCAATCTCTGCTTCCAACAGCTCGGCCCTCTTATGGGTGAACTTGTCAAGGTAGCCTGCCAGGAAAGCCATGCTACAGTCATGTTGTACATATTCTTTATTATTTTCTTAAAAAATGTTTTTAATATTCTTTAATATCTTATTGTCAACTTTATAATTATGATTCCTGACCCGCGGAACTTTCTGACCCACTTGCTTTACCTTTCTTTACGCGTGTGAGTATGGGGCGACATACGTCGCCTGGTATGGCGCAACCACGGCCCCACCCTGGAGCCAGGCCCGGGATTGGGCTTAGCCCGAAGAAGCAACGTGGGGCCGTTCTCCTGTCAGCCCACCACCTGCAGGAGGAACCAAAAGGGGCCAGTGCAATGTGAATTGGGTTTTCAGTCGAAGGCGGGGACCTCAGCGACCCAATCCGTGGACACCGTATCTGACTCTAGAGACATGGAAATTCACCTCGCTGGGGGGAGGAGCCTGAGCTGGTGCGGGAGGTTGAGAGATACCGACTAGAGATAGTTGGGCTCACCTCCACGCACAGCTTGGGCTCTGGAACCCAACTCCTCGAGAAAGGCTGGACTCTCTACTACTCTGGAGTTGCCCGCAGTGAGAGGCGGCGGGCTGGTGTGGGCTTGCTCATAGCCCCCCAGCTCAGCCACCACGTGTTGGAGTTCATCCTAGTGAACGAGAGGGTCATTTCCCTGTGCTTCGGGTCGGGGATAGGTCTCTCACTGTTATTTGCACTTACAGGTCAATTGGCAGTGTAGAGTACCCAACCTTCTTGGCGTCTCTGGGAGGGGTGCTGGAAAGTGCTCCAACCGAAGACTCTGTCGTTCTACTGGGGGACTTCAACGCTCACGAAGGCAGTGACAGTGATACCATGAGAGAGTGATTGGAAGGAACGGTCCCCGTGACCTGAACCCAAGTGGTGTTCTTTTATTGGACTTCTGTGCTAGTCACAGCTTGTTCAAAACAAACACAATTTTCAAGCATAAGGGTGTCCATCAGTGCACGTGGCACCAGGACAACCTAGGCCAGAGGTCGATGATCGACCTTGTGGTTGTTTCATCCAACCTCCAGCCGTATGTCTAGGATACTCGGGTGAAGAGAGGGGCGGAGGTGTCAACTGATCTCCACCTGGTGGTGAGTTGGATTCGATGAGGGGGGAGGATGTTGTTTCAAGGACACTTTGACATCGAACTGCCGACCTTCCGATTGGTGGACGATCCACTTTGCCGCAAAGCCACAGCCGCCCAAGAATTCCAGTAGAATACTTTGCAATAAAATGTCAAGAGGTGGACCTGAATCTTTAAAGAACACTACTAAATACCCATATAGTGTACATTGGTTTTTCAGCTGAAAAAGTGGTTTGGGGGTTTAGTTACTCTTTAGTAATAAACTGATGTTCACTTTAAAATATTAAGTGAAAGTTCTAATAACTGGGTTATGATTTACAATAATAAAAGAAGAAAAGTGACTTTATTTATTTAATTCAAATCTTGTGAAGTTTGCTTCAACTCCATACTCACAGTCACTGCAGTCCAGACTGGGCTTGGAGCTCATCTTGATTTTCTGCTCCAGGTTCTTGGTGATGAAGTTAGTCAGGTCTCCTTCATGGCTGACAGTCCCCTCTAGCTCCAGAGCCGAGGAGATTGTGGCACGTCGGCCTTCTGACTGGCCACCTCTGCCCCCTCCCCGGGCCCCCAAACCACCTTTGGGGAATACGCCAACATCAGCTGAATAAAGTTGTAAAGTATTGGCAGTGATTTCTGACCTATTTAAATATGGAAGCCGTACTTAATACCTAATTTCCATTGCTTTTTCTGTTAATTTACTGCTATACTGAAAGAGGTTTTATGTGTATTTTTCAATTAACAAAGGGAAGTAAAGAGGTGAGGAATGAGCCAAACTGCAGTAAACACAAAATCCAACCTGTTTGACAGATAACTACCTCCACACGCTTGGCTGATTTCATCCAGGCTCTTGCTGTCCTGCATCCCCCTGACATTGCGTACCCAGACCTGGGCCATGACGTGGGGAGGGCAGGGGGCGTCATCTGAGGGAAGAAGATGAAGTGGAGGAGAGGAAGAGGTGCTAGGACCAGGGGCTGAGGAGGAGTAGTGTCGTGAAGACTAAAAAGTAGGGTGAACAAAGAATACAGTAGAAGTGAAGAAGAGTGTATTAAATCACACTGACAAATTATGAAACATGCCCAAGACAAGAAAAGACATATTTTTCTTGCTCGTTATAATCCCTCCCTGTCTTTGAAGGACAGCTTCTTGTCTCACCTTCAAAGTTAGTAATTTGGAAAAATTATGATCAACTTTCTGATTTAGTTGGTCAACAGACCCTGACTGACTACTCCAGCACAGGCATACCCCTGTCCCATTCCCAGTCTTTCAACTTTCTGACTTAGTCGGTCAACGTGCTGTAGTTCATTTGAAGCATACTGATGTCTCAGCAGAAAGTCTATTTAAAAGCAAGAAGTTAAGTCCTGATAGCTCTACAATATTTACTTGCACTGCCTTAAGTTACAGTGCAAGGTTGCAGTGCTCATTACATCCATTGACCGACTAATTTCTGGTACACATAATCTAATAAAGCTGAAAATAATCCTAGGGTCCTCTCACCTCCACCTCGGTTCTCCCTCCTGCATGCTGATGAATCCACTTTTTTTCATTCTTCTCATCCTCCTCCTCATCCTGTTTCTCCTTCTCTCCATCTTCCTCTTCCGCCTCCTCCTCTCGACTGTCAATGCCATCTACAGTCTTTGCCTCTGTCTGCCGTCGGTATGTGGCGGCAGGGCCTCCTCGCTGAGAGGAGTCTTTGGAGTGATCTTGCTGTGCTGAGTCCCATAGCAGAGCAGCACCAGGAGGCTTAACAGTGTTAGAGGCCACAGGAATGTCTGTGTCGTTGGAGCCTGATTCTCCTGTGCATGTGGAAGCAGGGAAGGAAGGGTCTGTAACATGAGAGGTGTGTAATGATAAATCAGATGTTCTCTCATTATTGTACATCTCAGTGTCCATGAGGCCTTCGCAAACTCTGTTTTCCAAATCTACATGTGTGTCACCAAGGGTTCTGCTCTCTGATGCCTCCCCAGGGCAAAGCACTCTGCTCACCACACATTTCACTGAGAGTGGAACGTGAGGGCAGTTCTCTGAAGAAAGAGGCGTCACAACCCCATTAGCGGTTTCTGGCACTTCTGTGCCAATCACAGGGGAGAGACTCATCCCTCCACCTGCTGGTGAAGAAAGAGAGAATGTTATAGGAAGACATTCTGCTTTTTAAATCCATATTTAAATTAGTGTGTTCTACCATATATTAAAAGGGGTTTATCATGTAGCACTGCTTCCTAGGATTTACAATAGCAGAACAGTGCCAATAAAAATACCTGGGTTTTTCTATTTATACCAAAAATATGCTGTTTTCATACCTTTGTTTGTTCTGATTATGCCATAAAGCAGTCCTGCTCACTGATTTGCAACATCGCCAACAATGGTCTAATAACACAACCAGCGACATGAGAGGGAGCGCTACCATGGTATAACCTTTTTGGCACCACGTCTGACAGTTGACAAATAGTTATTATCTCACAGTTTTTATTTCGCACAAACCTACAAGCCCCTCTGCTAACAGATGTTTAATTTCTCTTCAATTAGAAAACTTCAATTTGTCTCTTGGTCTCCCGAATTAAGTAGACGATTTGTTCATGACGACTGGAAAATCTAGATTCTGAGGAGGGGACTGTGGTAAGGACTGGGATCTAAACAGATGTTTAACAATACCTGCAGCAGTTCAAGAT
The DNA here is from genome assembly GCA_011952105.1 of Coreoperca whiteheadi. Lineage (NCBI taxonomy): Eukaryota > Metazoa > Chordata > Actinopteri > Centrarchiformes > Sinipercidae > Coreoperca > Coreoperca whiteheadi. The sequence continues at coordinate 9,534,292 of CM022479.1, read as the reverse complement.
TTGGCATGCCACTGGTCCTCCACATCTGAACCTGAGAGCTTAACCCTCAGTATGTTAATGTGAAGAATTATACTACATCGTTGTATCTTAATATTTTCATCTTGGCCAAGACTATTGGATCAGACTAGCAGCTGCTGTATGTGACAGCTTTGCCACTTATGGATTACAGTTATTTTCCCTTAAGTGTGAAATGACGCAATGACATGGTTGCTTCACTTAAAACTAGGTTAGACACTAAACTAATTTAGTGTTAACACTAGCTTGTATTTCATTGTAAAGACTAAACAAAACGCCCGTGGATGTTAAACAGAAGTCCATGTACTAAGACTACGTTGCATGACAGACAAATAAGAACGAAGAAATTAAGAGATAAATAACTGCTAGTCAGGATGAAGTTGATAATGTACTGCTATCATTAGCCACCTTCCTAGCTCGTCAACGACGAATGTTGTTAAATGATGTTAGCGCAGCACGGCTAATGTTAGCTTGCCCGGCCTTTAAATCACAATGTTTTCACAGCTCGCTTTTTATTGTCTCATACTATTAAATTATAAAGGGTAATTGATTGTAAAAGGTGTACTTATCTATTGATAAGGTCATACAATAGTGCCACTGAGCTTAATTTAATGAATAAAACACTCACCAGTGTGGTTCCTATTCGGAAAATGTAAGCAGCAACCGTGTCCGATATGTAAATCCTTCCCTACGAATCTCAACAGAACAGTTCCGCCTTGCAAAAATAATAGCGTTTTAAGCGAAATAATTCAAATAATGATACCAGCTCTTTTCTGTTTACATAGCAGTATATCCTACAGAAACAGACTAATTAAAATAAGTCAAACTGAATTTACTCTGATCTACAGGCCATTGTTGTTTGGTTGTATTTAAAACATACCTAAATTCTAGAGTAGGCCTAATGCTACTTCATGCTGAGCAACATGTAACTCCTGCATGTTGTACTTGTAGCTGTGTTGGTTTATTTATCTCCATCCACACCATCAGTGTTCATACTGCATGTATCTCTGTTCTCCCACAGATGGAGACAAACACCACAGCCTCTCAGACAATAACTTCCCCAAGAATACAAGTCGCATATTGGTGATCTCATAAAACAAAATGTATAGAAGTAGAGCATCCTTAAGGACGAACATATAGGACTTAGCCACCAGCTGTGTTGGCAGGTGAGCCTGAAGGGATCATGAACCAGACAGTGAACCTCATTCAGCTGTATGCATACAGCTGTGTCTGACCTCTGACCTCCCAGTGTGGGTAGTAAACAAACAATACAATTCTCCTTAAACAAAATATAAAATACGGATTCATGAAAAAATTAGTATAATTTAAATTAAGACTACAAGATAGACTACTAAATAATTTCTGTTTGCAACAAGAATCTTCGCGATTTTGTGAATCATAATTGTCATTGATATAAACATAAGATCCCTTCTTGTGACATCATGCTCACAGGAACGGTGTGTTATTATTCCTATCCTCATTAAGGTTCCTGTGTGCAAATTTAACACATTTGTGTCTTTAGTCGCAAAACTGCTATTCTTGTTCTGCCTCATAAACTATTGAAAAATTTGATAAATGTGTTTCAAAGTATTTAAATTGATGGTTAACACACTGGACAGACAATTTAACCTGTTTGCCTCCACAGTGGAAGCTGGGCCAGCCTCTGTGGTTTTCTAATCCCTTGAATGTGGCCAGAAATGAAAAACACTGCTGCAGAGGAGGGGAGAGGATTCAAAACCACACTGCCACCACATCTAAAGAACTTTAAAATTTCTACTCTAACCCATCCATCCAGACCAGCTGCTCCCTCTCTCTTGGTGGGGATTTGGCTGTTTTACTCCAATTGTTCCCTCTCCTTTTGTGCTGAACATCAAAGGCTGAGACATTTACCTAAGAGACAATTAATAATAATAATAAACTTTATCTATACAGCACTTTTCAAAATCAAAATTACAAAGTGCTTTACAAGGTTTAATCAGGATTTTAAAAAATTCAGAACTGTGGCAAATACAATAAGGAACATAAAATACAACGATGATTAGATTGTTTCTGTGCAGACTGTGAGTAGATTTTGTAAATACACACTGCCTTTCAGTGATGACGAATGAATGAGTTTGCGGAAGAAGAGGAAACACAACCAGCACCAGTAGGACCCGTACTGTCATGGATAGGACTATTAAAAACAGAGCTAGGATGCTGGGCAGGGTCTTAGACCTCTGAAATAACCCAATGGTTTCCAGAGTTTCCCAATAGAGCACTCAATAACCACTATAACCCTCACCAGATTTTATTTTTCCTTTTGAGGAGATTACTGTCAGAGGGAAGCTATTTCAACAGACAAGTAACTGCCAGAAGAAAGGCACCATTTACGAAAATGAGGGATACAAAGAAAATTGAAAGCACGTGCCTTTAACAGATGTGGTTCCCTTTCAAGGGAACTTCAACGCTGCGTCAGCTGACGCTATGGGGAACGCCTTCAGCATGACTGCCTCTGAATCTCTGTATCAACTTAGACCAATCTTGATTAGGTTTAACGTCAACACGTGACGTACGCCAGCGGAACCAGAAGTATAAGGGGAGCCGGCTTCACTTTTGTCGTCAGTCTTCTGATCTTCAGCAAGTGCGCTGGGTCTCTGTGGAAATGACGAGTGTGAAGCGGTTTTGGCAGTGCTTCCTCCCTGCCCGCGGAAAATCCCCACCGGCCACTCACGTGTTTTGGTTGGCTGTTTTGGGTTGAGAGCTCGCTCTGTCAGCCCTTGAGGTTGACGGCGAGCAGCTTGAGCGTCTCTTCGGGAGCTTGCTCCACTTGGTGCGGGTAAGAAACGGGAGAGACACGGCTCATCCGCTAATTCCCACCCGTTTTCGGGGTGACTGTGAGCAAGGTAAGTGCCCTCTCTGAGGAGAGATAAGACGCTCTGCTCTCGACTGACTGTGTGTAGTTTGTTGAAACAGTCTAACCGCATTCGGGTTTCGTAAGCCAGGCTCAGCCTGCAGCGTCTTCAACCCTGGATGTGAAGCCCGCGCAGAGAGGATCCAGTTCTGAGGACCTGGATGTCCTGAGCGCGGAAGGTGGTGATGTGGGTGGCTCGTCAGCCCAGTCACTGCAGCAAGAGGAGCTGCTGGAGATGATTTTCCCAAGAGAGGAAAATGGTGGCTAGGCTCAATATCGCCTGGCCAGCGGAGCAGCAGGACACTCATTGCCGGAGTAGCTCGGTGAGTGTTTCCTTCTAGCCACATCTCCATGCCCACGTCGGGACCTGCCGTTCTTCTGGATCTCCACACTGAGGTGTCGAAATCCTGGTCCAGGCCGTATTTTGCACGGTTTTCTAGCCCGACTGGTCCCCGGGACCACCTCAGCCTTCAAAATCTCGCAGCTCTTACATGCTGGCTCAGAAAGCGAGTGTGGCCCAGCGTGCCCCTCCCTAGCGGCCTAGGGGCTCGCTCCAGCCTGCTCGGAGAGGACCTGAGAGGGAGAAGACGGACCTGAGGGCCGTGCTTCTTGCCCAGCAGGCCTCACAGAAGAGGCCCTGACTCGAGCGTCGGGCCTCAGAGGGTGCCCCCCCCATCGGGGTTGAGCACATGGCTGCTCCCCTATTGTGCCCTCGGGAGCTCAGCCTCTTAACCCTGCCCCCGGTGGCGCTTCGGGGCATGGCGAGTTCCATGCAACCGCTGCCTTTAGACCTGTACGGCTGTGCAGCAGTCAGGCCAGACTCGCATCCTCTACTGAGGCCTGTAGACGTTCCTTTCCAGTTAAATCCCGCCGTTCCATCGCTTCGGGGTACCGCAGCTCTCACATTGCAGGTTCGGGGGGCGGTCAGGCATGTACATGCTGATCCTCGGGGATTTCTCGCCGCTGCAGCACTTCGGGTAACCGAGGCTGCCACTCCAGGTCCCCCAGGCACCAGCCTCAAGCGGTTGGTTCCCCTGAGGGACTCTTCTGCCCGCTTGAGAAGCTTGACCCGGCTTGTCGCACTGAGTTTGCGCACTGTCCGACAAGGTTACAAGCTTCGGTTCTGGTCCACACCCCTATGATTCCGAGGAATCTTGGAAATAGGGGTCGACCAAGTACAAGCATAGGTGATGGAGCGAGAAATACATTCTCTCTTGTACAATGGGGCCATATAACAAATCCCCACCTGAGGGATGCATACCGGGTTCTACAGCCGGTACTTCATAGTCCCGAGAGAGACGATGGTTTGCGTCCCGTTTTAGATCCTTGTCACCGTTCTCTGAGGAGACTTCCGTTCCGGATGCTGACGATCCCTATGATTGTGAGTCTGATTCAGTCTGAAGACGGACGCGTACTTCCACGTCTCTATCATTCCGGGACACCGGAAGTTCCTGCGGTTCGCTTTCGGGGGCAAAGCTTACCAATATCGGGTGCTTCCCTTTGGCCTAGCAATCTCCCCTCGCACCTTCATGGAGTGTATGGACTCTGCCCTGGCTCTTCTCAGCCTCCAGGGGATCCGCATCCTCAATTTTTTTTGGACGACTAGTTGATTTTATCCCAGTCACGTCTCACGCGGTACAGCATGGCGATGTCGTACTTGCGCACTTGAGGTGCTTGAGGTTGAGGCTCAACACGAGCAAGAGCACGCTCACTCCAACACAAAGGATTAACGTTCCTAGGCGTAGTGTGGGACTCAGTCACGTTGCGGGCACAAGTGTCTCCCGCACGAATTGAGTCAATCCTGACTATGGTACTCAGGGTGCAGCTAGGCCGACATCTCACTGCACTTCAGTTTTAGAGACTGTTAGGCCTCATGGCTGCAGCATCCACCGTGATTCCGCTTGGATTGCTGCACATGAGGCAGCTGCAGTGGTGGCTCAGGGATGCCGGATTTTCCCCGAGGGGCAATCCTTTTTGCCTGGTCAAGGTTACACGCAGGTGCATGCGTTCCTTAGACAGGTGGAAACAACGGGTGTTCCTGACCCAGGGCCCAGTGCTGGGAATGGTGTATCATCGTCGCACACTTTCGACGGACGCCTCTAGCACCGGATGGGGCGCGGTTTTGGAAGGCCGCACAGCCCGAGGTCTGTGGTTGACCCTGCATCTATGGTGAGCGGTCTTGTTGGCCTTACGGTACTTTCTTCCAGACCTCAGGGGCCACCACGTGCTTGTCCGCTCCAACAACACAGCGGTGGTCTCCTACTTAAATCGACAAGGCGGTCTAAGGTTGCTCCCTCTGTGCAGACTGGCGCGCCAGATCCTTTCTGTGGTCCCAGGGGAAGTTGCTCTCTCTCAGAAGACTTTTCATACCTGGGTACCTCAATGTGGGAGCAAACATCCTGTCGAGGCAGGGGCCGAGGCCCGGGGAATGGAGACTGCACCCCGAGACGGTGCAGATGATATAGATGAGATTCGGCAGAGCACAAGTGGACCTGTTCGCATCCTCAGACAACGCTCACTGCCCCCTCTGGTTCTCCCTTGTGTATCCAGCGCCCCTGGGGCTGGATGCCATTGCACAGCCGTGGCCGAGGCTCCCGGGGGTTCTAGAGAAAGTTTGCTGAACAGGGGCCCAGCTGCTACTCGTGGCCCCGTTCTGGCCAACCAGAATCTGGCTCTCGGGCCTGGTAGCCCTCTTGGACAGCCCCCCGTGGGAGATTCCCGTCAGGAGGGACCTCCTGTCGCAGGGCCAAGGCGAAATATTCCATCCCCAGCTGGGAAAATCGAAGCTGTGGGTCTGGCCCCTGAGGAGGACCATCTTAGAGCTGGGCCAGGCCGGGTTATGTACCTAAAGGCCGGTAGTCCTGCAGGTGTTCCATCCTCTTTCAGAGTCGGCAGAACAGGAAGGTAGGCTGCAACTGCTTTGTCCAGTCAGGGCCCTGGAGTTTATGTCCGGAGGACATCCCAGTGGCGCAATTTGGACCAATTGCTGGTATGCTTCGGGCCCCCTTGTAAGGGCTGCCCGGCTACCAAACACACTATTAGCAGGTGGATAATTGAGGCTATCATTTTGGCATACGAGGCGCGCGGTTTGCCTTCACCTCTGTCAATAAGAGCTCACTCCACACGGAGTATGGCATCCTCCAGAGCTTGGTGGTCGGGAACCCCCCTCTCCAATATATGTGATGCTGCGGGATGGACCTCGCCTCACACCTTTGTGAGATTTTACAGCCTAGACTGCTTAAATAATCCGGGATCTGTGGCTCTCTTGGTACTGCGTTCCCCATAGCGTCAGCTGACGCAGCGTTGAAGTTCCCTTGTAATAAAGTCGTTAAGGCTGGTATAGAGGAGTCTACGTTGTCAAATACAGCATGATATCGTTCGTGTATAGTGAGATTACCTGCTGAGATTGAAGGATTGTAAATCCATTAATGACATCATGTGAGCAAATTGCAATATCTAAAGGCTCTATTGCTAGAGCAAATAAGAGGGGAGACAGTGGACAACCCTGTCTCGTGCCCCGCGCCAAGGAAAATAGAGTCGAGATCTCACTATTGGTCTGGATGGCTGCTGTTGGGTGGTTATAAAGCATCTTAACCATATTAATAAATTTAGGGCCAACGCTCATCTTTTGGAGGACAAAAAGCAAGTATAACCACTTAACTCGATCAAAGGCCTTTTCGGCATCTAAAGAAATGGCAATAAGAGGATAGTCTACCTGAGACGCGGAAAAAGTTATATTCAGAAGTCTACGAATAATATCAAAAAGTGAGCGATTCTGAATAAATCCTGTGTGATCCATGTGTACCAATCGCGAGATAACTTTTTCCAATCTTAGGGAAATAATTTTGGCAAATACCTTGTAATCTCAATTAAGTAGAGAAATCAGCCTATATTGTTGAGGCATTACCATGCCCTTCATGAGAAGGGGACTGAATCTGGACCTGGACCTAGCCAAGGTAGGGAGGCATTATATATTGGTTTGCATGTGTTGTTATAGGTATAGGCTACATTTTTAATCTATATTATTTTTATTGTGTTTTTTTCTGTTGTCTGTTGTCTACATTTTTTACCTAGCTTCCAGGAAACAGCGTATGGTAAGCGACAATAAAGACTCCGCTCCTCAGTACTGTCTGCATCTGGGTCCTCCTTACCTCGCCGTCCAAACCTTAACAAGAGGAGTATTTTTGTATTGGGGAGTGTCTTGGTGTTCTGTCTCCTTTCTATTAGGGCAACGGTGGTGCTGTGTGAGGAAAAGCAGGTGTCTGCCTCCAAAATCATACCATTACTAAAAATGGTGGGCCATTCTTTGTCTGAAGAAATGACCAAAAAGTAATCTGTAATGGCTCAACAGCTGGCAGAAATGATGATATGCCAACTCAGAGAGAAAGTTCATCCTTTGCAGTCCATGAGTATCCTAACTTTGCCAACTCTTCTGGACCCACGTTTTAAAATGCTAGGTTTCCTCAGCCCATCTAAGGGGAATGAGGCTGTTAGGAGACTCACTTCTGAGTGTACATTATTAATTTCAAAAGAAACACCACCACCAGCAACACAGGCAGTACCAGCTGAATATGAGGAGCCTTCAACATCAGTTATGTTCTTAATGCTGTACTCTGTGTTGACATATACCTATTGCATTTTATAACCAATTTTGTCTTTTTTTAGATAACTTGTGGCATCATTTAGATGCATCTGTCCAGCAAACAAAACAAAAAACAAACAAAACAGCTGATGCAATAGTGGAGGTTTAGTGTTACATGGCAGAGTCAAGTATACAAAGAGAAGAGGACCCTCTAAAATACTGGGAAGCATATATGAGCTTCTACCCAAACCTTTATGTTCTTTCTTAACATTTTTTATGTTGTCAAGCTTCATCTGTGCCTCAGGGGCGCGGAGGCTCAGAAGCTGGGTTGGACAAGTGGTTCTCTCTGAAGCAGGGGTGGAGCAATGAGACCCGACGTCGGCAGGAGCCACGCTTCCTACTGGAATGCTTGTTGGGAGGTGGCTCCTGGACCAGATCTGGCAACCATGGAATATGACTTGCTGGCTGGGGAGCTGGCTGGTTAACCGTTCTGGCAGAACTCTAGAGGTCTTGTTTAAGCCCAGAAAGGTCATTAAGGGGAGTGATCACTGCCGCCATAACCAATAGGTTGGGCCCGGACAAAATAGCGTTCTCCATCTCCGTCTGCGCTCAGTATCAGTGGAGTCAACTATGGCCAGGTGCAACCGCTCAATAATCTTGCTCACCTCCCCCAGTTCCTCAGCGAGAGAACAATTTTGTGCTGGGTCCATGTTGGTCAGTACGTAATGTCACAATTATGTGTTGGCAACAGGGAAAGGAGAACGCAGACTGCTTCAATGATGATAAGTGGATGGTTTATTTTAAGGTTCCAGGCAGGCACATAACCCAAAGCAAGTAGGCATAATCCAAAAAACTCAAACAGGCAGACAAAACCAATGCATGCACGATGACAAACACAGAGACAGAGAAGCACACAGATTAAATACAGTAAAGAAGAGGAGCCAACGAGACAGGTGAAAACAATCAGGAAGGGAAGCAAAACTAACAGACACATGAGGGAACAGACAAATTACCTAAATAAAACTGGAAATAACCAACCTAACCAGAAAAACCCAAACTGAACAGACAATTCGTAAATAAAACAAGCACTGCACAGTAGAACGAACTCAAAACCCTGACACCAGGAGTGCTAAACCTCATGTGATGGTGTACAAAGCTGCCACTTAAACAATGATGAAATGTAGCGACAACACTGTTGCAGGCCTTGTCTGTCTTCCCTGGACTAGCAGCAGCTGTTCCACCTGCATCGCTGGGTGAAGCAGGTAAATGCAGTGTGGAGGGCAGTGATGACATGAAGGTGATGCAAGTCCAAGCTGGATGCTGGTGACTTCCTCGGGTCATTCAACTGCAGTGGATGAGGAGGACATCTGGTACTGCTTTTACTGGTAGGGACTAGTCAGAGAAGGTTCTTCAGCTCAGAAAAACCCAGATATCATCCACACAAAGGTTGGTCCTAACGTTCTCCACAGCTATGTAAGGCCCACACTGCACATGAGATTACCAGACTTTGGCTGTGGATGGAAAATACATTGCAATAGTGACTGGTGTATTCTGATCTAGGGTAGTGACAAAACGTACAAGTTGGAAAACCCCGACTAGCTAAAATAAGACTCACCTGTGTGGTATTATGTGGTCTCAGCATGGTCCCAGCAGTCAGAAGAATACATTTCTCTGGACAGGAGAGAATCAACATTTAATCATTCCAATAACTCTATGTTGATCATAACGCAATCAACCACTGGTGTAAACGTGCCAGATTTAAACAATAATCTTGCTTTAATTTCCATCTGCTGTTCCCGGAATTAACACATTAAGATAACGCATTGCCATTCTGGTTCATTTACTTGTTGAGAATCTGTGTGCTATGTTAATGCAGAAAGATAGTTGGAATATTGTTTTTATTACTCACTGATCTTGTGAAAGGGAACTGATGACATTGGACATGCAGGGACAGGAATCAAGTGGACCTTCTTTTTGTTTGCTGGGTGTGGAGGTCGTTCGATCATCCCTAAACCATTATCATCATGAAAATATAATGAGCATGTTAATGACTAGTAGCATTAGCTAAATGGTCTTTGACAGGCTATATTACAGTAAAGTTAGGCTACAGGCTCCGCTGAGTTGCTTATAGCCCTGTAAATGGACCCTTTGGGCTAGTGGTTTAAGTTGTTTAGTTAAATTAGTTTGATAAGTTATTGAAATGCTTGTGTGTTTACCACAGACACTATTCTGCCATCGCTGTTGTCACAAGCATTCTAAATAAGTCAGCAACCAGCAGTAAACTTGGCTAAAGTCAGCTAGGTTAACGTTTCTTTGCTAGCGTTTGCTTAATGTTAGTTTTTTAGCAAGCAACTAACTTTACCCAGGCCTAGCCAGCATTAGCTTGTAATGCCTCAGCATGAGGATGTAGATAAAGACAAAATGCCAACAACCACCCTGCTGTAATAAATTAATGTCTAAACTCTAGCTTGAACATAGGGACTTTATCTAAGGTAAACAGCAATTTACCAAGAAATACAGTATTAGCGTGGTCAAAGTGAGTTGTTACCCAATCACAGAACGAGGAAGTGACGTCCTAACTGAAGACCAGCCTTGATAAGATGACTGACACCAAAAAAGCACGTGGACAAGTAAATGTAAATGCAATAGACTGGGGGTGCTGTTTTGCTGGCACATTGAATTGCCAATTGCAAAATGAGGCCAAAAAACGTACATAAGAGAGAGCCCAGTGTGCGCCCCGCAGATTCCGCTCAGGGTTAGCTGCATGGGTCCTCGTGTGTTTGCGTTAGCAATTCATAATTGTCTCATCTCCGTTAATAATAATAACAACAAAACACTCACCAGTGATTGCGATGGTGAGCCCAATTGCATCCCAGATGCCTTTCTTCTTGATAGCATTTTTAAAAACAGTGTTTGTTTTATCACACAATTTAATCTTCCACATTGAATGTGATGGCCTATAAATTCAGATGAATCTTGAATGGTTGTCACTGTATCGTTCATCAAATCGCTCTGAAAGTGATCTCAATGATATCGTAATAGTTGTGGCGTGGACTCCGCCATCCACTTGACTTAGAATGATTTTTAAAAGGTTATATTTTTAGTTATTGTTATAGTTATCATTCTTGGTGTGACGGTCCTTTAGAGATTTGCCGGTGTTTGTCACCTCACTGCCCCTCCAATATTTTGTCTGCAGACTGGAGACTTTGAATGGGGGGGGTAACTGAATAATCTTTTAATTTGGCCAATTAGAAACTTACAGTCCTCTGTCAATCAAAAACTAATTTCACTAATACGCCACCTGAACCAGTTGTCAATCACCTTTTTATTCAGTGAATCACTTCACAGTATTATAATGGGGGAGGTACACAACAACGAGCCAGGCTGAAAGCTGCTGAAATTTCCGCTTAAGACTGTCATATGTCAGTTTATTAAGTTTTTTCCAATATGTGATCAGTTTTTCCAAGTTACACCTGCATTTTCAGAGACACCACCACTGGAACAGCTACTTAGTTAAGCCTATAGCCAACTACAGGCGTATATAGTGTGTTTTCACGACACGTCATCAACCTGGAAGTCGGCCATATTGGCGATACTAAAGGTAAACAATGCCACTGAACCGAATGGAACTCGCAAAATTTTGCTGATTATTTCTGCTGAAAATGGTCAATTAGGTTATACTAATCGGTCGGACCGGGAAACACATTTGAAGTTTTATATACTGCCAAAAGTAGTAACAAATCAAGGAGAAGAGTGCAAAAACTGTCTGAGGAAAGAAGGTGTTTGTGGTTGGCCAAACTGAACCAGGATTTCAAGGGCAAGAATCTTGACAACATTCGCATTTGTTCTTCTTATTATTTGTCAGCTAGGTGAAATATTAGGCTACTATCTTAACAAATTTTGTAGTGTAATAGTATACTCTCATGTTGATATTATGTTGCTGTTTGTTATTTCTTCGCTAAAAATCAGATTCTAATCTCATTTCTTAACCTTCTCCAATAGTACAAGACTTGCATATTTTCTGTTTTGTTATTGGAATTTAGTGCTATATTTACTATTACTGTATTCTACGTAAAAGATCTGACCTGTATACAGATTGGGTGCTGTGCATTAATATGAACGGAAAACAAGGACCACGATCACCTGACAACTCACTAACGTCACGCTACAAACTTCGTGTTGTTGGGCCTTGCTAAGGCTGGTTGAGCATCACTGCCATGTGGACTCAGACAAAGAGATTTGGGCCTGTTTGTTCGCACTGAGGTGTGAACAGAAACTCAGACCCGACCCGGAACCAAAGCAGCCTCAGTTGACCCCCAACTTTACAGGCTGGGATTGGCTGGGAGGCTCACAGGACTACAACCCGGAAGCCCGGTGTACGATGATGTCACCGAGTTCATAAAAGGGCTCGACGTGCATCCGCTATTGTTATTTTCCATAGCAACACTGGTGCAACAGGAGGACACACCAGTCTCTCTCCGGTTAACGCCACGTTACCTCGAGAAGACGACTTTAAATTCCTTAGGAAGGACAAATTGCCCGCTGGTTCGAGTTAACAGACTGTCAGTGTTTTGAAAAACACTTTTGGATCCCCCGCCATTCATCCAAACGCCTTGGCTGCAGAAGGAAGAGCCCGCCACAGCCGCCACACCTGCCGGAGAGCCAAAGAGAGCTAGTGCTAGTGTGTTTGTTTTACGTTTGCAAACTGCGCCCGCTGCGCTGCCTGCTGTGCTGCCTGCTGTGCTGCCTGCTGTGCTGTTTTTAGCTGTGTTAGTCCAGTTGGCTAACAGCGCTAGCTGTTGCTCTGTGGAGCTAACGTTAACATCTGTGGTACGTGAAAGTCCGCAGCAGCTGTT
>CM022479.1:9510010-9521924 GCA_011952105.1 Coreoperca whiteheadi | reverse complement strand
GCCTTAAACAAACATCTATGATCCACTGTCCGTTTGATAATCTAAAAAACACATTTTCTTGCAGTGGCCAGTCTAAAATGACCATTGTAACCTAACCCAGTGGTGAAAGTTACAATATTCTCTTATGATCAAGGAGTTGATAAGCAGGGTTAGCTATTTCAAATGTTGTCTACTTCCACTTTAAACCAGCTCGAGAACTTCAGATCTAAACATTGAAAAAGAATGCAAGTTTTCTTCTTCGTGTCAAACCTCCCCCTTCTCCTGTGAGAAAGATAATTAACCGGATTAAAAACTGGTTTAGGCGGCAAATTTGTTTTTGATTGACAGGATTGTAAGCCTTTGATTGGTCAAATAAAAAAATTATTGACAGTTACCACGCTCCATTAAAAGTCTCCGGGCTGCAAAGACACAAACTTGCCCGTATCCACTTCCCCAGTAGGCCGCAATCACCATAGCAACCAGTGACTCAGCGGTCACTGGGAACAAATCGACAAAGTAATAGGACTATCTCTGCCACAAAAACTATCACCCATAGTGCTTCAGGTACTCCTGGATGCAGTGTCTGTCAACTGCGCAGTGCTTCCTCACATCCACTTGGCAAACACCAAGAATCAGACAACTGATTGCTGGGATATGCAATGACAGGCACTGCCATAATTTCTTGAGAAATTTTCTAGTTCAACATGCTATGCAACCTAAGTTATTCCACTGTTTATTTTATTTTCTTTTTATTCACAAATCTTTTGTCCAGGTGTAACAATCTTTGCTGTTCACATCCTCCTGTACATACTTCAGTTGTTTGTGTGTAGCTTAGTTTTAAAGTTTGTTACTATAATGAAAGGATGCCTTTTTCATTTTTAGATAAGTACATGCACATGTCGTAGTCTCTGTAGATACTGTACAGTATGTGGCTGTCTCAGTGTATAAGTTAAGTGTTTGAGTGTGTTTATATGTGTGTACGTTAACGTGTGTGTTTTAAGTCACTGAAAATCTGCACTCCTATTCCATGACACATTCAAGCGCTCCTTGGTGCCCTCTGCTGTGGCTTGCTCCTGCTCTTCCTCCCTGCCGCTCTTCCTCCCCCTCCTCCTCCTCTTCTTCCTCCCCTGTGCTTGTGTCTCTCCCCCGTCTCTTTCTCCTTGTTCGGCTCCATCATGATGTAACCGTGACTATGGTGGTTGCGCGGGGGGCGGTATCCCAGTGCCCGGCAGTGCTGGCCGAGGTTTCTTTGGTGAATCAGTGCCATTGTGTCCTCGTGCAAGGGCTGGGTTCCTGTGCTCTTATAGGATAAGCTGGACCTGGAAGCGTGGAGGCGATTGGCCGAGGGGCTCCAGACGGTGAGGCGGACAGTGACGGCAGTCCAGTGGTAGCCATGCTCCTCCACCTGGCAGTTGTAGATGCCACTGTGAGACAGCTCAGCTTGACGAATCAGAACACCCCGCTCGATGACCACCAGCTGGTCACCTGTTACCACCTGGAGTGAAAGAGAGAGAGATCACATGAATACTGAGCACTTGTGTTTTTGTGCATTTGGCAGTCTCGGTATACAGTATATGTCCATAAATTAGTGATGAGATGCTTGTGGATGACAGGGATGCTCAAAACATAGGTTAAACTCATGCAAGGTACTCCGCTCTGTCTTTGCAATTATTGGCAATCGCTATATTTGAAGAAAGGGGCATTTGCATCCTTCTGTATATATATTTTTTTAATGAGAACAGAAATAAAACTATAGCAGTAAAACGTGTGTGTGTACCTTGTTTAGTTCAGAATGGTTCTCTCCAACCTGTTTGTACCAGGTAATAGCAGCATGTCTGGATCGGGGCAGACACTCCAGGAAGGTGCTGTTGCCCTCTGCAACAACCATCACCCTCTGCTCTGCTTCCACCTGCAGCCCGGCTAAATTAAATTGAGGAAAGCATGCGACAGGTTAGAGATCTGTTTGCCTTTTCATCGTGCAGAGAACTGTTTCAATCACTGGCTCGCTGTTGAGTTCCTGTTTTATTTTGTAATTTGTCTGTTTCCTTCATGTGTCTGTTAATTTTGCTTCCTGTCTATGATTGCTCTGCCTGAGTGTATTTAAGTTGAGGTTTTCCCTGTGGTCATTGTCAGTTCGTCATCATCAACATCGTCAGTCGGTCGGTTGGTCGGTAACCTTTAAATATTTATTCCACCATCATCTGAGCTGCTTGCGTTTGGGTCCTTTTCCCCTTACAAACTCTTGACACTCTCCACCATATAAATACAACTGACTTGAATTATGTAACTTTGCATATCCTGCACACATTTTATCTCTGTTTATATGTGTACCTTCAAATTATACAGCGAAGATCTTATAAGAACTGTAACGAATGTAAAACATACAGTGATGTAAAAAAAAACTTAATGTTGCCAAGGCATTGTTAAAGCACAAGTGTTCCAATAATTGCCTGCCAAAGGTTAAACCACGGCGATTGTTTCTGTAAGAACTGATGAATGAACCAATACTTTACAGTAAATTAGCTACTCACCTCCCTGTCTGACACACTGAGTTAGTGGATCCTCATCCTCCCCTAAGTGACGAGCGTTCCTCCTGTAAAGAAAAAGACATTAAATTACAGTAAACAAATCATTACAACCTGCTAGTCGCTCAAGAGGCTGCAATGCTAATTATACCCTGTAATGTGGAAGTTGTCCACAACTGCCCCGTCCACTTTCTCAATAGGCTTGTGGAACTGTCTGCTGTGAACAAAGATGATTTTATTACAGCTTTTGTTAATCATTCTGACCTTTCAATTCTAGCACTTACAGAAACATGGATCAAACCTGAGGATTCCGCCACTCCCGCAGCCCTCTCTCATAATCACGCTTTCTCCCACAGTCCTCGCATCACAAGAAGAGGTGGTGGAACTGGCCTGCTTATCCCTACTGACTGGAAGTTCAAACAGCTAACACCCTTGCATCATTTGACCTCGATTGGGTTTCCACATCAGCAAGTCTGGTAACCAACTAGATCTTATCTACACACAGTACTGCTCCACTCATCACGCTCAGGTCACCCCACTGCACACGTCAGATTATTTCTTTGTCACTCTTGACCTCGACCTAACTTCTCCAGATGCTACAAGTGTTCTACCGCTGGTCACTTTCCGACGCAACCTGCGTACGCTCACTCCCTCATGCTTTTCCTCTGCTGTCTCTACCAACAGCGCCACTGACACTCTGTGTTCCACACTCACATCCTGCTTGGACAACGTCTGCCCTCTCACATCTAGACCAGCCCATACATTCTCATCTGCCCCCTGATTATCTGATGTTCTATGCGAACATCGCGCCAGCCTCTGGTCAGCTGAGAGAAAATGGCGCAAGTCAAAAGATCCTGCTGACCTCTGTCTCTACCAGTCTCTCCTCTCTACTTTCTCAGCTATTGTCACCTCTGCAAAAAGTGACTACTACCACATAAAGATCAACAACTCACGTGACTTGCGCACTCTCTTTTAAACCTTCTCTGCTCTCCTTTCTCCACCTGCTCCCCCACCGGATTTAACAGCTAATGATTTTGCGTCTTTCTTTTGTAAAGAAAACAATCGCCATCAGCAGTCAGTTCTCTGTGCCACCAGCTGTTGACCTCGCACACATCCCAGATACGTGTCTGCTCCCCTCTATCTGAAGCTGACGTTTCCAAGGTCATTCATTCTAACCACCCTACCACCTGCCTGCTGGATCCCATCCCCACCCATCTCCTTCAGGCCATCTCTCTGTTTGTTTTCCCTGTTATTAAGACCCACATCATCAACTCATCTCTCTCCACTGGGTCATTCCCCACAGCTTTCAAGGAAGAACCTCCTGGACTGCAACCAGTCTGGTTTCAAGAGTGGCCATTCCACAGAGACTGCACTGCTCTCAGTCGTTAAAGCCCTGAGACTGGCAAAGGCGACATCCAAGTCATCTGTGCCTATCTTATTGGATCTGTCTGCAGCCTTTGACACAGTTAATCACCACATCCTCCTGTCCTCTCTCAGTACTATGGGTGTCTCTGGAATCGCATTGAAATGCTTCAAATCGTACCTCTCTGGTAGGTCATTAAGAGTATCAGTATTCAGAGACGAGGTCTCTTAGTCCCAACATCTCAATACAGGGGTGCCACAGGGTTCAGTGCTTGGACCACTACTCTTCTCCATATACGTGACATCCCTCGGCTCGGTCATTCAGAAGCATGGCTTTTCCTATCAGTGCTATGCGGATGACACACAACTCCACTTGTTATTTCAACCTGACAATTAAACTGTCCCTGCTCGCATCTCGGCATGCCTGAGTGACATCTCGTTTTGGACGAAGGACCATCATCTACAGCTGAACCTCGACAAAACGGAACTGCTTGTGGTCCCAGCCAACCCAAAGATTCACCACAACCTGCAAAACCCTCTTGCAATAATAATCTGACCAAAATGCAGTGTCCAGCACGGCCAAAAATCTGGGGGAGGTAATTGAAGATCAGCTAAACTTCACAAGTCATGTCGCCAGCACCACCCGGTCTATAGATTCATCCTCTACAACATCAGGAAAATCAGACTTCTCCTATCTGAGCAGTCTACAAAGTCCTAGTCCAGGCTCTTGTCTTGTCCAAACTGGACTATTGCAACGTGCCAGACTCCCTGCTTGCACCACCAAACCTCTGCAGATGATCCAGAATGACGCGGCAAGAGTGGTTTTCAATGAGCCAAACAGACTAGTTTTTCTGATGCACTTATGCATTATGTTACCTAGTGTTGTTATAATTGCTTCCATTGTCTTCCTCATATGTTAGTCGCTTTGGATAAAAGCTAAATGACTAAATGTAAATGTAAGTGTCTGAACGAACAGTATACTGACAATTTTACTTCAACTAAAGTGGGATTAATTAATTCACTTGGGAGCATCAATTTGCTAAGAAAATTCCATGCCAATCTGCTTTTGCAGTATTGGATTTTGTGCGTATAAAGTGGAAATTTTGGCTGATGGTGATGATGATGGTGCACTAAAAGAAAGGTCAAAGCGTAACCAAAAACATTATAACTGGCAAATGTCATGGAAATATGTCAAATAGTCATACTTTTTAATGGAAGAAAGTGTTGGTCAAGTGGGAAAAAAATGCTTCAAATTTAAGAAGAAAGATTAGAGTTAAGATGCATTTTGAGCCACATTTCGAGCCACATTTCAAACTATCAACAAATATGGTTTAATTCTGATTTGAGAAGATTTTGTTATTGTTTTTATCTATTGCTATTCAGACTTGAACTTATAAGGTATATCCAACATTATCATATTAGTGATATTTGGATAAACAGATCTAATCATTCCCACCTGCGTACGGTGGGCATGTAGGGGCTGCAGGTGTGTCCGTCCCAGGTGCAGTAGGGATCTCTGGCCAGGCAGCACTCAGCGCAGGCCTGACCATACAGCTCACACTGGTACAGAGCCAACTGGGACACACCCTCCCTGGAGCCCACGTACAACCATTGCTGGAGGAAGAGGAAAGGAGGGGTGTGGGATGAAAGGTAGAAATAGAGATGGAATGGAATGAACGTATAGGAAAAGGGTGAATCAAGAGAGAAAGAGGGCATTCACTTAAACAGAGAGACACATTGACTAACAGTTAACCAGATTAATCTTCACTCCGACTCACAAATCCTACTCACACTGTAACAATGTGTGCATGACAACTAGGAGTGTGTGGTTGTGTGTCAGACAGGGTGATGTCTGCTTTTTTGTAATCTGTGTGTCTGGTTGTGTGAGCCAGCTTTTTTTCTCATGAAACCCAGACTATTCTAATTATGCAAAATGTATTTCTGTGTGTGTGTGGCATCCCTTCATTATTGCGTTGGCTGACTTAGGGTAACCATAGCAACTGGTGATGAAGCTTTCCTTGGAGATACAAAGTGGAGAGATGAGTGATAAGTGTGATGTGCATGTTAGTGCAAGCGTGTGTATGTATGTGTGTGTGTGTATGCGTGTACGTAGGGGAGTTTCTCTCTCTCTCTCATCTTTTACCTTTTTCTTTGAGAGTGTCATGGCTGTCACAGGTGATTTGTGCTGTGAGGAAGAGAGAAAAGAAAACTGAGAAACAGACAGATAGCTAGATAGATAGATAGTCAATACATAATGGACCAATTTCGAAGGAAAAAATAAGGAATTAGTACTGAATCCCACAAATGCTCCCGAAGCTGCGCCTTCGGTTTGTGAATGTTCGCATATGTAAGTCGCTTTGGATAAAAGCGTCTGCTAAATGACTAAAATGTAAATGTAAACGTAAAATGTAGTTTGAAACTCTTTGGCTGATGCTGCAGACCACAATAATTGTAAACAGTTTTAAATAATGTAGAGAACTAATCTCATACTCTGGTAATCAAACATGTTTCCATATAATTTTAAAAGGGCATACTTTACAATACAGAGAAGAAAAAAGAAACTCGTGGCCTGACCATTTTCAGACAAAGAAATCTCAACCACATCAGTCAGAGTGAATACAGAGTTTTTCTTGCATTTGAGGCTCCAGTGGAATTAATATTGGGCTGAACTTTGAATATAGTGAACTGTGGTTGTCTGACATGATAACTATGTGCAGCTGTAGTATTTAAAAAAAAATGTGTTTAGAGTTTTGGTACAGTAACAAGGTTTGGATAAAAACATTTATTGTATTTCATACTGTATGTGTGTTGGTTCATGGCTGGGAAGACATCATTTACAGTATAATGGGAGATTTAAATATGTTGGATTAAAATGTTTCCTCTCTGCTTATACATTTAAAGGCGCCTACCACTGCTTTAGTCAGTTGTATCTTTGTATCTTCTTAAGTACAGAACTTATGCATGCTCTACATTATTCCTGAAAATTTATGTCAGCAATGCATGCTGTAGTGTTTCAGACCGTTTCGTTTCCACAGTAGGCTGCCCAGGCAAAAATCCCTGGTATGTTTTTGTACAGAAACAGCTTGCTTTACCTGAAAGACCTGCAACTGCTCCAGAGTGACCTCCTGACCGTGTTGTCTGGGCAGATGTATGGCCTTCAGCACGAGGCCTGAGTCTGCAGAAAAAAAAAGAAGGTTTTAATGAGTGCTTATTGTGAAAAAACACACACACCTTGGGGTTAAAATGTCAAGCCCACAATCCTACACTCTCGAAACACACACTACCTGTGCCGATGAACAGGACGTCGTAGGTGCCGTCCACAGCCTCCACTCTGTTCACCAGCAGTTTGCTGAATTTGTAGTGAACACCAACTCTGACCAAGAGGGGGCGCTCTCCAAGCGGCAGCACATTTTCCTAAAACAATGTGAAAGTTTAGGGTTTTGAATTTTATAATCACAAAATGTAATACATTACATGTAAAATGAGTGAGTATTTTTTGAATCATGTTGTTCATCATTGATATACTATAAGCTCTCAGTGTTGAACTGGTGTCCCTTTGGTGAGGGCTGTCGGCTAATTAGATTTCTTAACCTCACCTAAGAATTAGGACAAAAATAGACCGAGAGTATGCTTGACCCTACTGTAAAATAGGCCACAATCTAATTAAATTAGATTGGTGTAATTTAATTTTAGAAAAAAGAAATGTTAGCTGAACCTGCAGCATTGGGTGAGTCCTGCTGAAGAAGATGACATCATCGGGATACTCTCTGGTGGAGCTGTAATTTCCATATGTACTGCTGGGACACTGAGAAAGCAAGAAATAATGAGAGGGGGAAAGAGAGGATAAGAAAGTTTTGAAGACAGAGATTTTCATTCAATCATTTGTGTATTTAAACTTAAAAAATACATTTTAATCTTCATACTAGTATGAAGATAAGATACCTTATCTTGTTGATTGAGTGGTTTTGTTCCAATTTCTGAGTGTGTCTAGCAATGCATAACTGTGAATTTAACCATAACCCAAAACAGTTGCCTGAAGGAGAGAGTTTGAGTATCAACTTACAGTTCCTGGTCGTGGGTAGGGCATCTTCCCTGTAAACTCTGCCCACTTATACTGAGGTCCCTCTTTATGGAGGAAGTTTCCCTTGAAAGCCCGAACCACATCCCCCATTCGGTAAACGCATACTGCTGAACCATTCAGGATATCACTGAGGATACACAAGTAAGAAAGAAAGTAGGAGAACTGTCATTCACTGTCAGACTTATTTAATCTTTCCTTCCATTATTTCTCCAACGTGCATAGATAAAAACATAAACTGAGGGTGTCTTGAATGTTTTCAGTGAATGAGCTGCAATGATCTTAAAGCAGTAAATTAAATAAGAAAATTATGTACTGTATACTGTATGAAGATATATACCGAATGTGCTCAAAACAAAGGTCCAGCTTGGAATGAATGTACTGCGTTCAGCACATCAGTCACCACCACAACACAGTCCGTCCACTGCAGTTAAGATCATGGTTAAGATTTAGGCTAAGTGTATCTGAGTTAAAAATTCCAGATTTGTTTGATGGGCAGAGCTGCTGGAAACAGAACAGATAGAAAGGATGTGCTGTGATGTGTCATGGTGGTTTCCTTCAGCTCAGATGGCTGACAAATACTGTATGCTTAGTCAGATATTTTCTAGAGGGAAGCTCTAGAACTTTCCCTAAACTTCAGAAAGGAAAAAGTTTTTCAACATGACCTTAAAACCTCAGTGCTCCTGCTAAAGGACTATCATCCTTCTCACTATGAAATCCTGGTGAATTTGTATGTAAAGCGAATTAACCCAAATTTTTCCAATATGCTAATTTAAAAATTACTATGCTGCTGTCTTGGCCAGGACACTCTTGCATAAGAGATTTTAAATCTCAATGAGTTTTTATCCTGGTTAAATAAAGGTTAAATTAAATAAAATTAAATAAACCAAAAAAACGTGAGATGTATGTATGTATTTTCTAGTTATATGGAGAAATTCACAAATCATGTATCTCTGCCCATTTAACCAATTTGAATATTAACCAGAAAATGGCTTAAGACTGCAGCAAGAGGCTTCATTTTTTGTAGAAACATTAATGGTGGCAAGAATCCACACATGTGGAAATGAAGCCTGGTTGCTGAACCACCTGATAGGGCTCCCACCTCACCGTCACTCAAAGCTGCCATGTCTATAATTATGCATAACTTTAAGCCTTAATATAATATGAGTTATAAAGAATTCACCCCCCTCACAGTTGTCATGAAGGGGGAAATTAGCTATAAAAAAATGTTTTTGGATCAAGCCGTAAACATGTATGGGGATTCAATTGCTTTTGGAACCAGCCTCAAGTGGCCATTCAATGAGCGTTGGCTTCATTTTTCAGCCCCGGAGGTTGCTACTAAGTTAAGTCTGAGATCTTAGGTGGAATGCCCAAACAAAAAGAAAGGGATGTATGAACGAATAAACAAATAAGTTAACAAATTAACATAAGTATGAATGAGTAAATGAATGACTGAAAAATACTAAAAAAATTAGCAAACAAACACATGAAGAAACACCTGCTTCTCCAAAACAGCAAATGTACAAAAAATAAATCTACGTATATATATTGCATGATTTATGTGATTGGAAAATTATATTAAATTAAGAAATTATCAAATGAAAAGCAAATAACAGTGGACAGATCCACAGCCTACACTTCATCACATAGGAAAAAATCCTCTGTGTGTGCAATCATGAATGAACCACAGAGAGAAGCTTCCATGCAGAATTCTGCATTCTGCAGTTCTGTGGTTGGGACCCCACCCTGGGTGCTGCCTTGGATTTCTATCCATTCCCCACTGAGATTCCAGACACTTTCCAAAACCCAGAAACAGACCAACTCCCTGCTCCACCATGCCAAATGTTGTCATACTCTGCTGCTACTGTAGAGCTCTGGTGTCAGCCTCCGAAACTGGGTTATTCTCGGAACATTTGGTTCTGTTAGTAAGTTTGCCAGAAAATACGAAATGGTAGGCTATTTTTGTTTGTTGCTCACTCACTCATTTGTTGTGGCTTTTTCTCACTTTATTTTTTCTCCCATTTTTTTCAGCCAGTGCCTATTTTTCAATGTCCAGTGTTCAAGGTTCAACTTTATTGTCAATACAGGGTTGCACAATAACATGTAATTTAGATTATAACAGAATAAAACAATAAAAAGGCAAGTAGAACAAAGTACATAAAAGTAGCACTAAGGAAGGAATAAAAGAAAACTAAATTATATTTACAAGGAAGATATAGACACATAGACATATAGTTACATAAATACACATATATACCTATATACATATACACAAAGAAAATATGGTTTTTGGTTGGGCTTCAGCTGCCAGCCTCCTTTCCTGCACAGTTAATGGCAACGTACCAGGCCTCCGGAGGTCACCTGCCTTCATCACCTATGGCTTCTTGTCAGGCCTCCCGAGGTCTCCTCTCATCGCTGCCGTTTTTCAGATGGATCCGGTCATTACCGCTGGCATCCCATCAGACATCCCAAGGTCTCCTGTGGTGGCCGCTGGTCTTCAGATGGCTTCTGTCATTGCCGCTAAAATCCTGTCCGACCTCTCGAGGTTCTGAGCCCAGTTTCCGTCCTGTTCTAGGGTTGTCCACCTGAAGTTACCCGTTCTGTCCTGTCCCCAGGGCGTCCACCTGAACGCCCCCTGCCCCAGTTCTGTGCTTCCTCCGGTCATCTGCCCCAAGTCCTTTGCCCGTGTCCTGTTCTGCTCTCAGGTTGTCCACCAGATGTCTGCCGTCCTGTTCTGCCCCTGGGTTATCCGCCTTAGGTTCCCTGCTCTGCCCCTTCCTGACCCTATTCTCAGGTGCTTGATGTTTGTTAGTTTGCCCTTGGATTCTTGGACCTTGGACTCTTGGAATTTGCAACATCCATCCATCCATCTTCTACCACTTATCTAGGGCCAGGTCACGGGGGCAGCAGTCTGAGCAGAGACACCCAGACTTCCCTCTCCCCAGATACTTCCCCCAGCTCTTCGGGGGGGATTACTGAGGCGTTCCCAGGCCAGCCGAGAGACATAGTCCCTCCAGCGTGTCCAAAGTCTTCCCCGGGGCCTCCTCCCGGTTGGACATCTGTTCTGGACGTCCAGGAGGCATCCGGAAAAGATGCCCGAGCTACCTCAGCTGAATTCTCTCGATGTGGAGGAGCAGCGGCTCTACTCTGACCTCCTCCCGAGTGACCAAGCTCCTCACCCTATCTCTAAGGGAGCGCCCAGCCAGCCTGCGGAGGAAACTCATTTCGGCCGCCTGTATCCGGGATCTTGTCCTTTCGGTCATGACCCAAAGCTCATGACCATAGGTGAGAGGAGGAACGTAGATCGACTGGTAAATAGAGAGCTTCGCCTTGCAGCTCAGCTCTTTCTTTACCACGACAGACCGGTACATCGACCGCATCACTGCAGAGGATGCACCGATCCGCCTGTCGATCTCCCGTTCCGTCCTTCCCTCACTCGTGAACAAAACCCCAAGATACTTAAACTCCTCAACTTGAGGCAGGAGCTCTCCACCAACCTGAAGGGGACAAGCCACCCTTTTCTGGCTGAGAACCATGGCCTCGGACTTGGAGGTGCCTAATCTCATTCCCGCCGCTTCACACTCGGCTGCAAACCATCCCAGTGCATGCTGAAGGTCCTGATTTGATGAAGCCAACAGGATAGCATCATCTGCAAAAAGTAGAGACGAAATCCTGTGATCCCCAAACCAGACTCCTTCCGGCCCCCGTCTGCGCCTAGATATCCTGTCCATATAAATATTGAACAGGACCGGTGACAAAGAGCAGCCCTGCCGGAGTCCAACATGCACCGGGAACAGATCTGATTTACTGCTGGCAATTCAAACCAAACTCCTGCTCCGGTCATATAGGGACTGGACAGCCCTTAGCGGAGGGGCCCGGACCCCATACTCCCAGAGCATCCCCCACAGGTTGCCGCGAGGGACACAGTCGAATGCCTTCTCCAGATCCACAAAGCACATGTAGACTGGTT
>CM022479.1:9466839-9509985 GCA_011952105.1 Coreoperca whiteheadi | reverse complement strand
TCCCCCTGTAGTTGGAACACACCCTCAGGTCCCCCTTCTTAAACAGAGGGACCACCACCCCAGTCTGCCAGTCCAGAGGCACTGTCCCCAGCCGCCACGCAATGTTGCAGAAGCGTGTCAGCCAAGACAGCCACACAACATCCAGGGACTTGAGGTACTCAGGGTGGATCTCATCCACCCCGGTGCCTTGCCACCGAGAAGCTTCTCAACTACCTCAGTGACCTCAGCCCGGGAGATCGACGATTTCACATCCGAGCCCTCAGCCTCTACTTCTGCAATGGAAGACATGCCGGTGGGGTTGAGGAGATCCTCAAAGTACTTCTTCCACCAAGCAGTGCCCTGCACAGTGAGGATGTCCCCAGTCGAAGTCAGCAGGGTCCCACCCTCACTGTGCAGGGCACTGCTTGCCCCTCCTGAGGCGCCGGATGGTTTGCCAGAATTTCTTCGAGGCTGACCGATAGTTCTTTTCCATGGCCTCACCGAACTCCTCCCAGACCCATCAGCTGCCTCTGGAGTACCCCGAGCCAACCAGGCTCGATTGGACTCCTTCTTCAGCTTGACGGCATACCTTACTTCCAGGGTCCACCACCGGGTTCGGGGATTGCTGCCACGACAGGCACCGGAGACCCTGTGGCCACAGCTCCAAGCAGCCGCGTCAACAATAGAGGTGGAGAACATGGTCCACTCGGACTCAATGTCTCCAACCTCCCTCGGGATCTGGTTGAAGCTCTGCCGGAGGTGGGAGTTGAAAATCCCTCTGACCTGAGACTCTGCCAAACGTTCCCAGCAGACCCTCACAGTACGTTTGGGTCTGCCATGTCTGTCCAACTTCCTCCACCGCCATTGGATCTAACTCACCACCAGGTGGTGATCAGTTGACAGCTCCACCCCTCTCTTCACCCGAGTGTCCAAGACATACGGCCGGAGGTCAGATGAAACAACCACAAAGTCGATCATCGATCTTCGACCTAGGGTGTCCTGGTGCCACGTGACACTGATGGACACCCTTGTGCTTGAACATGGTGTTCGTTATGGACAAACCGTGACTAGCACAGAAGTCCAATAACAGAACACCACTCGGGTTTAGGTCGGGGGGGCCGTTCCTCCCAATCACGCCCCTCCAGGTATCACTGTCGCTGCCCACATGAGCATTGAATTCCCCCAGTAGAACAACGGAGTCCCCGGTCGGAGCACTTTCCAGCACCCCTGACAGAGACGCCAAGAAGGTGGGGTACTCTACACTGCCATTCGGCCCGTAAGCACAAATAACAGTGAGAGACCTATCCCCGACCCGAAGGCGCAGGAAAACGACCCTCTGGTTCACCGGGGTGAACTCCAACACATGGCAGCTGAGCTGGGGGGCTATGAGCAAGCCCACACCAGCCCACCGCCTCTCACCGCGGGCAACTCCAGAGTAGTAGAGAGTCCAGCCTCTCTCAAGGAGTTGGGTTCCAGAGCCCAAGCTGTGCATGGAGGCGAGCCTGACTATCTCTAGTCGGTATCTCTCAACCTCCCGCACCAGCTCAGGTTCTTTCCCCCCCAGCGAGGTGACATTCCATGTCCCTAGAGCCAGATTACGTGTCTGGGGATTGGGTCGCCGAGGCCCCCGCCTTCGACTGCCACCCAATCCACCGTGCACCAGAGAACCTGCGGCCACAGCTCTGAGCAGCCGCGTTGACAATAGAGGCGGAGAACATGGTCCATTCGGACTCAATGTCTCCAACCCCCCTTGGGATCCTTGAGTGTGTAACATTATAATATAAGTAATAGTACAACAGTAATAACTGGTTATATTGGGAATTAGGGTAGAGCAAAAGGTAGTGGTATGGTAATGTGAAAAACCAGCATAACAGAAAGTTACACATAAGAAAGGTGTATGAGAGTAATTTATTTGTGGTGGATGAGGTGGAGTTGAGGAGTCTCACAGCTGGAGGAAATGATTGTGCTAAATGCCTGAGCTGAAATCAACAAACATCATTCTGATGTAGATGTTTTCAATATGTGTGAGGGCTGAATGGAGAGCAGTGGAGATGACATCCTCTGTGGATCTGTTGGCTCAGAATGCAAACTGTTGAGGGTTTAGGCTGGCTTGGATGTTGTTTGTGATGTGCTGGAGAACCAGTTTCTCAAAGCACTTAATCAGATTGGGGGTGAGTGCCACAGGATGGTAGTCGTTTACACAGCAGACTTTTAAGGTACATGGACAATGGTGGATGTCTTGAAGTGGGTGGGAACGTTATTAGGCCCAGTAGCTTTACTGTTCACTATTAGCAGGGTTCTTGTCACTCTGTAGCTGCCGTCAAGGGAACTCATAAATTTCAGTTCATAATATACACTTCACATTTAAAAGGTCAATAAATAGTTCAAATGTGTTCAAAAGAATCATTAGAATAAACGGTTAATATATATATTGTTTGTTAATACATGTCTATTCGTTTCATATTTTCAGCTAAAACCATAGAAAGGGGAGGGAACCTATTTTTTGTTCCGCGTGGGAATAATTTAATTGTTACTATCAGGATAGGTTTCCGGGGCACAGCAAGTAGAAGAGCCACGCGAGGCGCTACGCTAGTAACGCGTCTGTAAGAAGGGCTAAGAAGTTACATTGTCTAAGAAGAACCTGTAAACCCCCCAAGTTTATTCCTCTTGAGTCAGAGAGGCCAATGAGGTATGTGTTTTACTGTTAATTGCTCTGCCGTGTGTGTTAATGTGTAAATAGCCAATTAAGTGTATTTTCTTACTTGTTGAATGTGCACTTTATTCAATCATTTCGTATGGATTTTCGTTTATTATTATGTGTAAAACACTGCTTTTAAAGGGTTAATTTAAAGTATGTATTTTCTTTCTCAGTTCTGACGGCATTGTTGGTGCATAAAAAGGGCTACAAGACTAGCATGTACAAGACATGTTGAAGACTTCTGTCCAAATAAATGTCTGTTAAAACTAAGAATGACCTGAGCCTTTGATTCAACTCGAGGGGAGTAACACACTCCGTTATGGAGATCAAAGTGAGCATAGAATGTGTTGAGCTTATCTGACAACATGGCCTCACATGAGTCTACATCAGTCTATGTATTGTATTTGTTCACCTGTTATCTGTCTTTCAGAGTGTTATATGACCCTGTCTTTTTGAGTATTAGCCATTTTTCTAACTATTTGTTTTTTTCCTCAAAGTTGCTCTCTCATCCTACACACACACACACACACACACACACACACACACACACACACACACACTTTTTAAACACTGGCCAAAGGCACTCCCAGTTCTTCCCACCCACTATCATACTGGCATTTTCAACACTTAAACACTATTATGCTCATTTCCAGCTCTATATATTTATTCTGGGACTCTAGCTTTGCATCATTCACTGTTTAAGAAAACTCTTATTTATCTTATAGTTGCCCTTTATGCATCCCCTCTGTTCTGAAACAAGTAATTTAAGCTCCTGTCGCTTTACGGCTCCCCTCCCTAAAAGCCCACTTTCTTTGGATTGGCCAGCTTCCAGAAAGCCTACCGAGGGGCCGCATCAAGTGAAAGTTTCACGTAGTAGCCAAACCATGGAATTAAAACGTTGTCCGTCCGTGATGCACACTGGCCCTAAAATACTTTTCCCCATAGACTTACACTCTGTTATGGCCCCCTGCCCGGGGATTTTCCCCACCGGCAACTCACATGTTTTGTTTGGCTGTTTTGGGTTGAGAGCTCGCTCTGTCAGCCCTCGAGGTTGACCGCGAGCAGCGTGAGCGTCTCCTCGGGAGCTTGCTCCACTTGGTGCGGGTCCTGTGGCTACTGCGTCAGCCCGGCGACGAGAAAAGGAACGGGAGGACATAGCTCATCCGCTAATTCCCACCTGAGTTCCGTGCAACCGCTGCCTTTAGACCTGCACGACTGTGCAGCAGTCAGGCTAGAGTTGCGTCCCCTACTGAGGCCTGTAGACTTTCCGGTTAAATCCCGCCGTTCCAGTGTTTCGGGGTACTGCAGCGCTCACATTGCAGGTTCGGGGGGCGGTCAGGCATGTATATGCCGATCCTCTGGGATTTCCCGTCGCTGCAGAGCTTCGGGTAACCGAGGCCGCCACTCCAGGTCCCCCAGGCACCAGCCTCGAGTCGTTGGTTCCCCTGAGGGACTCTTCTGCTCACTTGAGAAACTTGACCCGGCGTGTTGCACTGAGTTTGCGCACTGTCCCACAAGGTTACAAGCTTCGGTTCCGGTCCACACCCCCATGATTCCGAGGAATCTTGGAAATAGGGGTCGACCGAGTACAAGCATAGGTGATGGAGCAAGAAATACATTCTTTCTTGTACATATGTGGGCCATATAACAAATACCCACCTGAGGGATGCATACCGGGTTCTACAGGCGGTACTTCATAGTCCCGAGAGAGACGGTGGTTTGCATCCCGTTTTAGATCTTCGTCACCTGAACCGTTCTCTGAGGAGACTTCGGTTACGGATGCTGACAATCGATATGATTGTGAGTCTGATTCAGTCCGAGGACTTGTTCGTCACAATCGATCTGAAGGACGCGTACTCTCTATCATTCCGGGACACCGGAAGTTCCTGCAGTTCACTTTTGGGGGCAAAGCTTACCAATATCGGGTGCTTCCCTTCGGCCTAGCAATCTCCCCTCGCACCTTCACGAAGTTTATGGACTCTGCCCTGGCTCTTCTCAGACTCCAGGGGATCTGCATCATCAATTTTTTTTGGACGACTGGTTGATTTTTTTCCCAGTCTCGTCTCACGCAGTACAGCATTGAGATGTCGTACTTGCGCACTTGAGGTGCTTGAGGTTGAGGCTCAACACGAGCACAGCACGCTCACTCCAACACAAAGGATTAATGTTCCTAGGAGTAGTGTGGAACTCAATCACGTTGCGGGTACAACTGTCTCCTGCACGCGTCGAGTCAATCCTGACTATGGTACTCAGGGTGCAGCTAGGCCAACATCTCACTGCACTTCAGTTTCAGTTAGGCCTCATGGATGCAGCATCCACTGTGATTCCGCTTGGATTGCTGCACATGAGGCAGCTGCAGTGGTGGCTCAGGGACGCCGGATTTTCCCCGAGGGGCAATCCTTTTCGCCTGATCAAGGTTACACTCAGGGGCATGCGTTCCTTAGACAGGTGGAGACAACGGGTGTTCCTGACCCAGGGCCCAGTGCTGGGAATGGTGTATCACCGTCGCACACTTTCGACTGGATGGGCCGCGGTTTTGGAAGGCCGCACAGCCCGAGGTCTGTGGTTGAGCCCGCATCTATGGCACATAAATTGCCTGGAGATACAAGCGGTCTTGTTAGCCTTACGGCACTTTCTTCCAGACCTCAGGGGCCACCACGTGCTTGTCCCCTGGGGTTGGATGCCATGGCACAGCCGTGGCCGAGGCTTTCCCCCCCGATGGCTCTGCTCCTGGGGGTTCTAGAGAAAGTTTGCCAAACAGGGGCCCAGCTGCTGCTCGTGGCCTTGTTCTGACCCGCCAGAATCTGGTTCTCGGGCCTGGTAGCCCTCCTGGACAGCCCCCTGTTGGAGATTCCCGGTTAGAGATAGCCGGTTTTTCGGCTGGACTCTCCCCTGCTACACATAAGGTGTATGTGGCTGTGATCACAGCATTCCAGTTTCGTGGATGGCTGCTCGCTTGGGAAGCACCGCTTTGTTACCAGTTTCCTTCGTGGCACCTTGAGGATGAGGCCTCCAGTTCGAGTCAGAGTCCCTCCGTGGGATCTGACAGTGGTGCTGGATGGATTGACCACAGCACCGTTCGAGCCACTGGACGATGCATCAGACAGGTGTCTGGCCTTAAAGATGGCATTTCTGCTGGCCATGACTTCTCTCAAGAGAGTGGGAGATCTGCAGTCCCTGTCAGTGGCTCCTGCCAACCTGGAGCTCAATCCAGGCGCAGTTAGAGCCATCCTGCATCCCAGGCCGGGTTATGTACCTATAGTACCCACTGAGGTGGCCCAGCCGGTAGTCCTGCAGGTGTTCCATCCTCTTTCAGAGTCGGCAGAACAGGAAGGTAGGCTGCAACTGCTTTGTCCGGTCAGAGCACTGGAGATTTATGTCCAGAGGACATACCAGTGGCGCAATTCGGATCAATTGCTGGTATGCTTCGGGCCCCTTCATAAGGGCTGCCCGGCTTCCAAACACACTATTAGCAGGTGGATAGTTGAGGCTATCGCTTCGGCCTACGAGGTGCATGGTTTGCCTTCACCTCTGTCGATAAGAGCTCACTCCACACGGAGTATGGCATCCTCCAGAGCTTGGTGGTCGGGAACCCCCCTCTCCGATATATGCAATGCTGCAGGATGGTCCTTGCCTCACACCTTTGTGAGATTTTACAGCCTAGACCGCTTAAATAATCCGGGATCTGTGGCTCTCTTGTCCTGAAGTGTGCCCTGCTGGCTTCACACTCTGACAGGCATTCCTTCAGCATGGCGGAGTTGGTACTGCGTTCCCCATAGCATCAACTGATGCAGTGTTGAAGTTCCCTTGAAAGACAACATACCAGGTTATGTATGTAACCATGGTTCCCTGATAGGGAACGAGATGCTGCGTCTCACTGCCATTCTTTTGGCATGCCTGTGAGCGGCTTGCTTCAGTCGATGAGAAGGCTGATGACAACAGTATAGCTGGCTCCCTTTATACTTCCGGTTCCGCTGGTGTGCGTCACGTGTTGACATTTAACCCAATCAAGATTAGTTGATACAGCGATTCAGAGGCAGTCACGCTGAAGGCGTTCCCCATAGTGTCAGCTGACGCAGCGTCTCGTTCCCTATCCTGGACGTTTTGTCACTCACTATTCTCACAGGTAACATCAGCTTAGCTAGCTATGCTAGCGCAACTAAGCTAACGTTTGCTTAGTTAACAAATATGGTGCTTAACGTTAGGTTTCTTTGTTTACACTCCAGGTAACATTTCATTATCTGTGAAATGTCTGTTTTGATGTTAAACATGGGCACAGAAAATAAACTGCAACCGCCAATTTCAATAATTTATTCAATTAAGGTTAGCTTAAATAAGAGGCAACATTCAAGCCCTGCTGCTGATTAAAACCCGTATTCAAACCTCAGTATTTTGTTTAATGGAGTGTTTGTTACAGGTTGAGACTTTCTCTTTTAGATGTAGTAGTGCTGGATCAAGCTAACGTTAGCAGCTCGGCTTTGAGACCCCCCTCCCCCAGTGTGTGTGGAACTGCACTGCCAGCTGAAGTTGTAGTCATGGTCAAATACATGCTGATTAAAATGTTACATTACTGCTAGCCATAAATGTCTATAGGATCTTGTGATTTAGTGCAGCAGCTATCAGTGGGCCTATGTGTTGTGTTTGCTGCTACAGAGAAGTGAAACTCTCGCTCATGTTATGACGATACTCTCACTGCAGAGTTAGGCTTGAAGAGATTGGGTTGTTATCAGCTGAGATTCAGACTAAACAACTTAAAACCAAGTCTCATAACCATTCACAGAAGCAGGCTGTGTATGTGTG
This sequence comes from Coreoperca whiteheadi, assembly GCA_011952105.1. Lineage (NCBI taxonomy): Eukaryota > Metazoa > Chordata > Actinopteri > Centrarchiformes > Sinipercidae > Coreoperca > Coreoperca whiteheadi. Next base: position 9,502,508 of record CM022479.1, on the reverse strand, counting down.
CGGCCACACCGACACTCCCTCAACAGGTAATGTTATAATACAGATAGAAAATATTCTGGTGCACTATACAAAATATTATAGAAAACCATCAAAGGAAGTGTCTCAGGTGAGCAGTGCCAGGGATAGCAGATTGTCACAGCTGCATCGTATGGACTAATTATGCTCTTCCCTTTTTAAGCAGTAGCGTGCTGAACCTGGGGACATGGTGGATGGTGGCGAACGCAGCGAAATCAATAATTTTAAAATATAAGAAAAGTCATAATGCAAATGGACCAGAGACACTAGTTAGTATTGATGAGGAAGATGATCAAATGGAATTAGGAAAGACAGGAGAAGAGAGGAATAAAGATATGAAGGAAGATGTAGGTACAAAGAAAAGAAAAAAAACATCAGATCAGTAAGAAGTTAAGGGGAGGTAAGGAATGTAAATTTGGATGAGTTAAAGGTAATATTGAAATTTAAAGAGGATGGTGGAATACAAAGGGTAAGTCCAATTGTACTAACGAAAGAGTTGAGGAAAATAGTTGGAGAAATTAAGCGTGCAAGCGTGTTAAATAACGGAGATTTGATGATAATATGTAACAATGAAGAGCAAAAAACGAAAGTGATGAAGATTAAAGTAATGTGCAAGCAGGAAGTGGTGAGTAGTAAGATTATAGGACAGAGGCAGTGGGTAAGTGGAGTAATATCTGGAGTCCCATTGGGAGTGTCTATGGAAGAACTTAAAAGTAACATCAACAGAGGGAAAATAGTTGGTGCTAGGCGACTGTTTATGAATGGAGAAGGGAATAGAGTGGAGAGTCTCTGTGTTGAGCTTAGGTTTGATTGAGTTATTTTGCTGGATAAGGTCAAGCTTGAGCTTTTTGCTCACAGGGATAACTTTTACATATATTTACCTCATTATTTGAAACTTTGCCCACATGAGACATTGTAACTGTGTGTGTGAGACAGAAAATAAAGGAAAGCATCTGTTCACAGATTACAAAATACCATTTAAAGTTACTACAGTATATTCACATTTTCTGCTTTTCAGAGGTACATACCTTGAAGTGGTAAACAGGCCGTAGATAAGAGGATTCTTCTTGTCTTTCCCGTGGAGGATAAAGATGTCCTCTGGTTTGAGAGAAAGGAAAGGAGGGGAAGGAAACAAAGATGTAAAATATTAGTTAAGCCAAAGTAGAAATCCATAAGTGTATGAATTACAGGATAAGTTTCAATTATTTTTGCACAAGTTTGTGAAAACTGTATCTGTTTGTGTGTGGGCATCAGGCTGACTGTGCAGCTAGCGACATGCATGGTGGCAGCAACTGACTGACTGCTTGTAATAAATCTGTAGCCATTAATAACCAGCAGCAGTGGAAGAGCAGAGTGCCAAGTCCGCTACAACACCTGTTGACACTAACACCATACCTCAGTCTTCACCCTTTATTTCAAACACAGCAGATTATAACATATGATATGTTTTTCTCACTTCGGTGTAGGGCTGTGTGATTTATGGAATTAGATGTATTCAAATATGAATTAAGGTACGATATAGCAGATGGCCATATCGTCATATATGAGATTTCAATGTTTTCAGAGAAGAGAGTGTCTCCGCTCTGGAAGAGCACAGGAAGAGGAGAAAGGTGGAGCAAGGGTCATAACCATGCTATATTGACTTTGCTACATCTGGGTTCACACGTCGACTGATGTCACTGGTGTGTTCACTGCTTCAGGGAATGCAGTTCTTTTAACAACGTTCAGTTAAAATTACCCATATGAATGAACTCAGCTGCTGAGTCCCAACATCCCCCTTTTTTTTCTGAGGATTGCACTAGCTGTGTGATCCTGAGAGCACAATTGTCCATGAATAGGAAAGAGCTCATTTGTGAGTTCATTAAGGATTGCAACATCTGGACAGCTCATAAAAAAAAGGGGCATTGTTCTACACCATCTAGCTTGGCTAAGCAAAATAGTCAACAGTTACAAAACAAAATCTAGAGAAACATGACAAGTAGCACCATATAAAATACATAACCCATATTTCTCATTTACTCTTGAGGTTAGTGAGAACAGGAAGGTTTTTTATCTAAATGAGTTAGGTGAGATGCAGAGAGAGTTGCAATTAAATCAATAGGACAGGTGTATGACTGACTGTGTGTCATAATGGGGTGTCCTGAGCTAGTGTTTAACTAGTGGTCATACTGTGGAAATACTACAAGGAGCTGTTCCAAGTGTACTTTCAAATTAGACAGTGGTGTCTGAGTCCAATTAGAATTTAGGCTAGTCTCATCTAATAGCATGTCTGGCTTTTATTGAGTTTAAAAGAATGGAGTGTGCTGTCAGTCTTACTGTCAGTACAGGGGTGGACTATGTTGTTAGATAATGCTGGGAGAAGCTAACTCTGGAGCTCCTGTGCCTAAAGTTTCTCTTAACTTGTGGCTCAGGCCGGTACTGTCCCTGATGGCCAGAGGCAAAGAGGAATTCAGAAGCGCTGTCATTGTCTGATGGGTTGTGACCATGTTCTGAGCTATGGTCAGAGATGCTGCGATCATCAGATGATGAACAGTCTAGTGGCTGGTCATTCTGCTGGGCCAGAATTTCTGAATATGACCTCCTGCAACTTCTGTTGTCGGCGTGCCTATCCCGACACAGTTGGTGGTGTAGTGGCAATTTAATCAGAATAACGAAGCACTCAAGGCATTAGCTTGTCTTTCTGTAGATTTATTCCAAGCGTCTGCAGATAGACTCAGCAACAAAACATACACCAGTATACTCTGCTCTGAATGAGTCCAGAGAAAAAGGAGCATCAGTTATTTATCCAGTCTTTAGGGTCAGGCTCCTCAACCTGGGGTGACAAGTGTCCCTGAAGTCTGGACACAGCAGTCACTAGGGTGTTTTGTAGTTCCTTGTTATTATTATCAGTATACTGTCCTCATCACGCAGTCCAAACAATCATACACAGATCAAGCATTGATGTCAAACAATTATGTATAGCATCTGTATGTTATTATAGCAGAGTCCATTTGTTCTTGCCATTACAGTGGACATGGCTGCAACACTCTGTGTCCCTGTGCTGCCTTTTGTCACGAGGAGGGATCCGTCTCCCAGGACAGAGAGACATGCAATAGATGTCATATGTACAGAATAGATTCAAAACAACAAATCATGAGAATGAGAATACATATGGATGGAGAGGAGGAGAGAAGACAGGAGAGTAGTGCATCCTGGGAAGTCCCCCGGCAGTCTAGGCCTATAGCAGCATAACTAAGGGATGGTTCAGGTTCACCTGAGAAAGCCCTAACTATAAGCTTTATCAAAGAGGAAAGTCTTTAGCCTACTCTTAAATGTGGAGATGGTGTCTGCCTCCCGAACCCAAACTGGGATCTGATTCCACAGGAGAGGAGCTTGACAGCTGAACACTCTGGCTCCCATTCTACTTTTGGAGACTCTAGGAACCACACGTAACCCTGCATTCTGAGAGCGCAGTGTTCTAGTAGGGTAGTAAGGTACTACGAGGTCTTTAAGATATGATGGTGCCAGACCATTAAGAGCTTTGTAGGTGGGGAGGAGGATTTTAAATTCTATTCTGGATTTTACAGGGAGCCAGGGCAGAGAAGCTAATATTGGATAAATATGATATTTTTTCCTAGTTCTTGTCAAAACACGTGTTGCAGTGTTCTGGATCAACTGGAGAATCTTAACGGATTTTTTCAGGCTGCCTGATAATAAGGAACTGCAGTAATCTAGCCTCGAAGTTACAAATGCATGGACTAGTTTTTCTGCATCATTTTGAGGCAGGAAATGTTTGATTTTTGCAATGTTAAGTAGGTGAAAGCAGGCAGTCCTTGAAGTTTGTTTCATGTGGGAGTTGAAGGATAAATCCTGATAAAAGATAACTCAGAGGTTCCTCACAGAGGTGCTGGAGGCCAGGGCAATGCCATCTAGAGTAACTATATCTCGGATATATTCAAGGCCAAGTACAATAACTTTAGTTTTGTCAGAGTTTAACATAAGCAAATTGCAGGTCATTCAGGTTTTTATGTCATGCTTGCAGTTTAGCTAACTTTCATCTGGCTTAATTGATAGATATAATTGGGACTCATCCGCATAACACTGAAACTTTATGGAATGTTTCCTAATAATATTGCCCAAAGGAAGCATATATAATGTAAATAGAATTGGTCCAAGCACAGAACCTTGACTCCGTGACAAACTTTGGTATGCTTGGACGATTCATCTTTAACATGTACAAACTGAGTTCGGCCTGATAGATATGATGTAAACCAGTATAGTGTGGTTCCTTTAATGCCAATTAATTGTTCCAGTCTCTTTAATAGGACGTGATAGTCAATGGTGTCGAATGCAGCACTGAGATCTAACAAGACAAGTACTGAGACAAGTTCATTGTCTGATGCAATGAACAGGTCATTTGTAATCTTCACCACTGCTGTCTCTGTGCTGTGATGCACTCTAAATCCTGACGCAAAATCTTCAAATATAGTATTGTTATTTAGAAAGTCACATGACTGATTAGTAACAGTTTTATCAAGGATCTTGGAGATAAAAGGAGGGTGGGCTTTTTAAGAAGAGGTTTAATTACAGCTACTTTAAAAGACGTGTTGTACATAGCCTGTTAATAAAGACAGATTTATCAAATCTACTAAAGACGTGCTAACTAGGGGTAAAACATCATTAGCAGCCTAGTTGGAATGGGGTCTACGGGTGCTTTCACACCTGCCTCATTAGTTTGGTTAAATCGTACTAGAGTTCGTTTGCGCCATTGGTGCGGTTCGTTTGGTGCTTCATTATAGAAATGTATTGTTTGCATATTGTGGTGTACACAACCAATGTAATAGATTATGGCCAGGGACAAAACCAGCCCGCACAGTCATCTCTCCATAGTTGTGTTGTCTCCGTGTTGTTTGCTGGCTTTTCCTCTCCTATTGGAATTTTCCCGCACGTAAATTCTGACCAATCGATAAGCATTTTAGGAAATACGCCATGGCCAATGAGTGATGTGGATGTTGGTGTTAAAAGGAACCAAAAAAACTGAAAAATGCTACAATGTATAATTGTTCTGACCAAATGAACCGAACTAGAGGTGTGAAAGCACCCTAAGAGACAGGTTTATGGCTTAGATGAAGACATATTTGAGGTTAGTTGAATAAGGTTGACAGGAGTGAAGCAGTCAAAGTATACATCAGGTTTCACAGCTTTTTCTAAGGCTTCTATGTTTGAAGATAGATCGGTATCAGTTAAGGGCAGGACGTGATGAATTTCTTCTCTAATAGTTAAGAGTTTATCATTAAAGAAGCTCATAAAGTCGTTACCACTGAGGGCTATAGGAATACATGGCTCAATGGAGCTGTGGCTGTCTGTCAGCCTGGCTACAGTGCTGAAAAGGAACCTGGGGTTGTTTTCATTATCCTCCATTAATGATGACTAGCAGGTTGTTCTGCTTCCTATATATTTTAAGACTATCTTGCCGAGCTAAACGAGCTTCTCCCAGATTGTTGGAACGCCATTTCTTCCCAATTTTTCATGATGTTTGCTTTGATTTGTAGGTTTGGGGGTTATACCATGGAGCTATTCTTCTTTGTTTCATTATCTTGTTTTTTAGAAGGGCAATAGAGTCGAGACATAGCATTGAGTTAAATTCAGATTAAATTAATTCCTTACATTTTGCTATAGCACTATTAGTTAGGCATCTAGTGTAGCAGTATTTGCCTAGTAGCATTTAGGCCACCTGTCTACCTCGCATGCATCCCAGATACATGTCTGCTCCCCTCTTTCCAAGGTCATTCATTCTAACCACCCTACCACCTGCCCGCTGGATCCCATCCCCACCCATCTCCTTCAGGCCATCTCTCCGTCTGTTGTCCCTGACCCACATCATCAACTCCTCCCTCACCACTGGGTCGTTCCCCACAGCTTTCAAAGAAGCCCGCATCACACCGTTACTGAAGAAAGCCACTCTCAATCCGACACTATTAGAAAGCTACAGACCGGTTTCCCTCCTTCCCTTCATTGCCAAAGCTCTGGAACAATTTGTTTTCAACCAGCTCTCCTCCTTTCTCTCCTCCTGGACCGCAACCAGTCTGGTTTCAAGAGCGGCCATTCCACAGAGACCGCACTGCTCTCAGTTATCGAAGATCTGAGACTGGCAAAGGCGACATCCAAGTCATCCGTACTTATCTTACTGGACCTGTCTGCGGCCTTTGACACAGTTAATCACCACGTCCTCCTGTCCACTCTCAGTGCTATGGGTGTGTCTGGAATCGCATTGCGGTGGTTCAAATTGTACTTCTCGGGTCGGTCATTCAGAGTATCCTGGAGAGATGAGGTCTCGGAGATCCAACATCTCAAAATAGGGGTGCCGCAGGGCTCGGTGCTTGGTCCCCTACTCTTCTCCATCTACAGGACATCTCTTGGCTCAGTTAATCCGAAGCATGGCTTTTCCTATCACTGCTATGCCGATGACACGCAGCTCCACTTGTCGTTTCAACCTGACGATTCAACTGTTTCTGCTCGCATCTCGGCATGCCTGAGTGACATTGTGCTTTGGACGAAAGACCATCACCTGCAGCTGAACCTGGACAAAACGGAACTACTTGTGTGTCGCGCACCTTCTCTGGATTCGCTCCACATTGGTGGAATGATCTTCCTGCTTCTACAAGATCAGCAGATTCTGTAGCCACCTTTAAAAAGCACTTGAAAACGCATCTCTTCCGTCAACACCTAACTGACAATCACTAACTTCTTCTTCCTTTCTACCTCTGCTCAAAAAAAAAATAAACCTTCCTATGCTTAGCTTTGTATAATGTGCTAGGCTTTAATCAGTATAGTTTTTTGATGCACTTATGCTTTTTGTTACCTTGTGTTTTATTGCTTCCATTGTCTTCCTCATATGTAAGTCACTCTGGATAAAAGCATCGGCTAAATGACTAAATGTAAATGTACTCCAGTAATAGGAGTTCAAAAGTTATTAAATAATGGTCCGATAATGAAAGACTATTAAATGTTCAATTTCAATGCCATATACAAAAACAAGGTTGAAGGTGTGTTTAAAACAGTGAGTGGGTTTATGTAAACTCTGACAGAAGCTAATCAAATCTAATAATGAGATAAAGGCAGTACTATGGCTATCATTTTCAACGTCCATATGAATATTAAAATCACCTACAATAATTTATCTGTTTTAAGGACTAAACTTGATAGAAATTTTGAGAATTCAGATGAAAAGGAGCGGTACACTATAACAATGGCAGTCGTGTTTTCCAGATTGGGTGTGAAAGACTTAGAACAAGGCTTTCGAATGAGTTATAATTTAGTTTAGATTTAGGATTGATTAATATGCCTGAGTCGAAAATAGCTACAACTCCACCTCCTTCGGCCGGTGCCCTGAGGAATGTGAGCATTAATATGCCTGGGTGGAGTGGATTCATTTAGGCTAACATATTCTTCGTGACCCAGCCAGGTTTCAGTGAGACAAAATAAGTCAATATGATAATCTGATATTAGATCGTTCACTAGTACAGCTTTAGATGATAGCAATCTGATGTTTAGGAGTCCACATTTAGCTTCCTATTTTGAGGTGCAATTTCTGCAGTGGTAATTTTTTAAAATTTGTATGTATAACTCGTCTTCTGGCAGACACCGTCATTATGGGGTTATCGGTGGGTAACTGCTCTGGGAGTACAGAGAAGCGTGTAGGACTGCAGCTCTGCCTCCTGGTCTCAATTCTGGGTTGTTGTGGTTTAGGTCCACTGATGAACTCGGCCAGATTTCTAGATATGAGAGTTGCTCCATTCTAAGCGGGATGAATGCCATCTCTCCTAATCAGACCAGGTCTTCCCCAGAGAATCCGCCAGTTAGCTTCAAAGTCCACATCATTTGCTGGACACCATCTCCAAACAGCAATGGAATGAAGACATCTTGCTAAACATGTCATCACTGGTCCGATTTGGCAGGGGCCAAGAAAAACTACATCATCCAACATCATCTTTGCATACGTACACATTCGACACCCGACTCAACGGAAATTTTAGTGACCTCCAATTAGTGGTATCGGAAATCATTACAGCCGACGTGAATAACAATCTTACTGTATTTCCGTTTATCCTTAGCCAGCAGTTTGAAATATGATTGAGTGGCACCCGCTTTGGCCCCAGGAACACATTTAACTATGGTCGCTGGTGTCGCAAACTTCACGTTTCTCAAAATGGAGCTGCCAATAATCGGAGTTGGTTTCTCAGCGGGTGTGTCACTGAGTGGGGAGAACCTGTAAGAAACATGAACAGGTTGGTGGTGGACTGTGGGCTTCTGCTTAGGGCTATGCTTCCTTTGGACAGTCATCCAGCCGCCCTGGATTCCCGGCTGGTTGGGAGCCTAACGGCTAACAGTAGCTAGCTCTGGTCGGTCCGCACCGTCTACTGGGGCCTGGCTAGGTAACGATTGAGTTCCCATGGTGCGGAACCGCGTTTCCAAATCACTAAGCCTCACCTCCAATGCTACAAATTAACTACATTTATTACATGTACCAATAGCAGTAAAGGAGGCAGAGGAATAGCTAAACATTTGACACATCGAGCAAGCCCCCAGTTCATACTGGTCACGGCACCAGCGCTTCCTTCGTGTCACCATATTTGCAATGACAACGTATGTCAAGACCTTCCAAGGGTCTATGTGACAGCTGCTTCTTTCACTATAAGAGCCAGATCCGGGCTGGGGTTGTTTGGATCAACCGCAAAGTGGAGGAACCAAACCACTACCAACTAGGCCCCTAAATTTCATGGCAATCCATTTAATAGTTGATGAGATATTTCAGCCTGGAACAAAGCAGACCAACCGATCAATCCATAGAATGAGCCATGCAGCTAGTATGGCTAAAAACCTGTACACCACCACAAGGGAAAGAGAAATGTCAATTTACTGTGTATAACAATACTGTGTTTTAAAGCCAGGTAGAAAGGTCGCCACATAGGATGTAAAAGTAAATATACTCAGTTGAGTAACAAAAAAGTGCTGCCTAAACTTAATACAAACTTTTATAAACACCGTAGGGAAAAACTGACTAACTTTCAAGCCGAAGGTAGGGATTCAGACTCTTTTTCTTCTCAGTACCTCACAGTGCATTTAGCCTCACATGAAAAAAGTTAAACTTTGAAGCCAGAACAAAATGTTTCTTTTTCAGACTTTGAAGATGTCTGTTATTTACAGCTCAGCTTGTCAAAAATGTACTCTTATCACTGCGTGAAGTTCTGATTTAGTTCTGTTCCACCTTGCCTCTCTACATCTCTTGTCTGTTTGATTTATTAAACTGCAGTGACTCTAATGTCATTCATCTTTAGCAGGGGAGGGAAAGCAAAACACATTTATCACAAAAACTGAGTGCAGAAAATATGAGGTCAATCTGCTTGAACATTTGATAAAAAGTTGAAGCAGTAAGTTGATTGGATTTTATGTTATAAAATACAAAATTTTGATCATGTTGCATAGTAGGAAACATCTTTATGTCTTTTCTTTTCTCCCCTTTTATCTTTTTAACCACATCTTCTTTCTCTTTCACTGTCAGACAGCTGGCCACCATTTTATACAGTATACAGTGTCTCTTTATCTTTTTATCAGGAGCTCATTTCCTCCTCCCTTTCTGCTCAAATCCTCCTGGACATCCCAGGATCCCTCTGAGCGTCTCTCATTCTCTTTGTTTCTCACTTTTGTTGTCCCTCCTAGTCGCCATCCTTTCCTCCATTCCTCGATATTTTCATTCATCTGTCTGGCCTATTTTCTCTGGAGGATTGTTCTTGTGTCGTCTTCTCTGAACAAAAAGAGGCTGTGTTCCCCTGAGGGAAGATAGCCTTGTCGAGCCTGCAGACCTGAAGCCGCAGCCCCTATCTTTTTCTTCTTTCTCCTGATTGTCTAGCCTCAGCCCTGCAGGCGAACACCCATATCTTCCTTATTTCTCTGCTGTTCTCTCTTCCCCTCCCTCCCTGTCCAGCCACCCTGAATGCCAACATCCAACGACTCCCTCCTCCTCCTCCTTATCTTCTTTCTGACAACACCCCTGTCTTTATTTCATTCTCGCCATCTTGAGTAATTTGCCAACAATAGCCTTGCCTCCATCTTGTCTGGTTCTTAAACCCCTTCAGCTATTGGCGCTATTCCTTCAGCTGCTCCATCTTTTTCTCTGTGAGACATTTTTCCCCTCCAGCCAATGCTGTTTCCCTATTATGATGTCCCTCTCAATTTTAACATTTATATCCAGAGTGAGAGATCCATTTGGAAGTTGCCTACTCTTCCAAGGTGGCAATGAAGGACATTTTGTCCTTGGTGGTACAGTTCATTGTCTGGAAACCTTTGTGTCTCATCCAATGCTTATTTTTCAGGCCAAAATTGGTCATGTTCTCCAGAGTTATTGACCAGCAAATGTTAATGATAATTATTTAAACCAAAGGGAAGGATCAGAGAGAAGGGATATTTATGTATCAGGGAATACTTGCACCACTGTTTCTTATTTCACACACTTAGCGGCATCAGCACTTAAACTGAGTACTGCGATGATCAGTGAGGACCTTTCTTACTTGCACGACTTACTTTGTCCATGCCTCCTCTTCCAGATTTCTGAACTCATAAGCCATCTTATTCCTCTTTATATAGTGACAATGTGACTTCCTTTGTGTCATTTATTGGCCACTGTAGCTCAAGGGGAATAGGACACTCGTGGCAGAGGGCAGGCTGTACCAGACACTTGAGTGAGTGGAGGCAACTTCTGCCCATGCTATTGCAATTTCAACTTTGGAAGTCTTAAACAACACCACCTAATCCTCTGTTTCTCACTTTCTTTACTTTTTTTCCCTGAAAACAAATTTATTTAACTTTTATTTCTAACTTAAATGTATTTTACACTTTAATAATAGCTTCTACTCATCTTCTTTGCTCTGCCTCTATTTTCCTCACCTTTTCTCCATCCCCTCCTCTTTTTCCTTCTTCTCGTCTGGTCAAACCCTCATGTTATAACCTCTACTCTCTTCCTACTTCATCTTTTCTCTCTCACCCTCTTTCTAAGCCCTCCTACCCTTCTGGCCAGTAGCTCCTCTCCTGATCTTTCTTTTCTGTTTCTCCTTCTGATAAACTGGGTAAGTATTTTCACACAAACCTCGATGTTTGAATTAAAAAGGCTCAATGGAGGCTTCAAAACATGATACATTTTCCTCAGTATCACAAAACATGTTTTCATAACCACTTTAAACAGAAAGTGTTTTGTTGATGAGATAATTAAGCACTAAGTGGAAAAGCATTGTCATCTGACAGGTTTGGGTGTCCTGGTGGCTCTATCCTCTGTTCATATATAGACAGACATTATCTCCCCCATCACTTGTCAGGGGTCTAGGGTGGAAGAGAAGGAGAACCCAGATGCAGACTGCTTTAGACAAGAAGTGGAAGGTTTATTAAATGTCCAGGCAGGTAAAATCCAGAAGGACAAGACAGACAGAATCCAAAAACAGATAAAATCCAGGAGCCCACAGGCAAAATCCAACATGAAATGGAAAACAACGGACAAACTGACACAGAGACAGCAAAACACACAGACTAAATACACTCAAGGGAAGGGGAGACAACGAGACACAGGTGCACAACTAGATACAGGTGAAAACAATCAGGGAATAGGGGACAGGACCAATACCGATAGAGGCAACAGACAAATACAAAGCAAAACAGGAAGTAACCAAACCAAAACCCCAAAACACAAACCGAACAACCAATTTCAAAATAAGACAAGAACACACAGAACCAAAACTTAAGACAGACATCCTCAAAATAACAGAACTAATACCAAAACCATGACATCAGTCTTGTTTTTTTACCATTTTGATCTCTCGCAATTATCCAATAATCTGTCCATCTATCCAGTTGCTGTTCTCCAGTAATCTATCCATCTATCCAATCCAAAAATGACAAAGAGACCCAAAGAAGATAAAAATTAACCCTCCAATTATCCCACCATAGTCTCTCATTCAGCTTTTAAACCTTTTTTCATAAAACAAGAGAAAAATGTACCATTTAGAATAAAATTCCATTAGTTTTTTCTACTTTAAGACATCTTCTGGTAATGTGTGTTAATTTCTTGAGACAACACAAATTAAGACAATTAAATCTGAATCAGCTTTATTGCCAACTAGGTTTACACATACAAGGAATTTGCTTGTATTTCTGAATCACTGAATTAGCACAGTCCGCCCTGCTACGAGTTGGCCATTGTCCAGGGTGTACCCCGCCTAAGGCCTGAAGTCACTGGGATAGGCTCCAGTCACCCGCGACCCCCAACGGGAACAAGCGATAGAAAATTACTGACTGAATTAGCACAGAAAAAAGGAGCTGCAATTGTACAAAAGCCTTAAAGCAGTCATTTGTACTGATGACAGGTAAAGTTATCTCAATCTACTGGCAGATTTTATTTGTACTTATACATGTTATATAATTACATTTTCTGACTCAAAAATATATATTCACTTGTTGAGATGTGTTGAAAAACGCTGAAGATGGTTTATCTATTGTAGCATTTCACACCAATTTACAGTTATATTTATCACATAATTTAAGGGTTGCTGTGGCTTGGTGGAAGAGTGGGTCGTCCCCCAATCGGCAGATCAGCGGTTTGATCCTGGCATCCCCCAGCCCATGTGTTGAAGGGCCCTTGAGCAAGCTACTGAACCCCCACGCCTTCAGTGTGTGAGTGTGTGTGAATAATTAGTTTACTTTGTACTGATGGGTGGTTAGCTCCTACCATCAGTGGGTGAATGTGCCCAGGACATCTATTGCTTGTATGTCCGTCATAGGAGAGGGATCCCTCCTCTATCCCTCCTAAGGTTTCTATTATTTTTTTCCCCTTTTAAAACGGTTTCTTTTGGGTAGTTTTTGCTTATTCAAATCGAGGGTCTAAGGACAGATCCTTAGACCCTCGATTTGAATAAGCAAAAACTTCCCAAAAGGACAGATCCTTAGACCATCGATTTGAATAAGCAAAAACTACCCAAAAGAAACCGTTTTAAAAGGGGAAAAAAATAATAGAAACCTTAGGAAGGATAGAGGAGGGATCCCTCTCCTATGACGGACATACAAGCAATAGATGTCCTGTGTACAGAATAGATTCACAACAGAAGATCAACTCTTCTTTCTACCTTATACTTTCCTGTTTGCTCCTCTCCCTCCCTCTATTCCTTTCCAGCATGCAAGATTATGACATTGAGATTATGAACTTTCCTTTCTTATCTCTTGAACAGTGACTCTTTCACACAAAGATGAAAATAGATGACGAAAATGCCTGAAAATACCTCAATGTCTCAAAAACGTAATCCAATATGTGAGTCAAAAACTAAAAAAATATGTGTTATTGTCTAATGGTCCAGCTCTGCTTCTCCCTCCTTGTTGTTTTCTCATCTTCCTGGTGTTTCTTGTTGGTCCTCTCTCTCTCTGAATGTATTTGGAACCACCTACTGTATACTACTACTATCTGTAACGAACACATTGTTACATTTGTCCTACTAACGTTACCCATAACAAAGCCATAACGTTTAAGTTAAGCCTGCTAAGCTAACATTTGATCTCATGCAGACAGTAGCGTTAACCTTAGTTAGCTGTCAATAAGAAAACAACACAACATACACAACTTAAATCTAACGTCGTTATATTTTTTGTTATTAGGGACAAAGCAGTTATATTCCTCCTTGTCCACTACTGACGCGAGATGACCGGTTGTTGAGACTGCCTTATTAAATAAATAATTAATAATTAAATAACCATTGTTGTGCTTTGCATTGTGGGACACAGTATGCAAGATAGATGCATACTGGAGGTTTTTTCCAAATCAGTTGTTGGGCCTTGCCTAGCTTAGCCTAGACTACCATGTAGAGGAGACAGAAGACTGAGGCCTGTTGTCAAGGAACAGCCTCAACTCCAGGCCTGACTAAGAGACAAACACTTACATGCAGCTTTATTTTACACCAAGGCCAAAGCCAAAGTGAGATCCCAGTTGGACCCAAACAATGGACTGTTATTGGCCGAGCTGCGCAGGATGGCGCATGAAACCCTGGCGCACTACTAGGACATCACTGAGTTTATAAAACCCGGCTACACTTCCTTCTTCATCTTTTCCAGTGCGATTTCACCACAGTAACTCCCGTTACCTCAAGAAGACGCTTTTCAAGTGAACTTTAATTACCCTAGGAAAGACAATTCTCCACTCGCTGGTCGAGCTAACAGACTTCCAGTGTTTGTTGAAACACTTTTTGGATCTTCAGGCGTATATTCCACAAGAAGGAAGCGACGCGACCTGATCGCCACTTCACGGAAGAGCCAGAAGGCCACAGAGCCCCACCTTCCCGACACCGACTGTTGTACTCCCTCGCAGCCATACAGTAACAGTAATGTGTTCATCACCACTGATGTGTGTGAAGATACTAATCGCCAAGAGTGCAGCACTGGTTCACAATTGAATGCAGAAAAATCTGAGAATTCTTCATGTGCAGATACAAGCTCAGACTTACAAACACAGAGAGCGAACAGAGGTTAACATCCTAATTCATTAAAAATACACATCAAAGACTCGTGCCTGCATATACCTGTTCTTGACGACACACACACACACACACACACACATAGAGTAAACCGGAGGACACTGGCGTGAATCCCTGATAATGCAACCAAATTTTGAGGCCAGTTGCCGTGGTTACCAAGGCTGAGGCACGAAAACGAACGAAAGGTGATTGACAGGGCTGTTGATCACCGTGGTAACGGTCGAGCAGCATGCAGACACACACACTCTGAAGCTGTGGTGTAGCAATTCTAAGTTATTTTAGTCTGCAAACTCTCCTTTGTCACCCCAAAATATTTGAGCAAGTAGTTCCAACTTTTCATGTATCACACTCATTAACACAAACACACACATACTGGCTGAGTATCTGAACACACTACCTCTTGAATGAAGCCTTCTGTGGCAGAGCTACTGTTGTTGATGTGACCAGTGGTTGAGGCCTGTCTGATGTGATTAGTTTAACTGTGCATGTAATGTGTTTGTCATATACTCACGCAGCTGGTCAAAGTGTGTCTGTAGGCCATCTGGTCCTGGGACTGAACACACCATACGAGCCTTCTGGAAGGTACTCCACTTATTGACTAAACTCCTTTGGCCTCCGATGTCATTCTACACAAAATGGTTTTTTTTTAAGTAAAAAAATATCATTCTGCATTAGGTCAATCATCAATCATTGTTCTCTCTTATCCTCACAAACACACCCTACTTCAAAGAAATTCAAAAAATGCAAAAAGATAAATGAGTTTTTTATTCCTAAAAATATTTTATGTGAACCTCAGGATGACTAGTTACCTTGTGGAAGCGA
This sequence comes from Coreoperca whiteheadi, assembly GCA_011952105.1. Taxonomy (NCBI): domain Eukaryota; kingdom Metazoa; phylum Chordata; class Actinopteri; order Centrarchiformes; family Sinipercidae; genus Coreoperca; species Coreoperca whiteheadi. The sequence continues at coordinate 9,487,131 of CM022479.1, read as the reverse complement.
ATGGTGATCCAAATTAAGAATATAGAATATAAAGTTTATTATAAAGATACAAAATTGATTAATTGATTGATTAATCAATCAGCTCTAAAATATGTTTACTGACTGGTTTTCCAAATTTTGTTAAACACATTAACACAGTTATGCATGTTTACACATAGCCACGTAAAGAGGCATACAGTACAAACATTCACAGTGTATCACAGAGGAGCAGAAGACACAGTGAAGACACAGTGATAGTGACAAACATAAACAGTCCCCTATACACAGACTTCAAAATCTGATCTCACATAGTTGCTTTTTACATAAACACACACCTCAGCAGGCACAGACACACACACTGACAGTACATACATACTCTACCTGTTCAGGCAAAAACATGTTTACATAAACTTCAAGCAGATAGTTTCTGATATAAGCACACAAACACACAAACCTTGTCTTTATCTTTCTCTAAAAAACACACTCCATACCTTGCACACACATGCCACTCTGGAGTAGAGCACCTTCCCAGCTGCCTCCTCTGCCTCCTGAGCACGTTCAGAGAAGAACACATAGACCTTATCATCTTCTGGGTTATCAGTTTCAGACAGCGGCGCTACCCGCACAAACTGGGCATCTGGAGAGAAAGAGACAGAGAGAGAGAAAGAGAGGTAAATTATAGATCAACTGTAACGCAATCCACATCTGTTTATATGCATGTAATATGCATGAAAGTGTGTACAAGGAATACAGAGAGCAAAGAGTCAATAGAGGTACAACTGAGTACCTACAGCGAAGAGAGTCAACATGTATCTTGTTATCAGCAGCAGACGTCAACATGCTGGCCTGATAAAATACTAGTATGGAGTTAGATCAGTCTCAAACGCGTTCATATGATTGCTGAAAAGTAAATCATCCCCCACTTTGGGTGCATTCCTGTGATTGGCTGAAAGAGGGAGACATGATTGGCTACAGATAATTCCCTGTTGAAAAAATGCATTTGTAGGTGGAGACACGTCAGCGGAGTTTCAAAAACCCACACACAAATGCTGTGAAGTTCATAAACCACAAGCAGTTGTAAATCAAGAAATATTTGTGTGTACATCCGATATACATTTGTGAATTTGTGTGCATTTATCCTTTTTGAGACTGATCTAGCTTCATGTACTAGGGCTGGGACAATTCATTGATGTAATCAACGTCATTGATTACTTTGATTATGAAGTGTATATATATATTTATACTAGGGCTGTCAAAATTAACGCGTTAATGCAAATTCATTTTAACGGCACTAATTTTATTAACGCGCAAATAACACAGCGCACATTTTCTGTTTGATCCGTGGCCTAGCCCGTAGTTGGAGAAATCGAAAGCAGCCACAGACGTAAAGGATGCAGCAGCAAACGGAAATGGGGGAAAAAAAGGGCTAACATTAACATTACTTTTCTGAAACAAGTGACGTTATGTAGCCTACATAAGCTATCATTCTTTCTGTTTAACTTTTATTAGACTCCAGGTCAAAATAAAAGAAAAGGCCGTTTTTACACTGAGCACGTTTGCTGCAGTCAAAGTTCGAGCATGATAGTTTCTTGGTTTCCCTGCAGCGCTGGTCAACTCCATTCTGTTGAACCCTGTTGAATTTGTGTGCATCTTACATAATCACAAACATCCACAAGGTATGATAGAAAACAGAAAGCGGGTCAATATATTGGATGAAGGGAGCTTTTTGTTGCATTCTTGTAAAAGGACTCTGAGGAGGCATGAATACAGTGCAAGCTCGCTCTCGCTCATATGCAAGGTTAATCATTAACACCATCACCACTCATGTGTTTTATTGAACTATACATTACAATCGGCTCAAACGAATGTGCAGGTTACTTTTCTGAACAACAGCGCTTCCGAGTCTGTGTTTCTCACACTGTTCACAGCACAGTTCGAGTGCAACCTAACTCAGAGCACCTCCTCCAGGTAGTCTCGGGTTCGGTACCCTGGTGCGCTGCTAGGTCCACATGACAGCTTTCACATGACCAGTTTTTCATGCGAACTGTATTCCGTTCTGAACTAAACTACCTGTGATGTTTTCTTCCAAGCCCAATGGAAGGCTGGAGTAAGTGCCGGAACAGGGGCGTGGCTGCGGAGACCTTTCTGGTCAGCACAGCTGGGCGCGATCACTCCATCAGGCACCAGGGTATTTAGAGCTCCTCTTCACATCCTGGCGCTGCCAGATCGTCCGTTTGCCGTGCGGTAACCTCGACAGTGCCTCATTGTAATTAATTAGAATTCGTGAACTTTGTGATTGTGAATACTCACCAAGCTCTCTGTGTCCAGGGCCGTCCCAACACTCAGCCGCGCCTTGCCTGCTTCATCCGCGGGATCTCCGCCTGCTGTTCTCCGCACCTCGCCCCAATTATCTCGCCCTCGCCCCGACCTTGCTCTCCCCTGCGGATCTCCTCCGTACCCGGCTCCAGTTATTCGGCCCCCCCGCCTTGATTTCCCTGCCCCTCCAATAAAGCTCAAGTTTGTCCTATTTCCAGTCCGCATCTGAGTCCTCTCTTCCAGTAGTTCATAACAGAACGATCTGGCCAAACGAATAGACTCCGCGGACGCGGCCGAGGACGCCCACGCCCTTCCCGCAGTGCTCGCGGAACAGGGAGCCCGACTCGGACAACATGAGAAGCTTCTGCGTGCTCTGTCTGAGCAAAATCAGTTCTTGCTAAACCAGCTAGCGCAAGTGACGGCACAGCTGACTCAGCTCACCTCTTCCCCAGCGCCCACTCCACCGCCCGCCGCGCCGTCGTCACCACCTACCAGCCGCGGAGCGCCAGCCCCGCCCCGGGAGTCCCACGCCGTTGACCCCTCGCCGTTTTCTGGGGATCTGGGAGGGTGCCGTGGGTTCCTTCTGCAGTGTTCGGTGGTTTTCCAGCAGCGGGCTCTGACCTTCCCCGACGACCCAAGTAAGGTCTTCTATGTGTTGGGGTTGCTGAGAGGTCGGGCTCTGGCTTGGGCGGAGGCGGTCAACACCAGTCAGCCCCTATCCATGCTCTCCTATGAGAGGTTTACCTCAATGCTGAGCCATGTCTTTGACCACCCGGACCACCGGGGCAACGCCGCCTCCAGACTGCTAACCACTCGACAGGGAGCCCGGAGTGTGGCGGAATATTCCGTTGAGTTCCACACCCTGGCGGCGGAGACGGGGTGGAACGAGGAAGCCCTGATGAGCGCCTTTCAGAATGGGTTGAACGAGAATCTCAAGAATGAGTTAGCTGTGCGTGAGGAGCCCTCAGATCTAGGCGCTCTTGTCTCCCTAGCCATCCGTGTGGACAATCGGTTACGGGAGCGCCGCCGAGCAAAGGCAGGGCCCCGCACTTCACCGTCTCCATCCTCGCAGCCGCCGCTGGGACCCTCCTCAAACCCGTCTACAACCCCGTCCCATAACCCCCCAACGGGGCCCGGGGCAGCATCAGGTCATCTACCCGCTGAAGAACCCATGCAGTTGGGGCAGACTCATCTGACGGCCACGGAGCGGGCCCGACGCCGGACGGCAGGTGAGTGCCTCTACTGCAGCAGTCCCGATCACCACATTGCGGCCTGTCCGGTGCGCCCAAAAGGGGACGCTCACCGCTAACGGTGGGGATAGCGGTGAGCCAGAAAGATCTTACTCCTTCACCCCAACAACGCACCTCCCTGCCGGCCATGCTTTGCTTTCACCAGACTACGGCAACACTACCGGCGTTAATTGATTCCGGGGCAGATGACAACTTCATGGACCTGAACTGCGCCGAGAGGCTGGGGGTCCCAACCCAACCACTAGAGACCCCGCTGGTAGCCAATGCGCTGGATAGTCGCCTCCTAGCCCGGGTTACCCACCGCACCGGGTCGATGTCATTGCGGGTGGCGGGGAACCACCATGAGGAGATCACCTTCCACCTCATTCCGTCGCCCCGGGCCCCTTTGGTGCTTGGGCACCTGTGGCTGGTGCAACATAACCCTCATGTTAATTGGGAGAAAGGGGAGATCTGGGGCTGGAGCCCATCGTGCCACGCTACCTGCCTAAGATCAGCGCTCTCACCTTCTCCGGGGCCGGCCTTCCCCCCGCAACATCAAGTCCCAGACCTCTCCAAGGTTCCCCCCGCGTACCATGACTTGGGGGAGGTTTTCTGTAAAGATCATGCTGGCTCCTTGCCCCCCCACCGCCCGTATGACTGTGCCATCGACCTCCTTCCGGGTGCCTCATTGCCAGTAAGTCGATTGTTCAGCCTGTCCAAACCCGAGCGTGACGCAATGGAGAAATACATCATGGAGTCCCAGGCAGCGGGACTCATCCGCCCTTCCACTTCCCCCCTAGGGACCGGTTTTTTCTTTGTGGAGAAGAAGGACAAGACGCTACGCCCGTGCATTGACTTCCGCGGGCTGAATAACATCACCGTCAAGAACCGCTATCCCCTTCCCCTCCTGAACTCGGCCTTCGAGCTACTCCACGGGGCCACCGTCTTCACCAACCTGGACTTGCGAAACGCATACCATCTGGTGCGAATCCGGGAGGGTGATGAGTGGAAGACAACTTTTAATACCCCGCTGGGGCATTTTGAGTATCTAGTCATGCCGTTCGGGCTGACTAATGCCCCAGCCACCTTCCAGGCACTGATTAACGACGTGCTCAGGGACTTCCTAAATAGGTTCGTCTTTGTCTACCTAGACGACATCTTGATCTTCTCTAAGTCCCTGCCGGAACACGTCCAGCACGTCCGCCGAGTCCTCTCCCGGTTATTGGAGAATCGGCTATTTGTCAAGGCTGAGAAATGCGAATTTCACGTCCAGATGGTCTCTTTTCTGGGCTTCATCTTAGAGGGCGGCCGGATGAAGCCCGACCCTGCCAAAGTCCGGGCGGTAGAGGATTGGCCTACCCCTACCAGCCGCAAACAGCTCCAACGTTTCTTGGGGTTCGCCAATTTCTACCGCCGGTTCATCCGCAATTATAGTGATCTCGCCGCACCCCTAACCAAACTTACGTCCCCGCTCCAATCATTCCTGTGGTCACCCGCAGCCGCCGGAGCCTTCCGGAGACTGAAGGAGCGATTCACTACGGCCCCAGTACTCGTCCAACCCGACCCTGCCCGGCAGTTTGTGATCGAAGTGGACGCCTCGGACTCAGGGGTAGGGGCAGTCTTGTCTCAGAACACGGGACCCCGGCTCAGCCTACACCCGTGTGCCTTCTTCTCCCGGCGCCTCACGACGGCCGAACGCAATTACGATGTGGGCAACCGCGAATTGCTGGCCGTAAAGCTGGCCCTAGAGGAGTGGAGGCATTGGCTGGAGGGGGCGGAACAACCATTCGTCGTCTGGACCGACGATAAGAATCTGGCCTACATCCAGTCGGCCAAACGACTTAACTCACGGCAAGCGCGGTGGGCGTTGTTCTTTAACGCTTCCACTTTACCATAACCTATCGCCCGGGATCCCGAAACACCAAGCCGGACGCCCTGTCTCGTATTCACGCCCCTACCGACCTCCCGTCCACTCCAGAGACGATTCTCCCACCTGCCCGCATCGTGGCAGCCTTAACCTGGGAGATCGAGGACGTTGTCAAAAGGGCCCAATGTGACCAGCCCGACCCAGGTGGGGGACCTCGAGGTTGCCTGTTTGTACCGGAAAACGTACGGCCACGGGTCCTAAACTGGATACACTCATCCCGCTTTTCCTGCCACCCTGGGGTCAGCCGCACTTACAGTCTCATGAGGAGGCGGTTCTGGTGGCCCAGCATGAGAAGAGACACCCAGGAGTTCATGGCCGCCTGCACCATCTGTGCCCGTGGAAAGGCCTCGCATCGCCCACCTGCTGGTCTGCTTCACCCTCTCCCCATCCCCAGCCGGCCCTGGTCGCATATCGCCGTGGACTTTGTGACCGGGCTTCCGCCTTCCCAGGGTAAGTCGGTCATCCTGACGACGGTGGACCGCTTCTCCAAGGCTGCTCATTTTACAGCCCTACCGAAGCTTCCAGCACGTATTCCGGCTGCACGGGATACCCACGGACATCGTGTCTGACCGGGGTCCCCAATTCGTTTCCCACGTCTGGAAGGAGTTTTGTAAGGCGCTAGGGGCAACAGTCAGCCTTTCTTCCGGGAACCATCCACAATCCAATGGACAAACCGAAAGGGCAAATCAAGACCTGGAATCAGCTCTACGTTGCGTCGTAGCCAATAACCCCGCCTCCTGGAGCACATACCTGCCATGGGTGGAGGATGCCCATAACTCTCTTGTTAACGCCGCTACCGGGCGATCCCCGTTCGAGGTCTCTATGGGGTACTAACCCCCACTATTTCCATCGCAGGAGAAGGAGATTGCTGTTCCGTCGTTAAACACCCACCTACGGCGCTGTCAGAGAGTCTGGGCCAGTACCCGGGCTGCCCTCCGTCGCACGTCAGAGGCTAATCGTCGGATTGCTGACCGCCAGCGCATCCCGGCTCCGAACTACCAGCCGGGCCAACAGGTTTGGCTGTCCACTAAGGACATGCTCCTAAAAGGGGAATCCAAGAAGCTCGCGCCCTGGTTTATTGGGCCGTTTAAGATATCCCGCATAATCAACCCGGTCACCGTCAGATTAAAACTGCCAAGGACACTCAGGATCCATCCATCTTTCCACGTTTCTCAGCTTAAGCCAGTCCACTCCAGTCCTCTGTGCCCCCCTGCTGATCCCCCCCCACCTCCCCGCCTCATCGACAGCCATCCGGCGTATACTGTTCGGCGCCTTCTGGACGTCCGCCGGTGGGGCCGGGGTCTGCAGTACCTGGTGGATTGGGAGGGGTATGGTCCCGAGGAGCGGTCGTGGGTTCCCCGCTCCCGCATCCTGGATCCGACCATGGTTCGGGAGTTCCACCGCGCCTATCCCGACAAGCCGGGTGGGTCGCCGGGAGGCTCCCCTTGAGGGGGGGGTACTGTGATGTTTTCTTCCAAGCCCAATGGAAGGCTGGAGTAAGTGCCGGAACAGGGGCGTGGCTGCAGAGAACTTTCTGGTCAGCACAGCTGGGCGCGATCACTCCATCAGGCGCCAGGTTATTTAGAGCTCCTCTTCACATCCTGGCGCTGCCAGATCGTCCGTTTGCCGTGCGGTAACCTCGACAGTGCCTCATTGTAATTAATTAGAATTTGTGAACTGTGATTGTGAATACTCACCAAGCTCTCTGTGTCCAGGGCCGTCCCAACACTCAGCCGCGCCTTGCCTGCTTCATCCGCGGGATCTCCGCCTGCTGTTCTCCGCACCTCGCCCCAATTATCTCGCCCTCGCCCCGACCTTGCTCTCCCCTACGGATCTCCTCCGTACCCGGCTCCAGTTATTCGGCCCCCCCACCTTGATTTCCCTGCTCCTCCAATAAAGCTCAAGTTTGTCCTATTTCCAGTCCGCATCTGAGTCCTCTCTTCCAGTAGTTCATAACACTACCAGTGTAAAAACTGCCTTTATTTATATTAAAATGAGAGAAATCATTGCTTATTCTGAATTTTACGCTTAGGCTTAAGAGATATGAACATGTATGACCTTTGATACATGTCTAGTCTTCATGCTCTGATGGTTTCACTAATAATAAACGTACATTTGCATAAAGCATGCATATTTGTCCATACCCATGTTGATTAGAGTATTGAAAACTTGAAAAATATAAATTTAAGGTACATTTAACTGACATTTGATAGAAATGTGTGATTAAATTGTGATATACACACACACTTCCATACAGTTAGTATGTTAGAACAGTTAGTTATATAATTGCCCTTACCCTGCAGCCAGGTGGAGTCGTACTGCTCGGTGCGGATGACATGACGGCTGCCAAGACTACGGAAGAAGGCGGAGTCCCGGCTCATGAAGTCTGAGGTGATCCCAGCATACAGCTCTCCATCTACACAAATTTACAAAAGGTTTAGGTATTCTTCAGTAAGACAGAATTGAAAATAATGTTTTTGAGAGTTATAGGTTTATTCCAACAAATTCTCTCAATGGTTCATCCTAAGATATCTGATGAAGAGTAACTTTTCATGTGACTTCCAAGGAAAACTCAAGATACAAAACATAGTGTAACAAATGTACACATTTTCTGTGACAAGTTGGTTAGGGTTAAGTTGGTACATTTAAGTTTTAGTTATGGTTTAAGTAAGTTTTAGTTCATCTGATTCATATAATATCTTAAAAAATAATTTGCAATTACAAACTTCATATTAACATATTTTTGTGGCTTTCTTAACAGATCATAAGTGTAACAGCATGTCTACACAGGAGGCATTTCAGCCATGTTTTTTGCAGGCGTCTTACAGAACAGATAGGCAACTACTTTAAGCTGTCTACATGTCTATTTTCTTCCAATCTACACATGTAACTACAGCAATTGTGTGTTGGGCTCTGAGCGCTGCCAAAGGGCAAGTGACCTACATTCAATACTGTGCCCAAACGCATCTTGTCTAGACACAGAAGGAGCACTGAAGCTGCTGCTTTGCTAACAGGCTGCTCACTCTATGCCTCATGTGTAGACACACTGTAAGTATGTTTTACTCCTACAAACCTCCCATATTGCAAACAACATTCTTTTGCAGCCTATAGAAATTGTGTTTAGATGGTTTTGTACAAAAAAGCATGCAATCTCTCAAATGAATCATAATATTAACAGTCAGTGATGTGCAGATTTTTCTGCAGAGCATGTCATACAGTGCTGCAACAACAAACCCATATTTTTTGTTTAGTTGTTTGTTTGATTAATTTGTATTTTGCTCAGGCAAAACAGGTCATCCACACTTAGCTAAAACCTCACAGACAAGTTGTAGCTTTGTCAAGGTTTTCTTCAGCTTCTGCCCAAACTTGAAAGCGGCCTGGTAACTTCAAAGGACGCACAGGGACAACTCACTCTTCTTTTCCTCTTTTTATTTTCAATCCACTTCCATGTTTACCATGATTGAAGGGGCACCAAGTTGATGTTGGTGCAATCAATTAGATTTGGCTATCAAGATTATCCAGGATAATTATAAATAATGACTTTAATTAATAAAGACCTCAGGGCACCAACTTTTGACTAAAAGGAAAGGATAGCCAATGAATTGTGTGAGTCTCATAAACTACACTAAACTATCAATTTGAAACTCAGATTATTAATAAAATGAATAACTATTACCCAAAATTACCTATTTACCTAAATTAATAGCTAGTAGGTGAAGGATTTGGAATTCAACATTCACTCTTCTGAGACACTAAAGAGACCAGCATAAATAAACACAAGCATTTATTTAAAAGGATAAACAAAGCAAAAATACACAATATGAGGACTTACTCTAAATATACTAGCTACAGACAAAAGTGTGCATGCTTGCGTGCGTGTGTGTCCAACATGGCTACTTGGACATAAAATGGGTCAAACTAAAGAAAGCTAATTCAAAATGGTGCTAAGGCCTTATCGGTGAAAGTGTGACTCTCCTAAAGTCACATTAGCACATCAAGTGCTAATCACATCAAGTGGCAGTGAAGCTAAGTAGTAGCTGCATGGCTAGACAATGGGAAATGTTAAGATGGTGGTAAGGCCATGTAAGGATGGTTCAGGACTCACCTGAGCCGGCCCTAACTCTAAGCTTTATCAAAGAGGAAAGTCTTAAGCCTACTCTTAAATGTGCAGATGGTGTCCGCTTCCCGAACCCAAACTGGGATCTGATTCTACAGGAGAGCAGCATCATAGCTGAAGTTTCTGGCTCCCATTCTACTTTTGGAGACTCTAGGAACCACAAGTAACCCTGCATTCTGAGAGTGCAGTGTTCTAGTGGGGTAGTAAGATACTATGAGCTCTTTAAGATATAATAGGGCCAGACCATTAAGAGCTTTGTAGGTAAGGATGGGGTTTTTAAATTCTATTTACAGGGAGCCAGGGCAGAGAAGCTAAAATCGAAGAAATATGATCTCTTTTCCTAGTTCCTGTCAGTGCACGTGCCGCAGCATTGTGAATCAACTGGAGAGTCCTAAGAGACTTATTTGAGCAGCCTGATAATAAGGAATTGCAGTAATACAAGTAACAAATGCATGGACTAGTTTTTCTCCATCATTTTGAGTCAGGATGTGCGAAGATAACTCTGAGGTTCCTTACGGTGGTGCTGTAGGCCAGGGCAATGCTATCTAGAGTAACTATATCTTAAGATAATATTTTTCGGAGGTGTCTGGAGACAAGTTCAATAACTTCACATTTGTCAGAGTTTAACATCAGAAAATTGCACGTCATCCAGGTTTTTATGTCCTTAAGGCATGCTTGAAGTTTAGCTAACTGATTCGGTTTATCTGATAGATATAGGGTTTCATCCACATAACAATGAACGTTTATGGAGTGTTTCCTAATAACGTGACCTAAAGGAAGCACATATAAGGTGAATAGAACTGGTCTAAGTACAGAATCTTGAGGAACTCTGTGACTAACCTTGGCTTGCATAGAGGATTCATAGTTAACATGTACGGACAAGCAGTGGCCTCCAATCCACTCCTGTTACTGGGAAGAGAGGTTGGGTCTTCAATCCAAGGATATTTTGTGTCCCCGTGGGCATCAGCAACTGTACTCTTTGTCTTAGCCTGAATCTTTCGTGCCTTGATGATCTCTTCATACTTCACTGCGGCTCATGGAGCAAGCAAAGTGTGTTTCATACTCAACATCAAAATTTACCTAGATGAGTGAGTGTGTGTGTGTATACGTGTGCCGTGCATGAGGAAGAGTGACGCCTCAGTCAGACCAGTTGCTTCATTGCAGTTTGGTACGGCAGAAATACATACATTCATTTTCAATAGAACGCCGCTCGAAAAACACATCACACAACATCACGTCCCGGTGTATACAGTGAATGCATGCTGAAATCATTGTTGTGTGGCTACATAAAAGTTTAAGCATATGTGATGCATTGCTGCGATTGGTCTGACTGGCGCGTGAGAGAGAGACGAGGGTGCATGCGCGTGCTAAACATCATATCTAGTCAAACTGCATCATGACATCGCTACAAATACAGTATGGGATTAAAATCAGCGAACATCAATGGCTTAGGCTATGTTACCTTGTTTCAGCGACGCTTGGTAAAATGTGAATGTAATGATCCCAAACTTAGACATTCTCTGCCGTTAATGGACATCTTTACTCTCCGCCATCGCGCCAACTAAATTAAAAATGTATCACGCGCTATGTTGTGCAGTCCGTGTGAATGAGATCCCTGCGCATGCGCGTCATAGAAATTTAACGTGGCTTCGAGGCAAGCGTTTTTGCCTCGAGGAATTTTTAGAATCGAGGTAATCGAGTAACTCAGTGAATCGTTTCAGCCCTACAGTACATCGCACATTCAAAAGCCATGCCCATTTCTGCCCATAATATTTTTCGCAAGATTGCGAAATATGTAAAACCTACTTCTTCGACCTCCTGCTAGGATGTGAGTCTGAGCTGCACAAAATCTGCATGTGGAATCTATGGACCCTCATGAATTTGATGTGTGAAAAAGTTTTGCCTCACTACAACCAATGGTCACTTCAGAAGTCTTGTTATTATATATTTTGCAAAATATGAAGCAAATCAATTAACATCTTTATGTCCACATAGGTCTGTCCGATTAACACGAAACTTGGCTCAGTAGTTTCTAAGGCTCTGTGCAAAATGTGGTGCCAGCCAGCCACTAGGTGGCTTTTATTGAAAAATCCTAAAATATGTAAACATACTTTTTCTAACTCCTCCTACGCCATGAGTCTGATCTGCATGCAACTGTGCACATAGAATCTATGGATAATCATGATCAAAAAGTTAAATTTTGATACACCAAACAATGTACATGCATAAATCAAAAACTTCCTGTGGGTTGCAGTCAAAATAGGAAGTGATGTCATATCTCCACGTAGCTCTGTCCGATTAACACGACACTTGGGCTAGTAGTTTCCCACCCCCAACTTAGGCTCTGTGCAAACTTTGGTGCCAATGGGCCACTAAGTGGCACATTTGTTGCAAAATCATAAAATATGCTATTATTTTTCCACACTACTGGTACTGAATGTTTTCCAATATCTGTTGTGTGTGTGGTACTGCAGGTCTGAATTGCATAGTCTCCACGGGCCGCCAGGTGCGACTTTCACTGCTTGCAGATCTAGTTATTATTAGTCTTATTAGGGCCCGAGCAGCGACTGTGCAGCAACTGGTGTGAGTTCCCTATTGAAACTGCTGGAATTATTATTATTTATCCAAATGAATCACATTTCTGAGAGGCTAAAGGCTCTAGAAAACTCTTATCAAAACTTTTCAAATAATTCAAAAGTGGTGAAAATTAACATCTGATATGGATCTTGGACATAGGTGTGGCAAAATGGCCTGCTAGCACCCTCAGCAGAGCAGCCCCTGTGGCACGTTTCACCTAGATGTACAAAATTCAGGAGGCACACGTATCATGAAAGGATGTAAATAGAAGCTGCAGGATCCATATAAAACCCAACAGGAAGTCAGCCATTTTGAATATAGGTGTCATTTTTGGTAGTGTACAAGTTCGTAGTAACTTTACTACGAACCCCTCCTACAGAATTTGAATTGTGAGTTTTCATTGATCGATATTTCCGTGGCATGACTTCCAACTTCAATGTTTTGCCATGAAAGAGGAAGTTGTTGTAACTTGAGTGTTAATGCCCTAAACTTCCCATTTTTGATGAAGAGTCTTGACCTGAAAACATCTACGTGCCAAAATTTAGTCATAGTCATAGTGCCACCTACTGGCAACAGGAAATCAAACTCTGTTGCCCTGGCAATGCATTATTCGTCACGAAATAGGATGTTGTTTTTGAGGGGCCAGGGATGCTTTAAAAGTCACAAAACTTGGTACACGCATCAGAAGGGGTATATTTTATTGCCTCGTGGTACGTTTCACCTAGATGTACAAAATTTGGGAGACAGATGTATCATCTCTAGACTTTAAAAAAAAGCTTATTGGAGTCATAACGTAAATCCAACAGGAAGTCAGCCATTCTGAATTTACTCTGCAATTTTAGGATACACAATTTACATAATTTACTTTTTTTTCTGTACTTGAACAAACTCTGCCTAGAGAATTAATCCATTTAACATAAAATGTGAAAAGTTGTTTGAAGTTTGAGTGCTTGACTGTGGCATGGCTTCGAATTTCTATTTTTCGCCATGAAACAGAAAGTTGTTGTAACTTTAGTGGACATGGTCAGATCTGCTCAGATCTGTCAAGACTCCCAGCTGAAGGACATCTACGTGCCAATTAGGAGTTATACTCATTTTGTGACCTACTGCCGACAAGATTCATCATTTGATTTACTGATATTTTCACAGTGTCTAATGTCTAATTAGTGTGCGTTCTATAGCGCCACATAGTGGACACAGGAAGTGACATTTAACATCTTTGTGCTGTTCCAAAACAATTCAGAGCCATGTCAACCAACATCCAGCAACAGAGACGAGGCTGTGGCAACACCCTGACATGCAGGAGGTGTGAGGGCCTTATCATTATTATTTCTAGCATTATTATCATTTTATTAATATTACTCTTACCTAGAATAAAATCTATATAAATAAAAAATTATTGAAACTGAATTGAATTAAATCTTTTTAATCCTCACCTTCAATCTATTGGCAGCTCTGTGTGTGATGTAGTTGGTGTCTGATGCTAAATCTACCAGGGTTCTAATTTTCTTCCCTGCATTGACAGTGACTTCTAATAGCATCAATTTGTAGCTCTTCCACGCAATTTGCATCAGTTCAAACTCATCCTTTCCAACACAGTTGGAAGTTTACATGTAAGTGTATGATGCTGTTTTGATAAAAAACAAGTAAGTTGATTGAAAATGACCTCTCGTGCACACTCTAAAGCGAGAGCCTGGAATCCATTCAAATCAGACAGTCGTCCTTTAAGTGCCTTGACATGAAGAAAGTAAAATACTTATAATAAAAAGTCCCAAACCCACAGTTACGTAAATTGTTTTGCCATCATCAAGGTAACGTGATATGTCACAAAGTGCTGTCCCATTATACCATTTCAGGCCCTTGCAGCCTCTCACACTTACCAGGTGACGTCAACTAAGTCTATAAGGGTTTAGGGTTTTTTGCTTTAGGGTGGAGATTTGGATTGGGCCGGAGATGGAAACTGAAACAATGCCAACAGGAGCATTGGCATTGTTTCTTTGGTTATCTTCAGATGGTTCTATTTTAATGATACATTTTTAAATTTTTTGTTATTTGAGTAGTTTAATTTCAGAGTTTTAACTCAGCACTGTTCCTATAAGTTATAATTCATAGCTTATTTGAATTGTGGTTTTAGGATGTTGATGATCAACTTACCAACGAGAGCAGAGGCTGTTTTCTGGAACGGATCATAGGGACATTTCCCCTTCCCACACTCTGTCTGGCTGTAGGAGAGAATCTGGTGCTCTGACTGGCAATTAAATCAAAGACAGAGGTCACTCAGACAGAGAGGGAGAAAATAAGATGAACAGAAGAAGACAGACAAGAGAGAACATGTTGTTTGGACAGACTGACAGGCTGTGAGTCTTTAATTAATTATTTAATTTATAAATAATTTTATTCACCCACGAATTCAGTCAAATATGCAGAATGACTTTTCCAGCCAGCTGAACTAGCCTGCCATACACACACACAAACACACACAGTGAGTGGCTAATTGACAGTAATTGGGCTAAATTGAGGGATTTTAGTCCAGTCTTACTACTCAGCACCAGCTCCTCTAAGCAGCACATCTGAACCTTTCTGATCTCACACGGCCTTTCATGTGATTAGCTGTTCCTGACACACACACACACACACACACACAAACACAACTGAAAGGCATGCATGCAACCTGGCACAGGGTGAACCCTGGTATATACTTATTTTTCCACCTTAATTTGCAAATAAATTCTTCAAAAATGTGATTTTCTGGATATTTTTTTTTCTCATTCTTTCTCTAATAGTTCTAAGTGTACCTATGATTGCCCCACTGTATACGGGCATAGGGGCAGACACCACATATATTATATTTCAACTGCTGATAGGCCTGTGAACAGGGGCTGGGACTGGGTGTCAGAATTCACACATATGACAGAGGGTGGCAGGAACAGCACCGCTTTTATAAAAAAAAAAAAGTGTGTTCTGCATTCAACTTTGTACTTCATCATTTCATTTATATATTGTATGATCATGTTGGAAAAAGCTTGCCATTAGCTTTCTGGCTAGCTAGCTAAGGAGCTATATCTGTTTGGATGTGATGGGGAGGAAAGGCCAGTTACATTTAAGAAAAAAACTACACCCACTGGGAAATCCTGCACTAATGTTATATTTGGAGGTGCAGTAGGGGAGATGGAAACAAATAATATGTATACCCAATCAAGTTGGCCCCAAGTGCTTTAAAGTTCGCATGAAGTCAAAATTTACATTTAAGTGTTTTTATCACATATGTCTTGTGCTATACGTCACCTATACGTCAGGTTCTGGCCCAACAATAACAAAAATGTCATTAACTGGAAAACGATGAAAAAAATGTTGATGACTCATCTTGTAAAGGGGGGTGTATACTAATTTTGCATCCAATTTTTTTTCTTTCTTATGTTGCCCCCCAGAAACACTCTGCTGGAGCAAAATGTTACTGGGGGCCGGTCCTCACTGATTACTGTACAAAAACACAACTTTATAACTTCATTCACTGATTTAGGTGAAACTGGATGGAGAAAGTATTTTATGGGGAAACACATTTTCAGCGCTATTGGCTACAGCAAACAGCAATCAATATCCACTAAAAGTCTCTCCATATCATCCTGTTTTCACAGGAAACATGTAAATATGCTTACGCAAATATCACTCCGCTAACTGTTTCATGGCGACTTTAATATTAGGCTCTCTGTCAATACTGAGTCCAATCTGATTATATTAAATTAAATGTTGATTGAATATCAAAATTCTATTTAAATATAAATATAATTGATATATAAATAATATTAAATTGCAGTGACGCAATCAGCTTCAGCTGGATGTGTTAAAACAAACCAGGTTACGTAGGTAACCATGGTTCCCTGATTGGGTTTAACGTCAACACGTGACGCACGCCGGTGGAACCGGGGGTATACAGGGAGCCAGCTTCACTGTTTAACGTCAACACGTGACGCACGCCGGTGGAACCGGGGGTATACAGGGAGCCAGCTTCACTGTTGTTGTCAGCCTTCTCATCGACTGAAGCAAGCCACTCACAGGCATGCCGGAAGTATAGCAGCGAGACGCAGCGTCTCGTTCCCTATCAGGGAACCATGGTTACATACGTAACCTGGTACATTCCCTTTCAAGGGAACTTCAACACTGCGTCAGCTGACACTATGGGGAACGCAGTATCAACTCTGCCATGCTGAAGGGATGCCTGTCAGAGTGTGAAGCTAGCAGGGCACACTTCAGGACAAGAGAGCCACAGACCCCGGATTATTTAAGCGGTCTAGGCTGTAAAATCTCACAAAAGTGTGAGGTGAGGACCATCCCGCAGCATCGCATATATCGGAGAGGGGGTTCCCTACCACCAAGCTCTGGAGGATGCCATACTCCGTGTGGAGTGGGCTCTGATCGACAGAGGTGAAGGCAAACCGCACACCTCGTATGCCGAAACAATAGCCTCAACTATCCACCTGCTAATAGTGTGTTTGGAAGCCGGGCAGCCCTTACTAGGGGGCCCGAAGCATACCAGTAATTGGTCCAAATTGCGCCACTAGTATGTCCTCCGGACATAAATCTCCAGGGCTCTGACCAGACAAAGCAGTTGCAGCCTACCTTCCTGTTCCGCCAACTTTGAAGGAGGATGAACACCTGCAGGACTAGCGGCCGGGCCACCTCAGTGGGTACTTTAGGTACATAACCCAGCCTGGGATGCAGGATGGCTCTAACTGCGCCTGGAACGATCTCCAGGTTAGCAGGAGCCACCGACAGGGACTGCAGATCTTCCACTCTTGAGAGAAGTCATGGCCAGCAGAAATGCCATCTTTAAGGCCAGACACCTGTCTGATGCATCATCCAGTGGCTCGAACGGTGCTGTGGTCAATCCATCCAGCACCACTATCAGATCCCACGGAGGGACTCTGACTCGAACCGGAGGCCTCATCCTCAAGGTGCCAGGAAGGAAACTGGTAACAAAGCGGTGCTTCCCAAGCGAGCAGCCATCCACCAAACTGTGGAATGCTGCTATCGCAGCCACATACACCTTAAGTGTAGCGAAGGAGAGTCCAGCCAAAAACCGGCTATGGAGGAACTCCAGCACTGAAGCCATCGGGCAGTAAACTGGGTCAAGATGGCGCTCCAGGCACCATGTAGTGAAAATTTTCTACTTTCCCGCATACAGTTTCCTTGTGGAGGGAGCTCTAGAGTGTAAGATGGTCTCAACTACCTTGGTAGAGAGACCAGCAGCTTGGAGGTGATCCCCCTCAGGGCCAGACCCACAGCTTCAATTTCCCTGGCTGGGGATGGAATATTTTGCCTTGGCCCTGCGACAGCAGGTCCCTCCTGACAGGAATCACCAGCCCCGCGAACCAGATTCTGGCGAGCCAGAACAGGGCCACGAGCAGCAGCTGGGCCCCTGTTTGGCAAACTTTCTCTAGAACCCCCGGGAGCAGAACAATCGGGGTATAAGCGTACAGCCATAGCCTCGGCCACAGCTGTGCCATGGCATCTAGCCCCAGGGGCGCTGGATACAGAAGGGAGAACCAGAGGGGGCAGTGAGTATTGTCTGGGGACGCGAACAGGTCCACTTGTGGTCTGCCGAATCTCCTCCATATCATCTGCACCATCTCGGGGTGCAGTATCCATTCCCCGGGCCTCGGCCCCTGCCTCGACAGGATGTCTGCTCCCACATTGAGGTACCCAGGTATGAAAAGTGCTCTGAGAGAGAGCAACTTTCCCTGGGACCACAAAAGGATGTGGCACGCCAGTCTGCACAGAGGGCGCAACCTCAGACCGCCTTGTCAATTTATGTAGGAGACCACCGCTGTGTTGTCGGACCGGACAAGCTCGTGGTGGCCTCTGAGGTCTGGAAGAAAGTGCCGTAAGGCCAACGAGACCGCTCGCATCTCCAATTTATGTGCCATAGATGTGGGGTCAACCACAGACCTCAGGCTGTGCAGCCGTCCAAAACTGCGCCCCATCCGGTGCTGGAGGCACCCGTCTCCACCTGTCAAAGGCACACATGCACCTGCGTGTAACCTTGATCAGGCGAAAAGGATTGCCCCTCGGAGAAAATCCGGCGTCCCTGAGCCATCACTGCAGCTGCCTCATGTGCAGCAATCCAAGCGGAATCACAGTGGATGCTGCATCCATGAGGCCTAACTGAAACTGAAGTGCAGTGAGATGTTGGCCCTGCTGCACCCTGAGTACCATAGTCAGGATTGACTCGACGCGTGCGGGAGACAGATATGCCCGCAACATGACTGAGTCCCACACTACTCCTAGGAATGTAATCCTTTGTGTTGGAGTAAGCGTGCTCTTGCTCGTGTTGAGCCTCAACCCCAAGCACCTCAAGTGCGCAAGTACAACATCTCGATGCTGTACTGCAATGAGACGAGACTGGGATAAAATCAAACAGTCGTCCAACTAATTGAGGATGCGGATCCCCTGGAATCCATATACTTCGTGAAGGTGCGGGGGGAGTGTGCTAGGCCGAAGGGTAGGACCCGATATTGGTAAGCTTTGCCCCCGAAAGGGAACCACAGGAACCTTCGGTGTCCCGGAATGACAGAGACATGGAAGTATCGATCAGATCGATCATGACAAACCAGCAGATCGGCCTGTTATGCCTGCAAGACTGCCATAGTGTGCAGGCATGCACCGGCCTGACCCGCCGCCATGTAAGCCTTGCCTACTAAAGCAGAGGTAGTACGGCAGGGCTTAGTAGGCAACGTCGGGTTTTTCAGGGAGGGCGCAGCCTCCTGCGATAAATACGCCGCCAGCATCTCCTCAATACCTGGCATACCACCATAACCGTTCTCTTTACGGCCGCTGATCGAAGCACACTGGCGACCAGTCGGGCTAGAAAGCCGTGCAGAATACGGCCGGGACCAGGACTTTGACACCTCAGTGTGGAGGTCCGAAAAGAACGGTAAATCCCGATGCGGGCGAGGAGGTGGGGCTATAAGGAAACGCTCGTCGAGCTTACTCGGGTGACAAGCGTCCTGCTCTTCCATTGGCCAAGTGATATTGAGCCTAGCCACCACACAGGAACCCACCTCTAGCAGCTCTTCATTCTGTGGCGACTGGGCTGACGAGCCACCCATGTCACCGACTTCCGCTCCGAGCACATCCAGTTTCTCGGAACTAGAGTCTCGGTGAGCGGGCTCCCGCTCCGGGACGGAAGAAGCCGCAGACTCGGTGTGGGCTTCCGGACCCCGAAAGAGGGAGCAAGTACCCGCGGATAAAGGTAAAGAAAGAGCCAAAGCTGTCTCACCTCCGTCGCCGAGGTCCATCTGCGATCCCCACGAGTGCCGTTGCCGGGATGCCTTAGCAGCCGCCGGTCCCTTACCGCGTTGGGAGCAGAGCTGGCCACCTTCCACAAAAAGCGCCAGCCGAGAGCGGAGCTTCCTAACCGGGAAACGCTCGCAATGCACACACCAAGCCCCTCGAGGGCTACTAGCGCATGCTCACTTCCCAAGCAGGCCGCGCACATCTCATGTGTGTCACTGTCAGGAATATAGCGTGGGCAGGGATAGGACAGGAAACTGCTTCACACTCGCCATTTCTCAGAGACCCAGAGCACTTGCTGAAGATCAGAAGACTGATGACAACAGTGAAGCCGGCTCCCTTTATACTTCCAGTTCCACCGGCACGTGTTGATGTTGAACCCAAACAAAATTGGTCTAAGTTGATACAGAGATTCAGAGGCAGTCAGGCTGAAGGCGTTCCCCATAGCATCAGCTGATGCAGCGTTGAAGTTCCCTTGAAAGGGAACTACAGTAACTCTCAGTCTACTTGCTGTTTTACAGTGGTGTTACAGAGTGGAGGTTCTGCATCTACAAAAGATCTTTGGCTGAGTAGAGACACTGTCTGCAGCAGAACCCTTTAACCAGACAAAAAACAAGTTAAATTTTGGCATTTCATCACGTTACTCTCAGAACTAACGTTAATTAGCGACAGCTGATATGCCAGAAACGTTTGTCATTTTAACTGGTGAAAGTGGCGGTATGTGCTGGCTAAAAATGAGAAGCTGCTACCTGAATATTTGTACATGGCTATTTACTAATGATAAATAGCGTCTGAGTTTGGCGAATCCATACATTTTGCCAAAGTTAGTGTCTGAGTCACTCACCGGTGCATTCAAA
>CM022479.1:9442491-9463844 GCA_011952105.1 Coreoperca whiteheadi | reverse complement strand
GGATCGGTGCATCCTCTGCAGTGATGCGGTCGATGTACCGGTCTGTCGTGGTGAAGAAAGAGCTGAGCTGCAAGGCGAAGCTCTCTATTTACCAGTCGATCTACGTTCCTCCTCTCACCTATGGTCATGAGCTTTGGGTCATGACCGAAAGGACAAGATCCCGGATACAGGTGGCCGAAATGAGTTTCCTCCGCAGGCTGGCTGGGCACTCCCTTATAGATAGGGTGAGGAGCTTGGTCACTCGGGAGGAGCTCAGAGTAGAGCCGATGCTCCTCCACATCGAGAGGAGTCAGCTGAGGTGGCTTGGGCATCTGTTCCGGATGCCTCCTGAAGCTCTCTGGCTACACTGAACTTTAAAGCAAGATATGTTTCCTCGATGAACATCACTTGTTTAGTCTAGTGATAAGTTTCTCCATTTTGTCCAGGACATGTCGTTTTGTTGGCTGAATAAATCTAGCTTACCTGAATCTTGATATCTTTGCCAGCATCAGAGCTCTCATTTGTTTATTGTTCCCAAGTGGATCAGCTCATTCAACTTTAGTTCCGCTCTAGATTTTAATCTATAATGCAACTGTCTTGCTTTATTGTTGCAGAACTCTTTAGACAGTTTCATGCGTGGTTGTATAACATTGCAGCAGGCAGTGAAGAAAGGATGAAAAAAGCTGATATGACCTGACCTGTAAGCCACTGAGCCATATCTGTGTAGAATTCAGTTTAAATGTACTTCCTTCCCTATGACTTTAAAACCGATTACCTGCATTCACGGTAACACAGAGTAGTTACTGTAGTACATGTTGCTTTGCTTATGCAATCTAGCATGTTTGTGTGTGTGTATCTGTGTGTGTGTGTGTGTGTGTGTGTGTGTGTTGAATCACCTCTGGATCCTTCCCAGCCATGAGACATTCTTGGACGCGGTCCGGACTGGCTGGCCAGTACAGCTACAAAGAGCAAGGGAGATAAATAAAACAAAGAGTGAGAGAAAGAGATTTAAAAACTGTTTTTATTGCTCACTCTAAATTCCTGATAAAAAGCTTTTGACATTGGCAGGTGCTTTATGAGAAAGCGATGCTGGGAGAGTCAGCAAAACATGACTAGTGATGAAAAAAGGCAGGAGAAGAAGCGGAAGATTTTAATACCTCTTGTGAGGCGGCTTCAGGGAGGAGAATTGGCAACACCGCTGAGTCCTGATGATGATCTAAGCTGTCAGAGCAGCAGCGATAGTGGCAACATGACTAATTAATCTACTGTTTGAATGTTACTTATCGAGTTTTTAGCTGAAGTTAGATGTGGACAATAATGCAACTATTGTTATTACTTTGAATAAGACAATCCGCTGGTTTCCTTGTTGACTAAATTAGTACACCCCTAGTTACAATTCTTGTAAATGTAAGCCATAAGCATAAGATTTGTTTTTTCAATATTATTATTTGTGTGATTACACCACTTCCAGTTGTGCAAATTGTTTTGTTAAACAATTGCTGAGTGTGGCAGTACTGAAAACGTTATGGTTAAGATGCTATTTATTCCTGATTAAACATTTGAGAGCACCTATTGAATGGACAGGACCAGATTTTGTGCTTCTTATGTTAAAAGAACAACCCTCTGGTTAGGAAGCCAAATTGTTCGCTAATTTCTAGAGCTTGCCCACAGGGAAGCCTACATACATGCCTCATGTCTTTTTCTGACATCAGCCAGCCCACAAGCAATTTCACTATATATATATTTTTTCTTCATATTGTATGTTGGCTCTTTGTCATGTGCATCACTGTCAAATAAAAAAATAAATGGGGCTGTTCCAAATAACAACCTCTGTAAAGCAGACATGAGACAAGCAATGGAACCTGTCAAATGTAACAAATAAACTGGGGTTTTTCCAACTATGGCAGACATGAAGACGTTAACAGATTTGAGTCTTTTGGAAGGCATGAGAGTGTTTTATCCATTTTTTTTAAACTGTCTGTCACTATGTATAAATACAATCCACAGGTTGATTCAGAATCAGATCCCATTTACTTCGATTGTCAGTCAGTCAGTCATTTTCTACCGCTTGTTCCCAGTGGCTTCGGGCCTTAGGCGGGGTACACCCTGGACAGTGGCCAACTCATCGCAGGGCTGACACATAGACAGACAACCATTCAGGCACACATTCATCCACTAGGGACAATTTAGAGTCACCAATTAAACTAATGCATGTCTTTGGACGGTGGGAGGACTCCACCCAGGGAGGTCGTGGTCCGGTTCGGGATTCGAACCCACGATTTTCTTATTGGGAGGCAGGGGCGCTAACCGCTCTGTGGTGCGATTGTGTGTGTTTTATTTAAATGGATTAGTTCATCCTGGGTAGATAAGGTAAGCTCATCACCCATGAAAATAACTATTTCCAATCAAAAAATGAATGACTTCACCAGTGGACTAATTTCTCAAAAAATGACTAATAGCCTAATGGAACTAATGTATTCAAAACAACCCATTAACCTGCATTATTTGTGTGCATGTAAACTTAATCAGTGTATAAAAAACACTCCGAAAAATGGGGATTATTCCACTGCTTTCATGTCAAGGCTTTGTGTCAAAAGGCAGCTACATGACTAATCTATTTGCCTGAGTCAGTCATTCCTTAAGAGACCAGGAAGGTTAAAAGAAGAGATTAATTTATACAAGTGATCTTCCTCACATACCACACAAACTGCAAACTTTACTGTTTTAGTTCACATCACTTTAAAATTAAAAGTGGCAAAATATCAGCCAAATCTCAAATCTGACCTCTTAACTCTAACAAAGATCATTAATGGTCAAGGAAATAAGACGCATGATCTCTGCATGGATGCTGGCCCAGACAACAACAGAAAACTTGAGCTGCTGTTTCTATTTTATTTTTTGCCCAGAAGTCTGAATTTGCATCAATCTAAAAAAATGTGACATCAACTCTTCAAAAGTGATTAATGAGAAATTATAGTGTTTTGAAGAAACTATTTCTACTGGATGTCCAATAATCATTCCTTGATGTTCCACGTTCACCCTTATCTCCAAAGACCACACACTGACAGGAACATGAATCACCACTAAAGGATTCTCATCAGGTAAAGTCTTTGGTTAATGGAAACATACCCCTCTGTGAAGACCTTGGTGGTTGTCAGCTTATACAACATACAAGAATGTGGGTTGTGGCAGGAAAAAAAGGAATTATACAAATCAAACTAAGAAAAATTGAGTTTAAGAAATTCTACATTTCTGTCCTTTGGTAGAGAATACCAGTGCTGAAAAGGAAATAAAGAAAATGGAAACAACAGAAGTAGTGAGAATGAATAAAGAACGGATATGCAACAAAAAGCCACAAAAACACATTCAAACCCTCAGTTATCCTTTGTGTAATGTGGGTTGGCAGCTGAAGACTCACACAGAAGGAATGCCTTGAGGATCTTTGGCCTGATCAACTAAAGGCACCACCATCACATTCAGCAATCTGCCCTGAAATGGTATGAACTGGAGGAACTGATTACGTGTCCATCTCTTCATGCCAAGTTAAGTTTTATCGAGCTAGTAAGCCTGCACATACTTTATATATAAGTACTGTATGTGTTTAAGGTTTAAGGTCATCAAAAGAAAGAAATGGTAGGAAGGAATAACCTGGTCTCAGGCTGCACTGATAAGAAAGGTATTTTAGGGGGAATTTTTCCATATTTGAACGGAGGGTCTAAGGAGAATGGGCGTCATATGTTATACTTATTGTAAAGCCTCTTGAGGCAAATTGTGATTTGTGATATTGTGCTATATAAATAAAATTGACTCAACTTGACTCTGGATGTCAGTAGCAGAGAAAATGAAAAGAAATGTAGAGAATATGGCACTGTAAATGGTTTTAACACCACAAAGGGAAAAAAAACTTCACACAAGCTGGAACAGTATAAACAGACTATAAATACTGTATCTACATATATAAATACAGTACCAGTCAAAAGTTTGGATACACTTTCTCATTCAAGTAAATGGAAAAATGTGTAAAACCTTTGACTGATACTGTACATACATATAACTTTACAGCCAATGTGGAGCAGCGTTATCAGTTGTGTCAGTTACACAAGTTGTGTCAGTTGTGTAAACCCCCGTACGGTAGGTACTGGACCAGCTCTCCGTTTCTGGGGTCCGCTCCTTAGACTTTCAGAGTATTATCCTAAAGCATTGAATAAGGACTGTTTAAGCTGGAGGCGAGGAGGCACGCCTAGCTTCTAACTGCCTACATCCAAGTGTCTACCCTGTAAGAACCTGTTCCGATGTTACACAAACACAACAACCTAACTTTTTACTACCTTCGACAAACACAAAATCAATATCACACCACTACTCCTGATATGAAGTCTCATGATTGTTGCCGATCATCTGCAAACTTCACAACAGAGTTCTCTCCATGTCGGGGGCTGCAGTCATGGGTGTACAGCGTGAACAGGAGCGGTCTGAGCACATAGCCCTCTGGTGTTCAGTACTAGAGTGG
The DNA here is from genome assembly GCA_011952105.1 of Coreoperca whiteheadi. Lineage (NCBI taxonomy): Eukaryota > Metazoa > Chordata > Actinopteri > Centrarchiformes > Sinipercidae > Coreoperca > Coreoperca whiteheadi. The sequence goes on along the minus strand of CM022479.1, from coordinate 9,459,355 downwards.
AGGAGCTGTAACCATCTGTACACGTTATTTTTAAGTTACCTGGCCATCTGTCTGGCTGTTTCACTGCCTGTTTTTCTGCTTGCCAACCTTCTTGTCTCTCTGATAGCTTGCATGTACATCTGACAGATGAGGGTTTTGATTTTATCTGGCAGGACAGATTTATGAAAAGGAAGCATTGTCGCTGTCATTGGCTGGCAAACCATCAACATGTCTGTCTGGCTGTCTGGATATCATCTTAAAGCTGCAGCATGAAACTGGATACTCTTATAAACCTGTAACTTATATCTAATACTCATTGCTGATTATATTCTTCATTTATTATTTTTTTTAACAGATTTGTTTAAACTGATTTCCACCCAGATTTAATGTTCCTATGTACCTAAAAGTTGTTGTGTTTCCTGCTGCAAATCTTCTGAGTATGAATATGGTTTTCCCTGATGTTGGACACGTTTTTTGTACCATTGGTGTATACCATTGCAGACATGTGATGCATGGCAACATGAATACTAGCTTAGCCTCATTAGGATGAGTGACATGTGTCTGGGCAGGAACTTGACCAGCTGGATCAAGAGAGGGCAGAGCTGAAGGGTGGTACCTCAGGGTTTTAAGCTTCAAAACATTAAACTTCATATCATTGATGTAACGTAAACATTTTGGTCATTAAAATTATGATAGACAGTTAAAAATTACTTGATTAATACACAACATCCGAAAAGCCAACTTATACAAAAGCAGAAGCACTCACTGGTATAAAAAAATCTATAATAAGCTACAGAAAACAAAATATATAATTTACCGCCTGCCCCTCTTTGAACCGCCACCTTATTGTGGTGGAGGGGTTTGAGCGCCTGAATAATACTAGGAGCTATGTTGTCTGGGGCTATTTGCCCCTGGTAAGGTCTCCCAAGGCAAACAGGTCCTGGGTGACGGATCAGACAAACAGCGGTTCAGTTCCCCCTTGTGAAAAATATAACATCAAGGACCGTGATGCTGCCCGGTATGGAACAACCGTGGACCCACCATCTGCAGGAGGAACTGTAAGGGACTGGTGCAATGTGGATTGGGTGGCAGTTGAAGGCGGGAGCCTCAACGACCCAACCCAGAAACGGAATCTGGCTCTAGGGACATAGAATGTCAACTTTCTGGGGGGGAGTGAGCCTGAGCTGGTGCGGGAGGTTGAGAGATACCGACTAGAGATAGTCAGGCTCGACTCCATGCACAGCTTGGACTCCTGAACCCAACTCTTTGCAGTGATACAGTCGATACACAGGTCTGTTGTGGTATTCGCTGGTCAATCTACGATCCTATTCTCAATTAAGGTCAAGAGCTTTGGGTCATGACTGAAAGGACTAGATCCCGGATACAAGCGGCCGAAATGAGTTTCCTCCATAGGGAGGTCGGGTACTCCCTTAGAGATAGGGTGAGGAGCTCGGTCATTCGGGAGTTGCTCAGAGTAGAGCTGCTGCTCTTCCACATCGAGAGGAGTCAGCTTAGGTAGCTCGGGCATCTGTCCCGGATGCCTCCTGAACGCCTCCCTGGGGAGGTGTTCCGGGCATGTCCAACCGGGAGGAGGCCCCAGGAAAGACCTAGGACACGCTGGACGGACTATGTCCCTTGGCTGGCCTGGGAACTTGGTATTCGCCTGGAAGAGCTGGAGGAAGTTTCTAGGCAGAGGGAAGTCTGGGTGTCTTTGCTTAGACTGCTGCCCCCGCGACCCGGCCCCAAATAAGCGGAAGAAGATGGATGGATGGATTTACCGCCTGCACACACTATTGCTAAAACAGTGTTTCTATGTGGGAAGTGGAGATAAAAAGAGTTTATGAAGGTACAAATCAGAGAACATTAGGACAAAAGAAAGAAAGAAAGATGGGTATTACTCTAAGAAGAGTAAGGAATTAGAGATGGGTGATAAGATGGTATATTATTCAGAGGTGTGTGACTTTACTCTTCAACATATCATCAGTAATTAGTCCCATCAAACCCCTGACACATTAGTTATCTGAATCTGCTGTCATTTGACTGTTGTTTATATGTGTATTTCATGTGCATCTTCATCCATGCAGCAATGCGTATGTGGATGGTATATGAATGTATGTGTGTCTCCTCCAGTTCTAACCCTGCGTGGATTCTGCGTTATGTCATCCAGACTAGTAGACAGCAGGTTATCTTTCATGGCCACATACAGACGCCTCCCATCTTCATCAGGCAGCAAGGAGTGTAGGTCTCCTGCCACTAGGGGCATCGTCAGCAGGCGGCCATTCTGGATCAGCTCTGACAAGGAGGAAAAGAATAAAGCAAAGAAAGACAGGAGGGATTCAAATCAGTGGAGATTGTCAAGCAGCTTGATCAGTTTTGAAAATGTGCAAGGGAATCTGGAGGAAATATATAATATATTAATATGAAAGTGGCATTTTGGGATAGGAAAAAAGGCTAGTTTGCCATAAAAATGACTTGTATTATTTGTTTCAGTTGCCAGTTCCATTTTCACACCAGTCACTTATTTCAGAAAAGGTATTTATATCATCTTTTAAAGGTTCAAACATTTAAGAAAATAACCTCATGATAAGTTTGTTTTTGTTAGCTCTTTGTTATATGCCCGAAATATGACATCAATGATAAATTGACTCCTTAACCAAACAAACAAATTAACAATTCAATGGTATTTTAAAACAACAGTTTGACGTTTTTGGATATAATTCTTATTCACATTCTTGCATAGATAGATCAAAAGATTGATTCCACTGTCATGTCTTTGCATTAACTATGGAGCCAGGAATCAATTAGCTTAGCTTAGCATAAAGACTGGAAGCAGGAGAAACAGATAACTCAGCTTCTTCAAGGTTAAAAAATACATCTTCCAGCACCTCTAAAGCTCACTAATGAAACGTATTATATCATTGGTTTAATTCGTTCATGTACTGAAATGTAAAAATGACAAGTTGTAGTTTTAGCGGGGTTTGGGACTAGCTGTTCCAGTCTTGGCTCTAGCTCCATAGGACAGTGGGGAAATTTGGTTTACACACAGACATGGGTAAAAGAAACAAAAAATGCAAAATAAATAACAAAAAATGCACATAAAACCCAATGCAAACATCTGTTAAAGTAACAGAGTGTTTGAAGCCAGTTATGAAGCAATTTCCTTTTCAACAGACTGTTATGGTTTGGGGTTAAGTTAGGTATTTTCTGGTGTTTTTGGATTTGGATTTGCCTGCCTGTTACTTGTTAGTTTCCTGTGCACCTGCCAACTTGCATTCTGCCTGCCTGTCTGCCTGTAACCTGTTTGCCGCTTGTCACCTGCCATTAAGACATGAAAAGATCTCAAATCAAGTCCTCTGTCTGCCTCCTCAGTCTGTGCTTCTTAATTTGCAGTGACGGACCCCTCCGACACAAAGATCATACAGAATATAACCTGGTTGTATAGCATCACAAGGGTGTTAACTTGCAGCATGGGCAGCTTTAGTGAGAATCAATCATTCAAACATATCAGCTCTACACTGAATTACACAGGAGGCACTGGATGTTCAAGTAAAATGTGTATGAGACATGATTTTCTAACAATGTCAACCAATTTTTATAAGGTCATTGACAAATGTAAACCTGCAATAGCAAACTAACACATTTTTTGTCATGCAATCTGATAATGTTAAAACCTGTTCAATTTCTTCTCACCATCTATTTTGACAATTCGAGGCATTCTCAAGGTAGAAATTAAAAGATATTGCCAAGCAGATCTAAGACAAACGTGATGAATGACTCTGAACACCTTCAACACTTTGTTGCATCTGTTTTTGATATGCTATGTATCATGTTAGTTGGCATATTGTTTTAATATTAGCAACAACAAAAAAATATGGTTTGAGAAGAGTTAAAGGTGGGGTATGCGATTCTGGAGAAATACAATACAATGACAAATACCATGATATAGATGAACAACGACACAGGAAGTAACGTAACTAATGTTAGCTAGGTTGTGGGTAAGTTTAGCTAAGTTGTGGGTTAGCAAACTGTGCCTACAGTTGCTGCTGTAAAGCTAACATCCAGAGAGAGGAGACGGTTTGTCAGAGCCAGCAAAGCAGCACTAGAAAGCGATAGTCACATCTCTCCTGATACTATAGCTAACATCACAACAACAGCGTGTCTTGGAAAACTACAAAGAAGACTGACTGTGGGCAAATCATTGAACATTACCTGACACATATATCATGTCCAGGAAAGGCTGGAATAGTGTTGCGTGCCCCTGGTCCAAGCAACTTTCTTTGTTTCCCATTTACAGAGGGGTTTTTTTTTTCAGCGCACACACTGAACGGACAGCTAGTGGACCATGGCCGTGATTCACCTCTCCAGCAGTTCTGGTTGTGGTAACGTTGACTAAAATCTCAGGCTTCGGTTCAGTTGTTGTTATATGCTAAAATATAGTAAAGTTGGCTTTATCTCGTGTGGTAAGTATTTTTTTAAGTTTTATGATATAACAAAAACTTCACATGGTTCCAGAAGAGTATACAGGAAAATCTTTATACATTTATTTACAAAAATAGCCACAAGCGGCAATGAGCGGGTTCAAACCTTTTCTGGGCTCAACAGAAGGAAGCAGCTCAATCAAGAAAAAATAAATATAGCAAATATGTGATAGGCTTACTGTATTTTTATTAGTTACTTATTTACTTTAACTCTACAGTATTGTTATGGCACCCCAGCTGCTGAAATATGGGGTTTTTACGTTTCTTTCTTACAGCGCAAGTATTGTTTTAGAATTTGGAATCAGTGTGTTCATTTGATGCTTCAAGTTCCGATCACTGTCATTTCATTTAAAGTGAAACATTTTATCATGTGGTGTGACCAATAATAGCAATAACTGTACTAAATTCAAAATAAATTATCTAATTTATGGGGCTGAAATATTAGTAACTGAAACGTGTGCTTAAGTGAATGGTATTTTTAAAAAGGTCTAACTATCAATACAGTTACGAAATGAATCATTATTTACAAAAACTTACAAAAAGAAAGGAAAATACTTTGTTAATAATCAATTAGCTATAATCTTGATAGCTAATTGATTGCACCAACATAAATGTGGTGCCCCTTAAACCAATGTAAACCCTAACAGCATATCATTCAAACCGGACAGAAACAAAATGAAACTCACCAAAACTGTCTGTTCCAACAATCACCAACTCTGGTTTGGCCAAAATAAATCCTTCATTCAGATTTAGATTGAAAAACAGTTCTCCTCACAGACAAACAGTTTCATAGGGAGGATCTCATGTGCACTAACATACATGTGCGGCCGGACCAACTGTATAAACAAAGCACAGAGAAGCTCTGATAACACACAGAGGACATATGGCATTACTCCACTGCTTCTTTACGTAGGAAATAGTTGTTTGCTGCTATATTAATGTTCAAAATCTCATATACAGTACATTTAATGTAAACATTTACAAGGTAATGTAAGTATCATTATACAACACAAGGTTGTACAACAAAATTAAGTCGTTTCATGATACACGCATGTAATATACAGTATATATCCTACATTTATTGACCTCTTCCTGAGGTTTCTATCATTTTTTAATTAAAGGTCTAAGGACAGATGGTGTCGTATGTTATACAGATTGTAAAGCTCTTTGAGGCAAAATTGTGATTTTTGATATTGGGCTATATAAATAAAACTGAATTGAATTGAATTAGGTTTGAAAAATGATGCACACCACCGTGTTTCGGGGGGCCGGGCCTCACTGATTACTGTACAAATGCACAACTTTTATAACTTTATTCACTGATTTTGGTGAAAATGTATCATATTTTAGGGAGGGAATTTTTTCTGCTTCAACTTTCAGTGATTTACAGAGTTTGCTGATAGACAGATGGCTTTAACTACTTTTAGCAGTTAGCTACTTTAGCTGTGCTGCTAAAGTTAGCTGTCCCATTAGCTGACTGCCTGGACTGGAAGCTCGGAACTGGGAGCACCGGGGGAGTATCAGTGTTTACTCCTGTAGTACAAATGCTTTGCACCACGGCTAACGTTAATTAGCTGATGGCAGCTAACGTTACATTTAGCAGCAAATGAAGCAATCTGTTTATCAGTGAACTTCTTAAAGCACCAACAGTTGAGGCAGAGCAGCTGGAGGACATCAGAGGGAAAGTATTTTCTCCATAAAATATGATAGTTGTGATAGGACTCACCTGAGCCAGCTCTAAGCTATGAGCTTTATCGAATAGAATAAAGATGCTATTAAATCAGCATTATGGCAAGGAGGATGATACTCAGATCTGCAAGAGTGGCTTTGTAAATAAACACCCAGGCACACACACATACATGACATACATGCAGACATATATATTTGCAAAGATAAAAAGTGAGTGCAATTGGTGAGTCAGCAGCACAAGTTCAATATTGAAACAAATAAAGATTTAGCATCCACACACACATCTGCACACAGCATCACACAAAATGTTTGGAAAACTTTGCCCCAGTCAAATGTCTCCCATCTTGACCTGAATGATGAATGGCTCTCATTCAGAATAAAAAAACAAACCTTCTCCATTATGCTTATGTACACACACACATACATACACACACACACACACACACACACACACACACACACACACACAAACACTCAGCTGCAGCCACCCCACCCATACTCTTGGGATAGTTGCCTTGGCAACAGCAAACAGCCGACATAATTTGTAAGGGGTTGTGTGTGGCATGTCGAAGGGCATCTCTTGGCCTTACCTACTCACTCCTAATGTCTCACACACAGTTACACACACACAGACTGATGAATGATTTGGCCCACAACTCTCATCAACACTTTGGCTGAAACACAGAGGGAACTGTTTTTCCAAGACATGAAAGCTATTTAGTCAATGGGAGGGTACACAAACACACACATCAACCAAATACATTTACAGATATTTCAGGATATAAAAAGCGCCATGTGCCCCTGTGGATTTTCTGCATGCTTGGGAAGCATTGCCCGGTGTTCCACACTGGGTATTGCGCACCATTCAAAACGGGTACAGACTTCAGTTTCACTACTGAGGGCTATATGAATACATGGGTCAATAGAGCTGTGGCTCTCTGGAACGCCATTTCCTTTCAAGTTTTCGTGATGTTTGCTTTAATTTGCAGGTTTTAGGGTAATACCATGTTGCTAACATTCTTGTTTTTTTATTTCATCTGTTTTAGAGGGGCAACAGAGTCGAGTGTCATTCAAGGTGAACCTGCAGCGCTATCAACAAGATGATCAATTTGGGATGGACTGAAATTAGCATAAGAGTCCTCTATTATATTGAGACAAAGCATTGCATTAAATTCAGATGGAATCACTTCATTAAATTTAAATACAGCACTATGAGATCGATATCTAGTGTAGCAGTATTTGCCAATTGGCGTGTAGTCCAGTAAAAGGAATTCAAAAGTTATTAAATAATGGTCTGATATTCTGTGGAAAGACTATTAAATGTTCAATTTCAATGCCGTATACCAGAACAAGGTCATGGGTGTGGTTAAAACAGTGAGTGGGTTTATGTACATTCTGACAGAAGCCAATCGAATCTAATAATGAGATAAACGCAGTACTAAATGTACAAATGTAGCAAAACTTATGCATTGTAAAATAAAAAAGAAATAGTGTGGATGTAGCCTGAGAGGGGGAGCTGGGAGCTGAGTGGTGTGAGCTATGAGCATGGAGGTGGGAGCTATGACCAGGGAGGTGGGTGGTCAGGCTGAGAGGTGCAAGGCAAAACTGAAAGGGGGTGTACTGGCACAAAGTGTTTGTATTGGCTTTCTGGATTTTAAGGGGCTATCCCCCTGTTAAAAATTTACAAATTGCCTACTGGATGTAGCAAAGCATTTAGCTTTACTTGAGACAGTTCTCTTTTATGATGACTGAATATGGTGGCTATTAATTAGTAGGGTGCTAAATTGTAGCTCTGCACAGGAAGTGATGTGTTTAAAATGTTTTTAAAAAAACTATTTTGCTACCATTTTGCAAGTTTTTTTCTGGAACCCCTGTGATCCACAAACACCAAGTAGCACACACTTGTTTATCGTTTAATGTCATCAAAAGTTCAACAGACTAGATGTACAAGTTCTGACCTTCTGTCCAGGGTGCCACTATTGTGCCAATTTATCCCATAGAACTTTAATCATAAAAGCCAATACCAATTAATTGACCCTATTTAGTCATGTGAGCCAAAGAAGAAAGAGATAAGAGGGTATACAAATTTAAAATAGCTAATTATAATAGCAAAAATGTCGCCATTCTTATCAGCATCGAATTGACAGCGGGGTCAGTAACGATCATGACCTCTAATTCGAGCCAATTGGCCTCCAACTGGGAATAAAAGATGGAAAAGGTGAAGAAATAAAAGAACAGAAACGCTAAGACATAGTCCTACAACTATGCATACACGCAAACACGCACACTGAAAAAGTCTGTGCATGAATAGTTCCTTCATATTATTGCAAGCATCTGCCTGTCCATATTTGCCTCTGTGAGTGTCTGTTTTTGTTCATTTGTGTGTTTATATGTGTTAGTGGTAGGTATTTTTATCCATGGTGAACATTAGATTAAATGCTGCTGGTCATGGGAGCTCTGATGGACATCGATGTGATTAGAACAAATGTGTGGCATGTGATAAGGGTAGGAAAATTCCTGCATTGCACCACACACACACACAGACACACACACACACACACACAAACATGCACACACGGTAATACTGGCATTCTCATGAACAAAGACACCTACACAGCAAAAAGACAGGTGGTAGCAAATATTGAGTCAGTAAATACAAAATGAAATGTCACTACTTTACAAACAGACATCACTCACACAAAGGCAACATACAAGTACAAAATCTCCCCCCCCTCAAAACATTTGATAATGTGTAATGTGTAACTTTGTTAACATTAAAGCTGAGGTTATCTCATTATCATTACAATGCTCGGCCTACTATAGCCTATACCTTGGGATGTGTCTGGTCTTGTTTTGATTGAATTTGTGTGTCTTGTGCTTAGGGGGCTTTGTTTGTGTTATTTGTATATCGTTTTCTGTTCAATTGTCAGATATCTCCTGAGGGGTGTACTATGAAGCGAGATTAGTGGTTTAGCCAGCTATGTTGAGTATAAAGCCAGAATTTTCAGTGTCATGAAGCTGGCTCTCTTTTAACCTGGCTAGATCCCCATGATAACTTATGCTGAACACATAACCTGCTCCGGAGGAGGTTATGTTTAGAGTTTCGGCTCAAATCGGCTGTGAAACGAGTCGCCCTTCCACTGATTCTGTTCCCAACAATATTCTCTCTGAGATTTTTTAGATTCTCAGCTGAGGTAAAATGTTATAGGCTTATATGAAACCTGTAGTGCAGTATGTTAATATGCAACCAAACGAAGCCATACAGTTATAGTGGGCCTGTTGCAAACTGTATGCAGCGTGCTGATGCAGGAAATCGTTACCTATATAAACATGGTTCCCTAATTGGGAACGAGACGCTGCGTCAGCTGATGCTATGGGAACTCCCTCAGCGTGACTGCATCTGAATCTCTGTACAACTTAGTCCAATCTTGATTGGTGTAACATCAACATGTGACGCACGCCAGTGGAACTGGAGGTTATCAACTGAAGCAAGCCGCTCCCAGGCATGCTGGACGTATGGCAGCGAGACGCAGCGTCTCATTCCCTAACTGAGAACCAAGGTTACATACATAACCTGAGATGTTCCATTTCAAGAGAACTTCTACGCTGCGTCAGCTGACGCTATGGGGACACAGTCCCAACTCTGCCATGCTGAAGGGATGCCTGTCCGAGTGTGAAGTCAACCAGGTCACACTTCAGGACAAGAGTGCCACTGACCCCGGATTATCCAGGTGTACTAGGCTATAGAACCTCAAGAACGTGTGAGGCGAGGCCCATCCCACAGCATCGCATATATCAGAGAGGGGGGTTCCCGACCACCAAGCTTTAGAGGATACCATGCTAAGTGTGGAGTGCGCTCTGATAGACAGGTGAAGGCAATCTGCACACCTTGTAAGCCAAATTGATAGCCTCAACAATCCACCTGCTAATGGTGTGCTTGGTAGCCGGGCAGCCCTTACGAGGGGGCCTGAAGCATATCAGCAACTGGTCTGAATTGCGCCACTGAGATGTCCTCTGGACATACATCTCGAGCGCTCTGACCAGACAGAGCAGTCGTAGCCTACCATCCCATTCCGCCAACACTGAAGGACGATGGAACGCCTGCAGGACCACTGGCCGGGCCGCCTCAGTGGGTACTTTAGGTACATACCCAGCATAGGATGCAGGATGGCTCTCATTGCACTTGGAGCGACATCCAGGTAAGCGGGAGCCATTGACAGGGCCTACAGATCTCCCACTCTCCTGAAAGAAGTCATGGCCAGCAAAAATGCCATCTTTAAGGCCAGACACCTGTCTGATGCATCGTCCAGTGGCTCGTAGGGCGCTGTGGTCAGTCCATCGAGCACCACTGTCAGATCCCACGCAGGGACTCCGACTCGAACCGGAGGCCTTATCCTCAAGGTACCACGAAGGAAACTGGTGACAAAGCGGTGCTTCCCTAGTGAGCAGCCATCTAACATACTGGGGAATGCTGCAATCGCAGCCACATACACCTTAAGTGTAGAGGGGGAGAGTCCAGCTGAAAACCGGCTTTGGAGAAACTCCAGCACTGAAGCCACCTGGCAGTGAACTGGGTCATGGTGGCGCTCTCGGCACCACATAGTGAAAAGCTTCCACTTGCTTGCAAACAGTTTCCTCATGGAGGGGGCTCTAGAGTGTAAGATGGTGCCAACTACCTTGGTAGAGAGCCCGGCAGCTCGGAGGTGGTCCCCCTCAGGGGCCAAACCCACAGCTTCAACCTCCCCGGTTGAGGATGAAATTCTTCGGGATTCTCGCACGGGGAGCCATCCAGAAGAGCTACCAGGCTCGGAAACCAGATTCTGGCGGGCCAGAACGGGGCCACAAGCAGCAGCAGGGCCCCTGTTCGGTGAACTTTCTCTAGAACCCCCAGGAGCAGGGCAACTGGGGGAAACGCGTACAGCCCCAGGGGCGCTGGACGCACAAGGGAGAACCAGAGGGGGCAGTGAGCATTCCCCGGGGACGCGAACAGGTCCACTTGTGCTCTGCCGAACCTCCTCCATATCATCTGCACTGTCTCGGGGTGCTGTCTCCATTCCCCAGGCCTCGGCCCCTGCCTCAACAGGATGTCCACTCCCACATTGAGGTACCCAGGTACGAAAAGTGCTTTTAGAGAGAGCAACTTTCCCTGGGACCACAAGAGGATCTGGTGCGCCAGTATGCACAGAGGGCGCGACCTCAGACCGCCTTGTCGATTTATACAGGAGACCACCGCTGTGGTCACGTGGTGGCCCCTGAGGTCTGGAAGAAAGTGCCGTTAGGCTAACAAGACTGCTCGCATTTATGTGCCAACGGTGCAGCGTCAACCACAGACCTCGGGCTGAGCAGCCGTCCAGGACTGCGCCCCATCCCATGCTGGAGGTGTCCATTGAGAGTGTGCGACGGTGATACACCACTCCCAGCACCAGGCCCTGGGTCAGGAACACCCATTCTCTCCACCTGACCAAGAAACGCATGCACCTGCGCAAAAAGGATTGCCCCTTGTCTCATATGCAGCAGACCAAGCGGAATCACGGTGGATGCTGCAGCCAGGAGGCCTAACAGTATCTAAAACTGTAGAGCAATGAGATGTCGGCCTAGCTGCACCCTGAACACCATGGTCAGGATCGACTCGATTCGTGTGGGAGACAATTGTGCCCACAGCGTAATCGAATCCCACACTACTCCTAGGAACGTGATCCTCTGTGTTGGAGTAAGTGTGCTCTTGCTCCCATTGATCCTCAACCCCAAGCACCGCATGTGTGCAGGTACAACATCTTGATGTCATATTGCCACCAGAAGAGACTGGGATAATATCAACCAATCGTCTATATAATTAAGGATTCGGCCTCCCTGGAGTCTCAGAGGGGCCAGGGCAGAGTCCATACACTTCGTGAAGGTGCGGGGGGAGAGTGCTAGGCCGAACGGAAGCACCCGATATTGGTAAGCTTTGCCCCCGAAAGTGAACCGTAGGAACTTCCGGTGTCCTGGAATGATAGAGACATGGAAATACACGTTCCTTAGATCAATCGTGACAAACCAGTCCTCGGACTGAATTTGGTTCACAATCATAGGGATCGTCAGCATCCTGAACCAAAGTCTTCTCAGTGAACGGTTCAGGTGACAAAGATCTAAAATGGGACGTAAACCACCGTCTCTTTTTCGGGACTATAAAGTACTGGCTGTAGAACCCAGTATACATCTCCTAGTTGGGGACGTGTTCTATGGCCCCTTTGTTCAAGAGAAAATGTATTTCTCTTCAGGGGGACCAGCCACTCAAGGCTGGCACCCGTGGGACCCAGAGGAGCGGCTTCGGTTACCCAAAGCGCTGCAGCAGCAGGATATCAGAGATTGTACAGAGATTCAGATGCGGTCACACTGAGGGTGTTCCCATAGCAACAACTGATGCAGACTAGAAGTTCCCTTGAAAGAGAACTAATGACACACAACAAATCTTCCGCAGCAGATAATCCAACACTAACACAATGATGAAGCTCAGCAACTACAGACCACTTTGGATTTTATTTTTACAATTAGTGCTAATCAGCTGCCAGGTCTGTTTTACAATAATGCAGCTATTAGAATATCGGTTAGAAAACTGTCTATTGGTATTTGGTTAAATTAGTATATTGGTATTTATCACAGATAATATCCAATCAATAAAATTAATTTCACTTTGATTTGGCCAAAACCTAAAGTGATTTCCATGTTTCCTTCGTAATGGGACAGTATCAGACCTGAATGCACCTGAGTATCATGTTTAAATCAGCTGTATCAAGTTTAAAGTTTCCGAGCTCTGAATGTGCAGCTGTTGGGACTCAGCGGATAAGTTAATTCGCTGTCGGTCATTTTAACTGAGCTTTGTTAAAATTGACTGCATTCCCTTTTCTCCCTCAATTCCTGAGACTGTAAACACAACATTGACTTCCGCCGGACGTGTGATCCCGGAAGTCCTCAAATCGATATAGCTGGGGTTACGGCCCCTGCTCCCTCAGTCCAGTCTTGCCCTCCTCTCTCTCAGTGTGCGGAGGGGCTAGCCCCGCTCTCTCGCCTCTCTGCCCACATGGACCTGCCACCTCTCCACCGGCCTCTCAGCGACCAGCTGAGCAGAAGCTGCTGGCCTCAAGACAGTTAGAAGAAGGCCCAACGAATCCACCTACAGATCAGCAGAAACTTTCTCACTTCTTACCGCAACAACACGAGTTTCCCGCTAAGAGCACCGCTGCAACAAGTAGAGGCAAGCCAGCCACTTTAAGAAGGAACCAACCATTAGCCAAAGCTAACCACACCGGGCAACCAGCCCAGACGCCTCAACTTCGCCCTGCACCTCAACAGCTGCTTCCAAAGCAAACCACGAATTCCTCCCGCTTGGCCATCGGACAGACGCCGGCTGCGGGGCAAAGCAACACCAAATAGATTCGTAACAACCACTGGGAAAGATGGTTCGTTAATCTGGTAGCCATTGTTAAATTGATGTTAGAATGATGCTATACACAGGGTATATGCCACTAACTCCTTTTAACGAGGCTCTATTAGCCTACAGGTCGCTTTTACCTGCTAGTACACAAACACACCTTTAACTGACCTCCAGCAGAGGCCATGTTTGTGCTAGTACCACTAGCGCGCCCAGCCTCCTAGGTGGCTTACCGCCATCATTAAATGTCCCTTGTCTAGCTTGTAGCTAACACATTAGCTCCACGACACGAGCTAATGTAGCTAGCTATGTTATGGCTCCCACCATCTTGACATAACATTCCTTGTTGACCCACGTTTCGTCCACGTTTCACACCAACACACACACACATCTTTTTGTCTGTAGTTTACTGTATTTAGTTAGTCCTCAGTGTGTTTTTACTTTGTTTACCTTTGTAAATAATTGATTGTGTTTAATTATGCTGGTCTCTATGTATGTAAACCATAGTTGGTAAACCCCAACATAATGTTGCCCGCGTGTGAGGCTTATCAGTTGGTAACCCCCCTCCCTCAGTTTTTAGAGGCCTCTTCTTCAGTATCATGCTCTGTATTGTAACTATGTTAAATTGCATCCTCCCTATCAAATCAAATCAAATAATCAAATCAAATTTAAATAAAAGTAGGCGGTACTTGATCTGTATAATCCAGGCAGCGATTACCTTTCCCTCAAAATGTATCTACTGTTGATAATTAGTTGCATATCAATGTAATTTCCAGGAGATGGGGCTGCTCCATATTGTGCAGAAGAAGAGTCAAATGATCCTTAAACGCCCTCTTTTATGGGAACGCGCACAGAATCTAAAGAAGAAAGCCTGGGTTAACAAACTAAGTTGATTACCACCATTGTGATACCCTTTATCTCTGACTGAGGCTTAGGGTTTGTCAAGCCAGCTCACATAAAGAAAGCCTGCCTCTGTCGAGCTTGGTTCGTAGTACACCCCTCTGGAGCGTTATTTGTGGGAGGATTTTAGTATGATGTTTATGTTTATGTCTATAATGCAACCGCAGGGGGGCACAAGCCAGTGTCTTCATGTGCCAGTCCCAAGTCTGGATAAATGCAGAGGGTTGTGTCAGGAAGGGCATCCGACGTAAAACACATGCCAAACTAAAAATGCGAATCATGACAATGACTTCCATACCGGATTGGTCGGGGCCCGGGTTAACATCGACCGCCACCGGTGCTGTTGACCTACAGGGTACCGGTGGAAATTGGACTACTGTTGGTCGAAGACAAAGAAGGAGAGGAGGAAGGTGTGTTTGTAGACAGAGAGAGAAGAAGATAGCTAAGAATGTAGGACTGACAGTAGGGACTTTGAACTTTGGGACTATTAAAGGGAAGGCTAGAGAGTTGATTGATATGATGCAGAGAAGGAAGGTGGACATACTGTGTGTCCAGGAGACCAGGTGGAAAGGTAGCAAGGCTAGAAGCTTAGGAGCAGGGTTCAAGCTGTTCTACCATGGGTCGGATAGGAAGAGAAACAGAGTAGGAGTTATCCTGAAAGAGGAGTTTGTGAGGAATGTTCTTGAGGTGAAAAGAGTGTCAGACAGGTTGATGAGCCTGAAGCTGGAAATTGAAGGGGTGATGTTCAATGTTGTGAGTGGTTATGCCCCACAGGTAGGATGTGAGTTAGAAGAGAAGGAGAAATTCTGGAGTGAGTT
Source organism: Coreoperca whiteheadi (assembly GCA_011952105.1). Lineage (NCBI taxonomy): Eukaryota > Metazoa > Chordata > Actinopteri > Centrarchiformes > Sinipercidae > Coreoperca > Coreoperca whiteheadi. The sequence continues at coordinate 9,444,080 of CM022479.1, read as the reverse complement.
AGATGAAGTGATGCAGAGCATCCCCAGAGGTGAGGGAGTGGTGATTGGTGCAGATTTCAATGGGCATGTAGGTGAAGGGAACAGAGGTGATGAGAATGTGATGGGCAGGTTTGGTCTTCAGGACAGGAACGCAGAAGGACAGATGGTGGTAGACTTTGCAAAGAGGATGGAAATGGCTGTAGTGAACACTTTCTTCCAGAAGAGGCAGGAACATAGGGTGACATATAAGAGCGGAGGGAGAAGCACTCAGGTGGACTACATCTTGTGTAGACGTTGTAATCTGAAAGAGACCAGTGACTGTAAAGTAGTGGTAGGGGAGAGTGTAGCCAGACAACACAGGATGCTAGTGTGTAAAATGACTCTGGTGGTGAGGAAGATGAGAGAGCAGAGGACAAAGTGGTGGAAGTTGAAAAAGGAAGAATGTTGTTTAGTTTTCAGGGAGGAGCTGAGACAGACTCTGGGTGGTCAGGAAGTGCTCCCAGATGACTGGACCACTACAGCTAATGTGATCAGGGAGACAGGTAGGAGGGTACTCGGTGTGTCGTCTGGAAAGAGGAAAGTGGACAAGGAGACTTGGTCGTGGAACGAGGAAGTTCAGGAGTGTATACAGAGAAAGAGGTTAGCAAAGAAGAAGTGGGACACTAAGAGGACTGAAGAGAGTAGACAGGAGTACAGGGAGATGCAGCGTAAGGTGAAGGTAGAGGTGGAAAAGGCCAAACAAAGAGCATATGAGGACTTGTATGCTAGGTTGGACACTAAAGAGGGAGAGGCGGATTTGTACAGTTTGGCCAGACAAAGAGAAAGAGATGGGAAGGATGTGCAGAAGGTTAGGGTGATCAAAGATAAGGATGGAAATGTATTGACAGGTGCCAGGAGTGTGATGGGAAGATGGAAGGAGTACTTTGAAGAGTTGATGAATGAGGAAAATGAAAGGGAACAAAGAGTAGAAGAGGTGACTGGTGTGGAGCAGGAAGTGGCTAAGATTAGCAAGAGTGAAGTGAGGAGGACGTTGAAGAGGATGAAGAGTGGAAAGGCAGTTGGTCCTGATGACATACCTGTGGAGGTATGGAAGTGTCTAGGAGAGGTGGCAGTAGAGTTTCTGACTAGTTTGTTTAACAAGATCTTGGAGAGTGAGAGGATGCCCGAGGAATGGAGGAGAAGTGTACTGGTGCCAATTTTCAAGAACAAGGGAGATGTGCAGAGCTGTGGCAACTACAGAGGAATAAAGCTGATGAGCCATACAATGAAGTTGTGGGAAAGAGTAGTGAAAGCTAGGTTAAGGGCAGAGGTGAGCATATGTGAGCAGCAATATGGTTTCATGCCTAGAAAGAGCACAACAGATGCAGTATTAGCTTTGAGGATGCTGATGGAGAAGTACAGAGAAGGTCATAGGGAGTTGCATTGTGTCTTCGTAGATTTAGAGAAAGCGTATGACAGGGTGCCGAGAGAGGAGCTGTGGTATTGTATGAGTAAGTCTGGAGTGGCAGAGAAGTATGTTAGAGTGGTGCAGGACATGTATGAGAGCTGTAAGACCGTGGTGAGGTGTGCTGTAGGTGTGACAGAGGAGTTCAAGGTGGAGGTGGGTCTGC
>CM022479.1:9430393-9442466 GCA_011952105.1 Coreoperca whiteheadi | reverse complement strand
AGTGCAAGTAGGTTGGAACGGGTGGAGAAAAGTGTCAGGTGTGTTGTGTGATAAAAGAGTATCAGTAAGAATGAAAGGAAAGGTGTTCAAGACGGTGGTGAGACCAGTGATGTTGTACAGCTTAGAGACAGTGGCACTGAAGAAAAGACAAGAGGCGGAGCTGGAGGTGGCAGAGCTTAAGATGTTGAGGTTCTCTTTGGGAGTGACGAGGATGGACAGGATCAGGAACGAGTACATCAGAGGGACAGCTCATGTTAGATGTTTCTGAGATAAAGCCACTGAGGTGGTTTGGACATGTTCAGAGGAGAGACTGTGAATATATTGGTAGAAGGATGCTGAGGTTGGAGCTGCCAGGCAGGAGGTCTAGAGGAAGACCAAAGAGGAGATTTATGGATGTGTTGAGAGAGGACATGAAGTTAATTGGTGTGAGTGAAGAGGACGCAGAGGACAGGGTTAGATGGAGGCACATGATTCACTGTGGCGACCCCTGAAAGGGAACAGCCGAAAGGAAAAGAAGAAGAAGAAGTTTATGTTTATGTCTATGTTTGGACACACACAGAAAAATTTTTTTGCAGTGTTTATATAGTTCTCAATTATTTGGATTTGGATTTTTTAACTGCAAGTCAACATTTTCATTATTATTATTATTTCTATCTTATTTTATTTATCTGTATATATATATATTTCTAATAGCACAATTCCTTTGTTTATGTACATGTTTTTATTTAACATTTGCAATGTAAACATCTGTTTCCCATGCCATAAAGCCCCATTGAATTGAACTGAATTGAATTTAAGCTAGGCCATGCAGCAAAAAAAACAAACTTGTTTATACTTTTTACTAAGCTGCTATATGCAACTTTCTTCCACATGGACACTTGTTAATAGAATGTACAAAAGGGAAAGGCACAAAAAGCTTGTCATTATCTCAGATTAAGCCAGACAAGCAAACCAAGACTGATTTTAAATTAATGATCTACTCTGTGTACATTATCTGATTTATTACATGGAATGCAATGCAGACATTAATTACATGACACATATGATATGGACTTTTGAAAGTCACTGACAAACAAAGAGCATGTTCCTCTTGATAAATGTGTTTAACACATTTTCCAATTAAAAGTAAAGTTAAAAGTCATGGCCTGAAAACAAGCTAATGTTAAGTAACCATAGAGGTAAAAGAGGTAAAGCCAGAGATTCTCAAAAGATGGTTATTGGCTGTGTGATGCCACAAATATCGAATACAGTGAACAAATGTAATTTTGTACAATAAGGTCCGTACTACTTCCATAAATTACAGCCCATAACAGCCAAGCTGGGTAGTAAAGATGGCAGAACCATGCTCTGCACATGACTGTTAAAGCTTTTGTGCTTTGGTGCTAATTTTATTATTTACCGTGAAACAAGGAAATAAGGTTTAATGCCAATTTGGGCTGCAATGGGAAGTGTTGCTTGTTATTTGTCAAATAATCAACAAACAAAAAACTTTAATTCTTGACGCATGAAGCATCAGTTTGTTACTCAGAAAATAACATCAACTTCATAATTGAATAATCACTAGTAGTAGGTAAATATTTCTGCGTGACCCTATCTTTTTTGCAGACTATAGGAGACAGTCAGAACTGCAGAAAAGATTATCAGTGCCGACCTACCCTCCATTCAGGACTTAGAAAAGGTCAGGGAATGTGCAGGAAATATCATTGCAGATCCTTCACACCCTGCACATCATCTGTTCGAACTTCTCTCCTCTGGTAGGCGCTACAGAGCACTGTACGCCAAGACAAGCAAACTCAAGAACAGTTTCTACCCACAGGCCATCACTCTGATGAACACTTAACACCAGTCATATAGTGTCAGGAACAATCCCTGTCTAATAACCATGTGACACAAACATCCACTGTACCTGTACATCTATCTCATTGTTTATGTAAATATGAACACTTTTTAAACCTAGACACGCTGTATATACTGCCATATCCACCTACCTCATGTACTGTATCTAAAGCAACCTATTACATTAATCATATTTATTTCAGCACCATTGCACTAATTGTCGAACTGTTTACAGATGTTACTGTTGTTTTGTTTTGTATTGGTACTTTGCACAAAAAAAATATATTTCACATAGTACCTAAAAGGGCACATAGTAGCTTAATATTTCTCTACCTTGTTGAGCTTGTTGTCCTTGTTCTTAGCCACACTTCTGTGTATGTACATAGAGAGCAATGGAAAACCAGAGTAAAATGCCTTGTATGTGTACACATATCTGGCTAGTAAACCTAATTCTGATTCAGATGTGTCCTTGTCCAAGTTTCACCTCAGAGTCTTTTTTTCAGTGATGTTTGAGATGTCTTCTTGAGTGCATGACTAGCTTTGAACTCAGTTGTGACTGTCAAGGTAAGGTTGGCAGCCAAGTTGAAGGGACATCACAGCAACAACAAAAATCTTCTGTTTCATGCCAAAGGCAACGCAATGTTCATAATCTGCATGTTGTACCACTGTCCACAACTGCCCCTTTTATTTTCTCAAAAGGCTTGTGGAACGGCCAGTCTGCTGTGAACAAAGCTGATTTCATCACGGCTTTCGTTAATCATTCTGGTCTTTCAATTGTAGCACTTACAAAAACGTGGATCAATCTTGAGGATTCTGCCACTCCCACAGCCTTCTCCCATAATCACACTTTCTCCCACAGTCCTTGAATTGCAAGAAGGGGTGGTGGAACCGGCTCGCTTATCCCTAATAACTGGAAGTTTGAACAGGGAACATCCTTGTGTGACAACAGCTCCTTCGAGTTTCATGCTGTTACTATCACCCACCCTGTTAAAAGTCACTTCGTAGTCATCTATCGCCCCCCAGGTCAGCTTGGTCATTTCTTGGAGGAGTTAGATGTGTTCCTCTCATCCTTCCCTGAAGATGGCACTCCTCTGGTGGTTCAACATCCACCTTGGAAAGCCACAGGCTGCGGACTTCAACAACCTGGCTGCATCATTTGACCTCGAGCGGGCTTCCACATCAGCAACCCACAAGTCTGGTAATCAACTAGATCTTATCTACACACGGTACTGCTCCACTCGTCACGCTCAGGTCACCCCACTGCACACATCAGATAATTTCTTCGTCACTCTCGACCTCAACCTAACACCTTCAGACGCTGCAAGTGTTCTACCGCTGGTCACTTTGCGATGTAACTTGCGTACGCTGGCTCCCTCGTGCTTTTCCTCTGCTGTCTCCTCGGCGCTCCCTCCATCCTCGGAGCTCTCTCTCTTGAACACCGACAGCGCCACTGACACTCTGTGTTCCACACTCACATCCTGCTTGGACAACATCTGCCCTTTCACATCTAGACCATCCAATACATCCTCGTCTGCCCCCTGGTTATCTGATGTTCTACGCGAGCATTGTGCCAGCCTCCGATCAGCTGAGAGAAAATGGCGTAAATCAAAAGATCACGCTGCCTCTACCAGTCTCTCCTCTCTAATTTCTCAGCTGATGTCACCTCTGCAAAAATGGTCTACTACCGCTCTAAGATCAACAACTCACCTGACTCACGCACTCTCTTTAAAACCTTCTCTGCTCTCCTTTCTCCACCTGCTCCCCCACCTACATTGGATTTAACAGCTTATGACTTTGCATCTTTCTTTGTAAAGAAAACAACTGCCATTAGCAGTCAATTCTCTGCGCCGCCATCCGTCGACCTCGCACGCATCCCAGATACGTGTCTGCTCCCCTCTTTCTCTCGTCTATCTGAAGATGACATTTCCAAGGTCATTTATTCTAACCACCCTACCACCTGTCTGCTGGATCCCATCCCCACCCATCTCCTTCAGGCCATCTCTCCTTCTGTTGTCCCTGCTCTGACCCACATAATCCAGTCATTCCTCACCACTGGGTCGTTCCCCACAGCTTTCAAAGAAGCCCACATCACACCGCTACTGAAGAAAGCCACTCTCAATCCAAAACTATTAGAAAGCTACAGACCAGTTTCCCTCCTTCCCTTCATTGCCAAAGCTCTGGAGCAAGTTTTGTTCAACCAGCTCTCCTCCTTGCTCACACAGAACATTATCCTGGACCACAACCAGTCTGCTTTCAAGAGCGGCCATTCCACGGAGACAGCGCTGCCCTCAGTTGTCGAAGCCCTGAGACTGGCAAAGGCGACCTCCAAGTCATCAGTACCCTCCTATTGGATCTGTCTGCAGCCTTTGACACAGTTAATCACCATGTCTTCCTGTCCTCTCTCAGTGCTATGTGTGTCTATGGTATCGCGTTGCAGTGGTTCAAATCGTACCTCTCGGGTAGGTCATTCAGAGTATCCTGGAGAGACGAGGTCTCTGAGTCCCAACATCTCAATACAAGGGTGCCGCAGGGCTCGGTGCTTGGTCCGCTACTCTTCTCCATAATAAGATAGAAATAATAATAATAATGAAAATGTTGACTTGCAGTTAAAAAATCCAAATCCAAATAATTGAGAACTATATAAACACTGCAAAAAAAAATTTCTGTGTGTGTCCAAACATAGACATAAACATAAACTTCTTCTTCTTCTACATGACATCCCTCGGCTCGGTCATTCAGAAGCATGGCTTTTCCTATCACTGCTATGCGGATGACACGCAGCTCCACTTGTCATTTCAACCTGATGATTCAACTGTTTCTGCTCGCAGCCTGAGTGACATCATGCTTTGGTCTAAAGACCATCACCTGCAGCTGAACCTGGACAAAACGGAACTGCTTGTGATCCCGGCCAACCCAAAGATTCACCACAACCTCTCCATTCAACTAGGCTCATCGACCGTTACTCCGTCCAGCACGGGCAGAAATTTTGGGGTGGTAATTGATTGTAATTACACAAGTCCCAGTCCAGGCTCTTTTCTTGTCCAAACTGGACTATTGCAACGTGCTACTGGCTGGACTCCCTGCTTGCACAACCAAACCTCTGCAGATGATCCTGAATGCAGCAGCAAGAGTGGTCTTCAATCAACCGAAGAGAGCGCACATAACTCCTCACTTCATTACGTTGTACTGGCTCCCTGTTGTCGCCCGCATCAAGTACAAAGCGTTGATCTTGGCCTACAAGACCACCACTGGTTCTGCACCAACATATGTTCGCTTGCTTATACAGACCTATGTTCCTGCCAGGTCCATGCGCTCTGCAAACAAACAACGTCTGGTGGTACCATGCCAAAAAGGAATAAGATCACTCTCGCGCACCTTCTCTGGATCCGTTCCACATTGGTGGAATGCTCTGCCTGCTTCTACAAGATCAGCAGATTCTGTAGCCACCTTTAAAAAGCACTTGAAAACGCATCTCTTCCGTCAACACCTAACTGACAATCACTAACTTCGTCTTCCTTTTCAAAAAAACCTTCCTATCCTTAGCTTTGTATACTGTGCTGGGCTTTAATCAGACTAGTTTTTTTTTTATGCACTTATGCTTTGTTACCTTGTTTTGTTATAATTGCTCCCATTGTCTTCCTCATATGTAAGTCGCTTTGGATAAAAGTGTCTGCTAAAGGACTAAATGTAAATGTAAAGCAACAAATACAACAGAGGAAAGCAGTGAGACAGAACATCTTTGCTAACCATTAAGCATACAGTGAAAAAGCACTGCTTTTCCATGCTGGCATTACAAATACACATCAGGGCTAAGATGACAACCAGACCTGAACACTTCTGGACAGGTGGGGTGTTTGGTAATTTGGTTAGCAAGCAAGCAGTGCTGGATTATTCCACACTTTATGAACAATGGGATGTTTTAGGGATCAACCTTTCAAAACTGAGTGCAGGACATGTAACACATATCAAGTAAAATATCGGAATAGTTCTATAAACCTTGCAGCACTTTGCACTGGCACAGTGAAATATAAGTGTCATATACAGTAAGATACAAATGAAAGAAAGGATGATGAACAAAAAGAAAGTCCCTCTTTCAATCATTATCTCACTTATGGGAGTGTTTTACAGTGAGTTATTCTTGATTCTATATCTAGACACACCACTTGCTGCAAACACACACACAAGCTGCATTTATCATAATCTATTGAATTATTATAGTAGTAAATGTGAGTGTGTTTGTAAGAGACACGTGTGTAGTTTTGTTTTAGTGTTTGCCTTGTGTCCGTCTGTCCGTCCGCCAAGTCCCAGTGAACTTTAGCTGTCTGGTGCAACATTCCCCAGGAGGAAGACTTTGCTGGCTGAGCCACGAGAGACGAGGAAACTGGGGCACATTTCCTGTGGAAATGGGGTTATCACTTCACCAATTACTGGTGCAATTACAGTGGGAGGCCTGCAGAAGCCTGGGAATAAAGCCTATAGGCATACAGATGGGCACTCATGTAAAGACATGCACAAAATCATTTATAACACACATGCCGCCATGCATCCATGCAAGAGTTGTAAAATCTCACATTGTCTCTTTCATTCTCTCTTATGCCAAGGTCACACAATAATACATTATGTCTTTCAAGATGTGTGTCTGACTGTATCAGATCAGGTTTCCTTGGTGCCTAAAATTCCTGCCCATGAGATGTCAGAACACACTTTGAGCACATTGAATAATCATGGCATTGAAGTAGCTGTCTAACGCTATGACACACTTCACGAGATACATCAACAATTTGTAATACCCAATGCTAACTTTTGTTGCAGATGCCCCAAATCTTCAGATCAGACAATCATTGGGCTGGTATCTGTAGTCTTATGCTGGCATTACTCACTCACTTAATCATTCTAAATCTCATCCTGTGACTGTCCAAGGTTTGAAACCATTGTTTTATGATTGTATGGCTGTCCCTTTAAACTAACAAAGTAAACATAAATATAAATTCATTTATTCATCACTCACAGACATTGGACTCATATCTTCTCATACATTCAAACATATTTGCCCACACACATACAACACATACCACAGCAACATTATTGCCAAACCCATTGCAAACTACATCTGGACTGTGTCACCAGAAGACATGACTCAAGTTGAAAGCTTGACTTTCGACCTCAGCAAGTATGATTATTCATTATCATCATACAGTGTGGCCTGGGTCAACATGCTGCTGCATACACACACTAGTGTCAATTCACGGTTTACTTTTTAAACTATTTTTCACATTTATTATTTTAAGAGAAGGTTTACTGAGAACGCCCATTGTTTTCTCTGCACATAGTTACATCCAGTTTCACGTGAGAGCCGCCCAGCACAGAAAAATGTTGATGGTTAAATGCTTGGCCCACAGCTCAGATGTTCTTGATGAGGGGCTACAATTAGCCCCTTTTTCTCATCTCATCTTTCAAATCAATTTTAACACACAATATTTTTTACTAATCCTAATAAAAAAAACAAAGAGAAAAGACAGTAGTCAACCAAGTAGAGTGGGGTGTTTACATCAATATGCTCAAATGCTAAGACAGCTTGTTGCACTGAGAGCAAAAACATCCCCTAACAATAAAAATAATTTACAACAAAAACATTTTATCATCTTGAGCCAGAAACTTTTTTTTTTTTTGGTGTTGCAAACTTTAAGTTACGTCCCTTTTTCTAAAAAATTCTGTTGCTCCTTAGGCCAAAAATAATGTATCTACCAAATTTTATTGCAATTTATTTATAATGAACAAATGTAAAACATAATAAAAAATGGCCAAGAACTCAGATTGATATTGGGTGATTTATTATTTTTTTAAATCCTGCATTGAATATAATATAAATATATTAAGATGATCTTGACTTTAAAGCTTTAGATTTAGTTGAGTCACTACCACATCTGTCTATCATACTGATGAGGCTGAGATTTAAGGTTTATGACTATGAAGTGGTTTTATCCTAAGAGGAAACAATCACCCTTCATAGCCTGGAGTGGTGACAAATACGAGAGAGAGTCACTACTGTGTTCCCTCACAGACTACTCTGTCCAGCAAAACCATCAGTATGAATTTAACTACATAAGCGTTAAGGCAACACTTGCTAGAGATTCTGTCTTTCTGAAAAATCAACGCAGTCTTTCAGTTATTTGCGACTTTTTGGCTCATCCTCAAAGCATTGTCTGATTTTTCCATCACTGACAAAACAGGGAGAGTCAAATTCTTGTGGCTTCTCCTTGTTTACACAGCCATGGGAATGTCAGATCGCTAAAACCAGAGGTTTTCTACATGTTGGCTTGACTCACTTTTCCTTTAAGTTATTTTATACTCAATTGATCAAATTCACTTTGTTTAGTGAATTAGTGAAATTTAGTGAAAGCTGTCATTTGTTTCATTGTAGAAACAAATGACAGCTTGGAAATTATACTCTAATTATTTGCTAGGTGTCCACATGCACTCATATCTTGCGTCTTCAGCCTGCCCTAATCTACAGCTAGTAAGCTATGCTACTGGTTAGAGTTGGTCATAGCACTGTTGAGCCTGTCTATGTCTGGCTATCAGCCAAGTCAAATTTGTCTTTGTGCATACGTTTTCCGTCATGCAGCTAAATATAGTGAGAAATATGTGTCTGCACAAAAAAAGAGAAACGACCCAGGATGTCCAGTTGTTGTGAGGATGTAGAAAAAAAGGAAAGGAGGACCCAGATGCAGACAGTTAGGTGCAGAGTGGTGTGTTTATTCCTATATCCAGCAGGCAGGCAGAGTCCAGAAACTCAAAAAGGCAGGCAACAAACCAGAAAACCAGGAGCAGGCCAAAATCTACAAAGAGACGGCACCAATGCAGAAGGGAAACAATGCAGGGGAGATACAACAATGGTCCAGCACAAGGACACGCAATCACACGGACTAAATACACTCAGGGTAGGTGAAGACAACGGCACACAGGTGCAGAACGAGACACAGGTGAACACAATCAGGGAATCAGGGACAGGAAGTAAAACCAGACAGACAGAGGGGAAGAGACCCATTACCAAAAATAAAACAGGAAGTACTAAATCAAAACCCCTAAAACTCAGACCAAACAGACAATTTCAAAATAAGACAAGAACTCAAAACCATGAACATACAGAACTCAGATAGACTATAATGACAAGGACCAGACAACAATCAAAAACACTCCACCAAATCCCAAAACACCCTAATCAACCCTAAAACCATAACACCAGTTCTGAGTTACTAAAACTAAGCCCAGCCTTTTCTCATAAAAAAATACAGTTGTCTACTTTTTCTTCTTTTTCATTTCGGCATTTCATTGCATTTGACTTACAATGAACAGTACACTAAAATTTATTTCCCATGCCACTTGTGCACAGCACCTGAGTAATAGGAATGAAAACTTCTCTTGCAGCTCTTGAATGTTATATAGGAGAGAAATGCTTACACACAGTAAGAGCCAGAAGTGGGAAACTCAGCTCTAGACAGCAGACTGGAGCAAATTACTACTTAAAATATAACTTTTATCAAATAAGTTTTCTTAAAAGACAGATTTTAAAGAAGGATTGCAAATACAAGAATACAAGTCAAAATAATAATAAAAAAAACAACAATTCCCTTACCAGAGCTGTTTGCATTAAATTGTGAAATATGGTGAAAAAATATGAAATATTAGAATAGGAACTGATGCATCAGTCCATAGGGTGTCCATCAAGATAACAGAGAAAAGAGCGCCAGATTTTGTAAAACTTCTTAGTTTTGCCATTCAAACAGTAGCGAAGTCATCTCTCCAAGCCATAACTTGACCGTAGGTACCTCCTTCTTCCAGAAGAATAGTAGTAATTTCTTAGCTGTAGTTAAACTGTATGCAAGCAGTTTGTGTTGTCCTCCTGATAATGGATGCCCATGTTCAGAGAGTCCAAGAATGATCAATGCTGGGTCAGGCTGCATTTGTACCCTGAAAATTTCTGAAAGCACACTTAAAATATAACTTAAACCCCTACATTCTGCTAGTTCCCTCCCTCACAGTGTCATGGTTTCAGGGTTTATGTACTGTATGTTATTCCCTGTTTAATTTTTAAATACTGTCTTTCCACCATATGTCTTGTCGTTTTACTTCCTGTCTTAGTTTGTTGTTTCCCGCTAGTTTAGATTGTTTGCTCCATCATGATGGGTTTCACCTGTGTCTCAATGTCTCCCCTGAGTGTATTTAGTCTGTGTGCTTCCCTTGTCTCTTTGTCATATTGTCATTGTTCCTTTATCAAGCCTCTCAGCCTTTGTTTCCTGTGTTCACTCCACTGTGTTTTGGATTGCTTCTCGGTTTCTTTTGGACCTTGCCTGCATTATTGGATTCTGTTTGTTGTTTGCTCCCCTTGGACTGGTTAGCCTATGTTTGGACTGCTTCCTTGGCTTTGACCTCTACCTGCCTCTCCACCCTGTAAGCCTTTTGTCTTCATTAAAATGGTTTATGCTGTACCTATATTGCCTCGGCTCATTGTAAAAGCTCATTTGTTGTAGCTGAGCCAATGTTAGCAACTCAGATAGGCTGAAGCTGTTCCAGGGTTTAGGGGTGGTGACTGAAAAGACTCAGTCACCTCTCGTTTTCTGAGCCTGGATCTGGGCACAGCCAGAAGAAGCTGGTCTGCAGACCTCAGAGCTCTGGGCGGGGTATAAGGCTGCAGCAGCTCTAGCTAACAAATACTAACAGTCTGTGAAGACGTTGGCTTTATATGAGGTATGGAGGGGGGGGGGGTTGGTCGATGATGAAAGCTGCCACCATATCAGCCTCAAATATTTTGATGTTTTCATGTATTAGAAAGTACCTAAAGTTTGGTTGCAATAAAATGTAATAAAGTCATCCAAATGTTCTGGAAAAGTTACTTTAAACAGCAGTGGAGGCTAAAGTCATTCCAAAAACCTGGGTAAAAGCTATACTTTATATTTTGTCAAATGAGTGCAAACAACCTTCCAATATTGAGTATTTTCCTATTGAGGCAAGTATTGAATGAGCAAACAGCTGCCATTGGATTCTAGTCATGACAAGTAATGGTAGCACCACTGTTGGGGACTGCTTCCATTCAAATTAATAATAGAAAATAGCCTGATTCTGTGCCGGATAACCGTCCCACTGAAATACACATCTCAGCAACATCTCCAACCATGAGCCTGGAAAGCACTGGCCTAGATAGAAACAGATCTGAAAGAATAAATGAATAATAAAATATCTCTTGATTTTTAATATCACTCTGAAGAGTTTTGTGCTTTAGAAAAGAAATGTAAGATTGTCAAAAAAGAATGAAGATGTTCAACATACACCATGAACCAGGTTTCACTTCTTAACTGTTAATCTCATCACAGCAAAGACATTTTTAAATATACAACAGATCAAATAAAACTGGGGCTTAATATAGAGATCCTGGTACATAAAGTTGTTTATCAGTTTAGAATATTACCTAAAATTATACTTTCATCTAGGTGCAGGTTTCCTAGACAAGGAGAAAATAACAAGCTCTTTGAATTAGTCCATCCTTAATTCTATGTGATTATATCTGCCAAAGTCCAAAAATATCCTGTGTTCTTGAAACACTTGAAAGATAAAAATTTAGACTTTTTTCCGTAAAAAAATGAGTCACGTCAGAAATGCTTTTACTTTTAATCCATAAAATATATTTTAAGTCATTTCAGCAATGTACAAATGTCATCCTCAAAAAACACCTGTGTTTAATAGTGAGGTAATAGTTAAACCTATATACCGGTATGTGAAAGTCACACTAAATACAGTTGCTTATTTTGCTAGTTTACGCTAAACTAAATTTAGATATAGCTACTAAAATTGCCTATGGAAAGATATTTTTCTTGGGAAAATAAAACCACACAGGCATTTATTTGTATTTCCTGTATCCCTAAGCTTGATCTTTAAAAATACACTGAGCTTTATTTAATGAATTAAAAGTTTTAGCTAGCTAACAAAGAGGCTATAACAGTAATAATGTCTGTAAATTCAAAGAAAATCCACACTGAGCTGAGCGCTTTGAGTAGTCGGAAGACTAGAAAGGCTCTGTACAAGTACAGTCCGTTTACTTTACAGTGAAGGGGATTAAAGTTGTACCTGCATTGAAACAAACATTGGTTTTATCCTTCATAATGTCACATATAGATAAAAATGAAAGTATTTGAGGATATATTCAAACTGCAGCTTTTATTTGTGCAACACATTTTTTTTT
>CM022479.1:9310596-9427738 GCA_011952105.1 Coreoperca whiteheadi | reverse complement strand
TGTGTGTGTGTGTGTGTGTGTGTGTGTGTGTGTGCATTAGCCTGCTCCTGCATATGGGCAACATGACGTTTGAGTGAATAACTGGGATAATTTGGTCCTTAAGAGAAAGATGGGGTTTAGGAGGTAATCAGCCACATATTTAAGTATTTTGTCAGTCTGATCACACTTCACCTATCAGAACAAAATGTCATGCTGTGTCCAAACTATCTATTAAATTGTATTCAATGCAGTTAGCATACAAGAAATGATCATACTTTGAATACATGATTTGACAGTGTTGGTACTCGGCGGAGTTCCTTTGCTGTGGGTAATTTTAACTGAGCTTTGTTAACTTTGACTGCATTCCTTTTTCTCTCACATTTTCTGAGACTGTAAACACAACATTGACTTCCGCCAGACGCGTGATCCCGGAAGTCCTCAAATCGATATAGCCGGGGTACAACCCCTGCCCCCTTCACTTGCTCTCTTGCCCTCTTCTCTCTCAGCGGGGGCCACGCAGCATCTCTTGCTCGCTTAGCTCTCCCTCCGGAGCTGCCTCACTGCCAGCCTCTCAGCGACCAAATGAGCAGAAGCACCGTTTTCGCCTGCTGGCCTCGAGACAGCTAGTAGAAGGCCCATTGAAAGAGCCTGCTCTGACCTCTTACAGCAGCGATGCAACATCCTGTGTAAGATCACCACCTCAACAAAGAAACGGCAAGCTAGTGGCTAACTTTAAGAAGGAATCGAGCCCGTTCGCCAAAGCTAACCATACCGTGCGACCTCGGCCGCACCTCAACAGCTGCTTTCACAGTAAACCACAACTTCTCCCCGCCTGGCCCATCAGACGACGCCAGCCACAGGGCAAAGCAACACCAAAAATGGATTGGTAATAACCACATGGCATAGCATGTAGCTAGATACTGTGCTTAGCGTAGCACATAACTGTTTAGTGACTCTGCATATGTGACCTTACTGATGTGATTTCTTTAAGATTTATCATTGTGACTCTTTTCAATCTGTTCGTTAATCTGGTAGCCATTGTTAAATTGATTTTAGAATTGATGCTATACGCAGGGTATTTTGCATGCTACTAACCTCCTTTTAACGTGGCACTATTAGCTTACAGGTCACCTTTACCTGCTAAGGCATTAGCTCCACAACACTGAAGCTAATGCTAGTACACAACCCCCCCTTTAGCTGGCCTCCAGCAGAGGCCACGATGGTGCTAATCTAACTACTTAGTTAACTCTCCTAGATGGCTACCGCCATTTTTAAGCGTCCCTTTGTCTAGCCTCGTTGCTAATACATTAGCTCCACAACACGAGCTAATGTAGCTAGCTCTTTTATGGCTCCCGCCATCTTTATTTAGCATTCTTTGTTGGCCCACGTTTCGTCCACATTTCACACAAACACACACACATCTTTTTGTCTGTAGTTTAGTGTATTTAGTTAGTCTTCATGGTGTGTTTTTACTTTGTTTACCTTCGTAAATAAATGATTGTGTTTAATTATGCTGGTCTCCTTACGATCTAACAAGAGTGAATCATTTGCCAACCTCTTCTATGTTTGAATTCCAAATCCTTCACCTACTAGCTAATTATGTTATTAATGGCAATTTTGGGTTATAGCTTTACATAATCTGAGTTCCAAATTGATAGTTTAGTATATTTTATGAGACTGAATCGATTAATTGGCTATAATTGTCTTTTGGATGGATGGTTTCCCGAGGTCTTTATTAATTTAGAGCATTATTTATGATTATCTTTAATAATCCTGATAGCCAAGTCTAAATAACAGTACTGCCATGTCAACCATATAGTTGGTAGACCCCAACTAATGGTGCCCACATGTGAGGCATATTATGTTGAATCCGACCAATGTGCAGAAGGTTTTAGTTGGCACACGCATGTCCTCACAAAAACTGATGTAAGATGTCACAGTGTCAGAGAGTTCATCCAGGTCTGTGGCTGCAAACCGGAAAAACACCAAGTCAGTGCAGTCAAAGCAGGCCTGTAATTCCAGCTTTGCCTCGTTGGTCCATCTCCTCACAGTCCTGACCATAGGCTTAGCAGATTTTAGTTTTTGCCTGAAGGTCGGGAGAAGATGAACCAGACAGTGATCAGAGAGTCTCAAAGCTGCACGGGGGACAGAGCGATAGGCGTCCTTTAATACAGTGTAACAATGGTACAGAGTGTTAGTTTCCCTGGCGGGACACACTGAATGAGCTGTCTGTATTTTGGAAGTTCATGGCTGAGGTTTGCTCTGTTGCTCTGTTATTGGCCAGAGAGTCGACAGAGAGAGCTGCTTCTCCTCCGACTAGTAACTCTTTAGAACGTTTTGGTTCGATGAAGACTAGTGGAAATGTTTGGCCAGTGAATAGCCCGACGTTTAGAAGTTCCTCCCTGGAGAATGTGACCAGAGAGGGAGAGCAGCAAGGTTATTACGGTTAACGAAAACTACCGAAAAAACAAAAACTAAATGTGAAAAAAAAAAGTGTAATATGTGTAATAAAAACAACAACGAGGCTTTACAAAACAATGATAACTAACTGATACTGTATTGTGTTTACAAAGCTAACTAAACCCAACCAAAGTTATAGAGAAAATGTCCTTAGTTTTTGTCTTTGTCAATTAATTTCATATACAAGCCTAATATTTCAGGTGGATATGAATTCTATCTTCTGATTTTTTTAGCTTTGCCAGTTTTAGTAGTAAGAGTGACTGTGTTACACACCACTGCGGAATTCTACCCGCATTTGATGGGTGGGCATGTTGACGTGTACTAATGTCAAGCCATGAATACATTGCTTCTATTATTTAGCCCACCCAAATTGGATCTGTCCCAGGCCACTCTAATCTGCGCAGCTTTTTCAACATTATGTATCACAACTACAAAGAAGAAACCATAATTGCCTTGGATGCTGAAAAGTCCCTCCACTACTGCGATTCATTGAAATTTTCGAAAGCTTTTCAGGTTACAAAATAAACTGGGGAAAGAGCAAACTGATGCCAATACCAGTAAAAAATGCTTCACACCATCTAAGATAGCAAGAGAGCAGTTCAAATCCTTAGGAATAATAACTACACGGGAAAATGGGAAAACTTCTGAAGAGCAATTATGATTGTTATAGTGACCAGTTGAAACGCAATATTGAATTCTGGAATACCCTCCTTATCTCTATGGCCAGTCGCATTAACACTACAAAGATGGTTTCTCTCACCAAGATTTCAATACTTTCAATGCAACCCACTCTATTATTTCAAGAAGTTGGACTCCCATCACAACATCTCATAATTGGAATAACAAAATGGTCAGAATATCTAAATCAGCTGTGCAAGTATAAACCAAGAAGGAGGCTTTGGTTTACCTCATTTTAAATTATGCTATTGGGCAGCCAACCTGAATGTGCTATCCTTCTGGCGCAATTGTTGCTTACAAATGTAACCCAAATGAACAGACCCTCATGGCTTCACATTGAATTAGCTTCATGTGGAATCAGCACTTCTGAATAACCCAGCCAATCTTAAAACATCAGCCCATATTTAAAAAAATCTAGTTGTCCATCAGCCCCTTAAAATTGGAAACAAATAGTAATTTCTTAATATACCCAATGTACAGACGGACAGTCAAATTTGCCACAATCATGCCTTCTCCCCAGCCTTAACAGACCCAACCTTTCTTGTTTGGAAAGACCAAAACATTGCTACTATTAAGGATTTGTACCCTAAGGACAACCTGTGGTCTTTCCAACAACTACAGCAGAGGTATACAGTGTTCAAGTAAATGGGAAAGCGTGTCCAAACTTTTTACTGGAACTCTAATTTACCATGGACAGATTTTTACGGAGGCCTCCAAATAAGGAATTTTATTAGAACACATATCCCACAATATGAACAGAAACCTGTGCATGCCACACTTGACAACATCCTCAGACATGAACCTGGTGCTAAAGGATCAGTTTCCTTCTTCTATCATATTTTACAATCCCACAAACAAATTTCTGACAAATTGACAAATTGAAAACTCAGTGAGAAATAGAACTTGTAATCCTGGCAAAAGTGTGGGAGAGAACCTTGATAATATCCACCACAATTCCATATGTTAAACACACTTTACATTAATACAATTCAAGGTGGTGCATCAACCCCACTCCTTCTGGTGCCTTGTATTCGACTATATATCAAAAGCATTCAATAGAACTAAAGCTCCAGACCCACTTCTCGCCATCTTTGGTTCAGTAGTAATAAACTGATTTATTGGAAAGTAAGTCAAGAGCAAGCTATTTCCCTATGTACATTGTTGGCTAAATGGCTTATTTTACAATTTTGGAAGTCTAGTCCTCAGTTCCAGCAATGGCTCAGGGATCTGGGCTGATTTTGTTACAGGCTGACAGAGATAATACCTTCTTGAAAATATGGCAACCCTTCCTTGATAAATGGACAACTGCATTCAAAATAACTCTCTCTTAAGCCACCTCTCAATGCATTTGAAAATATGAGACAACTGTATCCTAAACGTTCGTTCTTCCATTACACTGTATGTAAATAGAGCTGGCATTGACCACACTTTGTAATACGCTGGTGTATATTAATAATTTCTTAAGTTATTTTTATTTTTATTAATCCTCTGTCTCACTTGGATGTTCATTGTTCATTGCCTGTTTTTGTTTAATTTGTATTTTATTATTTTTATTTCATGTTAATGTTCTTGTTATTCCTGTGTCATGTTATTTTGCTGCATTTTGTTTATCCTTTAAAATAATAATAAACATTTTTTTATAAAGCCTAATTTTCAGCTTGATGGATTTCAGAGTTTCTCCAGTGTGGTTTTGAATATGTTTCAAAAGCACAGTGGTTGGACCAGTTTCTCATGCAATAGATTAAATTAAAATGTGAAAAATATTAATATAACAACTTTATATTCTTTTTTCCTATCATTTGACTTGTTATGTTGTATATTACACCATATATTAACAGGTTTATTGAATTAAACTGCATATTTTCCATTTTATTTGGTTAAAAGTTTCTTTTTTCATCTTCTGTAGCTATTCTCTCATTGTCACCTGTTTTTGTTGCTTTACTTTGCTGCTGCAACACTCCAGTTAAACCACTGATATATGTTGGGTTTATGCTTCACAGCGCTTTAAGTTTTCTTCAATTTTCTTCAAACACAGGGTGAAATATTTAACTTAAATGTCATACTCTACTGTTTTTTCAATTACTTGTAAGCTATGAGCTCAACACATGAAGGAAAATTAAAATGTACAGTGTCTCTCAACTGCCAAACAACCTCAGAGTCAAGTGTTTAAGTGGAGCTGCAATCCTTTTATTATCCACAACAAACAATCTACTCCCTCTGACTGAGAATATCGTCTGTGATGATGAGAATGGAAATGACCACAGCATAGAGCTCCCACAAAGAAAGAGAAAGAGCACACACAAACACACACACAGGCATTATAGTGGACATTTAGACCATTACAATCCCTACACACATCACATCACACATTTGGTTTTGTTCTCATTACAAAAATAAGTATACTGGCCACTGTTAATATAACTTGATATTGAACGATGTGGGCTTTGTAGATAATTGGCGGACTTTCTGGGAAAGACCTGGTCTGATTAGGAGAGACGGCATTCCACTTTGGATGGAGCAGATCTCATATCTAGAAATACGAGTTTATTAGTGGGCCTAAACCATGACAACCCAGAGTCGAGACCAGGAGGCAGAGTCACAGTCCTCCACACTTCTCTGCACTTCCAGAGCAGTTACCCACCCATAACCACATATTGATAGTGTCTGCCCCCTGATCACTTAAATTAATAAAATCAAAAGTTAACAGAAGAGGAGTTATACATAAAAATATAACAAAAATTACCTTAGCAGAAATAGCGCCTCAAAATAGAAGAATTAAATGTGGATTCCTAAACTTCAGATCTCTGTCATCTAAATCTGTACTAGTGAAGATCTAATATCAGATTATCATATTATATTTTGTCTTCCTGAAACCTGGCTGGGTCATGAAGAATATGTTAGCCTAAATGAATCCACTCCGCCCAGTCATATTAATACTCACATTCCTCGAGGCACTGGCCGAGGAAGTGGAGTTACAGCCATCTTCAATTCAGGCCTATTAATCAACCCTAAGCCTATACTAAATTATAACTCATTCGAAAGCCTTTTTCTAAGTCTTTCACACCCAACCTGGAAAACAGACAGCCAATCCTGTTTGATACAGCATACCGTGCTCCTGGTCCTTATTCTGAGATTTTATCTGAATTCTCAGAATTTCTATTAGGTTTAGGCCTTAAAACAGATAAAGTAATTATTGTATGTGATTTTAATATTCATGTGCACGTTGAAAATGATAGCCTTAGTACTGCATTTATCTAATTATTAGATTCAATTGGCTTCTGTCAGAGTGTACATAAACCCACTCACTGTTTTGGCCACAGCCTCGACCTTGTTCTGGTATATGGCATTGAAATTGAACGTTTAACAGTTTTTCCACAGAATCCTTTATTATCGGACAATTATTTAACAACTTTTGAACTCCTATTACCTACTACACTAGATGTCTATCTGATAGTGCTGAAGCTAAATTTAATGAAGTGATTCCATCTGAATTTAATTCAATGCTATGTCTCAACTTAACAGAGGACTCTGCTAATTTCAGTCCGTCCCAAATTGATCATCTTGTTGATAGTGCTAGAGGTTCACTGCAAATGACACTTGACTCTGTTGCCCCTCTAAAAAAGAAAATAATAAAACAAAGAAGGTTTGCTCCATGGTATAACGCGGAAACCCGCAAATTAAAGCAAACATCGCGAAAACTTGAAAGGAAATGGTGTTCCAACAATCTGGGAGAATCTTGTTTAGCCTGGAAAGATAGTCTTAAAAGAAGAAGGCCCTCCGTAAAATACCAGAGCAGCCTACTACTTGTCATTAATAGAGCAAAATAAAAACAACCCCAGGTTTCTTTTCAGCACTGTAGCCAGGCTGACAGAGAGCCACAGCTCCATTGAGCCATGTATTCCTATAGCCTTCAGTAATGACTTCATTAGCTTCTTTAATGATACAATTTTGATTATTAGAGAGAAAATTAATCACCTCCTGCCCTCAGCTGGTGCCGATCGATTTCAAATATAGAGGCTATGGAGGGAGCTGTGAAACCTGAGGTGTACTTTGACTGCTTCTCTCCTGTGAACCTTATTCAACTAACGTCGACTATTTCTTCATCTAAGCCATCAACCTGTCTCTTACACCCCATTCCAACTAGGCTGCTTAAAGATTTTTTACCATTAGTTAGCTCGTCTTTAGTAGATATGATCAATCTGTCTTCACTGACAGGCTACGTACCACAGTCTTTTAAAGTAGCTGTAATTAAACCTCTCCTTAAAAAGCCCACTCTTGATCCAGAGGTTTTAGCTAACTGTAGACCTATATCTAACCTTCCCTTTATTTTTAAGATCCTTGAAAAAACTGTTGCTAATCAGTTATGTGACTTTCTATATAACAATAGTATATTTGAGGATTTTCCGTCCCAGCATGAGACAATGGACTTGTCTTGTCTCTGTACTTGTCTTGTTAGATCTTAGTGCTGCATTCGACACCATTGACTATCACATCTTATTACAGAGACTGGAACATTTAATTGGCATTAAAGGAACCGCATCAAGCTGGTTTAAATCCTATCTATCAGACCGATCTCAGGTTTTTTTTTAAAGTGCATCTTAAATTTTTAATTTTGTGTTCGATTAGTTTTAATGGCTGTTGATACTGTGTTATTGTATTGTTTTATGCATTTTATTTGCCTTTGTGTAGCACTTTGAGGTTTTGTTTAAAACAAAAAGTGCGTTATAAATAAAATGTATTATTATTATTACTATTATTATTATTATTATTATTTCATTTCATGCAACAACAACAGGTAAAGCAGCGACTCTATTCGTTCCACTCAAAATACTCTCAGAACATAACCTGATTAAATTATCATGTCAAAGAGCAATTGATGAACTGTGAGGGAGAGAAACCCCACCCTTTCTGCCCTTTAGATACAAAAGGAGGAACAGAATTCTCAGGTTGCTGTAGTCAACAAACAACAAACCTCTGTTGTTCAAAGACATAAGGATTTGTGTCAGCAGAATACACAAAAATGACTGGGATGAACAGAGATCCTGGAACAGCTGTATTTAAGTACACACAGAAGCTCATAATAATAATGATAACGAAACTACACCCACATGCAACCACACACACATAAATACTCAAGAAAATACAGGCACACAGTTCATGTGTGTTCACAAAGACACACACAAACACACATGCAGCTACTTGAGCAGCTCTTCACGTTTTCACATTCAGATTTCATTCAAGCTAAATTCCCACCTGGGAGAATCCAACAAGATTCTCATACTCCCTTTTTCTGTACTTTCTAGGTCACGATTGGTTGACTTATGCCTTATCACATCTACTTAACAGATCCTTTTTGTTTCGGCTTATGTAAGAATGTGTAATCAGTTGGTTTATTACTCTACGTTGTCTCTAGTAAACATGATTAAAGGGAGATGAGTTTATCTCACTGTAACTGAAGGCCTGGATGCCCCCAAAAAAGCTTTTCATTTGAGGGCAATTCACTGTAAATATGGCTGAGAAGACAAAAGATCGAATCTCAAATCCTGTGTTTATTAGAAGATGCAGATCTGTGCTTTCTCATTACCTATGACTGTGATTCACCCGTTGACTCTAATTCAGGAAATAAAACAAGGAACATGAAATGTCAGATGATCAGACAGGTTTTAAGGAAACTCCCAGTTTAGCCAAACTTATTTGGAAGACAAAACAAAGGTGAACGGTAAAGTGATTATCTAAACTATCCTTTCTAAACATTTACCACAGATTATAGACCAACTTCCTGGTTCAACTTTGACCTACTCTACTTTCTGTAGTTTTCCAGTAATATGTAATATGAGAATATTGGCAACATTTCAGGTGGGATCACTTTCTGTTCCACTTACAAATAAAGCGGTCTTAATAATCTGGCAAAGTGTTGGCTTGTTTACAACCTGTCTGACATCCGACTCCGTGTTTCTTGCAATGTCGCCGTGTTTCCAGATCTCAGCGATTACTATGGTTAGTGCAATGTTAACAAAACTGAAAGAAATGATGGACAAAACTATAAAATTGAGACCAAGTTGCAATAAAATAGAATTTCCTTAAGGTATACCCTTGACAGCTCCCCTTGTTGTAATATGCTGTAAACATTTTTAAATGGTGAACATGTAATTTAGGAATAAACCTATTCCTGACATTACGACTGTGTTGGAGAGATGAAATGAGCACTTACATTATGCCACTTCTGAACAGAATTCAGAGTTTGAGGAGAAAGTGACGTGTGCGGCGAAAAGTTGACTACTGGAGGAAGATTAATTCAATACAGGTGATTACAGAGACGGAGAAAGTGAGGCAGTGTGAGAAAGAAAGGCAGATGGAGTCAGGTAGATGGAGACAATTTGTGGTCCACATTTCACATGACAGTGTGTGGGCATCAACAGAAGAAAGAAGAGAGAAAAATGAGAAGCTGAGCATGATTCCCATCACCTGTGTGTGTGTGTGTATATGTGTTTTTGTGTGAGGAGAATGCGAGAGCAACAGATGTATTCGACAGTAAGAGCAAAGAAAGACTTCAAACGCTAAAAACAAAAGAAGAAAGAAAAGGAAGAAAATGTTGCCTCTTACCGGAGTGTGTGAACTGCAGTCTTGGTTGAGATGCTCTCCATGCCCCTGTTAAGGTGGCCCAGAGGTGGGTTAGCAGCACCGCTGTCACTGGCCAACACATCCTCCACCTTATCACACACACACAAACACACACTGAGTCCGAGTTTGAATTTAAATCTGCTGAATCCAGGCAACTAACAAGTGCCAACACAGTTTCAGTCAAAAGTCACTCAGTGTTGCTTTCAGGTGAAGTGTTGAACCCCAACACACACTCACACACACAGGGATACACACACAATTTGAATCCGAATTGAGTTTACGTCCAAGTCAAAAAGAATCCAAACACTCTTACAGTCCAAGTGAGTCAGGCTTGAGGAAGTCCAGATCCTGAAAATAATTCACCGCTCCTTGTAAGAGCATAACAGCAGCACTCACACACACTTTACCATCAGTATGTTTGCGTGTTTATATTTTTTTGAGTGTGTTGTGCGCTTCAGAGATGGAGGGGGGAAAATATAATCCAAGAAAATAAACCGTCTCTCCGCTGCCTCCTGGCAGCTTTACAGCTCTCTTCTGTTCTGTCACTCCTTTCTGCATCTCTCTCTCTTTGCGTCTCTCTCGCTCTCTCTCTCTTAGAGGGAGGCGGAGGGAGTAAGATCCCAGATCATTGTGGCCACCCTGCACACACAAATGCAGGCACCCACGCCTATTCACTGCTCCGGGAAAACCTAGTTAAAGGGGACATAAGAGAGACAAATCATCTTTCATCTTTATTCCCATTTTTCTAACAACAATAAGAAAAGTGATCTGTACATGCACACCTACATAGACACATGTACACGTATTAGTATTAGCCATACTAGCCAGTTAAAATGAAATTATAAAAAAAAAAGCCTTTCAATTAAAGTGGGTTTTGAGAAAGATATTAAAATAAGATATTGATTTTGGATGTCTGAGTTTGACAGGCAGATAATAGTTGAGGTGGCCAACAACAAATGTTCAGCACCCTTTATTCTTAAATCTTGCCATGGGAAAAGCCAACAGGCTAATGCCTCAGGACATCAGATTGTGTGCAGGTTGATAAGGGGAGAGTGAAACGAGATATAAGCTGGGGCATAGCCATGAAGTGCATTAAAACTAATGAGTAAGATCTTAAAATCAATTCTAAAGCAAACCTTCTCTTTCTCAGTACCAATGTCTCCTCCTTAGTGTCTTTCATCTTTCTCATTATTTTCTCCATTTCCACTCCTAACCCAAATACAGTCATTAAAGGATGTGCCTTCTTTCTTGCTCTGTTATTTTCATTAGATAGCAGCTCACTAGGGTAGCAGTGAGGGCTGAATTTTTTACCAGCTCAAGTTCAATCAGAGGCTAGCGGGGACAATTTATTCATTCTCTGGGATAAATAATGAATTTAGGTTGCATGCAAAAAAACAAGTATATACTCCCTCCAAGGATTTCTTATTTGTAAATGATTTATTCTCCACACTTTTTTGCTAATGTCTAATTACTACAGTTTTTATGACCCAGTAGTTTAATTACAGGATTAGATGTCCTGTAACCTGGTGTTTACACAACGTCATACAGTTTTTAGAAGTCGCCTCGTGGTTGTACAGACTGACTAACCCTTCTCCAGTGACAGCACTGTGCCCTGCTGGCGTGACCTTGAGCAAAATGCTACTGAAGTTTCATGTTGTAATATTTAACTTGCAATGTTTCTGTTACTACAGTCAGATGTCTACTTAAGTAAAAGTACTGAAGTACTTGAGTATCAAGAGTACAAGAGTACATTTTCTAAATATTGCATTACTACTGCCACAGTGCTTACATTTATGTACAGAAACATCCTACATGGAGTTATGAAAAATGTTAATGTTAAGCCTTACAGCTCAACAAACAATAATCCTGTCTAGGCCAGCTGAACTGTTTCTTTAAAAAAAGCCAAATAGCCCCTGTAGGGCAAGTTCTAGCTATTCGCTCTGGTGAAATAAGTGAGCTGAAATGCCCTGCTTGCAACTAGCATAGCCTACGACTGAACTAATTAGCCTTTTACATTTTTTGTATGGTAAAAAATGATGTTTCGTATTTGAGCTCAGGCTAGAAAAGATACGTTGTATGCTCTCTCTATTTGTCAGGGGCACGTCAAAACATGAATCTGAAAGGACTTCAGTTGATTAACTATGTTAGTTTGCCGAGAATGTAAAAAAGCTGCGAGCCAAATATTTAGTGCACTTTTCTGTAGCTAGAATCTAGCTTAGAAGAAATGTAAGGAAGTTTATTTCTATATATGTAACTTGACATGCTTCCGCAAGTTGGAGGCTGAATTTTTGTAGGCGGTGATGAAGTTCTGTTTTGATTAACACAGCAAACACTCGAAGCGAAAACTATCATTAACTTGTTCAGAAAATTGAAATAGTCTGGCGAGGTGGGGCTGTGGGTTGGCACCTGCGCCTTCATCCATGGTTTTGTTTCTTATCTAAATCTGACCATGGAGTTGACTTGGATGGAAAGCTGAAGGTGATTGCTGATAGGCTGTGCGAATCAGTGGCGCCTGCACTATCCAATCACGTTTGAGAGAGGAAACAACAAATTGAGGGTTTCCGAGATTTTGTTTTTTTCCTTTTTTTATTTTTATTTTTTAGAAGTAATGGGTACTTATGGTTATGGATAGAAATGTAGCAGAGTAAAGAGAACAATATTTGCCTCTCAAATGTACTTGAGTAAAGTCATGAGTACTCCCCAAAAATGATACTTGATTAAAGTACAGATTCCTCAAAATTGTACTTAAGTAGTGTACTCAAGTAAATGTACTATCATTATCATTATATTATTATCATAATAGTATTAACCTTTGCTGCTTACCTCTCATTGCAGTGGTGTTTCTATTGTGGCCTTAATCCTGATTCCAGGATGACCTGTCATGCAAACAATGTAGATTGTACTGTGTCTTTGTTCACTTTGATTTTCTGTTGATGATTTTCCTGTAGGTGGGGATCTTTTCTTTGTTACTGTTATCAATGCCAATACCAACAATCCAGGCCTGTCGTTGTAGGCATTTTAGACAAACTGGTAACATAAAATACATTAATTGTGTGCAACAGATGATTTCCCCAATGTAGCCTACCAGATACTGTGTTTAAAACTGCAAATGTTAAAGTAAAAGTGTGAATGGGGTGGATTACCTGTGTGTTTTATCAGTTTTTGAAAAGACAGTTAAAAAATGGAGCATTGTGCTGCCCTTTCCCACCAAAGATCCAGGTAACACATTAAGGGGGGACTAGAACTTTTTCAGGAAATATAAAGTCCAAGAACTACAAAAGAAAAATTATGTTTGCTTTCCTGTTGAGATTCTAATTAGGAAAAACTGACAGTAAAGTGTAGAGCTTGAAAGTTTGATATTTTGGCATTTTGCAATAATACTTGTGCAATAGCAAAGCAGGAAAGCAATGAGTCACCATTCGCTGCCTCTTGTTTCACGTTTTATAATCAAATGGTTTCCAGTGGCTAACCATTGCAATTGTGTAAGAATGTCCTAAACCTTGAATTTAACCTTTCAGCCATGTTCTATACTACAGAGCCGTACAAAAATCCTCAACAGCCATTCAAAAGTACTACCTCGGAATCGTGGGGCTGTTGGATCTATGGCCAGCAAAAGAGAAGGGGCTCCCTTTGCTGAAGTTGTCATGTGCTTCACAAGGAGAAAAGCCAGGCAGTGTTGTCAGTTTAAAAACTCCCAATAGCACCTCCTAAACTCTCGTGTCATTAAGACAGGATAATTAGAAGCTCCTCACTAATCTTACCTGATCAGTCAGCTTGTTATTTACAATGAATGACCTCCCAGCTAGCTTGAACAAAAAGCCTCTGAGTTCACTTTGACAAGTGACGTCAATTAGTCAATTAGCGTGTGAGCTCTGGCTGCTGAGATGATCATTGGTCCCACACAGACACACACACGCACACACACACACACACACACACACACACACACACACACACACACACACACACATCGCCTCATCCACATTCCCTGTGTTTCATGGGTTGAGTGAGAATGCATCCAGTTAATGAGCACTCGTTGACATCTTGTTCTCTATAATTAGTTTCATGAGGTTTATGTCCCCTCTTTAGGCTAATATGAACCCTAATGCCACTAATTCACAGTGTTTTTGTCAAACTGATTTAAGTAATATGAAGACAAAAAGCATCAATTTGGATGTTTCTCGAAACACAAGTGAGGTTTTTTTTAAGATACTGTTTTTTTTGGCAAAAAATAATCATGGATTGGGGGTCAAAATAAAAGCCTCTGTCTGGGGATGTGGAGGTAGAGAGAGAGAGAATCATTTCAAGTTTTTTTCACTTCAAGAATCATGTTTTTCTCAAGTTTTATGTAACCTACGCCTATAACAGTGGGAAAGCGATTAGCTTGAACCATCCCTGCTAACCTGAGTCATTTAAAATTCCATATAAATCATACACTGACAGGCCTTGTTTTATTAGAACTGAGAGTGATAGCAACTTGTCTGTTTTACACATAGCGCTGAAAAAATAGCTGAAGATGTATTTGTTCTATAAAATTTTTATCTTGTTTAATAAAGAGCTAACTGACACAATACAGCACATAAATAACATTCCTTTCAAAGAAAATATGAAATAGGCATTATTGAGATAGGTGGAAGGCCTCTGTGAAAAGAAAAACTGTAACTGGTATCCAAGCTAGGACATGGGTGTTTAAGTGTGCGGTTAAAATATTTCATATTTTCTAAATGTCATAGTGAGACAAGTGTGAGAGATTTAGGCTACCAATAAATAGCCTAAATCAAAAAAGATGGTAAATGGACTGTACTTGTATACTGCCTTTCTAGTCCTCTGACTACTCAAAGCGCTTTCAACATATCACATTCACCCCGTTCATACACTGATGGCAGGAGCTAACTGCCCATCAGTACAAAGTAATCTAACCATTCAAACACAATAAAAGCAATTTGGGGTCCATTATCTTGCTCAAGGACTCTTTGACAGTGACCTTCCGATTGGTGGACAACTGACCCTTCCACAAAGCCACAGTAGCACAAACAAAGCATTATCAAAAAGTGGCCATAGTTTGTGGCTATGTGGGTCTTTCAGTTAATAAACTGCCTGGGAAAATGAAAGATTCTTTCACACTAGTAGGACTGTGCTGCTTACATTTGCTCACATCTTACATTTCTTCCCGCTGCTTACCTGTCGAAATACTGCCAGACTCCGGCTGAGTAAACTTATATTGAGAATTGGTTCATAAATAAAAATCAGCAGTGTAAATTTGCCTTTTGGCTTAAGTTAGAAGTCTGTCTCCAAAAGCGAACATAATATTTCCCGTCAACAAACCTCGAAAACTAAAAGTGTAAAGAAGAGAAACAACCAAATAAATTCTGACTGGCTGATTGACTGAATTCAACACACATAAAGTGTAATAACAGTATTACACCACTAGAGGTCAGTGGGAGTTGTTAAATTCAACCAGCCAGAATGAAACTTTGGATATCAGCTCATCTTCAATTAATTCTACGTCCTAATTTACTCTTTACAAGACCCTCTTTTGGGCTCCCTACATGCTGTGAATCATACAGGCCAAAACTAAGATTTTAAGAGAGACTTTGCTCTGTACATGGGTGGTTGGGAAGACATTTAGAGGTTGGATTAAGATTTTTATATAATAGCCTATCATTATCTAATATTACAATTGATTATACGGTATATAATGTATAACATTTTTGCCCATTTTATAACATCAAATACTCAGGACACCACCACGCACATGATTTTCCATTAAGGGTTTTCTTTTAAAAGAATATTTTAGTCCACTCTGCCAACATTCTTCAAAGGACATGTTTTAAAAGACAGAAATGACCTGTAATGAAAAATCTGCTTCATCCACCCACTTGAGACTAATGAGTTTATGGGTCTCAGTAGTGAGTTTATTGCAAAGGAATCTTACTTTATGCTGTGTTTTTAATCGCCTATGGTAAATATGACATTAATAACATAGAAAAGTATAATGTAGTAGCATTCCCATAAACGAGTCAAGTAAAATATATGCCTTAGCTTTGATATTTCATTTCAGTTGTTTTCATTAAGGGCTACATACTTCTAATATTGGCCAATCAGGTTAAATCGCAGAGCGTCGTTTAGATTTAAATTCTTTAACAGATGTGCTGGAGTTTATGACAGGGTGGAGTGAGTATTTTGGAGGAAGTGGGTCTGACCGTCCTGCGCATTCCCATGTGTTGCAACCTTTTTAAGTGGGGGTGCTGCTGACGCTAAACGGTAACCAGTGGTGAATCTACAGCAAAATAAGGACATTACCACTGTGGCTGAGTAATCTCAGCAAAGTTGAGAAGGTAAATAATAGGTGATTTTTGCAGTCAACTCTGGGAAACACAAGTCAGTACTTTTTTCTTTTGTTTTTTTTAAATCAAATGTGTCATGGGTATTATAAACTCTTGTCCCACCAGAGAAACAGAGACAGATAGGTCACTGGGTGCTGAGTTTGGGTGCGGACAGCCTAAAAATAACTTTGGGAAACAACAGAATAGGTGGATGTATGAATGACTCACAGTCACGAGGCTATACTTGTCACAGCTTTACTCCAAAATCATAATAAAAAAATACACCTCAGACAAAGACAGAACAGCCAGTCCTACCGGTTGACAGTAGTTAAAAAGGTCATTACTCTCACTGTACTCTTAATGCAGCAGTAGCATATATAAACACAGCTGACCTGTGGATTCATTTTTTTTTCTCAGCAATTACTAATAAAAAAAAATTCAGTCTAATGTAACTAACAGTCTAACTGTCTATAAAATATTACACTCATTAAGGCCATACAAACCACATAAAGGCACACCCCTGTGACTTGCTAGTTAGTAAACAGGATCTGCCATGTGTTTGCCATTTCCTCATTCAACTTCAAGTTCTTTATTGACATATACACAAGAATTACAGTGAAGCAGTCACTGGCAATGAAGTACTTAATTCTCAGGCTCCGTTCAACAATGCTCAAACAATATGTATTAATTGAAAATCAGAATCTAAGATGTAAAATAGTACAGAAGTTAAAATATAAAATGAAATATAATATATAGAATAAAATAAATGCTGTGGTAGGCAGGTGAACAGTAATGATGAAATGAATAAACTGTAATGTACCTTACCTGTCAATAACATGTGAGCACAGGATATGCACTCATAATATACAGTGTATACTGTGATGGTTGCACAGCTTGTAAACAGGTAGCAAATATATATATAATATATATAATATACATATATATATTATATATATATATATATAACATGTATATTTAAATACATGCAGTGATGCAAGTAAGTATAAACAGTAGATGTAAACAGTAACTAAGGGATAGTAGTATGTTGCTGCATACCCCTCTGGCACTGGGTAGTTGCTCCCCTGGGTAAAAGGCAAAGTTATTGTGGACCGCTAATTAGCCTTGGGCGCAATGAATGTAGGGGAAACTGAAGACCACAAACACATAGTTATGTCCTACAACTTCAGGCAAAATATATCCACATTTGTCGGAGCCTTTGGAATTGGACGGACTTGTCAGCCGACATATCCAGCCTTATATTGGAGACTTCAAAGGAGACAACCCTGAAAATGGGACTAGGCAAGCTACAAAAGCTATGAAGCACAGAAACCCATAGGGAATGACTAAAATCACGTGTTAGCTTTTTAGAATGAAACCTCTATGAAACCTCTAATTGTCTCGCTGAGGCTAGTGGAACACTTAGCTTGAAAATTGCCAAGCCTCGGCACTATATAATCTATATAACCTAATAAATTTGTGGGACATTGGAAAAGCGGCAGAGTGAGAGGTCTTTCCTCATTCCTTGCCACTGCCTCCCTCGCTCGCTCTCTGTTTCACTGCACATAATAGGCTTTTGTGTAACCCGTCCCCCTCTCTCATCTCGCTACCTCCCATTGGACGGCTTCCTTCCTCTCCCTCTCATCCCATTGGACAAGTCGGGCTAGTGATGAGCTCATATTGGTTAAATGTAGTTGGGCTCGCGAGGGGCTAAAAATAGGCCGGTATATAAACTCAACGGTCGAGCTGCGTTGCGCGCTAGTTCTCTTCAGCCGCAAGCTCGGAGAAGCATGGCGAGAGGGGGTGATTCAGAGAGGAAGAAACAGAAAACAGTCTCGTCACCCCCAGCAGGTTCCCTCAAGCTCAATCCTCTACAAATGTTGCACCAGAGGCAGCGCTGTGCCTTACGCCAGTTTTGTGTGGAGCATGCAGCGACAAACTTCCTTCCTTCCTTTTTAACTCTGGTTTCGTTCTGAATGTCTCTTGAGAGCTCAGTCATTTCCCCCAGCAGTTGCTGTGGGCAGATGAGTAGATGTTTTAATCAGTCATGAAGAACCATAATATGACTGAAATTCACTGTAATAATATCTTTTGAAATGCTGTCCCACACAGCTGTGATTGAACTGAATCACTGGTTCGAACAAGTCGCATCCTATAGCCTTTATCCCCTCAAAACCCAAAGACTGTTTTATTTGATAAATAAGTGCTGAGAACAGCAAAGGAAAGGTTTATGAGCATTCAAGGTCACTTTGGGTCCAAGCTCTGTTCATTAATAATCGTGGCGATTAATAAAAACAGCAGTGTGAAGTGCCATTATGAGACAAAGCGTTGAGCATATTTTGCTAACAAGGGAGATGCCATCCCCCTCATCCCCCCTCATATTGCCTACTGAGTAAACATGAAGTGCAATTAGGAATAACAGCTTTGATATTTAGACACTTGAATGGACATAAGTATGGGAGTCAAGTGCTCTGATGTGTAGAGATAGAACACTCAAACCTCAGCTTCAGATCTCTCAAGTGAATAAAATTGAATTATACTCACAAATAAAATGTGCCTTTTTACCAATACAAAACAGTTAATAGAAGGAAATACCCAAAATAATAACATAAACAATCTTGTAAATATCAATTGACCTCTTACACATGGTTATTCATTGTCCATTTGGGAGTATGGTGCTTAGCTTCTCCGGAAGCACTGTAGCAATGTTGTCAGCAGGATGGTTATTATCTAAAAATGTTACTGTTGGCTCAATGCAGCTTAGCACAAGCACCAGCTAGCAGTGGGTGGAAAGGTCAGTCGTCTCGTCTGCTTGAAATCAACGCTCTTTCCCCTTTTTGAAATACCCCTCTTTCATAGTATTTGCCTTGAAGTTTGGCGTTATTAAGTTATTTCTATGAAAACCTATCAAATTGCCTGTTTTACTTAATTTCTATTATTATGCCCTCTTGTCCTCCACGCTAACGGTGGTAGCAAAATGATGACAGTTCACTCTGGACATTTATTGTCAGATAGTTGTCAAATAATTGTTATTTCAGTGTTCAAATTCAAGTGGTGTAGCTCAAAACAGAATCAGAATCATTTTTGCCACCATTTCATCCACAGTTGTAAAAATGTGACTCCATGTAACTTTATGCCATTCTGATTAGAAAGCATGTGCACTGCATGTAAGGCTAAGTACGTATGTTTCTAAATGAGCAAATCCCTGCACCATCCTGCTCATACATTCATGAATTTTATTTCTGGGTTTTCACTCCTCCACACTGCCTTACACAACTACTGTCTTTTGTTGCTGGTTACAGAGCAGCTCCATACTCTCCGCACACGCTTGCAGCTTCTTGATATTACTCCACAACATCCAGCATCATCCCACACAGGCTGAAACTGCCTCACCTCAGCATCCCACACACTCTCTGCAGCACAGATCTCCGAGTGAGGCTGCAGGCGCATCTCTGAGCGGTGTGGTGTTGCTTTCTGCAGCATCCTCCTAATGACCAGTATTGTACCTGGGTTCTAATAAAACTTCATCTATGATGATTGCAGAGAAGCGCGTGGGAAATTGTTTCTCTGCCTTTAAAGCAAGACTACAGAGGATACAATTAGCTACAGGAAGACACACTGAATTTCCATTCATTCTTGCTGAGGTACAGTGTGTTTACTTCTTGTTTTAATTTTGTGGTAAAACTATTGCAATGTTTATTTGTGGCACACTAAAATATAGAGTAACAGTAGCACAAGTCGACAAGAGTCAAAAAGTCAGCAAACTGAGTCAGCATTGTCAGTTACAGTTATATCTAGCTAAAGTTTGCTAACATTAGCCCCATTAGCTATTGGTCATTCCAGACCAAGTAAGACTGTAGCAGCAAAACCCCTGGGTGTATTGAAATTAGAATGGTGTTTTTTATTGCTTCTGAATTCAACTTTATAACTCTTTTTTTTGTGTTACTTCTTTGAAATGTTAGTCTTGCATTAAAGACGATTGTTGATGTGCCTTTGAGCATAGCACTTTTAAATTTT
The DNA here is from genome assembly GCA_011952105.1 of Coreoperca whiteheadi. Taxonomy (NCBI): domain Eukaryota; kingdom Metazoa; phylum Chordata; class Actinopteri; order Centrarchiformes; family Sinipercidae; genus Coreoperca; species Coreoperca whiteheadi. The sequence continues at coordinate 9,407,660 of CM022479.1, read as the reverse complement.
ATTGTCAGAGATACATTTTCTGGATAATGTATTATATGCATGCTATTATAGCAAATTATATTCTAATAGAGCCCAAATGGGAGATCCTAATATGTCATAGTCTAATTAAATTAGACACACATTAAATACAATAAATAAAGTTGGATTGGTTTAGAACACCATATCAGATCCAAAATATGCTGCAGTTACCCTTACTACCAAAATTATGCTATATTAGAGAGCATGTGTAATGCTGCCAACATGGGTCCATGATTGCTTAATTAGACAACACAGGCAGTAATTAGACAAATTTAATGCCATACTATATCAGACATAGCCTTTATAATAGTCCGACAAAACACAGAGAGTTCTCTTTCTGTTAGTAAGTTCAGGTTAAGCTGACTTTTTACTTCTACTCCTTCCATTTTCACACAATTATCTGTACTTTCTACTCCTTACATTTTAAAAATAGCCTCATTACTCCTATTTCATTTTGGCTTATTTTCATTCCAGCGTGTCAACGAAAAAAGAAATTGCACCATCCAGATAGAGTGAATTTGATTGTGGTTGGATGAGAAACATAAAAATATATCACTTCGACAGCCTATTGGTTTGTACACAATCCATCGAACCAGCACAATGACACAAAGAACATCATACTCCAGCAAGGACATAGCCAGTGTTGGGGTCGTTACTCAAAAAAAGTAATAAGTTACAGCAGACGAATGTAGCTAAGTACGAAGATGTCCGTCACATATATGTTTCATTAATGTATTTGCATTGTACTATAATGCGTTTATTTTCAATGGGCACATATGCAGCTGAAACAGGCAGTCTAGTGCATCCCACATTTTTCAACATTAACATTTATTATATAACATTATTGTCATTATGGCCTTTAGAAAAAGGATTTTTTGAGGAGGTGTGTAGTGCACTATAGGCCCCTGTGGAGCGGCCTAAGCTTTTGTCCTTAATGGCATTCACAAAAGACGGATGCCACTGCTATTGGTGGGGGACCTCCACCTAAGAACCTCACACTCGCAGAGTAGCGTTGAGCTACGACCAGGGGCACCCATTAGCAGAGCCCTTGATGAGGAGACTGTATGCAGTCACAGATACCCCTTTTCCACCAGAATGAACCGGGTGCTGGTTCAGAGCCAGTGTTGGTGCCAGAACAGAGTTGGTTCGACTGACGAGCCTTCAAAGAACCGGCTTGTGTTTCCACTGGCTACAGAGCCAGCACAGAGCCAGGTCTTACGTGACCGTATACGTCACATCTTTCCCAGCAACGCTAGCGCAGCAGCGCCAAACACAAACACCATCAACAATCGCGGACGTTGCGTTGCTATTTACGTTCGCCGTAGTTTGTACAGATGAAGATTACAAGCAAGAGTAACGGTACGTACATAACATTTATTTTTAACAATAACATGTCAACTTTAGCCTCAGCATGTTGCATCCCTCATAGCATCAACTCTGCTGATAAACAATCACATTGCAGTTAAATAAAAATGTGTTAAGCGTTGGTGTAAGAAGCAGAAGTGAAAACTGTTCGTCTTGTCGGTCACGGTAACCCCGCCCCCAGCCGCCGCAGTAAGCGGTGCTTACTTCTAGCCCAGCAACGATTCGGTGCTACTTAAGAACCACTTTTCCTGGCTCTGAGCTGGTGCTTCGGCTGTGGAAACACAAAGAACCGATTTTAAAATAGGCTCTGGCTCCGAACTAGCACCAGCTCTGCCTTGGTGGAAATGGCCAAAGAGATGCCAGAGGTAAGAGGAAATGCAAAATGTTTTGGATGTGTCTGCATTCTACAAATGATGTATAACCATACACCTTGCAGCAGAAAATGAACGGAACAAGTACATCAGCAAGGAATGAAGTAATTCTTCATATTGCTGTTATCAACTACATAATCATTTACTATTTGACACATTTTCTCTCTCACAGGAAGTCCATTCAATATACAAGCGTCATCTGCTCATTGCCATGGAAAGCCAGAAACTGGACATGGAGTTGAAAAAGCTAAAAATTGAGAAGTTGGAGATAAACAAACTGGAGAATGATTTAAGTATACATTTAAACACAGCAGAAGGTCATGGTTTGGACGGTTATTGTTTTTGTCTTCACATCTTGAACAAAATGTGTGAATTAATAAATAACTTCCAACACAACTTTGGTGCACTTTTCTTACTTAACTTATACATAAGATTTCAAGTAAAAGGTTTCACTGAAATAGGTCCTAATTTAATGTTTCAGAACACGACATATTCGATGAGTGCGACAAGACACCTGACGGAATTGTCTTTTGGGATTCTGTTTCCGCCAGTCGGAAATTCTTTTGACAAACAGCTAAATTAAGCCTGACAGTTAGCCTGCTCTGTTCAGGGGTTATTAATTACCTTGATTACTGAGCAGGGAATCCTATAAGCCACAGAAATGGAACAGACGTCTCACTTAAATTAGCGAGACGTATCAAAAAATGCCAGGATTTTCCCATATCCACCTTAAAAGAATACCCCTCTGGGAATTCAAATATGTATAGCTTACGGGATAAGCAATGTCCAACCACTGTGTTGGGACTGGTGAAGACTGTAGGAGCACGACCAATCTGATCAACCTTAGTTTAATCAAGGTTTCACTAATGCTCAGGTTCAAACAAGGTCACAATCATTATTAGACAGGTCTATATAAAAAAGGCTTGTTTCATACAAAATTAATGTATACAAACTTGTCAAAATTGTAACCCAAACAGACGTCAAAGTACGTTGCCATCTATTTATTCTTCGGTTTTCTTTCCCACGAAAGGGACCCACATGAAGATTTGCTAAGTACCCATGTCTCAAAATGCACTCTTTCCCCTTAACCATTTTCTAAATAATGTTTCACATTGCGTCAGTTAATGTGTTACTGTTACTTGGGTGTCAGCCTGGAGACACAAATAAACCCACCTGTTCATGAAATGACTAATCCATCACTCTAGTCATACTTCATGTGTATTGATTGAACGGCCCCTGAGACTACAATGAATAAGAGCTGGGTATTCTAGAAAGTAATTTATTACACAAACCAAAGCCAGTTTACAAATACAGTTTCCAGTCTTGTGAACAAACCCACATTTCATATTTACAGACATTGCATACAGCTTGGTTTTCTTGTCCCGGTTTACGTCACTACTTCAGCATCCAAAATTAGGCTTTAAAAATACAATAAAAATTTGAAATAAAAATGATTTGTACATAATAAGGAGAGTCATTGTTTTTTTTTCCTTTTGTCTTTCTAGCCAAGTTTGTGTTCAAATCAAAAACAGAAAAAGAGCCTGCACGTGGTCCTAGCGATGCTCTAGAGAGGCAGCCGAGAGGCCGGCCTTTCTCCTGACTGCCTAACAGCAGCATTTGGCAGGTATGATTGATGGGTCTGTACAACAAATTGTAAATGATCAGAAAATTCAGGTAAAGCACATTAGAATAGAACTAAAGCAACAGCACATAAGCAGTCCCCTAATCTTCCACCGCCTATTTTAAATACTGATAAACATATTTATGACTTTTTTTTTTTTTTTTTTTTAAAGCAGGAAGCAAAGTATAAAAACAACAGAAGACCAGGCTCCTCCAAAATCAATCCAGCTGCACAACCTGACAATTCTGGCATTTCCATGCACAGTATTCTGGATAAAAAGGTCATGTCACATGTCTTTTTTTTAGTTTAACTGTTAACGAATATGTCAGGTGCTAACAGCTAACCAGTAAAAGGCAGACATGTATAGTGGATAACATGGTATATCCTAGGCACCTTTTTTTCCCCTCAACACGAACTAGTTCTGGTTATTGTACATTTGACCTTAATACATGCCTAAACAAATAAAATTAATAGCCATTCATCTCAAATACAGAGATCAGTGGTGTGCATGTAAACACAACACTCTACTCTCCTTGTTCTTTGTCCTGGTCTAAAACCATGGGAAGATTAGCACCAGCAGTCAGCTATGTGGAACAGGAAGGGATGGGAGCTGAGCCGTGGCAGTTTGCTCAGGTTGTACTATGCAGCATAGGAAGTCATCCAGTGGGAACACAATTCACCTGCCACTTCCACTGATTCCATCCAAAGAATGTTTTTAATGTTAAAGAACCTTCAGGTGACAGCTGAGTAGACAAACCAACCTCAGTAAAGAGTCACCAGCATATGGGTAGTTTTGCTGTCCAGCCCTGACACTGAGCACACAATGCTGCTCCTCTGGAAGTTCAGTAAACTTTAAACTGCTATGGGAAGATACAGTACCAGTCAAAAGTTTGGACACACTTACCCATTTCACCTAATATTGAAAGCAGCAACTGGAATACATGTGGCAATCAGAGACGCTTTGAATTACAGATCAGATGATGTACAGGAAGTAGTTTTACTTTAAAAAAAAACAGCACTGAAGGCAATTTTCTGTCAATTTTGCCAACTACGCACTAGCTGCAGTTTAGCTGCAAATAGAGAATTCACTATTAGGTGGCTGTAACAGATCATCTCAGGCTCAATGTGTTTGTCACTGTGAGTCTGTAAACACTAGGGCTGGGTATAGGTACTCGATACCTTTAAAAAAATAAAAATAAATAAAAAAATAAAAGCTACACAATACCTGCATTGGATCCTTTTTGTACCCAGATCTAGAGAAAAGCTACTATTTGTATGGTTTTACTCGCCGCCAATCCCTACAAGCATTCTTCGATTTAATTCAATGTGGGCCACTTCCGCAACTACAGCTAGCAGCTACCGGACTGCCCCTCCACACACACTGAACACTTCTTGGCCTCGTTCTGTGGTTGGCTGGACCTGGACCAGTGTGCGGACCGCTGGTGGAGTGTGCCGGTGTGTAGCAGCCCGCCCTGTGGACACCCGCCCTGTCCGCTCTGCCTATCCCAGAGACACTCTGGCAGCGAGGCTGCCTCTGGGGGAGAAGTGACCACGAGAGGAGCAGCAGGCAGGCCGGGCAAGAGGGATTGCAACAGCCAAAGAGATCAGCGTGTTTACTGGAGAAACAACAGCTCACAATCCGCTGTCAGCAGCACCGCTGGCTCTGTTTGATTTTTTGGAGTTGGTTTGTAAAGCAGACACATCCAGAGCTATACTACATCCTCTATGCTTAACTCAAACTGTTAACTCACAGTCCTTCAGAACTAACATTTCCCATTACTCAACACTGATAAACAAGGCTGGTCTGTTGTGCTGGCTCTTTGCATATAGCTTATATACTTATATCTTGCATTAAAATCTAATTAAAGAACACTTTAAAATGTATTTGTGTAACAAGCATTTGGATGGGGAGCGGCGGCATTTTAACCAACTGAATGCTTCTTTCACAGGGTGGGTATTGAATGAAGTATTCTATTGGTATCGGTATGGTTTTGGAACTGTTATCAGGAACAGTTTTTTGTTTGTTTGTAATACCCAGCCCTAGCAAGCACAGGATTAGCCACAGTGAGAGTGTTCGGCGCTGAGCTGGATTGTGAACATTTAGCTCCACGCCTCTGATAATACGACACACAACCCGAGCACCTGAAAGTACATGACGACAACACTGTGGATACGACAACCCTCTTATTTTACAACAGAAATATCTTTTGTTCTTGAATTGATCTGCAAGCTAATCAACCTCAAACCTGTTTAAAGCCCCATCACTTTACTTTATTAATACAATTTACTGGTGATTTGTTTACTTTTGGGGCTGTTCAAATAACCTGCTAAGATAATTACAGCATAAATCAAGTAAGTTTGGTCTGGTTTGGTGTATACAGTCTCATCGTGGTTGCACCCACATACTGCGCTTCATTCTTCCCATCCCCTTCACCTGTCCAACTCCACACCACCCTAGTCCTAATTCCAGGTACCCCTAGGGATAAACAGTCCACTGGTAGCCGTTTACAGTGGTGCACATTTTCCGTGCCTTTTTTTTTTTACCCCATCCAGCTGTCAAGTCATCCAGGCAGGACACTAAACTTTTTTTGTTGTCCACACTGAACAGTCACTGGAACATCCCATAATTCACCAGAAAACATACGTTTTACCAGTCCACTAGATTTTTTTAGAAAGGACCAGGATCTCCTAATGATCTTTATCAGTGTATGTGGCTTGTTGAAAAGACAAAATGTACCAGCATTTGGCTGGTGGAAATGTCCCACCTTGATGGTAAACCCACAGGGAAAGAGCCCAACGGTTCACAACGGTAGTCATTTACTGTGCAACCTCCTCCCCATCCACCCACCCGTCCCTCTCCATCAAAGCTACCCAAATCCAAGTCCCAGGGTAAATTCAGTCCAACAAAAAGCCATTTTACAGCGGTAGTCATTTACTGCACTCTTTTCTTCCCCTCCCTCCCTCCCTCCCTCACCCACCCATCTAGCAATCCCTCGTTCCCTCCCGCCCCAGGTACAGTAGCCCAGGGTGAAAACTGTCCAAATATGTTGGCCATTTTACAGCAGTACACATTTATTGCTCTTCTTTCCGCGGCGGGCCTGCAGTGCCGCCCTGGTGGCCATCTCGAACACCTCCCGCACACCTTCTTTTGTCTTAGCAGAGCACTCCATGTAACCAAATGCTGCAATCCGGCCGGCCATGTCACGGCCCTCCTCTGACTTCACTGGCTCCTATTGGATGAAAACAAAACCAAGAATTTAGTTGAGGAACACATTCACTGTAACCCTGAATATTCGAGAGTCTAGAAAATACTAGCTAATAAAGCTAACTAATACAATAAATGCCATGGAAAGCTATGATATTACACATTTTACTAAGTGTTCTGCACTACAGTCATCAATGACAGATATAGTTAAGAGCAAATGGTATTTGTAAGCCAAGATGCATGCATGAAATGCTGGATGGTAATACTATAAAGGCAGTATTTTATGCCCATCTGTGTGCATGACAAACAGTCACCTTGATAAACATGAAAATTGTGTAAATACAGTACATAAATTGTGTAATAAGCATAAAATACATCTTACACCGACATTATTGTTTAATGTAGTTAGTTGGCATCCCGTTTTAGTGCCTAATGAACTGGTCTACCCACACGTCGCATTTTCAGGTGTAATAGTTAATAAATCTGTCTAAACGTTTATTGGTCACAACATGCCCTATTTACTCACAAGAACCTTATCAACAGAATACCCAAAATGGTAACAGAATTTTTATTTAATTACAAAAGACAGGCTAAAAATAGTAATTTTAGCCAAGTTGTTGGTTTTTTTTTGTTGTTTTTAAAAAAGGTACCTGCTTCATCTTTGCCAGCTCTCGGCGCGTGTGCTCATCATTGCGCAAGTCTTTCTTGTTTCCTACCAGGATGATGGGAACGTTGGGACAGAAGTGTTTCACCTCTGGGGTCCACTTCTCTGGAATGTTTTCTGTCAAGGAAAAAGACCAGGGAAGGAACAAATCAATAATCATTGGCCAGAGATCTTGTCAGATTGTGTGTGTGTGTGTGTGTATGTACGAGGTAATTGTGGTTGTCAGACTAAAATTCAATGCATGAGCCATTACAATAGAGTTAATGCATCTTTACATTTTTTCCAGCTGTGGGATAAAACTTTCTAGCATTGCGAGGCCACCGCAGCTGAACCACGGAAAAAGCAATAGCACCGGAAAATATGCAAATACTGGTTTTATAGCTCTACGTGTACTGCACTAAGGCCATTCTTGCCCTGTGATAGTTGTGTTGTTTATCTTTTTGTGCCTTTGTGTACATCTCACTTAGAAATGGACAATCAGTAAATGGCTATAACCAAGTATATAATTCCACAAACTCATTGGAAATGCTGGTACTATTTCTTCTTGCTTCAATTGAAAAGCCACAGAAAGTGACAATGGAACCCTTGCATAAAAGCTATTTGATGCAGCAGCAATTACCCTTATCTTTAAATTAGTTAAATTATAGGACATGGCAACATTTTGATTAATTGTATTTATTTATGAAATTTCATTTAAAATGTGAGTCACTGCAAAGATTATTCCGCTTCTGAACACAATACAAAACAAAAAGAACCACCACCATATCTCCCCTTTACATCAGGTGTTTGAAAATCAGTCTAACATGGGCAGCAAAAACACACTTAAAACAAAAATGTAATGTCTGAAGAATTGTAAAAACAAATCTAAATTACAAGTTTTAGTACAATAAGCCTTTGGTTTATTACAATTGTGACTTCCTGGCACTTGAATTATCCACAGCTTTTATCACCCTATTTTATTCAAAACCATTTCCATGTTTTCTCTGTGTTCACAAATCATCATGACAGAAACGGCACGGCCTGTTTTACAGCATTGCATGACAAATTATTTGTCTCCGAGTGTGTGATGTGTGCATGTGTAAGCACTTCCTCTACAAGTGGTATTAAGAGTCACAACAGGACGAACCCCCAATCTACAGACCCCAGAAACTCTTCTTATGAAAACGGAAAGATGGGGGAGCGCGCAGGAAAGGCGAAGATGTGGTATTTTAGGTCATGCTTGAATGTGTGTCTGTCTGCGTTTGCGGTTTGTACTCACCCAAGCTGTCGGGACTGTCTATAGAGAAGCACATGAGGATGACGTCAGTGTCTGGATAGGAGAGAGGTCTCAGCCTGTCATAGTCCTCCTGACCCGCAGTGTCCCAGAGAGCCAACTCCACCTGACACACACACATTGTTGGTAGGGAGGGCAGGAAGAAGGACGAAGGGGAAAAAAGGGAGGGAGAGAAGTTAATAGACCATGTCCATCCTGACCAACCGAACTTTCACAATGAAGCCACCAAATAAGAGATATAATAAACAAGGACAGCAGTGGAACTCGTCCTGACCAGGAATTACAAATTGACAGATTTAGTTTCTTATTCCACAGGGAGAAATGAGTGCATCTTAATAGCAAAGAAATTATGAGTATAAAGGTAGAAGGAAAGAATTAAACATACATTTTAGGTGGAGTATTTCTGTAAGGTTGTAAAATCTTTAGTGGTCCTATTTTAAATATTTAGATGTAGGATTTTTTTTAAATGACTGTATTTACATTTCAACAGTTTGGATGAAGTTGGCAGTTTTTGACCTGGAAAATCTGAATTTTAACAGGTTCCTGTCGTTCATACATAGAAGAGCTGGCATCACACAGTTTGGCCCAGTATACTAACTGTTTCGCTTGTGAAGACCTCATTTTTATATTCATCCTATAAATACAGAGATGTGTCAGTGCATAGGTGAAAAATTCTTACGTGCCGACAATTAGATTTGGCTGATGGTGAAACATGACCAAGTGTCAAATTAGCAACAGAAAAGAAACACTAATTTTGTATTTGTTCATCCCTAATAAATACACTGGTACATAGCACTTAAGCCCCAAATAGTACAAAATGTGACCCATAAAAACCTCTCAGAGCACACTGCAAAGCTAAAATGGAGAAAGGAAGCCAAATCAAGACATCTAGAAGAGTATGACACTTGAGAGAAGTCGCTGAGTACTTCTCAGCAGCACAGAGGTTTAGAAATCAAACGCCAATAAAGAATCCCATTATCCCAGAATGAGCTTGTGACGACTTGACTGACGAGTTGGGCTGGGTGCTGCAGTTATCCAGAGTGGCACACATACAGTACACCATGAACCTGGAGGTCACCAGGAGTCTAACTCCAGAAGAGAATATATCCTTCTAATTTCTGAGTTACAGTGGATTTTTACAAGTATTAAACACAATCCTAATCCTATCACGTGCCATCTGTATCCACATAGGATGTGTAGGCATTGCTATGAAATCAAATAGATAACTAGACGCCTGGATGGTCTGTGTTAGCATAGCAAATGACTAATTTCGATGAAACAGAGACTCACACACATAAAAAGACCTAGAAACACCTAGACATAATTTACCATTCAATTTGAAGGCCTGTGACTAAACTCAAAATGGAGCGATCTGTAGAAAAAAGACCAGACTTAGCAGATGACCGCTGCAAAGGGAAGATGTGAAACGTACAGTTTAATCAACACTTACTCACATGATCCTGAAGGTAGAATCAAAGTGTTGAGCATGATAAAGTACCCAGGGAACAAAATTAGCCAGAATGACCGGACTAAAAACCTTTGCTGAGATGAAAAGGGATTTGTTGTGACAGGAAACATTTTTGATTATATATTTAAAATACTCAGCTTAGAGTCATTAAATGGTCACTGTGATTCTGGTTTGGATCAATCCATCTACCCCAAGGTACCAATCTGACATGAGATTAAATGGGAAAGGAAGATAGTAGTGACTAAGGCTGCAACAACGAATCGATAAAATTCGATTATTAAAAGAGTTGGCAACAAATTTCATTATTGATTTGTTGTGTTGCGCGATTATTACGCTGCTCAATAAGACGCGGAGACTTTTGAGTATAAATAAAGCGGCTGAGCGCAAAGCAACAATAAAAGCAGAGCGGAGGTAGAGGAAAGACCATCGCAGAGACCCGTAACGTTGTTCTGAAAAGCACGGCGGAGGCAGAGAAGTCAGTACGACCCGAGTCATCCGAGGTGTCGGAGCATTTCACACTAAACACATCGAAATGCGTGTTAATTGTAGGATATGCAAAAGTGACAGGGAGAGAGAGAGTGAGTGAGTGTCTCAGAGGTGGGTAGTAACTAGTGACATTTACTCCTTTACACTTACTTGAGCAGCTTTTTGAAAAAAAAAAAAAAAAAAAGTACTTCTAAGAGTAGTTTTACGGCACCGTACTTGTTACTTGTACTCGAGTAGATTTGTGAAGAAGAAACGCTGCTCTTACTCCGCTACATTGGGCTACAGTCGACTCCTTACTTTTTATTTTACATTTATTCAACGCTTTATTTTTGCCAGAGAGATGCCGTCTGTACATCTACCACAATGACTGTTTCACCAATCAGACGCAGCGATGCAGTCACATGACCACAACCACACAAACTGTCTCAAAAAAAAAAAAAAGACTTATTGTTCTGACAGCTCAGGTTCTTTAAATAAAAATACACATCTTTTTGTGCACTTCATTTAAAAAAAGCCTATATATTTGGCAGATGTAAATTATACATCTGTATGTTTTTTGTTTGATTACTTTAACAGCTCAGGGATGTTCAAGGAGCAACCTGTGCACTTTCTGAAGATTCTCAGCACTGTCAGTTCTGTTTTTGAATAAAAGGGTTAGAAATGTATGCTTTTGTTTTGTTTAGCCGATTCATCGAAAAAATCAACAGATTAATCGATAGTTGCAGCCCTAGTAGTGACCGCAGAATCACCACAATTGTCTCACCTGTTTGCCATCCACCTCTATGTCAGCAACGTAGTTCTCAAACACGGTGGGGACATAGACCTCAGGGAACTGGTCCTTGCTGAAGACAATCAGAAGGCAGGTCTTTCCACAAGCTCCATCCCCCACTATCACCAGCTTCTTACGGATGGCTGCCATCCCTGCAGGAAGAAACAGACGAAGACGTACAGTTTACGATCAAGGAGCCACAGGAAAAGCCTGACATGAAGTAGAGTCACAAGTGCAACTATTACAGCAGAGCATTTGACTAATGAAAGGAATCCATATGTGATTATTGGAGGAAATACACGAACTATGTGTAAAAATTAAACTGATGTTTGCCAGGACCTGTTGTAACTGCCTATTTACTGGGGCCTCAACTCTGTATATCAAAATGTGTATACTTTCAGTACTTTAATATGGAATGCCATTTTATTTATTTTATATTAAATAAACAAATATGCCTATGAAATAAATAAATTTGTCAATATGGTTCAATAAATAGTTTTATTTCATAATGCCACATTTCTATTTGTTATATTCAAATGAAAGGGGCGTGGTTATCTCAGAGCTGCAAGACCAGAGGCCAGTTTGCAGTTTGACAAGACAGGGAATCACACAGTAGCTAAGTACCAGGTGGTTTTCTTGCCGGGTTTGGCTCCGGGCTCTCTGGTCTGCCTCAACACTCTGATTTATGGAGTTTCCTGAGCGACCGACCGACTGACCGATCTCAGTTTGACGATGAATCGTCTGAGCACGCCAAAGTTAGTCACGGAGTTTAAATATCACAACACAAATGTCCATTATAAATCCAATGCGAACCTGTGGTTAACTGCATTGTTCTAAAAACAATTCCCAGTACAGCGTGTGGCAGTAGGCTAATTTGTACATAAAACTGAATCTGTCCGGGTTTAATCCCAAAACGATTCATCCATCCAGTTTCAAAGTAAATATAATCTTGAATGTTTCTGTAACTAAATCAGCAAAAATTAAGACCGATCAACCTTTATTATAACTCAAAAAAAATTGCATTTCCTGCTGGGAATGTGTGAAAATGCTGAAAGCTGAAATGCTTTTGCAAAATACTACTGAAAAGAAGTCTGAAATGAAATGCCTAAAATATCTTTATGCTCAAATGCAATGCACTCCTTAAAAACCTGGATGTTGAACTGCATTAACTTAAAGAGGTTAAGAGCAGAAACACGTTGCTAAAAGTAGTAAGAAGTAAATGCAGCTTTGACAGCGTTACAGCTAAGTGCCCAGCTTTGGCAGTATATCTCAGCATTAAGCATTATTAGGTAATGCGGGTCAGCTTCCACCTCTGCTAGTTTTAACTTTCAACCACTAGGTTTTTGAGCAGCGCAGTGCATTTAAACTTTCGACCTTTTTAGGTCACTCATTTCAACTTCCAGTGTCGACAGTGTTATGATTTAGCTTCCAGTTTTTTGTGTTTCTGCTCTTAGCCTCTTTAAGTTAATACAGTTCAACTTCCAGGTTTTTAAGGAGTGCACTGCAATGCATTTGAGTGTTAAGATTGCTTAGGCATTTTATTTCAGACTTCTTTTCAGCAGTGTTTTGCAAAAACATTTCAGCTGTCAGCATTCCCACGCATTTTCAGCAGGAAATGCAGTTGTTCTAACATACAGTCCACTAACAATATTGTATTTCCCTTTATGCTACTCACAAAAACAATGTAATATAGGCCATTATTTGAAAGAATACATTACCCTATTTCTATTAAGGTATTTCACCATTTTAGCTCTACTTAATTCTCCACTTTATTATTATGTTTACTCAAAACTATTTTATTCTGCTCACTTTGCTTTTCTCTGTTCTGTTTTGCTTTTCTCTTCACATGTGCACACCAACACCTCTGGACTCCTGCACACACACCGGTGTGCACACGCCGCTCAGCCGGTTTCTGCTCTGTTAATTTTCTGCGACAGCAGTATGTTTTGATTTTTGCATCTGCGATTCCGTTTTCACAACTACAAGTGGAGGAGGAAATTATTTAAAACCAAACGTGGTGCCGAGGTACACTTACAAGCTTTAAAAAAACAACAAAAACGTAGGTCTACAATAAACAGCATGTGCGATTATCAGTAGACCACACGGGAGGGGTAGAGCGAGGGGAGATTGTCCACTCGTTAATTGGACAATTATTAATTCGACCAAAACCCTGGAGCTCTGCCTTCAGTGTTCACACTGCCCTGGGTGTGGACTTCCAAAACAAACAAACAAATTGAAGAAAAATGTCCACACCTTCACACCCAGGGATGTGTGGACAAGAGAGGACAGCAGAGAAAATGCACTCGGACTTGGGACCTCCCTCCCTCTGGCTCTCCAGCAGAGTACCAGGGAGTGAAGACTAGAGGGCAGAGAGCCCTGCATTGGCCCGCTGGAACATGCTGGAGGTTGGTTATGTTAAAACACTTCACAGGAGAACAAGGCAGATAACCACAGGCTCCCGGTAATTTTATTCATTTTATAACGGACATTTGTGTTGTAACATTTAAACAAATCATCCGTCAACAGTGAAATAAAAGCCTCTTGTATGAGATCAGTCACTTAAGAGAGCTCCAACCAGCACACAGGTCTGAGAGCATGCCTGTAAAAACGGACTCACAAATGCATAAACATCACTTTACATGTATTTGTTGTGGGGAAATCATCATTTTTATGTGAAATTAAAATATTTTTACAGAGTAAGTTACAGATATTTGCACATTTTTTTCCCGATAGGATTTTACGCAACACAAAAAAACACGTTTGTGCATAGTGAAATATTTGTGGGTCGTAATACACATTTGAGGATTGTCTTCTGTGGGTTACAACAAATACAGCCCAATAAAACTTCCATACAAGCATCCTACAAACGATAGATGAATACTCCAAGTAGGACAGCAGTGTCAAGACCCATTATCTCCATGACTTAAGTAACAAGAAAAAGACAAAAATAGGGTCTGCTGTAGCCTATAGGTGGGTGTATGGTCAATGTTTGACCAGCGGATAAAATGGGTAAATAATGTACCCTTCTTTCAACAAAGTTGAAAGCAAGTTAATAATGCCACTAATTGTTCCTTTAGAAAAGCTTAACAGCCAACAGGAGTCTTAAGGCCTACAATATTACAAACAGCATACTACAGCCACTTGACTCTCGTGTCCAGGAAGTGTATAGTAGTGTGTGAACCAGGACAATTTATTGACACCATTCCACAGAACAAGGCTATTGCAACAAAACTACATCAATTACATCAATAATGGGAATGCAGTGTCCACAAGTACTTGCTTCAACATGCTCAACAGTACTAGAGGCTTTGTTAATATTTTGCGAAATTATAATAAAGCATTTGCTTAACTAAAAAACCCCTTCCGTTTTCATTCCTTTAAGGGTCATTGATCAGTATGGTGTAGTAATACTGTATACCGTGATACCATGAAACCGTGACATTTTCTGAGACGTTTATCATACGGTGAAAATCTCCTACCATTCAGCCCTATTAATTAATAACGTATGGTGGTTTGTGGATGTCAAAAAGTATAAAGAGCTGAGAGATTAAGACTGGAAAAAGGTCCTAATTTACTAATATGTCCCAATTATGAATAAAAGTTGTTGCAGTGTTTAGCAAACGTACTTTTTAGGGATGTTTTGTCGTGCTTGCAGGCAGCATAGGCCTCCTGTAAAAAAACGGTCCTAAAATGAGACCCTTTGATGAGGCGGTCCATTACAGAAGGACTATCTGGAGCACCATATTAATACAGAGCATCACTAACTGAGCATTACATGCCATGAATAAACTGCATCAGGTCCTTGGCACAGATGGGGCAGTGGTTAGGACCGGTATCAGAATCAGAAATACTTTATTAATCCCCGAGGGGAAAGTCTTTGTAACAGCAGCCTACTATCACGTCAGTGCACACAAGAATGGAAGTACTAAGCAAAAAATAAGTGTACGGTACAAAGTGGGTTTACCGGCTGAGGATAATATTACAGTATAAAGTAAGAGTGCATGAACTGTCAAGTTACGTGTAGCTTATTAACAATATATAATGGGACGGAGGATATTGCTCAACAGTACTAGAAGTATAAATAATTACCACAAATTAAATTGAAAACCAGGGTGTATTGCACAGTAGTTTAAGCACCGAATATTCCCAAATTATGTCCAGTATTTCAGAGATGTTCATGATCGGTGTCCAGTTTAGTGACTTATGATCATATTGACTAACACTCAGAGGGAGAAGTTATAGAGTTTGATGGCCACAGGCAGAAATGACTTCCTGTGGCGCCTCTGTGGTGCATTTTGGGAGGATGAGTCTTCCACTGAAGGTACTACTTTACTTGATCAGCACGTCATGGAGTGGGTGGGAGACACTGTCCAAGATGGCATGTAGTTTGGCCAGTATCCTCCTCTCTGACACCACCGACAGAGAGTCCAGCTCCACCCCAACAATGTCACTGGCCTTACGGATCAGTTTCTTGAGTCTGTTGGCGTCCACTACCCTCAACCTGCTGCCCCAGCATGCAGGATAGCACTGGCAACCAGACTCGTAAAACATCCTCAGCATTGTCCGGCAGAAGTTGAAGGACCTCAGCCTCCTCAGAAAATAGAGGCGGCTCTGGCCCTTCCTGTGCAGAGCTTGAGTATTCTTAGCCCAGTACAGTTTATTGTCCATGTGTACTCCCAGATACTTGTAATCCTCAACGATATCCACGCTGACCCCCTGGATGGACACCAGGGTCACTGGTGCCTTGGCCCTTCGTAGGTCAACAACCAGCTCCTTAGACTTTGTCGGATTGAGCTGCAGCTGGCTCTGCTCTCACCATGAGACAAAGTTACCCACCACAGCCCTGTACTCTGTCTCATCACCACCACTGATACATCCCACCACAGCATATTCATCAGAAAACTTCTTAAGGTGGCAGGACTCTGAGTGGTGACTGAAGTCTGTGGTGTAGATGGTGAAGAGGAAGGGAGAGAGGACAGTCCCCTGAGGTTCCCCAGTGTTGCTGACCACAGTGCTGCAGACGCAGCCAAGCAGGTAGTCAACAATCCAGGACACGAGGGGGACATCCACCTGCATCGCTGCCAGCTTCTCACCCAGCAGGGCTGGCCAGATGGTGTTGAAGGTATTCGAGAAATCAAAAAACATGATCCTCACTGTGCTTGTCGGCTTGTCCAGGTGGGGGTGAATGCGGTTCAGCATGAAGACGATGGCATCATCAACTCCCAGCCAGGGCTGGTAGGCGAACTGAAGGGGGTCCAGGAGGGGTCTGACCATGGGCCGCAGCTGTTCCAGCACCAGTCTCTCCAGTCTCTTCATTATGTGGGAGGTCAGTGCCACCGGTCTGTAGTCCTTGGAGCCACTGGGACGCGCCGTTTTCGGCACAGGAACGAGGCAAGATGTTTTCGACAGAACAGGGACCCATTGACGACTCAGGCTCATGTTGAAGAACTCCACATAGCTGGGGGGCACAGGCTTTTAGTACCCCGGGGCTAACTCCATCAGGACCTGCAGCCTTGTTTGAGTGGAGTTTCATCAGCTGTCCTCTCACCTGGTCAGTAGTCAGGCATACAGCAGAGGTTACAGGCGGGGTGGGAACATCAATGTCAATGTGAAGAGGGCCGTTAGCCTGAGAGCCAGTTGAGGGGGTTTCAGGACTCTCCCAGGACGATGGGGGAGGGGGGAGCAGTTGACTCACAGGGTCTGAGGGCAGACAGCAGCTGAATTAGAGGGTGGGGATGAGCAGGAGCCAGTGTGTCGAATCTGTTAGAGAACAGATTAAGTTCTTTGGTCCTGTCCAAGCTTCCTTCAACTCCTCTGCTGCCAGTCGGTCTGAAGCCAGTGATGCGATTCATGCCGCTCCAGACCTCTCTCATGTTGTTCTGCTGGAGTTTCCACTCCAGCTTCCTCCTGTACTGCTCCTTGGCCTCCCTGATCTTCACCTTCGGGTCAGCCTGGATTGCCCTCACCTCCTCCCTATTACCATCTGTAAAGGTCCTCCTCTTGGCATTCAGGATGTCTTTGATGTCCTTTGTTACCCACGGTTTATTGTTGGGATAACAATGAACCATTTTAGTTGGGACATTGCAGTCCACACAGAAGTTAATGTAGTCAGTGATGCACTCACTGAGCCCATCAATGTCCTCTCCAGTACATCCCAGTTTGTCACCTCAAAACATTCCTGCAGTGTCTCATAGGTGTCCTCTGACCATCTCCTCATTCTCCTTGTGGTCACAGGCCACCTTTTAACCAGAGGCATATAGCAGGATTTGAGGTGAACCAGGTTATGGTCTGACATACCCGGGGGGGGGGGGAAGCTGTACGCATCCTTAACATTAGCATACAGCAGGTCCAATGTCCTCTCCTCTCTAGTAGGACAACTCACATACTGGGTGAAAGTGGTTGAAGTCACCCGATATTAATATGAGTGCACTCGGGTGATGAGTCTGGAGTTGTGCTATGGCAGTGTGAATGGCGGTGCACGCCGATAGAGTTAACAGACGGGGGGATGTAAACAGCAAAAACAATGGCATGTGAGAATTCGCGTGGCAGATAATATGGTCGGAGTCCCACAACAAACAGTTCAATGTCCGGGCTACAGAAACTCTGCTTGATAGTAACGTAACCAGGGTTACACCACCTGTTGTTAACCAGCCCAGCAAGCCCACCGCCTTTCCGCTTACCGCTCCCGGCGTAATCCCTGTTGGCCGGAACAGTCTAAAAGCCGTCGATGGAAACGTTATGATCCGGGATATCCTGGTGTAGCCATGTCTCTGAGAAGCCCATCAAACTACACTCACGGAACTCCGTCTGACTCTGGGTTAACGACGCTAGCTTGTCCATCTTATTCGCCAGTGATCTCACGTTGCCCATAACGAGAGAAGGCAGACATGGCTGCTTCGTTCCACCTCTGGATCCTCGGTGTGTCCTCCTCCAGATCTCAGTGGGGACATCGGTTGTCCTGGGCGCCATGCCGCTCGGCTTCAGCGTGATCAGCTGTTCCCTGGTGTAAACAATACAGCCAAACAGCTGTTCAGCAGCGGTGCCCTGACCAAGTAGCAGGAGAGGAAGTTCCACGGCGAAAAAAAGTACTAAAATACTTTCTACTCTCATTTTCTTAAAGAGCGTAGTTTAATTTATACTTACACACAAGTTACTCAAGTTTGGAAGAAAAAGGAAAGCTAAAAGTTAGAAAAAGTAAGACGACGAGACAGAGCTACGGCAACAGGCAGCATGCATGGTGGCGTATGATAATTTTGCTATTCATGTTAGTGTGTTTTAAGTCAATTCAAGTTTATTTATAGCCCATTTCATATGACAGGTGTGTACCCATGTGCTTTAAAGAAAGAAACGTATATACAATTTGCCTTGTTGTGTTATTTGACAAGTAAACACAGGCGTGTAAATCGGGTTTACTAAGCAGCTGACTGACAGCTTCCCCACAACCTGTAAGGACGCATCAAATGGTGTGAAATACACGACGACCTTCCAGGACCACCTCCTGGATCTACAGTTGTACACAAACCGGACTGCAGCACTGAAGGCAGCAGCTACCACCCTGGGACTGTCTGACTTGAAGATGAAGGTACAGTATATTATTAATTATAAATACATCATCATTCACAGTTGGTACTTCCCATGTACTCCGTACTAACCAGTACTGTAAGCAGTGTCCGAAATTGCCTTTATGACTCACTGGCCAGTTGGACTGGTAGATGACAAAATCCAGTTAATTTCAATACATTTCATTGAGGTTAGGTATTATATGTTAAATACAAACTTAAAGAGGTCAGGGCAAAATTTGAAGCAATATTATTTTAAATATATTGAGCAAAGGTTAATCAACTCAAGCCTGAATACAAGTCAAGAAGTGCTGATCTCAAAATTATACTGAAGTATTTGCTATAAAATGTACTCAATGATGAAATATAAAAGTAATGAGTCAAACAGGACTTTCACACAGAATACCTGGGTTCATTTCCTGTGTGAAATTAATAATTAATGTTGATTGTAATAAGGAAGCCGTTATTCCAACTCAAACCATGACCTTTTTCTGAACCTAACCAAGTAGTTCTGTGGCCTAAACCTAACCAAACTGCAACCATCAACTGAAATGTTTCTCAGCAAGCTTTATTTTGAAAGTCTAACCTGATGTTGCATATTTATTACTGCTAACTGAGAATGTGGTGGACCGGCATGTGTTTTACATGCAAAGACTATATGATTACACGCCTTTGGAGTGATACCGGGTAGCAGCAGCAGACAGACAACAAGCGATAGTTTAGCATAGTACAGATCACAGATCAACTCCGATCTGTTACACCCCTATAAGTAGGCCAGCATGCATTAAACAGGAGACTTTCTTTCTGCCTGTTTCTCCGCAGAGCATGTTAATCCATTGCGGATGGATGGTTGAAAATATTTAAAAAATGCTAAAATGGGACACCAAATATACTTTGGCAGCAGTTAATATACCTGGGCGGCTTGGCCAAGTAAAGTCTACAATCAGCTTGAAACTTAACTATTCCTTTTCTAAAAAACAGATATTTTTCCAGTATGCGCTCACCCAAAACTGGAGCCATTAGCTGCATCTACATGGCATAAAGAAAAATGTTAAATTAACAGCAACTACACACACACACACACACACATCATCTTGGGCTGTTGCTAATGTTAGTCATATCATGTTAGTCTGACAGATTTATCGGCCAATATTGGCCTATAGCAGATATCTCAGCATCAGTGAATATGTTATCCGATATGTGACGATTTAAATATATTTTATTTTCAGTATGTTCGGCAGAAATAAAGACTTATGTTAATATATTGGTGTCATTACAAAGTTTATCGACCAGACCGGCTGTTACTGTCACCATACTTACAGTAGGGTTACATGACAAAAGAAGCGGCTCTCTGGAACTTACGTTATACTGGTAAAATACAGCTAGTCTCATGAAATGTAACCTCACTAATAGTTACAACTATAAACCAGCAAAAAAATTGACAGCTAATAACATAAACCTTCATGTTCTGAACAGACACTTTACAAACACTAACAAAAGGGAACATTTGCATTTTGGAACACATGGCAGTTAACTTTAAAATCTGCTTTCAGCAATAGGTAGTGCATGCTCGGAAATGTGGGCCATCTCTATGACTACAATACTCTGAGCACAGCGCAGCACATGCATTAAGAGTGCCGAGTGCCAGCTGAGCAGACGTAGTCGAGTCAAAGTGGTGTGTTTACGGTACGGTGCTAACTAGCTTGGGAAATACATTAGCGGAAAGTTAAACAATGAACTGATCTTTTTCCGCCTTTCTATATAACTCTCGTTCACGTCACTCATGCTTATCTCAACTGTTTGCAGTGTTCGTGAGTTAGCTAGCTAGTGTTGGGACTCAGCAGATGAGATCATTCATGTGGGTAATTTTAACGGAACTTAAAAAGGACTGCATTCCCTTTTCTCCCACAATCCATGAGGCTGTGAACACACCAGTGATGTGAGTCGATGTGTGACCCCCGAAGTCACCAAGTCAATATAGCAAGGCACACAACCCCTTGCTCTCTTTCTCTTCCTCGCCACGCTTGGCACTATTAGCTCACAGATCACCTTTACCTGCTAGCACACAAACACACGCTTGTGTTAATACAACCTTAGGAGAATCTACTCTCCAAGCTACATGGCTTACCGCCATCTTTAGACATTGCTTTGTCTAGCCAGGCAGCTAATGCTTAGCTCCACTATCTTTTTAGGGCCACCCGCCATCTTGATTAAGCTTTCTTTGTTTGATCCATGTTACGTCTAAGCAGACACACACACGTTTTTGTCTGTAGTTTAGTGTATTTAGTTAGTCCTCATAGCCCTGTGTAGTTTTGCACCCAGAGGTAACGTCCACATGTTTCACTGAGCCAGACATGCTATTAGTTGAGACTAGCCTAAATTCTAATCGGACTCACGCCACTGTAAAATTTGCAGCACTTGGACCAGCTCATTGTAGTATTTCCACAGTATGACCACTAGTTTGAAACACTAGCTCAGGACACACCCCATCATGACACACAGCCAGTCATAAACATGTCCTGTTTACATTAAGTGCCACTCTCTCTGCATCTCACTAACTCATTTACATTACTAACCTTCCTGTTCTCACTTACCTTAAGAGTAAATGAGAAATATGGGTTATGTATTTTATGATGCTATTTGTTATGTTTATCTAGATTTTGTTTTTGTAACTGTTGACTATTTTGCTTAGAAAAAGATAGATCGTGTAGTTCAATGCCCAGTTGGTTAATGAAATGCCGAGATGTTACAAACCCTTATGAACTGACAAATTAACTCTCTCCTACTCATGTACAATTGCGCTGTGGAATCCAGAGAACAAAAGAGGGATGTTGGGACTCATCGGATGAGTTCATTCATGTGGGTGGTTTTAACTGAACTTTGATTTAGGGGCCGCATTCCTTTTTGTCCCACAATCTGTAAGACAGTAAACACAGCTATTGACGTGTGACCCGGAAGTGACCAGGTCACTAAAACACGTCAGCAACCTCAGCCCTCCCTCATTCTTCTCAGTGCTCGGCCTGAGCGGAAGGCTGTATGCTATCCTCGCTCCCTCTCTCCTCTCTGCTCATCCGACGCCGCCTTCTGCACGCCTTCCTGGTCTCTCAGCAGCCAACAGCAGAACCAAACTCTCCCTCTTATACCCCTTTTCCACCAAAATGAACTGGGTGCTGGTTCAGAGCCAGTTCCGAGTTGGTTCAAATGACGAGCCTTCTAAGAACCCGTTTGTGTTTCCACTGGCTATGGAGCCAGCACAGAGCCAGGACTCACGTCACTGTATACGTCACAGTAACGCCCGGTAACGCTAGCGTGGCAGCGCCAAACACAAACACTGTCAACAATCACGGACGCTATTTATGTTTGCCGTAGTTTGTACAGACGGAGATTGCGAGCTAAGAGTAACAGTACGTACTCAACATTAATTTTTAACAATAACGTGTCACCTTTAGCCTCGGCATGTTGCTTGCCTCCTAGCAGCAACGCTGCTGATAAACGATCACATTGCAGTTAAATAAAAATGTATTAAGGGTTCGAGTAAGAAGCAGAAGTGAAAACTGTTTGTCTTGTCGGTCACGGTAACCCCGCCCCCAGCCGCCGCAGTAAGCGGTGCTTACTTCTAGACCAGCAACGAGTTGGTGCTACTTAAGAACCACTTTTCCTGGCTCCGAGCTGGTGCTTCGGCTGTGGAAACACAAAGAACCGATTTGAAACTTGGCTCTGGCTCCGAACTAGCACCAGCTCCGCCTCGGTGGAAAAGGGGTATTATAGCGACGACGTGAGATCCTGCATAAGATTCCGGCAACAAAGCTTAAGGCCAAGTCTGCCAGCTAAACTTTGAAAAGCAACTGAGCGATATAGCCCTAAGCTAATTCTACGGAGCACGGCCAACAGGCGAGAACATCTTCCCTACCTGTACACCGACACGGCACAGAGCTTTCCACAGCAGAACTACTATTCTTCCCCCGCCTGGTCTGGATGGACCTTGGCCAGCAGAGCGGCAACATCCCAAAGAACCCTCTCTTGTTCCCCTCGGACTGGTAATAACCACTGGGCATAGCATGTTAGCGCAACAGGGTACTATGCCAAGTACAGAACTGTTTAGTTAACTTTGCAAATGTGACATTACTGATGGGATTTCAAGATTTGTCCTTGTGATGCTTTGGAATCTTTTAGAATAATTTGGTAGCCTTTGCTACACGCAGGGTCTTTGTATGCTAAGTAACTCCTTTTAACTTGGCACTGTTAGCTCACAGATCACCTTTACCTGCTAGCACACAAACACACACCTCTAGTTGGCCTTCAGCAGAGGCCACACACACACTTGTGACCTACAAGGCACACCTTTTGTCTGTATTTTAGTGTATTTAGAGTTAATCTTTATATTGTGTGTTTTTGCTTCCTTTATCTTTATAAATAAATGCTTGTGTTTAATTATGCTTGTGTCTTTAATGTCTCACAAGAGTGAATCATTTGCCAACCTCTTCTATGTTGAGTTCCAAATCCTTCATCTACTAGCTGTTCATTTTGGGATTGAGTTAATTTAATTATTAATCTGAGTTCCAAATTGATAGTTTAGTGTAGTTTATGAGAATCACTAAATTCATTGGCTATAATTTCCTTTTAGTCAAAAGGTGGTGCCCTGAGGTCTTTATTAATTAAAGTAATTATTTATAATTATATTTTACAATCTTGATAGCCAAATCTAATTGATTGCACCAACATCAACTTGGTGCCCCTTTGATCATGGTAAACCCCAACAAATGGTGCTGCCATGTGAGAAGTAGTATTGGTAAATCACAACACATTCCATCTCATAAATTCCATATAATTTGCAATCGGGTGAATGTTTCCCCTCTAAAATCGGGTATCGGTCTCGTATCGCTCGAGCTCCATTATACACGCTATGTTAATGGCCTCAGTAACAACAAATGAGTGCACTTCAGATGTACTCCCCTCATTAATTATTATCCTGGTAGGTAATAAGGACCAGACTACATGTGAAAATCGCCACCCCACTAACAGTTAGCCAAGAAGAGACCATGACATTAAACAAAGAGACAAACAAAAGATAAGGAGAGACCGGGATAACCCCAACTGAAATCAAATTAACAGAGCAGGAAAGATACAGCGAGAGCAGCAGGGAACGCTCCTACGATAAAACACTGTCAATGAAAAAGAAGGACCACAGCTGGCAGTAGGGGCAAGCTTGCTTGTCAATTTTGTGATTTAGTTTATCAACTCACTTTCCCCAAGTGGAATGTTTGATTCATGCGTCACACACACTGAGCCAGCCTTGATTGTGGATGACAACCCAGAGTTGAGACCAGGAGGCAGAGTTGCAGTCCTACACGCTTCTCTGAGCTTTCAGAGCATTTACCCACCCATAATCCCATAATGACGGTGTCTGCCCCCCGGCCACTGAAATTTATAAAATCAAAAGCTAACAGAAGAGGAGTTATACATAATAATTTTTAAAAAATTATCACAACAGAAATAGCACCTCAAAATAAGAGAATTAAATGTGGACTCCTAAACATCTGATCTCTGTCATCTAAAGCTGTACTAGTAAATGATCTGATATCAGATCATCATATTGATTTATTTTGTCTCACTAAAACCTGGCTGGGTCATGAAGAATATGTTATCCACTCCGCCCAGTCATATTAATACTCACATTCCTCGAGGCACCGGCCGAGGAGGTGGAGTTGCTGCCATCTTCGACTCAAGCCTATTAATCAACCCTAAACCTAAACTAAATTATAACTCATTCGAAAGCCTTGTTCTAAGTCTTTCACACCCAACCTGGAAAACACGACAGCCAATCCTATTTGTTATAGTGTCTCCTCGTCCTTATTCTGAGTTTTTATCTGAATTCTCAGAATTTCTATCAGGTTTAACCCTTAAAACAGATAAAGCAATTATTGTAGGTGATTTTAATATTCATGTGGGCGTTGAAAATGATAGCCTTAGTACTGCGTTTATCTTATTATTAGACTCGATTGGCTTCTTTCAGTGTGTACATAAACCCACTCACTGTTTTGGCCACACCCTCAACCTTGTTCTGGTATACGGCATTGAAATAGAACATCTAACAGTCTTTCCACAGAATCCTTCACTATCAGACCATTATTTAATAACTTTTGAACTCCTATTACTGGAGTACACACCAGTAGTCAAATACTACTACAGTAGATGTCTATCTGATAGTGCTATAGCTAAATTTAAGGAAGAAATTCCATCTGAATTTAACTCAATGCTATGTCTTAACATAACAGAGGACTCTTATGCAAATTTCAGTCCGTCCCAAATTGATCATCTTGTTGATAGTGCTGCAGGTTCACTGCGAACGACACTTGATTCTGTTGCACCTCTTAAAAAGAAGATAATAAAACAAAAAAGGGTAGCTCCATGGTATAACGCTGAAACCCGCAAATTAAAGCAAACATCACGAAAACTTGAAAGAAAATATTCCAACTATCTAGGAGAATCTTGTTTAGCCTGGCAGAGATTGTCTAAAATATATAAGAAGGCCCTCCGTAATGCCAGAGCAGCCTACTACTCATCACTAATAGTGGAAAATAAGAACAACCCCAGGTTTCTTTTCAGCACTGTAGCCAGGCTGACAGAGAGCCACAGCTCTATTGAGCCATGTATTCCTGTAGCCCTCAGCAGTAACAACTTCATGAGCTTCTTTAACGCTAAAATTTTGACAATTAGAGAGAAAATTAATCACGTCCTGCCCTCAGCTGGTGCCAACCGATTTTCAAGCATAGAGGCGTTGGAGGGAGCTGTGAAACCTGAGGTGTACTTGGACTGCTTCTCTCCTGTCGACCTTATTCATCAAAGCCTTCGACCTGTCTGTTAGACCCAATTCCAACTAGGCTGCTTAAAGATGTTCTACCATTAGTTAGTACGTCTTTTGTAAATATGATCAATCTGTCTTTACTGACAGGTTATGTACCTCAGTCTTTTAAAGTAGCTGTTATTAAACCTCTCCTTAAAAAGCCCACACTCGATCCAGGGGTTTTAGCCAACTATAGACCTATATCTAACCTTCCCTTTATCTCTAAGATCCTTGAAAAAACTGTTGCTAATCAGCACTTTCTAAATAACAATAGTATATTTGAGGATTTCCAGTCAGGTTTTAGAGTGCATCATAGCACAGAAACAGCACTGGTGAAAATTACAAATGACCTTTTAATTGCATCAGACAATGGACTTGTCTCTGTACTTGTCTTGCTAGATCTTAGTGCTGCATTCGATACCATTGACCATCAAATTCTATTACAGAGACTGGAACATTTAATTGGAATTAAAGGAACCGTGTTAAGCTGGTTTAAATCCTATCTATCAGACCGATCTCAGTTTGTATATGTTAACGATGAATCATCCGAGCACACCAAAGTTAGTCACGGAGTTCTGCAAGGTTCTGTGCACGGACCACTTCTATTTACTTTATATATGCTTCCTTTGGGCAATATTATTAGAAAGCACTCCATAAAGTTTAATTGTTATGCAGATGATACCCAGTTATATTTATCGATTAAGCTGGATGAAACTGATCAGTTAGTTAAATTTCAATCATGCCTTAAGGACATAAAAACCTGGATGACCAGAAATTTTCTGATGTTAAACTCGGACAAAACTGAAGTTATTGTACTTGGCCCCGAACGCCTCCGAGACTCACTGTCGGCAGATATAATTGCTCTAGAGGGCACTGCCCTGGCCTCCAGCACCTCTGTGAGGAACCTAGGAGTTATCTTTGATCAGGATCTATCCTTCAACTCCCACATGAAGCAAACCTCACGGACTGCCTTTTTTCACCTACGTAACATTGCAAAAATCAGGCACTTCCTGTCTCGAATTGATGCAGAAAAATTAATCCATGCATTTGTTACTTAAAGGCTGAATTACTGCAATTCCATATTATCAGGCAGACCGAAAAAGTCCTTTAAGATTCTCTAGTTGATTCAGAACGCTGCAGCACGTGTACTGACAGAAACTAGGAAAAGAGATCATATTTCTCCAATATTATCTTCTCTGCACTGGCTCCCTGTGAAATCCAGAATAGAATTTAAAATCCTTCTCCTCACCTACAAAGCTCTTAATGGTCAGGCACCGTCGTATCTTACAGAGCTCATAGTACCTTATTACCCCACTAGAACACTGCGCTCTCAGAATGCAGGGTTACTTGTGGTTCCTAGAGTCTCCAAAAGTACAATGGGAGCCAGAGCCTTTAGCTATCAAGCTCCTCTCCTGTGGAATCAGATCCCAGTTTGTGTTCGGGAGGCAGACACCATCTCCACATTTAAGAATAGGCTAAAGACTTTTCTCTTTGATAAAGCTTATAGTTAGGGCTGGCTCAGGAGAGTCCTGAACCATCCCTTAGTTATGCTGCTATAGGCCTAGACTGTCGGGGGACTTCACATGATGCACCTCTCTCTCTTCACCTCTGTCCTCCTCTCCATCCGTATGCATTCTCATCCCATAAATGCATGTTACTAACTTGACTTCTTCCCTCTCCCGGAGTTTTGTGCTTTGTCGTCCGTCTCTTCTTTCTTACTGTCACTTTCAGCAGGTATTTCAGTGTCCGGACATGTATCTGGATTGGTGACTATGGCGACCTGCTGGGGCAGTGCTGCTGTGTCTATTGTGCATGAGTGGCTCGGGTCCTGCTCGTTGGGCTCCACCTGGAGCTGCTCGGTTGTCCGTCTGTACCCATCATCTTACCTAAACATTTCTAACATAATAATATATATATATATATACACACACAACAATTTTGCCATCATGGCTGTATATGTTATATTTTTTATGCTATGAATCTATTCTGTACTTACGACATCTATTGCATGTCTGTCCGTCCTGGGAGAGGGATCCCTCCTCTGTTGCTCTTCCTGAGGTTTCTATCATTTTTTCCCGTTAAAATGTTTTTTTTGGGTAGTTTTTCCTTAATCGAATTGAGGGTCTAAGGACAGAGGGTGTCATATGTTACAGATTGTGAAGCCCTTTGAGGCAAATGTGATGTGTGATACTGGGCTATATAAATAAAATTGAATTGAATTGAATTGTGCGCCTTATGAAAAATAAAAATGCTATTATTCTAACAAAACAGCACTTGCAAATCTCCTTAGCTATGTTTGATAGGTCTTGTCTATCGATCTAGTCTCCAATTATGGGATGGTTAAGGATCCTGTGAACGGTCATCCTATCAAACTAAAACAGCCAATATTTGACAGCAGGCCTGCCAGTCAAACCCACTCATGGGTCCACACAACCAGCTTTAAATCAAAAGCAAAACTTTACCGTTGCTGATCGATAAAGTGTTGTGTGAAACATTAGTCATTCTGCATTGTTTCCTTGTGTGACACATCTTTAAATGTATTATTAAAATGGTTACTGTGTGCTTGATGATTCACCATCCTTTAGAAACCCCCGCACAGGCAACAGTTGCATCTAAAACCCCGTCTGTGTTTATGCCAGGAAACACCCAAAGCAGTCTTCAGCATGGAAAATTAGCCCCAGCTTAGTGATGGTTGCCAGCTGATGAATATTTCAGTTTCTGACACTAACTCGGCTGGTGTTTTTCTTCTGACAACTCACAAGCATTTCTGTGGGCAGTGACATTTTTAATGAATCCATGAAAGGAACACAGTAATGGGGCTCTTGAAATTAAGTTAACCTGATTGATCATATTACTAATTGAAGCAGTCTCCAAACTGACAGGACAAATTGTCACTACGCCAGTCGCAACATGTTGATTTACATGTTGATATTTAGTCACATTTGCTTCTATTCTATTATGTTTAATCCAAGTCTACTCTGAATAATTACTATTTTTTTTTTGTTTGTTACATGTAATGTAAAATAAGTAAATGCATTCATGTCCCTTCAGGACCGACTGCAGACACTTCAGGGCAGTGAGTAGCTGCAAGTGCAGAGAGGAGTTGCACAGTTTTCAGACGATGTTGTGTACTGCTGGAATATACAGAGAATGTATTTTCGTATGAGGGAAAGTGAATTATAAACCCTTTTGCTTGAATCTACAAGAGAAGTCGGCATGAGCTGAGTGGATACAGTATAAGAAACACGTGTCAACTAGGGTTGGGTATCTTTCGCATTTGAACCACTGATACCTTTTTTCGGTACTTTACTCTGTAATAACAAAGGTGTAATTTCATTTGAAGAAAATTAGTCCAAACTTATCAATTTCAACACTGGTATTATTTTTTGAACATTTTACGTCCATGCCTCACCTAAAGTTTAGTCAGTTAAGTTAACTTCTTCCTGCTGGCTGCAGCTGCTGTGAGGGGCTTGGTTTTCAAACTAACACCGTACCCTCTTCAGCTTTTAAATATATTTGGTGTTTGGCCAGGTGTTTCCTCAGGTTAGATGTGTTACGCAGCGAGTGTAACCACGCTTGCGACCGCTCACAGTTGGCCATTACACTAAAGCTCTTTTTTTTGTGGTTTTTAAAAAAAACCAAAACACACAAGTTTGTTCCACTATCCCTGTGGGGGACAATCATTGACATAATGCCTTCCCTAGCCCCTTACCCTAAACCTAACCATCACAACTAAATGCCTAAACCTAACCTAATTGCAACATTTACCATAAAACAAAGTCTTAACCCTCAAAATCCAGCCCTCAATTTTTGTCCCAACAGTGACAAGTCCCCATGGGTCCGTGTGCATTCAGGTTAAAGTCCCCACCGGGATATAAGAACATGAAACACACAGAGATCCTGCAATACTGCCATAAAAATTATTAAAAAATAGAGCCATCATTACGCTACTTTGCTTTTTACACCGAACCAAACAATGCTGGGCAGTGTGATTTAGATAGCAGAAAGTATCCCCTCAACGTAGGCGGAGCCGATCGTCATAGCGACACTATTCCAGCAGTTAGGAAACACAGGAAGGTGCAGTAGCTATCGGGGTTGGTGCCGGGAATCGAGGTTCTGCCCATACACCCGGCCGACTCAGCTGTCAATCGTGACGTAAAAACACCCTTTTTATAGTGACCTGTCATCATATTGACACGGACTGGCAAATGAAGAATGATGTCCTCCAGACACGTATTTTGAACGACTACAGGAGCTAATCTTGGACAGTTTTGAAAGAAACGTGAGGAGCGGAAAATAGGTGACAAAAAACCTGCGCTTCTGACGGATAAATCCAGCAATCTCTCTGTAGCCGGAGTAGAAGTTGCTCACCGCACATGCTTTGGACTTACATGATTATGTTCATAATTGAAAGGTCATCAAAGGTCATATACACACACACTAGGGCTGTCACAATTGCGCAAAGATGACGTTCGAATATTCCCTCTAAAAAAATAACATAAAAAACATGACTATTCGAACATCTGGTTGCGCATTTTGCGAATGACGCGCATTACGTTAATGAGCCAATCACAGGACAAATTAATACAAACGAGACATGACTACTTGTATAGGTAATCTATTTAAGTTTAAACACATTTGACCAGTGCCGCCGCTCCCACCACGCGCAAACTGTATCTTACGTAGCTTGCATACAACCTTATCTCGTGGCTCAAGAATTTTACCTCCTACCGACCAAAGTACTTCCTGACATGGCTTTTTAGATTTTGGGAGTTAAAACTGCTTTCTCTGCTGCGGTCGAGTTGGGCTCTGCTCTTTCTGGCATCTTCCAGGCAAGACTTGTCAACTTTCAGCAGTGACGCTGTGCCAGACAGCGCGACTCCTGTGACCTGTACATGAACCCTCAGCCACGCCTCTACTGCCGCGGGCGTTTTTTCCCACTTTTTTGTTTATTCGAATATAAATTTCCACCTTCACTATTCGAATATATATTTGAATTTAGAATATTCGTTGACAGCACCAATACACACACATATTAGGACTGCAACTAACGATTATTTTAATAAGCAATTAATCTGTCAATTTTTTCAATTGATCAGATAAAAAAAATAAAAAATTCATTTCCAATGCTTTATTCAAAAACAGTACTGACAGTCCAAAACAATCTTCAGAAAGTGCACAAACAGGTTGCTCCTTGAACATCCCTGAGCTGTTAAAGTAACAAAAAACAAATGGACTAACACAAAAAATGTATGCTTTACATCTGCCAAATATATATAGATTTTTTTTAAATAAAGAAAAAAACAAATCAGAAAACATTTAGGATTTGTTTGAGCATTAGAAGTTCTTCTCTACACTCACAGATGCACACACTCACACTCTCCCTGTCGCTTTTGCATATCTTGCTTCCACACCTTGGATGACTCGGGTTGTACTGATTTCTCTGCCTCCGCCGTGCCTTTCAGAACAAAGTTACGGGTCGCCGCGATGGTCTTTCTGCTACCTCCGCTTTTTTGTTATTTTTGCTCCGCTCTGCTTCATGCTCAACCACACTTTTATACTCAAACATCTCCGCGTCTTATTGGGTGGCATAATAATCACGCGACACAACGAATCGATAATGAAATTATTTTTATCTGCATTTATTTATTATTATCTTTTAATAATTTAACTCTATCAATTTGTTGTTGCTATATATATATATATATATATACACACACACACACACACGTACACATATACAGACATATCATTTTTCAGGATTTTCTCATATTGTCAAGTATCCGTCTCTCTCTGTATATATAATATTTGAAAGAATACATTACCCTATTTCTAGGAAGTTATTTCACCATTTTAACTCTACTTAATTCTCCACTTTATTTTAGTGTTTACTCACAAACAACTTTAATCTGCTCACCTTGCTTTTCCCTTCTCTTATCTTTTCCCCACACACACCTACACCTGTCTCTTACTGCACAGTCCGCACACACACCGGCTTGCTTGTCAGCCACATTTGGAGGAGGCTTGTTGTTAATGACGTAGCCTAATGAAACGATGGAAACCAACGTGGCACCCAAGGACATCGGCACCAAAAGGTGCACTTACAATTGTTTACTAAACAACGGAATAAGTAGGAGACTCTCTCTCTGTTTCACTGCAGAGCACATGAGATTGTCTGTAGACCGCACAGGCGAGATTGTCCACTAGTTAATTGGTCGCGGATGGCGAAGTTAATGAATCTGGACGGTTTGACCAAGTAAAGTCTGTGTGTGGGAAACACTGCTTGATCATTTGTAGCCAAACCACTTCCACACTACTGAAGCCACTCCCCTTTTTAGAACCACCGCAGAGCTGGTAGCAATGTTACTTTCACTTTCAGCAATGCTCGTTGCTGCTGTGCATAAAAGGTATGACGTTGATATGACTTTTTCTTTAAGCATATTAAAAGTTATACTGGACTTCCTCGCCTCTAGCTGTCGGTCTCTCACGTGTGTAGAACATCGACTATACAGTGCAGAACAATGGATGAGGAGGGACTAGACTGCTCGAGGCGCTGCAGCGTGACGCTTCCTGTTGGTGCTGGGGGTGGCATATTTCCCTGCGTTATACAGTTAAGTAACATTTCCTTAATGCTTGTCAGGGTGAAATGACCAACAAATGTGTCTTCTAAATTTACTATCATGTACATTACTGCCATTTGTCCCCAACGCCCCATCACGTGTCTCTAGCGTTGACTAGTGTATGAACACACCAACTCACACCCACAATGTTGTCACTCCATCACTATCCATTGTTAATACAAATGGTGATGGCAGATCATTTTGACAGTATCGACCAGCCCCAGGCGGTCTGATATTGTACACTTACATTGCTGGTTGGAAAACTGACTCGTGCTTTGTATGATCTACTACCCACCGTGACCAACTCATAGAAAAAGTTGTGGCCTCGCTTGTGAGAGCTCCCAGTGTTTTGGTCAAATGTTCTTTTTAAAACCCAGCTAGCCACTGGGTGGGTCACCAGGAAGATGGCGTCATCACAGAAGCAACAGATGGCTAGTGTGTCCGCTGCGGAAGAATGGGTGGGTGGCCGCGGAACAAACTCAACACCGAGCAGAGAGCCCACACATACGGTTTTGGCGTTGGAAGTACATTGGTGGCTTATTTTATCCTTATAGTGTCTAGGAGGTTGTCGGAAAATTAACATGTAACGTTAACATCCACTTGCAGCCAATCAAGAAGTGATGATAAGCCTTTGGGAAGCCGCCTTGTCAGCCGAGGCAAGTCGGGAAAAAAGCCTCACTGCTTGGCTAACGTTACGGATTGATCGCCGATCAAGGCCAGTCTTCACCACTCGGTTTAGAAGCATCACTAAAGTTTTCGCAGTTTACCGACAGCCCTCGGTAGTCTGGTCATGGTGTTTCCGTCACAGGCGTTCCTACGCTCATGATGCACCAGTTTTCACCTCAGCGCAACTGTGTGGCAACTGCGGAAGCGGCGTTGGGGGGGGGCTAACGTAACTTAGCTAACGTTAGCTAACCTCGCTAGCTTTTAGCTTTGATACCCCGGCCTCTAAAAGCTCCGGGCAACTTTTTAAATAATCCCGTCAGCGTTTAAACTACGCAATACGAATAAAATAGCACTTCTTAGCTGCCTGATAGTCCAGAAAGTAGTTTACCTGCAGTTTATGTGGCTCGCAGGCTGGTTTTTCGGCGTTCCCCAGAGCAGAGTTGCTTTGCCGACCAGTCCAGTCGCCCGCTGCTTCCTCCGCTCTGATACAATTGCTTCGCGGGAGCGCGCCGCCGGGGTTTCTGGATCGTAGCTGGGGGGAGGGGTGACGGACACGAGCCTGAGAGCCACACCTGCGCGGGCACGAGGTGTAGGAGCACTCGGAGCAGTTGCAGGCCCGTCAGCTGTATGGGAATCTGTGAAGTTAGTGCAGTTACGTCGAGCTATAAACAGTCTATTTTCAGACCTGATTTTATAATTTCCTCAGATGGTTAATGTGTTTAAATGTAACGGTGGATGATTACATTTTTTTTTTATCTCCCAAGAGACAGAGTTTTGCATTGCAGGGTTTATAAATACAGTTAATCTAAATGAGTGTTTCTTAAACAGCTAACTCGGGTCTAAAATGAGTCATTGCAGAGTTTGACCTAATATCTCAAGTACCACTGGTGTTTTTCACAAGTCTGGGTCCCAGGATAAACAATTGCTAATTTAAGCTCCTGGGTAAAAGAATGATAAGTAACATTTAATGGGCACAATAAAATAAATGCTGGGGTTATGTTTTCACGGTTATATACATAGCTTTGAGCCATGTGTATTATTTCCCCAATCAGAGTTAATTAAGCCCATTACAGGTTTGCCAACCCTTACAAAGCTCTAACTTTCTTTCATTGCAATTGCCTGTGAGCCAGGCGCCACCTGGCGGCCAGTTTTGGTAACTAACCAAATTCAGATATTTGGGAGGGCAAATCATGTAAAATATTAGGGGGGTGGGGGTAAAAAGAATAGAAACATGTCCCCAGTCTATAATCAGTAAGACAAATTATGCCCTTACTTTTTGATTTAGTCTTGCACTGAATTACTAATACTGTATTTATTACTAATAATTACAATAACCAGTTCTGCTGTCTAATCAGGACTGTATATTTAATTTAGGTTTAATTTAAATGGTCACTACTTTTGACAGTATCAGTGAATTGCAGAGCAATTGGTTGAAGGCCAGAGTGTATTTATTGTCACCATAATTCCGTGTCCAGACAGAAAGTCTTTTTAAGCATTTCATACTGGTATTTTTTTATTGTGACCATAGTCAGAGTAGTCTACAGTATAGATTATTTTATAGTTTTTAACGTTAAGGCCAACTTTGACTTGAGTAGGATATTCTAGTACTCTTTCCAACCCTCTTAATTATATTCTGTTATACCATTATACTGTGGCAGTCCAGTGCAACATCATGTAATACCTGGAAATCTCACTTGTAAATACCAGGAACATGTGTGTAGTCAATTTACCTGGGTTTATCACATTTGTGCCAACTAGACACTTAACAAAAAAGTGTGTCTCTTTCAAATGACATGTCAGTTTGCTAATTTTACGAATATCCAGAATCTGGTAGAACAATCCATTTTCCTCTTATAGATAATTCAGATATATGGATGTTACAGGTCAAACTACTGAGCACCTCCACCACTTTCTAGCCTGTCATAGTAAAATCATATTTATATCCACAGCAGGACAGCAAATATCACAACACAAATGCAAAGACAGTGTTTCAGTTTTGAATTCATACAATCGTCTTTTATGTCATATAGAGATAAAGAAATCTTTTAATATATCTTAAAACTAAAACAGAAAAGTCTGTGCAACAGCCACAGCACAGAGGGAAAGAGACTGCCGTTAGTATGAACAAGATCTGTTGCTGCAAAAGTAGGGACAGATAAGGAAAATGAAAGTAGTGAAAACCTTTTTTTTTTTTAAACATTGCAGTGAATGACCTCCTTTGCCCACAGGATACAACAACAACAGCCTCATCTTTATTCTGTCATTCTGGAAAACAGCTTTCATCAAGTCACAGAAGCTGGTGTTACACCAAAGTCACTATTTCACCAAACAATTAGTTTTCAATGTAATTTGTTGCCTGCCAAAGTGGCTGAAAGTCCAACCATACCAAATGATTACTGATTTTCTCATGCCAATGTAGTCACATTACCAAATTCTTCATAATGGAGGTACTGGCACTCTGAAAACCAGTTCAAAAGTATTGGTCAAATGAAAGTACAGAGGCACTATTGCGGCTTCATATGAAGCACCCCAATAATTGCTAGTAATCATTCTGTACCTGCAAATGAAGATGAACAATTTTAAGCTTGTTATGTTATTATATAATAAAATACTTTTTTATTTCTCATTAATTCCAGTTTACATAAAAGAGTGGTAACTCATTAAACAGAGGAACTGGGAATCCAAGGGAGCCAGATGCAGATAAATCCAGGCTTTCTGTGCTCTCCATCGGCTACTTTGACAGGAAACTAACCAGCGGAAATGAAATTGTTTGGGTAAAACTGAGAAAAGTTTCTGCTGAAGTTTAAAAATAGCCTACCTGCCTGTGATGTGGTTTTAATAATGACAAGATACTGGTGTAGAGGAAACAACACGTATTAACAGTGTATGCAGCCACATTGCAATGATAGCGTTTTAGCTCTTGTTCGACGGACTAAAAGTGTTTGGCCACTGATTTTTAAAAATGTATGCCATTTCTGGGTTAACTTGCAAGGAATATATATGGAGGACGAAAAATGACTTAAGTATCAATAAATAAATACGGAAATTCATAAATAAATGCATATATGAATAAATAGCTCACCTGGTAAAGCCCTGGTGAGTCCCTACTACAGCAGCCTGGGTTTGAAACCTGCCCATGCTCCTTTACTACATGTCATCCTGTCCCTCTCCCCTTTTCCTGTCTATCTTCAACTGCTTTATCAAATACAGGCAAAAAAGAAAATCATTTATAAATGAATAAATACAAGTTTATAATTAAACAGTACATATTTGTCTTACATTTATTTCTACAGTTTAATACACCTACAGTTATTTCTTTTTTTGGCCTTTTCGCCTTTATTGATAGACAGATGAAGACTTGAAATGGGAGACAGAGAGGGGAGATGACATGCAGCAAATGGCCACAGGTCGGAGTCGAACCCGGGCCTGCTGCCGTGAGGACTGTAGCCTCGCACATGGGGCGGGCCGCGGGCGTTCCACCGGGTGAGCTAAGCGCCCTCTATTTTTGTATTTCTGTCTGCATGTTAATGAGGCAGGAGGTCCTAACCTCAGTCTAAAGCAGGATTAGTCAACTAGGGCGAGCCAGAGAGAAGCAAACAATTCCTAGGGATTCTTTCCTGTACACGATTTACACTAGCTACACTAACGATATGGGAGTGGGATGTTAGCAAAGTAGCTACATGTAATGGCTTCGACCGGGAGGCCGCTGGCAGACCTGCTGCAGACCTGTGGCACACCAGCTTGAAAACAGAGTTACTTTGCTTTACTTTAATAAACCAGTGCTACATAGAAAACAACAACTTCAACTTCCTGAGCTCCTCTAGCAAGGCAGAAGTAGAAGACCTAAATCAATCCCACTCCTGTGACCAATTCTGTTTTGCATTGATGTTAGGACCTCCTACCTCATTAGCATACAGTCACAGAAATAAATATAGGTGTGCTGTTTAATCACCAACTTTTATTTATTTATTTTAGCATTTATTTATTCTATTGTCTGTATTTATTTTAACCATATACCATTTATGTATTTGTATATGTATTTATATTTATTCTTTTATGTATCCAATTATGTATTTATTCCTGTATTTATTTATACATTAATTTATGCATTTATTTATTGACATTTTTCATCCTCCATAGGTTTAAGAATTGCACCATAAAAGTGGGCTTGCCCAGTTACTATCTGTAAATACTGTATGTACAGGTTTGTTTTGACACGGTTTCTCCATGGCTACTGTGAATACTTTAATACTCTAGTCTGAAAGACGAGTCTCATGTAAATACCATCACTCATTCATATTTAATTAAAGAATGGCCCCACTCATCCAACACAAACACCTTGCCAAAATATGAGCACAGTGAAATGAGCAGAAGGAACAAGGCGAAACACAGGACAGAACACTCAGAATTTCATCACTCTAATATGGCTCATCACTTCCCATACATACCACGTTTCCATCAGGTGAAAAGCGACCGTTTTTCATTTCTGGGACTTCAGAGTTCAAGGGTCTTCATTTCAGGGTCCCAACACATTTTTTGCTTATTCCACAGCATTACACATCAAGTCATAAAGCATTTCTGCATTTGTCAAACAGTAAATCTTGTGATCTTCTTCCTCAAAATTACACGATAAAATGTGTCAGCCAAGTTCATGTCCAGACATTGAGACTGAGTCGGTGGGCTGAAGGTTTCCACGGAACCTCTCAGAGACAACCCTTAGCTGATCAGTCATCAGACTTACATAATTCTGCATTGTTACCTCTCTTTCCGTTTGACAAATTCCACCATTTCCCACACATATGAATGAACTTTTACATAGCATTCCTAGAGTATTAAATAAGGTTGTTGATGAATATTAATATATTTTGCTGGGTGCTCAGATTTGAAACATATCCAACCCCCAAATTAAACTGAAAAACCACAGGCCACTACTTCTAGGTGGACACGACAGGAAGAGAGTTTTCCTACAGGTTAATGATAGAGGGTGAATACAGGTCATAACCAGCCATATTAGATTTGATTTGATGATTTTGGTCTGTTTTCAATTTGATGTATGCAGACTCAGTTACTGACAAATACAATGCACTGGTTACACTGGCTCCCTGTTGTCGCCCGCATCAAGTTCAAAGCGATGCTCCTAGCCTACAAGACCACCACTGGTTCTGCACCAACATATCTTCACCCGCTAATGCCGACCTATGTTCCTGCCAGGTCCCTGCGCTCTTCAAACATACAACGTCTGGTGGTACCACGCCAAAAAGGTACCATGCGCTCCTTCCCTGGATCCATTCCACAGTGGTGGAATGAGCTGCCTGCTTCTACAAGATCAGCTGATTCTGTAGCCACCTTTAAAATGCACCTGAAAACGCATCTCTTCCGTCAACACCTAACTGACAATCACTAACTTCTACTTCTTTTCTTAAAAAAAAAAATTAAAATAACACAATAAAAAAACCCTTCCTATCCTTAGCTTTGTATACTGTGCTGGTTTTTAACTGACTAGCTTCTGGTGCACTTATGCTTTTTGTTACCTTGTGTTGTTATAATTGTCTTCCTCATATTTGGGTCGCTTTGGATAAAAGCGTCTGACTAAATGTAAATGTCAGTAAGGCGACTGGCAAAATAATTTTTCACAATTAAACATATAACAAAATATTTCTCTACTTGATTCAAACTTTTTGAGTAGTTTCCAGATTCAAAATACGTCATTTGCAATGCATCTGAAGGAAACTGCTTAAGTGATGAATAAAATCAAAAACAAGTAGCAGTGAGCATCGATAATCTCTTTTAGTTTCCAAGATTGTGTGTGAAATAAAAGCACTGGCCTACCTACAAAGAAACAACAGCTGTCAGACCAGGAACAATCTGCAACTTAATCTACTGGGTCTGCTTTCCCAGGAAAAAGATAATTTATCAGATTGTCATCACTGTGATCGCAATGTCTGAATTTATTGGCTGCAACTGAAGAAGAGGTCGGAAACTGAGATTTAAATGATTTGATCATTTCCCTGACCTTTTGGTCATTTATTTTGATTGATTTAAACATTTATATTTATTTATCTGCCCATCAACCTCCCTAGAAAATGATTCACCACTGGCCCCTGCTTGGCACTCCGATTTTAGAAATGAAAGATGTTACAAATGCAAGTGATGTGAAAGGGAAACCCCGGCTAGGCTGCTTTACTTATCAAGGGCGTAGAAATGGGGTGGAACGGTAGCGACATGTCCCTACCAATATCCAGCTACCACTGAAAATTCCCTAGCAATAATTTCGATAAAACAATTTAAATACAACCAGTGCTGTCTGTCAGCGTCTAATCAATGTCTGAGCTACATAAACGATTAACAGATCTTGTTCTCTACTATGAATCCAATGCGTTTTTAAGTTTTGAAAGATTAAATCCTCCCCCCCTCATATGGCTAACAGCGGTTTGGTCCACGGAGTGCCTATAGCCACAGGTCTTTTTTTGCTGCAAAAAAATATTGACTATATGAATTATGAGCTCATACAACCACTGCATAATTTGTGGCAAACATGGCTATGCCTACGCCTCTTCACACACACCATTTTCATTGTAGTCTGTGACTTTCTCACTAGACTTGGCGACTAGCGACAAATCAAGTGAGTTATTCAGCCCATCGGGCTCTCGAGTGAGAGAAATATACACAAATGTATTACATTGTGATTCCCCTGCATGCTGCAGAGGCTCTCCCTCTCCTCTGCACTGTGCACACAGTCAGGAGTGACAGCGAGTCACTATGGTCACGGGGACGCCCTTGGTCTCGCTCTGGAACTCTTTGACAACACAGAAGGAGAACAGGGTGGGGTGGTACCATGGGCCTAGTTGCAGCAGACTTTGTAGTGATGAGAAGATCATTTCGTCATTTCGTTCACTCGCCCCCCCCGCAGATCCAGATGTTTATTGTCCCCACCAACAGAATACAAAATATCCGCCCTTGCTACTTCTCAATGCAGGTGTCCTCTGTCTATGGAGTAATTTATCCTCATGAGTCAGTGTCTGGGATACAAGTAATCGTTTGACACCGCACTGAATCTACAACTAATGAATCATTGTCATTCTACATGTATATCCTAAAAATACCTGCACAGTCTGTGCATGCCCAACAAGCCAACTACCCTTCTCCTGCAATTGTAATGGTGCCAACGGACTAATACAACCATGACAGACAGTGCCCACTTCTTTGTCTCATTTGCACTCAGATAGCTGAATATCCATTGATGATTCCTCATTTCAGATCCCACAAGCGAAAGCGTGAAGGGATACAGGACGATGCTCTAGGAGTAGGCTTGAAATTAACCTTTAAAATATAATCAGCTCATAACCCATAAAACAAGAATCATAATCATCAGCCATAGATCTGTGTGCGAGTGTAACGCCATCTTGTTAGTGCCATGTCTTGTTAGTGCAAAAGAAAAAAAAAATGTTTTTTTGATTTTGTTTAGTGATAAAACAAAAGCAGAAGGAAAAAAAACAAAAATACAGAACTGTTCACCATTGTATGACAAATGGGGGATATAAAAATGGGTACATAGTCCATTTCTCTGCCTTTTATTCCAGAGACACAAGGCATCTGGCTCCTCTTCAAATTTTGACGTTTTGTATCGTAGTTCATTAGCAGGACAGCCCTGCAGCAGCTTTTTCCTCTGGTCCAGCAGTTGGTGCTGAGTAACTGCTTTTCATACTTCCTCCGTTACACACGTGGTCTACAGATTAAGAACCAGTGGAAAAAAAAGCTAATGTCACTTGCAGCCATTTTTCAGCGCTTATCAAAAAGATGCGCGTAGCCAGCCTTTCATCAAGAATATGCTGTGAGTCTCTGTCATTGACGGCTTTCTCCTGGCAGGCAATCAGAGGACAACTATGGCTGCCCTGGAAAAGACTTACAAAAAGAATATTGCACACCCATTTTGTTATTTATTTAGAAAGCAAGAGAAAGAGACACATGAAGCACTGGACAGAGCTCTGCGAGTTGGGATTCAGTCTGGACAAGACAGAATTTCTGGTTGACATTCGGTCGTATGCAGGAAGAAGAGAAGTATTTAACGTCCAGTTTGCCCAACTACATTGAGCACTTACAACCAACATGTCTGAACTGAAAGAACAGTACAGTTACCACCCCTTTTGGCTTCTCAATGACATCGACAGAGTGTTTGTGAGAGCATGGTCATGGGTATGAACTGGTCAAAGATGTTGTGTGTGTGATATCGAGTTTGTGCCTAATCACTGTCACTAAATGTATTTGTATACTAGTCAGGCAGGCTGAATACGCTAGTATACTTGCCAGTGACACCGAACAGAGCGTGCGTATCTGTACACGTGTGTTCTATTTGTTAGGATCTGGAAGGCGCATCCTCGAAGCTGATAATGCTGGACTCTGGGTGTTGCGCTCCGCCTGTGGATGGCGCGCCGCTGCTCTGTGTCATTGAGGATGAGGAGGTGGAGGAGAGTGAGGCGCCAACGGGTCCCCCTGAGGGTCTCGGCGTGGAGGAGGAGTCACGCCCACCTGGGAGGAGCGACTGTGTGTCGGTTCTGACCTCGTCCTCGTCGTCGTCTTCCTCGTCATCCATGCTGGGCCAGGCAGACTGGTCCTCCACACGCTTTAGACGCTCATTCAGAGCCTTGAGGGCCAGTTGTCTGGAAGGAAAAGGGAAAGTGAGGTGTTCCTCATTAATCCCAGAGGGAAGTGCAGCTGTGCTACAGTGGAGGTCTGCTTTGATTGTTTTAGTGCGCCCATGTAGCTGTATTCCAACAGTAGAAAAATTGCATTTCCTGCTGAGGAATGCTGGAAGCTGAAACGCATTTGCAAAACGCTGCTGAAAAGAAGTCTGAAATGAAATACCTAAAAAATGTTAAGGCTCAAATTCATTGCAGTGCGCTCCATAAAAACCTGGAAGTTGACCGGCTAAGAGAGGATACACATTGCTAAAAAAAGCTGGAGGCTCAATTGTAATACTGTCAACACTGGAGGTTTAAATGCATTGCACTGTACTGCTCCTAATAATGCTTAAAGCTGAGATACATTGCTAAAGCTATGCACGTAGCTGTAATACTGTCAAAGCTGCATTTACTTCTATTAAGTTCTTGAAAAAAGCTTAACATTTTGAAAAAAGCATAAAGAAAAAGGTAGAGCAGAACCTTTTGACATATGAATGGCTTCTGTAGCTGAAAGTATGCAGAAGTAGTAGTCCGCCAATAAGCGTACAAAAGAAGACATGATTGCAAAGCATTGTAGTCTGAAATGAAAGGCCTGAAAAATCCTGACGCTCAAATGCATTGCAAAAGTAGGCACATCTGTGTTTTTGCCTGGACGTGAGGTCAGCGTCCAGGTTGTTAAGCAGTGCAATGCATTTGAGCTTTAAGATGTTTCAGGCATTTCCTTTCTTTTCAGCAGTGCTTTGCATAATCATTTCAACTTACAGCATTCCCACGCTTTTTCAGCAGGAAATGCATTTTTTCTAGTTAATGTAATCCATAGCGTCACTGTGCTTCAATAAATGTATGAAGCAAGTCCCATAAAAGGGAGCAATGTGGAAAAAAAAAAAAAAAAAGACAAGAGAACCTTGCTGTTGTACAAACAAATTCCCTACACAGGGTAGAGCAAAAGTGTCCAGATGACGGGCATAATAGATTGCAGTACAATTGATGTAGTACCAGTTAAACAGTTTCTGCAGATTTCCCAACTTTGCTGTTAATGTTCTGTCTTGTCTTTCAATTGGGGAAAAAAAAAAATAAAATAAAAAATTACTCTTCCTCAATACAAATTCCTCTGTGATAACTATGGTATCATCGCTGTAGCTTGCTGACAATGTGTTCATGGAATGCGATGGCCTAATCTACTGACCTTGTTCGTAACTGAGGCGGGTAAGCCATTTCCATGGGTTTCATGTAGAAACTATACGAAACAGCTTATATACGAGTTGTGGAACACACCCCTGTCAATGGCACTAAACATCAAATTGAAATCTTTTGTCATGTATTGTGTTAAATCCTTGCTGCCCTTATGCAGTTCTCGGAGATTCACATGGTGGGGTGTCATTAATCGGTTGGATTGCCATGTATGTTGCTAAATGCCATATAATAAAGAAGTCATAGTTCAAATAAGGTATGCATGTTTCAAATGCTGGATGGTCAATATTGAGATCACAATTATTTAACACGATTACTCATTGACTCTGGAAACATCATGCATTTACTGAACTTAAAAAAACTTTTGAACAGTGGATTTCCTTGAACTTTAAATATAATACAACTGAAAAATTAAGTCGAGGGGGCTTTACTTTTCTGTTTTTTGTTCCTTTATCGTTCGGTCATTAACCACTTTGTCACTGAATTTTAGATGATTAAATTGGTCTTATTGCCTTGTGATGCAGACACCCTCTGTGTAACAAAGCATAGTACTTGTGGTTCTTCGGCGAACCTTTCCAAACGGCTGAACTGGTTTTACCTTTCTTGTCGACCAAAGGCTCTCCTTTTTCCATAATCTTGGCTCGAGCCGAACTAAACATGCCACAGGCTGGCTCAGACTGAGTTTGGGCTTTAAGTGAGCGGCAAAAGTGCAAAACAAAACAAGAGCGTCATTGCAAAATGGAATGCAGCACAATTATCGTTTTATCTTGATTTAACTTTTTTTCATAATTGTTGGAAGCCAAAATCGTAACTGAAAATAGACTTTTATTGCACAGCCCCACTGCCTTAAATGCCCTACATAATAAGAACGGACTTGTAAATGTGTGAATTTACAATGAAGGTATCCAACTAGTTAGGTGGTAGTAAGAAATCGAGGGAAATAACACACTTTACGCTGACATGGTCTTTTAATACCAGCAATCAAGAACCACACAATTCATCAAATAAAATATGTACTTTTGGGACTAAAATGATCATTTGTTGATTAAATCTCTTCACCTATCCTGGAGAACTATCAATGACTGAAAAAAAGCAGAGGCTCCGTATGAAGGTATTATATAGGAGCAAAACAACAGAGCAGCTGTGACAGTGGAATCTGTAGTTATAGAAAATAATCACATGTACCAGTAAATTTGAAGTCACAGAGAAAAATGATTTAGGAGTTGCAAACTTATAGAGTTTTTTTTTCTCTCCCACAAATACAACACAACAGTTACACCATCTCAAATTCTTCATTGCAGGTGCACAAATCCTATGAAACTCGTACACTCACATTTTTGCTGTGAATACGGTGCAAAACACATTCAAACACCCGTTTCAAAAATGTGAACGTCCGCAAATCAGTATGTGAATATAGAATATTTTCTCACAAATATATATATATATATTTTTTTTTTCTTGGACATTTTTCTAGCACAACTCAATTACTGCTTGAATCGGCTGCTACAAGTCTCAAATGCTGTTTTTTTTCACTCACAAAGACGAGTTCTGCGAGCTCTCACTTTTGCATCACATATGTCAGTGAAACGTGGCGCAAAAGTGATTTGTGTACCTGTAGAGACAGGGGTGGGCACTGTTCAGCGATAAGAACCCTTTTGGCCAATCAAAGGAGCTTGTTTGGGCGCCTGTCCATCTATCGTTTTCCCAGCCAAGTTTAGATGAAACCACGCCCACTTCCATATAGCTTGGAAAATAGCGACATGAGGTACTGATTGAGGAAGTTTATGTTTATCAGAGTGTTGAGTAATGGGAAGCCACTGTACAAACAGAGGGGCCCCCTGAGCCCAACCGCCATGGCAGACGAACAGCGGGTCGAATTACCTGAAAGCCACCGTTTGCTCCACATAACGTCCAATACCTGTTAGCATAGTTTTTCAACCCACTTAGTCTATTTTTGTTTACTTTAGGTTCTCTGTTTTATCATAGCGTGTGATACTGCTGCTTTACTACTGTACCCCTGCTGTTGTTAAATGCAATTTCCCCACTGTGGGACAAATAAAGGCTTAACTTAACAGCACACGACACAAGGTGTGCAG
Organism: Coreoperca whiteheadi; assembly: GCA_011952105.1. NCBI lineage: Eukaryota > Metazoa > Chordata > Actinopteri > Centrarchiformes > Sinipercidae > Coreoperca > Coreoperca whiteheadi. The sequence goes on along the minus strand of CM022479.1, from coordinate 9,362,766 downwards.
GCGCTCCTCCTCCCCATCAGTGTGAGAAGGGGGACCAAGAAAGCCCTCAGGCGAAATACCCTAGACCTGAACAAAGTGGTGATAACTTTAGTCTGGGGACTGATGGGACGGATCCGGTCGCAGTTCCACCGACGCCGTCGTCACCGACAGACGTATGAAAGTGCAGAGGCAGGGCGCACAGGCCTCCCACACTCTTGACAGAAACTAGCCAGGGTTAAAGAGGAGTGCTGTCTTAAAGGTCCAGTATGTAACATTTAGGAAGAGCTATTGGCAGAAATGGAATATAATATTCATAAGTATGTTTTCATTAGTGTATAATAGACTGAAAATATGAATTGTTGTGTTTTCATTACCTTAGAATAATCTGTTTTTATCTACAGAGGAAGCAGGTCCTATTCCACGGAGGTCACCATGTTGCACCACCATGTTTCTACAGTAGCCCAGATCGGACAGACCAAACACTGGCTCTAGATTGGTCCGCAAACACTGCCAACAAGCCGAGTAGACCCTAGAGCTGGACAGGGCACGGACATTCTGAATAGTAGAGACGACCATAGCTGAGAGGCCCAGGGTGCTCAGGCTCACCCTCTCAACCTCCAGACCATAAGGCACCATTCCGGGATCGGATGCGAGAAGACAGCACCCCGTGCCTGACACAGATCCACGGGCAGAGCCACTGCTAGTTGAACCAGGTCCAAGAACCACCTGGCACCCACACGGATTCTGGAGCAGCTGTATCAGTCACAAGGGCGGGAAGGCAAACAGCAGGCCGGGAGGCCAAACCTGCTTGGCTAATGCATCCAGGAGCGTTTGGAGGAGTGCAGCTAGTTCCTCATCCAAGACCGACCTTTCACCTGACCCGCCTGTCCTGACCATCCCATTGCAGAAGGGAGCACACGGGGCTTCGGCAGGAAGGGCAGCGAAGCGGCTGAAGCTAACAATGACAACACCACATCCCTCGCTTCGTCCCTCGGCAAGCCAGCCGTGGGGAACGGCGGGGAGAAATTCCTGTTCAGGGCCAGGCAAGGCACTCACTACTCACTTGGTCCGCCGTGCCCACTCGTCTGGAAAGCAACTCAGCTACAACGGTGTTTTGGCTGCTATTCCCCTTTGGAGCCACAAGGCTGGTCGGAATAGCATGTACTCTGCTCCCACCTTTGACGCCACAAGCATCCGAAGCCAACATGGCCAAGCCAACATGGCGGTGATTGCGAGCTTATATACCCCCTGCTAGGGCAGAATGGCACAGTGAGGAATGGCAGCGTACAGCCAGCTACTGAGACAAGAAACGCTCACTTGCTGTAAATGCAGAGCACAGGGGGTTCCCACCTAATGAGGAAGAGCTCACTCTATTGGGCTGTGGGCTAGTTTGCCTAGAACACAGCCTGGCTGCCGTAGTGTTGTTGGAATTGCCTGCACACGGCTCTCACCTCTGAGAGAACTAACTAACACAGAAGGGGCTGAGCCAAAATGGCGGCGGCTAGCAGTGAGCCACGCTAACAGTGCAAACAGAGCTAACAACACTCAAGGCTCAATGTAAATTACCCTGACTGTGGCCGAGTGAGCCAGCGAGGCTAACAGTACTGCTAACAAGTGCTAAAACTGGATTTGTACATGCTAGCAAAGCACGCCATAGCAACAGCTAACCAGCGAGTGTAGCTAGTGAAGTCGCCCCAGCGACACTGGCTAGCCTAGCAGTAGCAGAAGTTCACGGTATGTCGTTGAAGAGGCAGCGGGAAAGCAGAAAGTCCTTCAGAGAAGTGCCGGTCATCTTCTCCGTGGTACCACGGCTAGTAGCCACTGGCGAGTCCCTCCCCAGCACCGGGCAGAGCGGGAGCAGGCAGGCCAAAACAGTTGACGAGAAACTAGATAGGACTCTGAGGAAAATCTCAGCAAAACCAGATGGTGACAATGTTAATGTTTTGCCAAGGAACCAAGGTGGCTCAGTAAAAAGGGGAGACGAGCAATGCATGCACTGGGGTTTTATAGGGGGTGGGTGCAACCCCCTGATTGGGCAGAGAGTGCAAAAATTCTCTCGTGAAGGTGAGCCAATAGCGAAGCCCATTAGAGGGCGGAGAACGTACAAAATAAAACTAAAAAAACAACACTGTTTCTGTACCTTGTCTAGTGTATGATTATATGGGTGTGTATGTATATTTTATTTAAATCTTCTAATACTTGTATGCACTCTGGACTAACAGAACATTGTTTTGCTGATGTCTTATGATCATGTGATATGACAGAAAGCACCAGCTACTAAATGTACTTTGTGGTGAGAATGGTTTCTCAGCTGCTGTTTCCCAGGTTAAGAATTAACTTTTAACCTCAACAAAATTTAGTTTTAATGTTCTATGTTTAAATTGAACTATTTTTATTTGCTAAAACCTTAAGTATTCGTTGTTTCTTCTGAATATTCTTGTTAGGTTGAAAAAGCTTCTGAAAAAGCATTTAGACCATTAGGGCAGAGTAAAACTCCGATAACTACTCTTTCAATGGAACGACAATAATAAAATACGTAATTCATAAGAACTTCTTTGTTGAACCATTCAAAAGGCAGTGTGGGCAACCCCACGTGTTTAATTGCACAGATACTCTGGGCCAAATTGTTGCCATAAAGTAAGCAATTCATTTATAAATTACACTGAAACATTTCATGAAAAATTGAACGTTAAAAAAGGAAGAACAGCATTTTACTAGATGCTTTTCTGCAATATGTCACGGAGGAACCACCATCACACTCTAATTGTCCAGTATCAGGTATTTTATGAAAAGGCACACCAATATCTCAGACCAACCTTTGCATGAGATCAGTATATAAGCATGTATGCAGGTGTAAATGTTCTTTGCTCGGACTCACCTCCTCCTCTCCGCGTCCTGTGGGTCCGTGCCTGGCAGGCTGATAGTGATGGAGGAGGGCGCCCCCACGTCGTATCTCTTCACCATCTTCCTGCACACCTTCATTTTTACCAGGGCGGAGTGGACCAGCCCTGCCAGCAGCCCCACGGCCGGCTGCAGCGCCTCGGGGAAGAAACTAGCAAATGCAAAGTGGTCCGACATGTCCCCGCGGCCCCGGCTGTGCCTCTGGTAAAAGCGCAGGTAGACCCAGCCGGACAGGGCACCGTAGCTGTATGCAGCCAGGGGAGCAGAGCTGTGGAACAGCCCAGACAGACGCACTAAGGCCAGGAGGAAGAGGACCAAAGCCGGTGCTGCTTTGAGTCTCACCTGAGATGGGAGGGGGAGACAGATTTGAGCTCTTTGACAAAACAATCATCAGGCAAAGGGACGGCTACTATTTTGTCTACAGACCACCATGGCTGCCAGTTCCCACAATTCACTCAAGTCAGCTAGATTCAGGAATTGGAACACTGAATAATAGCTGGTTACATGCCAGGCTGGAGTCATATTCTAAATGTACCAGAGTTTTAATGGAGTACATTTCCCAGCATGCTCAGCTGAGATGAGGGAGATTACAGTGAAGTAACCCAGTTTTGTACAAACATAACAAGCACAGAAAGCAGAAATAATCATAGCTAAAGCAGAGTGGCCTGGGAGTTTAAGGGGCCATTCAGATGGTGCATCTTTTGTGAGCGCAAATTCATTATTTGCAATGGAGATGTGCGACAACGGCGCTCAAAACCAAAAGCGACACAAGCGTGCACATTTGTTGCATCCCAGCAGCACGCCTGTTTTTTAGGACGTATCCATGGCGCACCGAGATGGAAAAATCTCAACTTCAGCTTCAGCTAGCGCACCACAGGTCTTGTGACAAGAATTAAATCAAATCAGCTTCACATGACTTGCTTCACCCTCCGTACAAAGACGCCACAACATCCGGTTGAAAGGTCAACCGAACTGAAGTAACTAAAGATGGAAGCGCGACTGATGAATTCATTCAGACTGACTGAGATTTGGACTGGCTGCTTAGTAACGGCAGGCGTGACCATAGGGCAACCTCCCAAACGTCTTGGATAAAAGGATGAAAGCGGCGTGGCTGGCTCCAAAGAGACATGTTAGGAATGTGCAGCTAATGCGTGGTTCAGCAAAAACCTAAACCCTTATCTGGACACTCAGTATAACCTGCTCTGCTGAAGGGCATCAGATTTCACCTTAAAGTGTAAATGAACAGATTACACTGTTGTCCAAATTTGAGAAGAGAATCACACGCCTAAACGAGAGAACACAGGCCAAGTCGAGCAAACACTTAACTATTGGCCTGTAAAACGCTGGCTTATATACAGGGTTTCTACATGTTACATGCACGTTAAATGAAAGACCCTTTAATGCACCCGTTTAATTCAATTTAAGGCAAATTCTGCAATAAAAACAAACATCAAACGTGATCTATAGGCGTACTCTTCCGAGTAAATTCATATATTGTCAGTTCAAAATTAAAACTGTTTTGAGTTAAAGAACATTTGTCCAAATACGTTTATTAGTGTGAACATTTATTTTTTTTTGTCCTTAATGATATGAATCACTACAATTGTCTTAGAGCCAGAGACATTAGCATTCTACCTTGATATAGCCTCATTTCAATGCTGAAAGTCATTTAGACCCTGTAATACCCCTGTTGAATAATTGTGGCTCTCTTTTTTTACAGTTTATACATGGCTTTTAAATAAATAATGAAATGGTATCCTGTGTCATTGTCATAATGAATCTAGTCAACTTCCTACTGTAGATTGGACTGATGATTGCCCCACTTTTCACAGCTCATCTTTTGCCTACACATTGATGGAGCTGGACAATTATTTACCCGCCAATGTTACCTACACATTATTTACCCAATATTATTCATCGTACTTATACTCTTAATAGGGAACGTATGAAGGCCCGCATGATGCAAATCATGGGTGCAATGACATAAATGGCACTTGCTCTGAAATACTAGAGATTAATGGCTAAACAGAAGCACCGGAGAAAGGGTTCAAATTATGGAGAAGTAAACCTCACAGAAAGTCAAGTGTTTGAAGGGTTAGCTATCTAGCTAGCTACTCCATGCCATCCAGACAGACGCAAAGGTGGTCACCAGGAGAAAAAGTTTGCGAACACGAATACCTAAAAGGCTTTAACAGGGTTAACAGAGGCATTCGAATTCCACCCTTGTTGATTTTGCCAAAGATTAAAAGTACGGGCACTTCCAAGTGAATTTAGACCATGCTTACAGCATTCAATAGATAAATATTTAAGACCTTCCCAAACACAATTAAGAAAATGTAATACTTTTTAAGTATTAATAAATGTAATCAAATGTAAATCAAAGACATTTGAAGACTTTTTAAAAGGACCCGCAGCCATTAATATAATAGCCTGATCAAAGTATTTGACTTCCTAATATGTGTCTGCTCACAAAATGATTAATATTCCTGACCATGCTGCCATAAAAAAGGAGGAAGTGCTGCTTGGATGTAGCAAGATAGAAAAATACAACAACCATTTTTGCCTTGTATGCCTATCGTCCCTCCCCCAGCATAAATCCCAAATCAACAATCTAGAAGTCACCCTGCTGAAAAGGGACCGTATATGCAACAGATAAAAATTAATTTGCTGTTGTTCTCCTGCCTGCTGACTGAACACATGACTAGTTGGTTTCTATGCAAAACCATAAACTACAGCCTGGAAGCAACACCTCTCAGTTTCAAAAGAAAAAAAATAAAAAAAATCATTGGCTTGACCACATGTGGATTCCAGCACTGATATAGTATTGCATTGTCAGATGTTTTTGGTATTTAGTGAAATCTGTGGGTATATCCGTGGGTATACTTCTGTCACACACACAATGTTGATGGCAAGTGTGGAAATGTGAGTATTTCACTCTATACCATGTTATTAACCTTTTTTTATTTTTAAAAAAAGCTACACTTGAAAACTCACTATGTAACATGCAGTGTTTACCTCAAAGCAAAGTATCTGGCACTTTGCCATTACATTGGGAAATATTCTTGTCCCTACTCGATGTGCATCCATTGTGAAATTCTATGCGAATTTAAACTAAACCAAGCGAAGTAGATTTTATTCTATTTTGTGAGCATGGCTGGGGTCATCATTGGTGTATGTTAGGCATAGTCTGGCAATCTTTTTTTATGTACACTTCTCAAGGACTCGTGGTTAGGTTTCCAGTGCTATTCTTGTTGGGCTACATTCTCAACTGTGCAGAAAGGACTGTTGTTATTTATTAGCCTCACCTGTGGCACTCTGAGCACTGTAGTATCTCCCATAGTCTGCTTCAGTGCCACCAGGACACCTCCCAGGAACCCAGCTGCTCCGTGAACACGCACGGCAAACAAGAAGTCCAGGTCAAAGGTGGCAACATAGGTGAGGAAGTAGGAGAGGCCTGCCAGGAGACCTGCAGAGACATTGACCACTGCAAAAAAGATCAGGAGCTCCAGAGCGCCCCACAGAGGCTCCAGCAAGCGCCCACAGGCCATAACTGTCCCCACATTGGCCGCCACACCCCAGACATGCTGCTCCACCATCCCATGGCTCACCAGTGTCCACACCCAGAAGTTGGGTGGAAAGAGGTAGCCCGGGGTCACCCCGAGTACGTATTGAGTGTCGAAGGCCCATGACAACAAATAGAGTAGAACCACCACAACACTCACAGTTTTTACCACCACACTGGTGCTGGCAAGGGCAGCCAGGAAGTGCTGTCGTGCCACCGGCAGGTAACGATTCATTGTGGTCTGTTTTGAAGACGATCCTTCTTGAGCAAATCAGCTCAAGAGAGCAAAAACAACAGAGCGGTCGCTTCTGGTACAGAAGATGTCGGATGCTGGTGTTCTATTAACAATGCCAAGCAGAACAGCTGACACCTGTATGTCCCGACAGCATCAAAATCCACACTTCTCTGTAAGCCTTCATCCAAAAGAATGTATTCCAGACCTTCTGATCTAGTTGCCTAGCTGGCGACCTTCAGTCGGCGTGGACAGAAGTAGAGCAAGCTTATGAATCACCACCACCTAGCAGGCAGGTGGTACGAGCCAAATATGCAAATCCTAACTGACACAAATATACCTAAGTGCCAACTTCTTCAGAGGATCTCGGCTGTTAGCTTGTAAACACAGCGAGCTAATGTTAGCTAGCTGTCAAACTGAGAGCGTCTTGGGTTTACGTTTACGCTGATCTATATCCGCCACGGAGAGCTGGGGAGGTTACGTCTTCGTTTAACTATAAAATAAAGTCCGTAAAATCCGATTCTTCAAACCAGCCCACGGAGCTCCAGTCCTGCTACTCTCTGCGCTCTCGGCCCGGTGTCTCGGGGCGAGCCCGAGGATCTCCCGTAGCTAGGTACAGGCCCTCAAAATAATGTTAGAGACGCTTCTGAACCAGCGTGAATTCGCGTATACTGCTCAGGTTTTTCGTACTACCATAGCTTCATTCGCTTCTTTTATTGTTCGCCCGTCTTTTGAGAGCAGGTCGCCGGAGCAAACTATATTATCTTGGCAGGCACTCCTCCTCCCAGTAATACCATTCAGATACTGACCTGCGCAGTCTGCCACCGTCATCAACGATCGGTGAAAAAACGTCAGGTCACGTAACGTTTTAAACAGCAGAGCATGCTGGGAAACCGAGTTCTCAACAAATCTCGTATTCCATTCCTTCTATTAAATCCTATTTTTTCTTCTTCTTCTTCTTCTTCTTCTTCTGCTTCTTCTGCTTCTTCTTTTTCTTCTTCTCCTGCTGCTTCTTTTTCTTTTTCTATTGCTTTTTGGCGGTTGGCAAACAGCCTTCTGGTGCATTACCGCCACCCACCGATCTGGACTGTGGACCTCTGCTCTATATAAACAACCCAATGGTAGAAAAGAAAAAAAAGGTAATTGTCAAATTCTGTTCATTAGTCTTGTTGATCCTAAATACTTTAGAAGGAGTTTCCAACCCATGTCACCTGCAGATGTTTGAAGAATATTATGGATATTTTGATATCCATTCTCTCAATTCATTCTTTAAAACGTCTCTCTCTGAATCATACTTCTGGCAATGCAATAAAACACTGTCCACTGTTTCTTCCTCTCCACAATAGTCACACTTTCCATTATTATGCTTTCCAATCACATAGAGAGAACTGTTAACAGTATGACCATTCCTTATTCTTGTAATAACTAAAGAGCATGATCAGTCTCAAAAAGGATAAATGCACAGGACAATATTCACAAATGCACACATGATTCACAAATGTATTTCTGATGCACACACAAATGTTTCTTGATTTACAAACTGCTTGTGGTTTGTGAACTTCACAGAATTCGTGTGTGGGGCGAAGAGTAGTTCTCCAGCTGTGGCCATCTTGTCCGGAAGCCGGAAGTAAGTTCGGAGGGAAAACAGTAGGAGCATGGTGCGACATTGGAGAAAACGATTTGTGTTCAAAATATTTAGCTAATTTTAGAGTTGGTTTGCTTTGGGGTTGGGTTCTTGGCATAATCTGATTTGTGACTGGATCCGAATGGCAAGTAATAGTGGATTATCAGAGGAAGATGATATGGAGACGGGTTGGGAAAAGAGTACAAGCTATAAAAATAAAGCTATGAAACTGCAGGCAAATCTTCCTGCATGTGACCTGAATCTGGTCTCTAATTGGATTCTTAAAGATTCTCCTCTGGACGCAGGTCGTTGCATCCCTAGCAAATGAGAATTGGATACATCTTATTTTATCCAATCTGATTGGTTCTCGTCACCTGTCATTCAACTTTACGCTCTTGGCCACTACTGTGAGTGTGCGGGCGACACCGTCACTCCAACACTGCCAAAACCTTGCTAGGCTAATCACTTTCGTAGAGATGACAGCAGTTAAACCAAATGCTGTAATTGATTAACAAAAAAACCTTTCACAAGGCATTCGCTGGAAGAAAAACAAAGGATAAAGGACCAATCCGATTTACAGATCCAGCAACAGGCCAGTGACAGAGGACGAAGCTACACTCGGAGCTTCATCCGCGCTTGTTGTGAGAAACGAAGGTGGCTGGCTGGATATGATGTTAACAATGCCCTTTTTTGCTTTCCCTGTGTTTTATTTCTCAACCTTGAAAAGAATAAAAACTTTTCTCAGAAACACCGTGACCCAGGAGAGGCTGAATGCACTGGCATTGCTGTCCATGGAAAAGAGACTTGTTACTGAGATGACTGACTTTAATCAGAGAGTCATTGAGAAATTTGCTGGCCAGAAAGAAAGGAGAGCAACATTTATGTTCAAGCAGTCAACATGCTAGTCTGTTGTTGGTGTTTTCTTTTGTTTTTCCTTTCCTACTTCAATTATATGTGGGAAATGAATGTGTAAAAAGATGTGCAGACACTGTCTTCTCTTTAATGCCTGAATGTAGTCAGCATGCTTCTTGGTACTGCTTTGTATTTATTCAATTCAATTCAATTCAATTTTATTTATATAGCCCAGTATCACAAATCACATTTGCCTCAAAGGGCTTCACAATCTGTAACATACGACACCCTCTGTCCTTAGACCCTCGATTCGATTAAGGAAAAACTACCCAAAAAAACCCTTTTAACGGGAAAAAATTATAGAAACCTCAGGAAGAGCAACAGAGGAGGGATCCCTCTCCCAGGACGGACAGACATGCAATAGATGTCGTAAGTACACAATAGATTTATGCAATCAAAACTATAACAAATACAGCCATGATGGCAAAATTGTTATATATATATATATTATTATGTTAGAAATGTTTAGGTGGTAAAACATAAGGGAAGATGATGGGTCCAGACGGACAACCGAGCAGCTCCAGGTGGAGCCCAACAAGCAGGACCCGAGCCACTCTTCCCCTGCACCATAGACACAGCAACACTGCCCCAGCAGGTCGCCATAGTCACCGATCCAGATACATCTCCGGACACTGAAATACCTGCTGAAAGTGACACTAAGAAAGAAGAGACGGACGACAAAGCACAAAACTCCGGGAGAGGGAAGAAGTCAAGTTAGTGACATGCATTTATGGGATGAGAATGCATACGGATGGAGAGGACAGAGGTGAAAAGCGGGAGTCATCATGGGAAGTCCCCCGACAGTCTAGGCCTATAGCAGCATAACTAAGGGATGGTTCAGGACTCTCCTGAGCCAGCCCTAACTATAAGCTTTATCATAGAGAAAAGTCTTTAGCCTATTCTTAAATGTGGAGATGGTGTCTGCCTCCCGAACCCGAACTGGGATCTGATTCCACAGGAGAGGAGCTTGATAGCTAAAGGCTCTGGCTCCCATTCTACTTTTGGAGACTCTAGGAACCACAAGAAACCCTGCATTCTGAGAGCGCAGTGTTCTAGTGGGGTAATAAGGCACTATGAGCTCTGTTAGATATGACGGTGCCTGACCATTAAGAGCTTTATAGGTGAGGAGAAGGATTTTAAATTCTATTCTGGATTTCACAGGGAGCCAGTGCAGAGAAGATAATATTGGAGAAATATGATCTCTTTTCCTAGTTCCTGTCAGTACACGTGCTGCAGCGTTCTGAATCAACTGGAGAATCTTAAGGGATTTTTTCAGTCTGCCTGATAATATGGAATTGCAGTAATCCAGCCTTTAAGTAACAAATGCATGGATTAATTTTTCTGCATCAATTCGAGACAGGAAGTGCCTGATTTTTGCAATGTTACGTAGGTGAAAAAAGGCAGTCCGTGAGGTTTGCTTCATGTGGGAGTTGAAGGATAGATCCTGATCAAAGATAACTCCTAGGTTCCTCACAGAGGTCCTGGAGGCCAGGGCAGTGCCCTCTAGAGCAATTATATCTGCCGACTGCGAGTCTCGGAGGCGTTCGGGGCCAAGTACAATAACTTCAGTTTTGTCAGAGTTTAACATCAGAAAATTTCTAGTCATCCAGGTTTTTATGTCCTTAAGGCATGATTGAAGTTTAACTAACTGATCAGTTTCATCCGGCTTAATCGATAAATATAACTGGCTATCATCTGCGTAACAATGAAACTTTATGGAGTGCTTTCTAATAATATTGCCCAAAGGAAGCCTATATAAAGTAAATAGAAGTGGTCCGAGCACAGAACCTTGCGGAACTCCGTGACTAACTTTGGTGTGCTCGGATGATTCATCGTTAACATAAACAAACTGAGATCGGTCTGATAGATAGGATTTAAACCAGCTTAACGCGGTTGCTTTTATTCCAATTAAATGTTCCAGTCTCTGTAATAGAATTTGATGGTCAATGGTATCGAATGCAGCACTAAGATCTAGCAAGACAAGTACAGAGACAAGTCCATTGTCTGATGCAATTAAAAGGTCATTTGTAATTTTCACCAGTGCTGTTTCTGTGCTATGATGCACTCTAAAACCTGACTAGAAATCCTCAAATATACTATTGTTATTTAGAAAGTCACATAACTGATTAGCAACAGTTTTTTCAAGGATCTTAGAGATAAAGGGAAGGTTAGATATAGGTCTATAGTTGGCTAAACTCTGACTCCTCCCCCAAATAATTATCACCAGCCTCCACTTTGGTGTCACAATCACTGGAAGGGACATTTAGAGGTATGAGGAAGCAGATTGGAACAAGTATAGAATATTAACTGAAGAAAAATTAAAGGAGGTTAGTATTAATCAGAAAATTGACAATTTAAATCCAGAAATAAGCAGTATTATTCTTGGAGCAGTAAAAGAGTTGAGGAGGTAGTAATAGAAAGAAAATAGTTCCTTGGTGGATGCAAGAATGCACTAAGGAAACTAACAATAGATATCAGGCATTTAAAGTTTTGAAAAAAACACATAACTTTCAGGAATTAATTGAATATAGCATAGAATATATAGAATAAATGTTTAAAAAAAAAAGAAAAAGTAATGATTCGAGTGTAGCCCAATGCAGCGGAGTAAAAGTAGCATTTCTTCTTCACAAACCTAATAAAGTTCAAGTATGGTGCAGTAAAACTACTCTTAGAAGTACTTTTTTTTTTTTTCAAAATGTTACAAAGTAAGTGTAAAGTAAACACCCCAAGATACTTAAAGTCCTCCACTTGAGGCAGGAGCTCTCCACCAACCTGAAGGGGACAAGCCAGACCGGACAGCACTTAGAAGAGGGCCCCGGATCCCATACTCCCAGAGCACCCCCCACAGGTCGCCGCGAGGGACACAGTCGAATGCCTTATCCAGATCCACAAAACACATGTGGACTGGTTGGGTAAACTCCCATGAATCCTCCAGCAACCTGGAGAGGGTATAGAGATGGACCAGTGTTCCACGACCGGGAAAAAAAGCGCATTGTTACTCCTGAAACCGAGGTTCAACTATTGGCCGAACTCTCTTCTCCAGTACCCTGGCATAGACTTTTTCGGGGAGGCTGAGGAGTGTCATACCCCTGTGGTTGGAACACACCCTCCGGTCCCCCTTCTTAAACAGAGTGACCACCACCCCGGTCTGCTAGTCCAAAGGTACTGTCCCCAGTTGCCACGCAATGTTGCAGAGGCGTGTAACCCAAGACAGCCCCACAACATCCAGAGAATTGAGGTACCCAGGGTGGATCTCATCCACCCCCGGTGCCTTGCCACCAAGGAGCTTCTCAACTATCTCGGTGACCTCAGCTTGGGGTCCCCAACCGAGCCCTCAGCCTCTACTTCCTTAGTGGAAGACGTGTTGGTGGGGTTGAGGAGATCCTCGAAGTACTCCTTCCATCATCTGAGGATGTCCCCAGTCGAAGTCAGCAGATTCCCACCCCCCACTGTAAACAGTGTGTGCAGGGCACTGCTTCCCCCTCCTGAGGAGTTGGACGGTTTGTCAGAATTTCTTCGAGTCCTTCTCCATGGCCACCAAACTCCTCCCAGGCCCAGGTTTTTGCCTCTGCAAGTACCGAGGCTGAAGCTCGCTTGGCCTTTCGGTACCGATCAGCTGCCTCCGGAGTCCCTTGAGCCAACCAGGCTCGATAGGACTCCTTCTTCAGCTTGACGGTATCCCTTACTTCTGGGGTCCATCACCGGGTTCGGGGGTTGTCGCCATGACAGGCACCGGAGACCTTACAGCCACAGCACCCTTATGCTTGAACATGGTGTTCGTTATGGATCATTTTATTCAATGGTGTGAGGATTCCTTTTTAAACATTAACGCTTCCAAAACAAAAGAGATGTCCATTGATTTCCGTAAGAAGAACTCTGTACCTGTGCTACATGTTGTCATAAAGGGACATCAAGTAGATGTGGTCAATCAGTATAAATATTTAGGGACTGGACTTGATGACAAACAAAAATTTGAAGCAAACTGAGGAAAAGCTCTTCAGCGTATGTATTTTTTGAGGAAACTTCAAAATTTTAATATGGATGTTTCTTTTATGAGAATGTTTTATTCCTGTTTCTCTATTATTTGCTGGTATGGTATATTTAAATGTTAGGAATAGGAGTAAGTTGACTAGTATTGTAAAAATGTGCAGTGATTTAAGGACCATTACACAAATTTACGAAAATATGGTGACAAGTAAGGGCCAGCTAGTCGTTTCTGACGTTACCCATTCATTGTGCACTGAATTTCTACTGCTTCCATTAGGTCGGAAACTTAAGCTCCCTTTGTGTAAATCTAATAGACACAAAAATTCGAACGAATTTTACGTTTATATACGAACATGTATTTATACTGCTGTCTACACAAAGAATTTCCTTTAAGGACAGTAAAGTTAACTCAAAGCAGAAAAAAGCTACAGGGAAAATAATAACTTAATAGAACTAAATGCAGCTAAATGCAGCTTTGACATTATTAAAGTTAAGTGCCCAGCTTTAGCAATGTATCTCAGGTTTAAGCATTATTAGGTAATGTGGGTCAGCTTCCACCTTACATTTCAACTTCTATGTTTTTGAGTAGTGCAGTGAAATGCAATGTATTTAAACTTTCTGCCTTTTTATGTAAATAATTTCAGCTTCCAGTGTTGACAGCTTTCAGCTTTTTTAGCAATGTGTTTCAGCCCTTAGCCTCTTTAGTTAATCCAGTTCAACTTCCAGGTTTTTAAGGAGTGCATTGCAATGCATTTGAGTGGTAAGATGTTTTAGGCATTTCATTTCAGACTTCTTTTCAGGAGTGTTTTGCAAAAGCATTTAAGCTTTCAGCATTCCCACGCATTTGCAGCAAGAAATTAAATTTTCTAGTTTAGAACATGTTTCTTTTTATTTACAAACTTCCAAAAAAGCTATAAATCAAAATGTAATCCAAGGTCATACACATTATCCAACAATAAACTAAACTACACAACAGGCTTTGACTAAAGCCAATCATCAAAGACAGCAGCTTTAATCTTCTCCTCGGCTAAAACGGAATTTAGACATTTGGCTCAAATTTATTTGTATAAATAAATATGTAAATTCAGGTAGAACATTGTGAAATAAAAGAGCAGTCAGTCAGCACAGCAAAAACCAAGCTGACAACCAAACAGTTCAACACTGAAGAAACTTGCTTGTTCACTGTCATAGCGATGACACAGATGGATGAAGATATGGAAATAAGCAACTGAAAAAAGGAAAGAGAAGCACTTGATATTATTATTTTCTTTGTTTTCAGCTGATGTGTGGTTGGACTGCATCAGTTGACCCATTGCTTGTGAATGAGCTTGATTTACATGCACAAAAATGGCTCATATTATTCAGATAAATATACTTAGATTTTAACAGGCAGGATATCCTGATGAAGTAATCTGAGCTCATATAGATAAAGTGTTTTAACACAGCTCAGTATCAGAGTTAATTCATTGTATCCCATATGTCCTTTTTTTGGGGGTTACTCATAATCAAGAGCTGATTAGAGTTATCGTAAATTGGATGATATATACTCAATCCATCTTAAAGATTCAAATCTGGCTATTAACATGAACAGCAATGCACTAATTGGTTGGTCCACATCAAGTTCTACACAAGTTCACATGCGCTGGGTCAGACTGCAGGTGGTCACTTCTTTCAGAAACTGAAGCGTTTTCCATCTGTTGTATTAACAATAGTAATATGACCATAAAAATCTTACAAACAAGAAAAGAACAAAAGAAAACCAGAAAAAAAAACATTGTACAAAAATAAAAATACAAATTAATAAATATGCACTGTCAGAAATAAGTTAATTTGGTAAATTCAAACGTAAAAAGAGAACAACAAATATGAAACATAAGTAAGATAACAATTGCAGTATGAAGAACAAATACATGGAAGAGAAAGAACAGGAAATGCTTAGTCTTTACTTGACAATGTTAAATTTCATTTTCAACAAAAGAGCTGGTACCTTTTAAAGCTCTTGCTGCAGTCATGTTGGAGGAGAACATTTTCCACACATGGACAGTGCTGACCATAGCAGATCAGTTCTTCTGATCAGAGGTGATCTACTGAAACAGTAGAACAGTGGTTTATGGTTAATCTAAAGGGAAATTGGTTACATGATGAAGCTTTCCCAGCTTTCAACCGGCCTACAGATGTATACAGATTTGTGTCTCTTTTACAGTGCAGTACAGTGTTACCTGCAAGGTCATACAGAGAGATGGATATGTATTTCTTGACTGTGGCTGTGAGGATACTGTAGAGAGAACTGTCGCTGCGGTGGATTTAATTCTGCTTTACATTGTTGACAACATTATTTGGTCTCTTAGATACAATTCTCTTAAATGGTGGTTTCTGATGCATTTCTTGTTTTTGGCCAATCTACGCCATCTCTCCTAAACAATCAGTTTGGTTTCACACGGCCTCTGTTTGCGAAATGAGAAAGAAAAATCAAAACATGTTACTAAACAGGTTTCTTTAAATAAAAACAAACAAACAATTCCTTAAGAACATAACACAAATGCAAACACTGGTACGACACAAGCGTAATCAAAACTTTAGCTTGCGAGCATAAATCCTCTGGGGTTGTATGAATACATATATAGGCTTGAGTGAGTGTTTTGCATCATTTTTCACTTGGCTACAGTGAGACTGTAGGTGAGATTCAGAGAGTCGCAATGACAGCCTGTCTCTCTTTACCTCTCCTCTCTCACAGTTAACATTCATAAAGATGGAGGAAAAAGGCATTTTCTGTTGGTTGTTTCTCCGCTACAAAGAGGACACCTCACAAGAACACAGTTTTTTCAAATTTTCACCTGATGGTTCTTAGGCAATGATTTTCTTTTAAAAGTAAGAGATTAAATAAATATAAAATACACACAAAAAAAGAAAATCAGCTCTTGCCACGTCTGATGCATACATAGAAGTGTCTTTTCAAAAAGGTCTGGTTTAAAGGCATTTGATTAAGCATACATTCTTTCATTAGAATTTTAAGGTTTCAATAATTGTCTTTAACCTCATCCTCATCAAGCCTCAAATGCTTCATCAACAATTCAAGATGATCCCGTTTTTTTCTTCAAGAACATAAACATACAATACCCCTGTCCTGGCAGTGAATTATAGAATTGAGTCAAAATGCTTTCTAAAAGTTCTGCTTGATCTTTTTACCCTTTTCTTTTACCATTTTAAGAATAATTCATTTGCAATATTCTACAAGTGACAAACAATACCATTTCTGTTACTGATATTTAACAAACATTACTACTAAGTTATTTATCAAAGTTTTTTTTATAAGCAACACCACCCTATTGTCATCTTTTTAATTAGCAAAGCTGCAGAACTAGAATCTCTCAGCAGTACAACTAGTGGCCATCTGAGGTCATTACAGGCCCACACTCAGCAGTACTAAGTCCAGTGATTAGTATTTCAATGCCAGTATTGGACAAAAACTTGGAACCTCAAAGTCCTCCGATTTTCATTTTCTTCTTCACTCCAGAACTTTGTTCTTCCTCAGGTTTCATCTTCTGAAATACAGCATAAAGATTTGTCGCTCTCCATCCAGTCTGTGCTTAATCCCCACTCAAACCATGTTTATCCAAGGCAGCAGAGACAAACAGAGGAAAACACTTGTTGACTCAGTTGTCATCACTTCAATTGTCTTTCATTTTTTTGTCAATTCCCCTCATGGCCTCTTCCACAGGCTCTTTGAAGCATTCATCAGGCTTGGTCAAACAACCACATCATTCATTTATCACTGTCCCCTCACCTCAATTACATCATAGTCATCATCTGAGCTGCTGGCGCTGCTAACATTCCCACTATTCCCCAGCACTGGGCCCCTGTGGCCCTCAGACCGTGCTGAGGGGGAGAAGGAGGAAGGAGAAGATGAGGAGGAAGTGCAGACAGCAGTGGGAGGGTAGTGGGAGAGAAAGCTGGCTCCGGCTGGACCAGGAGTGGCAGCTGGACCAGGCAGCCCGCCCGGGACCATCAACCCTGTGTAGAGGCTAGCCAGAGACTGACTGTAAGAGAGAGGGAAACCTGGCGGAAGCATCCCAGCCATGCCCGCCATGCTGGGGCTCAGCATGAATTGTGGCAGGGCTCCTGGAACCGAACTGGCAGCTTTGACTGATGCAGATGATGACGATGATGAGGAAGATAAGACGGCAGTAGCAGTGGTTGTCATCGAAAAGGAAGAGGAAGAGGAGGTAGGGACAGCACTGACTCTGCCAAGACCACACAGATCTGGGTACATATAAGTGGGATCCCCAAGTTGAGTGTGGGGGGGCGGGAAGTAAGGCGAGCCTGCACCCATGACGAGTGGGTGCCCCAGCGACCCACCCAACATGTCGGGGTTGTGGCCCAGAGAAAGGAGGCCGTAGCCTCCAGTGAAGGGGAAGCCTTGTGAGGCCAGAGGGGCTGAGGGGTGTTTGCCTGCAGGGGGCTGCTTATTGGGCCGCTCATCCAGGTACGGGGTGGAGGTTTTGCGCTTGGAGCCTGTTCTCAGGTCTTGGACAACAGTGGAGTCCATGTTGGGCTTGATAACATTAGTCATAGAGGCATTATGGTGGCTCATATTTCCACAAGCAAAACTGTTCCCACTGCTGCCATTGGTCTGAACCAGTTTGGTGGAAGGCAGGTTTAACATGCTGCTCTCTGCTGCCTTTTCTGCTTGAGCTTCGGGGCCTGCGGTGCCGGCAGCACCTGTGTCACCTTTGTAGTGCTGCAACTCCCTGATGATCTCTGGGCCGTCAGGTGAAAGAGAGCAGGGCACAGTCTTGGAGGGTACCTGCTGCTTCCTCTCAGGTGACAGGCAATCGTTACTGCAATTGGCTGACACTTCCTCTGGTGGAGTCTGGGAGTCTGAAAAGAAGAAACAAGTGGTTAGATATTAGCTTTTAGAAAACAAATTAAACGCTTCACATGTGCTCGTTTTGCATAAATAATGTCACTGACATTTCTGCTTATCTAACAAAGGCTCCTTGCTTTGGCCCCAATCAGACAGAGTACTTTTTGCAGGTTCCTTAACACAAGGCGTACCGCACTGCCTTTTTTGTTGAAGTCTACAATTTAAGCATAAAGCAGCTTGCTGCGTTTTTAAAAAAAAATGTTGCTAGGCAGCCACCAAATCACCAGTCTTTTAGCCTCATCGTGATTTTTCTGTGAAGTAAACGCACAAATCTGATCCTATTGGACAATGGAAAAAACGCAAACAATGTCGGGCTCTTTTCTGCTTTAAGATTAAGTTTTTTCAACACGAGGCATTCATCGTGCTGCAAAAATGCAAGGCGCCCAAGGTGCATGAGCAGCACACAAAACGCTTACTTCCTATATAAAACAATTGGAAAAAGACGCCTCTCACTGCCTGTCTGATCAGGGCCTTAAAGTGGAGTTCAGTTCTAGTAATAAATTATCATACCTTTGGGTGGTGCTGTAGTGCTCTCGTCTGCAGTCCTGGCCTTATTAGCTGCTCTGATGGCAAAAATTCGACCATCAGACGTTCTGATGTAAGTCCCTAAAACAGCCAAAGGTGAAAGAAATTATCAATACACACAAAAAGCTTACTCTGACCTGCTTCATTTTGTGAAGCTTAAATGGTTCTTAGAGAAGATGCTTTTACAACATTGTGATTGCATATAGGGCTACAACAGATCATTAATTTCAATCTGCCAACTATTTTTTTGCCATTATTTGTCAAATTATTTCATCTGACCAAGAGTCCAAAACGCAAAAATAGTCAGTTATAAATAATCAGTTTACTATCATGTATGACAGAGAAAGGGCAGCAGATTTATACATTTGAGAAGCTGGAATGCAGCAAATGTTTCAATGATTAATTGATATTGTGGCTAACAGGCAGATGTTTTCAAGATTATAATAAAGAGGTATTGTACCTTTGGTGCCCCTGATGACATGGATGCTCTCTCCAGTGGTGATCCTGGCCTGGACATCTGTTGAGCTGTTGGTACCTGGAATCACTATGTCTGAAAGAAACCAAGAAAGACACATTTACCAAGAGAAAATAGAAACAATTATTCTTCAGCTAATAGAATAGATTATTCTGGGGGGAAAAGGTTTTAAACAATGAAGATTAAATTAAAATAGCATGGAGATGGAGAAGAAAACAAACAAACAAACAAAAAAAGGTCCATTGCATGTACAATTTGCATACCAGTAGTGGTGATGATCCTCTGTACAAACACCCCAGCTTTTTGCAGGCAGTTGACAGGGAAACCTCCAAGGCTAGATCCTGATGAATCGTCACCTGGTAAGGGGTCTGCAGAGTCCTGTCGGGACATCATGGGAACTGGAGTTGACTGGACTGACCGGACACTGGCCACTGGCTTTTCTTCAGTACGAGGAGGTGGGCGCCTAAGCAGAAAGTTTATTTTTTATTAGTTAATGACTTGTGTTTAAACCAGATTTAGGTGTCAGATACCCTGGCTAATCAGTTCCTTAAGAAAGCTTTTTAAAAATTTAAACTTTTATCTACTGAATTGTTGCTTCATTATTCTAATTCAAATTCTAATTAGAACCTTACTTCTCCAAGGTGTCAACCTTCAATGGACTATGATAATCAAGCATAATTTTAGTTTTGCTTAAGCTACATGTAAAAAAATCCCTGAAACTGAAGTTGCACTGAAATGAAAGCTAAATCTTTAAACACAACCTGCATTTGTTATCCTTTTATGTCACTTGTACCCACTTGGTTTGAAAGGCAAAATAATAAATGAACTAAACAAGATTTGGAGGAAATTTTCAATGAAAGATTTCCCATTAGTTTGTTTATTTTTATCTTATGTTTATGTCATTGCTGCTGTGAGTCACTGACCAGTTTCTCTGACTGAAGGCGGGGATGTTGGTGAGGCTCTGATCACTGGCAGGGTAGTAGTGAGCATAGGAAGGTCGGGTGTATGGCACAGAAGCCCTCTTCTCCTCTTCGTAACCCTTCCTTGCCTCTTTCTTCTCAGCTCTGCTCAGCTTCAGCTCCTTGCGGTCTATCAGCAGGGACTCGTGGGGGAAGGGTTGCTGAAAGGAGAAAGGGTGGATGAAAAAAGATGTGAGATAGCTGTCATTCAGTTTTTTTTCTCTTTGAAAGAAGCATGAGTACAGTGCGATCTTCTTGCTTCAGTGTGGAAACCTTCACATGTTTAACTAACTTAGAATTTCAACAGTTAAGTTGATACAGGTGATAATTTGAATGTATACCAGCTCATACCAGTGAATTTGCTGCAATACAAGCCATGGAACTGCCAAATGGCAGATTATTTGCCTCACAAATCCAGCACAAAATCTTGTGAGCTCAGTTTTTGTTATAAAAGTTTAGTCTGGAAAACCTCCACTAACAATCCAATAGGTTTAATTATGAGATGACACACCACCTCTTAAACTCTGGAACCTCAAGAGCTATCTAAAACAGTGTTAAAAATATAAAGCAAAGCATAATTGCAACTTCTTGGCGTAGTTCTCATTTCAGATTCAGAAGGCAATTAAGGAAAAGTTTCACAATTCCTGACATTTTCATTCAAACAGACATCATAACAGCCAGTGACATATTAAATAACTAGAGAACTGTCAATCATCTCTTGTACAGCCTACTTAAAACGACGCCTGTCCTGCAAATTTTAAGACTCAGAAGTTCACATTGCAAAATTGTAGGCTGGCCAACAGTAAAGTCTAAAGAAAAATTCCCACATGTCCTACATTTGAACACCTCTAGGGGGCATATAGGGACAGTGTTTTTTCCCTAGTCTCCTCTGTTCACCTACCTTAGTAATCAGGTGAGGATAGAAGTGCAGCGACTTCCTGAGGACGCTATCCATGCTGTCCTGGGGCTGCAACTGGACCTCAGAGGGGTCCGGCTCCTCCTCCACGAAGTGAAGAAGAGACTCCACTTCCCTTCTGGTGAAAGTCAGCACTGGGTTCAGGTCATCTACCACCCGGTCTAAAGGAGGGAAGGAGAATGGAAGAAAGGAGAGAAAGAGGAAGGGTTCAGGATAACGGTACGGATAAAGGAAAAGTAAGCAAATGTGGAATTTGATTTCTAACAGCTCTCCAAAGCATAAGTGGCCTCAATGTGTCTGTCTCACCAGCCAAAACTTACAGCAAACACTTGAGACAGTTTACTCTGTCAGACAAGAGCCTCTTGGCAGAAGAACACTAGTTTCAACAAAAAGCTGAATATTTAGGTTTTGGGGGGTCTGTCTGCTGGGTGTTCATATAGAAGAGCCTGGACTGGGGTTTTTAGTAATTATTATTACTGCAGATGTTGTCAGATGTCATATTCATTGTATGAGAGCTTCTAGTTTTTCCCCTTACTCCTTTCCTTAGTTTCTGTGTTGGTTGTCTCAGGATGTCAAATAAAATATAAAAAAAATGCTGCAAAAATGTACTTTTGTACTTTTTTGTAATTTTCTTTGCACACAATAAGAAATGACTGATATTGGATAATACATGAAATGCTTTCATTTGTCACCCATCTATAAGGAATTAGACTATTTTAGAAACTTCCAAAAGCTGTACCACATCTTTCGTGTGAAACACAGAAAATGAAAAACACCTGCACATTAGATTAACTATTTCATAAAGAGATATTCAAACATAACTCATCAATGCATTTTCCGACTCACCTGACATGCCCTGTTTGGAGATCTGGCGGTCGTAGATCTTCTTCTCCAGCGTGAAGTCGCAAACCAGCCGGTAGATATGACACGGCTTCCTCTGACCATAGCGGTAGATGCGGCACACTGCCTGGGCATCATGGCATGGGTTCCAGGAAGCGTCAAACACCACCACACGGTTTGCGCCAATCAGGTTTATGCCCAGACAACCTGCCCTGAGGCCCAGAGAGGTCAGCAATTGGGTTAAGTTTGTTATCGTTACAGTTTATGTCCTGACCTAATTATTTCACATCCATTCTATTCCATTAATATGACTGTTATTGTTGAGTGTATGTATGTGTCACCTGGTTGACAGCAGGAAGACCCATGCTGAGGTGTTAGATGGATCATTGAACTGGTTTATCAGTCTCTCTCTCTCTGAGGCCATTGTACTTCCATCCAGTCCTTCAAGACATCACACAACCAAAAGAAGAGTTAAAACTGGGTTTTCAGTAGCTTTGCACGCTAGCTTTGGGATATTCAGTTAAAATATAATTTTATCCAAATCTTCTATATTATCTCCTTTATTTATTTGCTCACTGATTAGTATTTACATAATCAAGGATAGTGTTATGTAAACGTTATCCCTGTGTGTTTCATTCTCCACATGCGATTATACTGTATGTAATCTCTAGGTAAAATAAAATCTCAAATGTTTACAGAGGAAATACGTTCCAAATAAAGATAACATTTGTGCAAAATAAGCTAACCGTGGACATACTTAAACTCAATTCACTTTTACTTCGTTTGACAAAGTGACTTTTAACAACTTAATCCCCAAGAGATAATGGCTGATGTTTAAGGACAGGTCATGTTTTACAAGGCAATTCTTTAAATATTCCTGAAATACACAACAGCAACTACATAAAAGCTGTGAATTCCTTTCTGTACCATAAACCAATGTCTGTTCCCTTTCAAGGGAACTCAATGCTGCGTCGGGTAACGCCGTGGGAAACGCCTCCAGTGTGACCCCATCTGAATCTATTATATAACTTCAACACGTGAGGCATGCCGGCGGAACCGGAAGTTATAAAGGGAACCGGCTTCACTGTTGTTGTCAGACTTCTGATCTTCAGCAAGCGCTCTGTGTCTGTAGGAAAGAAAATGACGAGTAAGAAGCAGTTTCGGCAGTGTGTGCCTCCCTGCCCGCACTTCATCCGTGACGAAACACACAACATGTGTTAGCTGCTTGGGTTGAGCGCATGTTCTGTCATCCCTCGAGAGGCTTGACTGTGAGCATTGTGAGAGTAAGAGTCTTCCCGTGAGGACGCTCTGCTCTCGGCTGGCGCTCTATGAGGAGAGCGGCCAGCTCTGTGCTCCGCGTGGTGTGGGTCCTGCGGCTACTGAGGCAGCCCGGCGTCTGCGCTTGCGGGGATTGCAGATGGATCTAGGGGACGACGGTGAGACGGCTTCCACCCTTTCTCATCTCTCGTCTGCTAGTTCCTTCACCTGGGGCAGAAGAAGCCGCAAACTCACCGCGGGCTTCCGGCCCCCGAATGCGAGACCCATGCTGGGGCAGTTCAGCTCTGAGGAGGTGGACGTGCTAAGCGTTGAAGGCGCTGACATGGGTAGCTTGTCAGCCCAGTCTCTGCAGTTTGAGGAGCTGCTGGAGGTGGTTTTCAGTACTGTGGCCAGGCTCCACTTCTTCTGGCCAGCGGAGCAGCTGGACCCTCATCGCAGTAGTAAACCCGATGAGCGTTTTCTCCGAGCCTCAACTTTATGCCTGCGTCGGAAGCTGCCGTTTTTCCCGGATCTAGCCCCGCTGGTCGCAATTACGCTTTGATCCGCAGGTATTTCAGCCTCCAATGTATCTAGATCTGTGACTATGGCAACCTGCTGGGGCAGTGCTGCTGTGTCTATGGTGGAGGGGACAAGTGGCTCGGGTCCTGCTCATTGGGCTCCAACAGGAGCTCCTCGGTTTTCCGTCTGGACCCATCTTCTTCCCTTATGTTTTACATCCTACACTTTTCATTATAACTATATATACTACAATTTTGCCATTGTCATCATAATTGTATGTAGTATGATTTTCTGCTATGAATCTATTCTGTACATACGACATCTATTGCATGTCTGTCCGTCCTGGGATAGGGATCCCTCTGTTGCTCTTCCTGAGGTTTTTTTAATTGAATTGAATTGAATTGGTCGTAAGGAAAACGGCTATGGCCTCATGACAGGCATAGAGGAGATGCTGCCGGAGGTCGAGTCCTCCCTTAAAGCCCCAACGTAGCCTAGTAAGCCTTGCTGCACTACGTCTTCTTTAGAGGGCAAGGCTTACATTGTGGCGGGTCAGGTGGGTGCGTGTCTGCACACCATGGCAGTTTTGCAGGTATATCAGGCCAACCTGCTGGGGGACCTTGATCTCGGCAGGGCCCTCACGTCCAAGGATGTGAGTGAGCTTACATGTAGGCTGCGCGCCCCTCCCCAGTGGTCGAGGGAGTTGCGGCAGATAGCTCGCTCGGGGCCCGAAAGGAGGAAGGCGGACCTGAGGGCCGTCCTTCTTGGCAAACGGGCTTCGACCCAGAGGCCCTGACGGGTGCGTGGTGCTCGACAGATTATCTGCGGCACCCTTTGAGCCGTTGGACGATGCGTCTGACAAGTGCCTGGCTGTAAAATTAGGATTTTTGCTGGTCATTACTTCTCTCAAGTGAGTGGGAGTTCTGCAGGCCTTGTCGTGGCCCCAGCTTACCTGTTCGCTCCTGGCACAGTGAAGGCCATCCTGCATCCGAGGTCAGGGTATGTACCTAAGGTACCCACTGCGGTGGCCCGGCCAGTGGCCCTGCAGGCGTTCCACCCTCCTTTAGCATTGGCGGAACAGGATAGTCCTGCTCTGTCCAGTTAGAGCCCTCGAGATTTATGTCCGAAGGTCATCTCAGTGGCATTGTTCGGACCAGTTGCTGGTATGTTTTCGGCCCCTCACGTGTTGACATGGCACCAATCAAGATTGGACTAAGTTGTATAAAAGATTCAGATGTGGTCACACTGGAGGCGATCCCCACGGCGTTCCCCACAGCGTCAGCCGACGCAGCATCTCATTCCCCTCTCAGGGGGATAACCTGAGACGTTATCTGTCATGGTTTTGGGTTATGTTTTGTTATTTTCTGTTTTATTTTGAAATGTCCTTCTTCCCTCATGTGTTCTAGTTTTGCTTCCCGCCTTTGAGTGCCCTGATCATTTCCACCTGTGTTGATTTGGTTCACCTGTGTCTTGTAATCCTGCCCTACCTGAGTGTATTTAAAGTGAGGTTTTTCTTTTGTTTATTTGTTGGTTCATCATCATAGCTGTATTGGTTCTGTCTGCCTACTTTCCAGTTACCTGGTTACAGCATATTTACCTGCCTGTAGCAGCACCGGAGCCTGAGAGAAACCTTTCCCGAATAAAGCGAACTGATGCATCAATCACTGGACAAGAGCGAGCTCCAAATAAGAGGCTATTGAGTCTGGGCAGAGATAGATTTATAACTGTGTTATTTCATCTGAGCTTTATTGTTGTGAATTGTTCATTTCTTATTTTGGGAAGTGACGGCTGCTGTGCGTTTTCTTTTGTTAGAAATTCCCGCTTGTTCCGGTGCCCCGCCAACGTCCTTTTGGGCCCTGCTGCTTTGTTAAATTTAGTGGGCTACCACCATTTTGACCTCATGCACGATTACCCATGTGGTCACATCTCCTCGCAACATTTTTACATGTGAATTGTTTCTGTAGCCAAAAGTATGCACGAGTATTAATAGACTGAAACATACAGAAGAAGAATAAATTGCAAAGCATTGCTGAAAATGCAGAAATGTGAAATGAATTGGAAGCTGAACTGCATTGCCTAAGGAAGCTAAGAACTGAAATACTTGGAAGTGTGGAAGTTCTATAAAGTCAATGGTTTTCACAGCTATTGTAATATATTGTTGAGAAAAGCAGTACAAATCGCCCCATAATCCTCTCAAAGTTGCCAGTGTATATGTAGAAGTCTCTACAAAAATAGAGTGAGTCTGAGTGTTTAATCAACATCAGAAATAGAGAATTCTGAGATTAATGTCTGATTTGAATCTCGTCATCCTTAATATAAAGGTAGAAAATAGTTGAATCATAGCATGTCCTTAAATAGCTGAACAGTTTGAATCCCACACTTATTCAAACGTTGTTGGACAAGTTTGGGAGAGCGGAGGCAGATCTGTTCACCCTCGCAAGAAAATGCAAAGTGCGCAACTGTGGTTCTCCATGAGCGTGCGGGATGCTCCCCCACTGGCCCAAAGCTCTACTTTACGCTTCCCCCCCAGTTCCCCTGATCCCTCACCTTTTTAGGGCGCATTCAGGAGGAGAATTAAGTGGTCATTCTGGTGGCCCCAGAGGACATGAGCGCATCGTGGTTTTTACGTCAATGATTCAGCTGCTGTCAGGAAAACCATGGCAACAGTCGTGGCGGAGAGACGCGCTCCCCCAGCTGGACAGCTCAATCCTACATTTTCCAGTGATAGGCCAGCTTCTCTGGGTTGGGCCCCTGAAACCCTCACTTTTTCCCTAGTTTACCCTTGCTGATGATGCCTTTTCATATTTTCCAATAGTTTGAGTTAAAACAGTAACATAATTTTGATTTGAAATAAAAACAGTAACATCATCAGCATAAGCTGAAATCGGGATTCCATGCATGATATTTACATCAGAAACTCCATTGAGATTCCTTTCTTAGCCTGCACAACAGTGGCTCAATAACGAGGCTATATAATTGTCTAGAAAGTGGGCAGCCTTGCCTAATCTCTTTTAATGCAGGTATGGGTGCATTCAATCCTCAACCAGCTTTCACAATCAAAAAAACTTCAGAATATAGCAGCTGAAAATTTTTACCAAACCAAAAACTTTTCAAAACCTCAAAGATATGTATGATTAACTCTATCAAAAGCTTTCTCCTGGTCTAATGAAAGCACACCCAGGTCAACATTTGTAAATTGATTAAAATCAACTAAATCTCTTATCAAAAAAAGATTATCCATAATTGACCTGTTCGGGATACAATATCTCACAACATCAATCGACCTAAAAGATGCCTACTTTCATGTTCCCATCATCCCCAGACACAGGTAAATTCTAGCGCTTCTCTTTCAGAGGAGTTTAGTTTCAGTACAACAACTTTCGGTTATTCTCTGGCTCCACGCTCCTTTTCCAAATGTGTGGAAATGGCGCTGGGACCGACAGGAGAGGGATCAGAGTCTAATTTTATCTAGATGACCTAATGGTGATGGCAAAGATCTCTGTGAACCAATAATTCCAAAATATGTTTCAGCATATTTGCTAAAAATTTTGAAAGTATTTTATAATTCATGTACAGTAAAGAGACAGGTCTCCAGTTCTTTAGAAGGCATAAATCCCCCTTTTTACGGAGCAAGGACTGCTCTTTGACAACTTGTAGGAATGAACTTTTTCTATATACTTTCTAATAATACTTCATATAAGTCACTTCCTACGACATTCCAGTGTTCGCATATCCAACAGATGCTTTCCCTTCATGCTAGACTCTGAACGAGAAATCCAACTCAGGTTAATTTAAGAACATGAACACCTGCCATCTAAAGGGGTCTGTGTACGTTCAGGCAGTTCGTTTCTCTGTTAGAAACCAAAAATGGAAAAACAAAAATACCATGTTTTTTTCATTGTTTTGTTTTCAACAAAAAACTGAAAAACAGAGCCGTTTTTCCATTTATGTTGTCAGAATCAAAACACGAAAATGAGAGAACCGATTTCTAAATTTACTTTGATTTATTAATAAGGACAAATCAA
The DNA here is from genome assembly GCA_011952105.1 of Coreoperca whiteheadi. NCBI lineage: Eukaryota > Metazoa > Chordata > Actinopteri > Centrarchiformes > Sinipercidae > Coreoperca > Coreoperca whiteheadi. Next base: position 9,335,132 of record CM022479.1, on the reverse strand, counting down.
CATTTCTGTAAATGTGCCAGTGTTATCCTGCTGGAAAATGTTCAAATGTTCACCTTTGGCGAGATGTTTTGAAATCTAATAATTCTCAAGAGAGAATCATAAATAATTTATCACACATTTTTACCTATGTAGGCAGTTATGCATTTATTTATTTATCTTCTAACATAGCCCTGGTACAGATCCTGGGCTTGCATAATATTACACTTTTATAGAATGGCTCTTGATATAAACAATGGAGGTTGGTAGCAAGAGGAATTGTTAATATATCATTAAAGGGAGTTTGGCTAATATTTTCCCCGGAGCATGCAGGGAGCTTCAGTTTTATTCAGACTGCTAACACTGTATATAGCCTATATTTTTACAATTTCTCACCACTACAGGAACACTAGGTAACTAATAAAGTATCATAATGTTGTCTTGTTGACTGCGGTTAGTTATTGGTTTGATTAATGGTTAACAGTCTGTATTAATTACTGAAGTTTGCGCAGGCTAATTATCAGCTAATTGTACTTGTGTGACATTTTCACATTCACCCAGAAAAAGCTAATTTATCTGTATGATATGACCTCCTGTTTCTGTCAGCTGCTGTGTGTCTGCTGTTTATTTACAGATTTGGGATTTTATCTATTTATTTAATTTCAGATATATTTTCAGGTTTATTGCCAAGATGTTTTTCACATGTGAGGAATTTTCTTTGTTACATAATAATAATAATGATTGCAAAAAAATACAATAATAATAATGAACATAGTACAAGAAAAAGTAAAAATAAAAGCAAGTACTACAAATGAAAAACCATAAAATCCGGCTTGCATCTTTTACGAGTGCTTCATCACGCCGTCACACAGAGGCGGTCATGCAGAGGCGTTCCCACAGCGCTTTATGTAGTGCGAGTTCCCTTGAAAGGGAACTAAAAACATGAAGGGAGTGAAAGTGGAGGTGGAGAGGGGTAGATGCTGTTGAGTCACAAGAACACAACCAGTGGAGGGGTAGGCATGCTCTTCTCAAAGAACTGTTTACCAGTGTCAAATGAGGTAGAGCAGGTGGTGGGGGGCATACTTAGTGTGGTGAGGGAAATAGTTGAACAGTATAGTATTGTTTTTATGATTGTGTATGCTCCTACCACAGGACCTGACAGAATGCATTTTTTAAAAGTACTGAAAATGATGTTTTAGACAGGAATCACTTGAAACCTCACAGTGCTTCCAAGTGTGCACTGAGGCAGCTACTGGAAGAACATGACGTAGTAGATGTGTGGAGTTGGATGAATGGTGATAGAAGACAATATACGTGGGCTCACACTAGAGGGAACTTATTATCCTGGCGAGGTTAGACCGGTTTTATTGTTTTAAACATCATTTTAATGCTTTAAAAAGTGCAGAATGTTGACTGTCGGTTTTACTGATCACACTGTTTTTTTGAAATGTTTTCATCATAATCTTAGAACCGAAAAGTGCATACTGGCATTTAAATAAAGCTCTATTATGTGATGCTAATTTTAAGGATGTTTTAAGGAGTTTTTAAGAGGAGAAAACAAGATTTTAAATCTCTGGGACTGTGTGAAGGCAGAGATAAAGTAGCTCTATCAGCAATACACTCTGTGTCATATGGCACATTACCAGTTCTATGGAAGATCTAGAGACTGAAATTGTGGAACTTCAGAGTTTTGTGGAATCCATCGGAAATCGAGATTATATTGAAGATCTCCATTCTAAAAAATACGCTCAGACAGACCTACTAGGCACTAAGGCTCAGGAGGCACTGGTCTGGTAGCGTTCCAGAGTGCAGCGCTGATGGATGCACTGTCCAGGTTCTTCTTTGGACTTTTTGGAGTTTAGACTTCTTTGGACGAGCAGAGCAGGTTTATTCATGCTCTGCGCTCTGCTACATGACAGGTACTCAGGGACTCTAGCGAGATATGGAGACAAGCAGTGTGTTTTTTACTCAGAGCTTTCCAGCAGCGAGTATAAAGAGGAGAAAGAATTGTTTGAATCCTTCTGTGACGGGCTGCCCAAAGTCCCAGGAGATGTTAACGCTGAGTTGGAAGAACCACTGGAATTACAAGAACTTCTTACGGTCCTGCAGGGCATGGAGGGGGGGAAAAGCCCCAGCATTGATGGGATTCCAGTGGAGTGAAGATCTTTTAACTGCTTTTAATGTCATGGCTAAATTGCGGCCCTAACTCTCTAACCAAAAAAAAGAAATCTCCAAGAGATCAAAAACTGGCGTCCTGTGTCTCTTCTTTGTGCTGACTATAAAAGACCAGGGAAATCTTGTCTGCACTCTTACAGAGAATGTTTTCAGGCTTCAGGTCTCTATGTGCCATTCCCTTGCTATCCAGGAAATCTAGAGCACTGGCGATGTCCTGCACGACAACACTGGCTTCCTGCTCACTGAAGTGCCGTCTCTTGTGAATGTGGCCAACATACTGAGACAGGTGACAGGGACCTAGTGATACACCAGGATTAGACCTACTGCGTGCCTGGTATGTCTATCCTGGACAATGTGTCACTAATTCAAATTATTTTGGACATCTCTGGTTGGGTCTTTGGGCATTGAAACTGGTCTCATTTCTCTAGAGCAGGAAAAGGCTTTTGACCGGGTTGAGCACCTTTACCTCTGAAAGACTTAGGAGAGTTTTGGCCTCTGCCCAGGTCTTCTAGCTATGATCAAGGTTTTGTACCAGGAAATTGAGTGTACTGAAAATTAATGGAAGTCTGAGTGCATAGGGGGGTGAGACAGGGCTGTTCTCTCACAGGGATGTTGTTTTCCCATTGAACCCATGTTATGTAAAATAAGGGCCAATATTGAAAGTTTGATTTTAAAAGATGCTAATAGAAGTCACATTTGATCAGCTTATGTAGATGATGTCATTGTTCTTGTCCAAAATCAAGAAGAGATTAAAAAACTGGAGGGAATTGTTAAAGATTTTGGGATCATATCAGCTTCAAGGGTCAATTGGTTAAAGAGTGAAGCCCTGGCAGTTAGGAGTTTGAGAGTCAACCAGGGGGATTGACTTGGAATGTAGGTGGTTTCAAATATCTCGGAGTGCACATTGGCAATGAGACCATAGTCCAGAAGAACTGGGAGGGGGTGGTGGAAAAGGTAGAAGGAAGACTGAAAAAGTGGAAATGGCTGAAGCCCCAAATGTCCTTTAGAGGCAGAGCACTAATCATTACCAACCTGGTAGCATCTGCTCTGTGGCATTGGCTGACCTGCACGGAGCCACGCAAAGGGCTGATACAATAGTTACAAGCTATCCTAGTAGATTTCTTTTGGGACAGGTTACACTGGGTGCCCCAGAGTGTACTATTCTTACCAAAGGAGGAGTGGGTTTTGTTTTCAAATTGAGATGGAGTCTCAGGACCCTTATTAAATGTGATGGACTGTAAATATGTGGACACAGTTAAAGGAAATGGGGTGTATAAATGTTGTGTGAAAGCACTGAACAGGTCTAAACTGGATGAGGAGAGTCGACACAGGGTGGAGACAATGGTATGAAACCAACTTGAAGGGTTTTATATAAACCACATCTGAAGAAAAGGACTGGTGATTTACAGTGGAGGATTATACATGGTGCCATTGCAGTCAATGCTTTTATCTCTGTGATCAACCCTGCAGTCTCAAGTGGATGTCCATTCTGTGGGGAAGTAGAGACTCTTTTTCATTGTTTTTATGGATGCAAAAGACTGTAACCTCTTTTACGCACTGGAGAAAGTTTTTAAAGTTTCTAAGACTGCCTTCATTGTAGGAGTTGGCCATAAAAAAGTGGAAAATACGAAACCTGATAGCTGGAGAGGCCAAACTGTCCATCTACAGCAGCAGGAAGAACAGAGTAGAAGGCAGATCAGGGCAGGAAGCACTTCCTGTGTTCATCTCATTGGTGAAAGCCAGAGTCTGGGTTGATTTTAGGTATTTTAAAGGAATGAGTAACATCAATGATTTTATCCAAATGTGGTGTTATAATGATGCATTATGTTCAGTGGTAGGTGAAAACTTAAGATTCAATACTGTTTTAGGTAGCTGTTGAAGTGGTTGTTTTTCATGGTGAAAATGTTCGGAATATATATAACTAATTTATTTATTCAAATAAAGGTTTTTTAAAAATCAAAAAATCTCTCTGTCTGTCTCTCTCTCTTTCTGCAATTTCAGCAATGTTTTGCAATTTTCTTTCAGCTGTCAGCATTCACACGCATATCCTGCAGGGAATGCAATTTTTCTAGTAATAATTTAATGATAATAATTTCATTAATATTCATAAATATCTTTGATATTTCTACTAATAACCAAACCTGCCCAACCTGATTCTCAACAACTTACTGTAGTAGTTGTGGTTGCGGACCCAGTTCTGGTTTGGTCTGTCTCTGCTGGACATGTTTGGTGACGGAGGCACTGGTCTCTTAGCCAGAAAATCCTCAATCACGGTCAGTGTGGACAAACTCTGACTGCAGAAGGCAGATAAAAGACAAAATTACAGATTGCCAGTAAAACCTAACCCTTACCACATTCAAACCACTGCTGCTCCGCCAGTCAGACCTCAACTAATCAAAAATGTTCAGTGCAGAAAGTAGCAGTACTTCTGAAAAGTACTATGTAAAAAATGTCCCCGGTACTTTATTTAGACCCTGGTCCCTGCTGTGGAAACGCACAGCAGAGTCCCTCCAAAGGTTCTTAGTACCTGGGGAAAGTTCCTGCGGTCGAAACACAGCTTTAGCTGCATGGGTAATTTGTTCAGCTGCAATTAGTTTTGGTTTATTTGTTATATCGCAAGTGTAAAAAATATCTGAAAAAGAAAATTATTTATACAAATCTTAAATTCTGTATTGTTGAAACGCTTTTGTGTAGACTGATCTTATACCTGAAGATGAGGAGTTTGTCTCCCTTCTTGACACTCTCCTCTATCAGGTGGAACAGCAGCACCATTTTTGCTGAGTTCTCCAGGATGCCAGGCTTGTAGTCACACATGATGTCCTTTGCCTGGCCATGTGAAGAGAGAAACTGTTAAAATTTACTGTACTTAAACATCCCCTTTAAATTCATAGCTCAGCTGATTTAGATGTCCTTAGACTGACTTAAAAGAAGTGAGATTACATTGCTGGTTTACAAACCTTATAAGCAAGGAAAAGTAACAACCAAAGTTGTGAAATGTATTTAAATGCTTAACTTCACACTCAGCAGTGCAACATATATTGTGGGATTTAACTTAAAAGTTGTCTGATAAGAAAAAAAAAGAGTTATCTCATGATGTCTCGCACACTATGTAGTAGTACCGAGCGTGCACAGAGGTATCAACATTTTTTGAACTATATCACTGAAAACACTCAAGTCCTAAATTCTAATGAATGTTCAGAATATTCACGTATTGCTGCCAGGCAAATAAAACTCGAGCCAACAAATGTAATAAGACTTGCTTCATTATACTGTGTGTGGCAGCATTGAACTGACACCAGATTTACATTTATGAAAATCAGAAGCATCTCATTAACTCTGTTTATGACCTTACTTTGAGATTTAGGTTGAAAGAATTGGTGGTGTTCTTAAAAAAGTTTCATAATGCAGCTTTATGTTACAGGAAGCAAAAACATAAACATTCAATTAGTTGTAAAACTCATGTGTCACAGCTCTTTTAGTCTTTCAACGTACCCATTCGTAAGTGATGACCTGATTGGCTTTCTCCTGCAGCTGGTTGAGACTCAGTCCACCAATGGGGTTAGGATTTTCCAGGGGTTTGGACTTTTGATTGGGTGCAGTTGGACTTCGGGTGGGACCTGAGGAAGTGATGTCATCAAGGTCTAAGTCCTGGTCACTTGCCAGGTTTTCCTTCTGTAAGGCTTCGTACAGCACGTCTGGATGGTTCCAAATCTGAAGAATAACAGGATATCAGCGGAGTGAAACCACTTTCTCAAGGTGACAATCACTGGGTTTGCCAAGTATGATAAATATACAGGAATATCTTGGTGTACAAACAAGTTGACTTAGAAAGTAACATATGTAATAGTGCTACAAGGACAGCAGGACCCCATACAGAGCAAGAAGACAAGTACAAGTAATCTGGATGTTTATCCTCTAATGCAGATAAAATGCCCCTGATTAATTGTGAATTTTTTAAAATAAAAGGCTTTGGTAACTGCAACCATAGATGTTAAATAGAGGTCCTTTTGTATCCAGACAGTGTTCCACACACATGCCCTCCTCCTCACTTTGCAGCAGACGCAGAAAGCTTTCAATGGGTTGAGGCTGAGCCAGCCGGTGTTTCCTGCCTCTCTGAAGCGGTTCATGAACTCTGTGTAAAGCGCCCTCTGGAGGGGAGACAGACGCACCAGGATCACATGTTCCTCTTTAGAGGGCAGCTGGTCCTTCAGGACGTCATGACCTCGTCTGGAATAAAGTTACAATCAATATTTATAAAGCGTTATTAAAAATTAAATTAGTAAAACCTTAGTATTCTGTATTAAATGTTTAAGGAAGGTAAAGTTTTGTTTTCTAGACAGTAGTTGTTGGTTTATAAAGGCAGCTGTCTCACCTCTGTACGAAGCCCTCCAGCAGGCTGTGCAGGACGTGGCTCCTGTACCTCATCAGCTGGATGTCCTGAGGCGTGCTGTCCACACACTGCCCATTCAGAATGGGACGCTCAAACATGTTACTGAACTCCTGCCGCGTACCTGAAATACGTCAGGATGTAAAAACTGTCAAACAACAACCAAATCAGTCTTTTGATCTTAAAAGAGACCTGCCAACATCTTCATGCTAATCTTAGAGAGCGATTGGGAAAAACATCCCCTGAAAAAAAATGCAGATTTTGTCCCATACCTAGGAACTCGGGTCGGACAAAGTCGACCATGCACCAGTACTCAATTAAGTTGTTTTGGAGAGGATAGCCAGTCAAGACCAAACGGCGTCGGGTTCGGATGTTCTTCAGAGCCTGCGACGTGCTGGCATGGCAGTTCTTGATGCGATGGCCTTCGTCACAGATCACCACATCTGGACCAGGCCGGGCCAAGGCTCTCTCGATACCTGGAGGAGGAGGACAGAAAAAATATATTCAATGATATTCTACACTACTTTAAAAAGTAGCATATATTCAACTTATATATTCAACATTTCCCTTCCATTTTCTACTCCTCTTTGTTCCCTCCCTCCTTTGTTCATCCTTCCCTTTTCCTCCCCTCCACCCTTTGTCTTTCTTTTTTTCTCCCCTCTCTCCTTCATCTCTCCCACCTTTGAGCAGTTCCTCCTGCCTGTCTTCTTCATCCAGGTCAATGATGACAGGTCCCGTTTTCTTGCTCTTCTTCTTCCTTCCAGCCACAAAGCTCTTCTTCAGTGACAGGAGGCGGTACATCTCATATCCCATCAGCAGTACCCCTCCTTCTCGTGCCCAGTCCTCCACCACCTTGGCCCTGGTCGTAGTGTTCCTAGGTTACATAAGTAAATATATGTAAAGTTACTGCTTGTGTTCCTCAAAACTGAGGCCACAATTAATTTCCTGTCACAGAGAAGATTTAACTTATTTTTAGGGGTTCAAGCCCCAAAGGGATTGAAACCCTATTGTGTTTGTGCCAGTTTATTATTATTATTTGTTGTCTGCCGCAAATGCTGACATTTTTGTGAGCTGAAATGAACTAGAAACACTGAACTTGGCCCAATAACTGGAAATGACGTGCACGTGCTTCCACAGAAATATGAGGCCAATCGGCCACATGGTGGTGTTATAATTACATTTTACGTTTACGTTTTTATCCAAAGCGACTTACATATGAGAACATTCACAAACCGAAGGCGCAGCTTCGGGAGCATTTTTGGGGTTCAGTATCCTGCTCAAGGATGCTTAGACGCATGGCTGGGGGATCGAGCCGCTGACCTTCCGATTGGCAGGCAACCGTTCTGCCACCAAGCCACGGCTGCCCCTGACTGCGGCTGCCCCGGCTGCCCCTGACATTTAGTCATTTAGCAGACGCTTTTATCCAAAGCGACTTACATATGAGGAATGAAGAAGGTGTAATTCTTTCTGTGCAAATGTAAAGTAAAGTAAAACAAAAAGTAAAATGCAGCTGCAAGCGACGATTCCGGGGTTCAAGCCAACACAGACCATTAGAAATTTAAAGCGTTTGATCTGGACCTGGTCAAATGTGGCCTAGACGTGAAAAGAAAAATCTACTTTTTTTCCATTTTCATAAATAAAATGAAGAAGAAAATTTCTGATTTATAGTGCGATTCGTATTATGCCAAGCACATTTTTTTGTAGTACCCCGTAGCAGCCGATTTGAATGAAACTTTCATAGTATGTTTCAGGTACATATGTGGACATGTCGTGTAAGTTTTGTGATGATTGTCCCAACAGCTGTTGACTTTGGTCTATTTATGTACTGAGCCAAGCCCCCTTATGAAGTTCATTGGTCGATATCTTAAAACCTAATTAAGGCCCAAGAATTGCAATTTGGAACAGACCATGCCCCTTACACCGTAAGTCTGAATAAAATGAAATTTCTCACACAAGTACACCTCAATGTGCTCTACAAATGCCTCTTGGACCACTAAAGTCCAACCTATCTAGATTTTCCGTCATTTTGAATTTTCTGTTGACCATCATTGGACGAAGTTCATTAAAAGTTGTATAAAGCTTGTTGATATCTTATTCAGTTTTCAAGATATCAACCAATGAACTTCATAAGGGGGCGTGGCTCAGTACATAAATAGACCAAAGTCAACAGCTGTTGGGGAAATCATCACAAATCTTACACGACATGTCCACATATGTACCTGAAACATACCCTGAAAATTTAATTCAAATGGGCTGCTAGGGGGTAGTACAAATGCATAAAAAATGTGCTTGGCATAATACGAATCACACTATGAATCAGAAATTTTCTTCTTCATTCTATTTATGAAAATGGAAAAAAGGTAGATTTTACTGGTCTTTTCACGTCTAGGCCACATTTGACCAGGTCCAGATCAAACGCTTTAAATTTCTAATGGTCTGTGTTAGCTTGAACCCCGGAATTGTCGCTTGCAGCTGCATTTTACTTTTTGTTTTACTTTACATTACATTTGCACAGAAAGAACTACACCCTCTCCCTCCCTGTGGCGGGAAACAATCCCACTTTGTGCAAGCAAGCAAACAATACAGAAAGTTGTACAAAGGCATTGCAAAGTCAAAGTAACTACAATTTTACAAAAATATAACACATTTTTTACGATGTAATAAACCAGCCCAGTGGCACACAATGTGACATGCAATGTTGGAGATGTTTGCTCTCTCAGTGATGGGCTAAAATGTGATTTGTAGAACCTTGAAGTGGAACTACAAAAATGAAAATTCTGAAATATTTATATAAAACCAAAGTGGATGAGAGAGATGGAAGAAAAATAAACAATTGTAATAACTGCTCAGATTATCTTGTATGAAAGACAGAAAACAAGAATGAATGGCATTGTAATCCATCACCCTAATTGTAATAAATTACAGATTAATTACAAAATGAATAATGATAATTTCAGGGTAGTGCTTGAACAGCTAGAAATGTTTGTTAATTTTTTTAAGTTACGCGTTATACTGGTAAGATATTTTTAAACTAACCAAAGAGAGAGATTACGGTGTATAGCCCATATGCTTCTTGTTAAATGCTATAACAGCTAACTGTTGTCATGTTATTGCTACCCTAGCCAAAAGCCAATGTTAGCTACAGGCTAACGTTAATGTGTCACTTTCAGACAAGGCTGTTTCATGGAATTGCACACTCATCAAGCAGCATTCCTTTATTCCGCCCTAATCCCAAAAACACACATACAAGGAAGAGTCAGAAAATCTATCCAGCAGAAGCAGTTGTCCAGAAAGACAATGACTGAGAGATGGAAGAGAGGATGAGCCAGATGGGGATCAAGTTCAGAGGCAGGTCAGAAGGTCAGTGCTGGAAAGTTTCTTCACTGCTTTGCATTAATGTTGCTGAAGACAGCCTCCTAAAATCGCTTTTAAATGTACTATTTTCCTTCTACCAGTAGTTCCAACATGAAACTGCTCATAACAAGGTCTATGGATTATCCTGAGTAACCGGGTCATGATTTCTGGAAGGAGACATATTACTCACTTGTGTTCGTCGTTGAGGATGTGAACCTTAAAGGTACGAGGCATCACCATTCCCAGGTTGGTATCTGAAGGTAACGCCTCCAGGGGTGGGACCCACATGTTGAACTCTGACAACCAGTTCTGCAACGTGTTCACCTGGGATGAAATTAATAGATAAATAATCAATCTTCAATCCCCATCGTCTTCTAGTCTCCATATTGATTCTCATATTTTAGCATGTTATGCTAGTTTTATATTACAGCATGGTTTGTGTTTCTGTATTTGTTTGATTTTTGATTGTTTTTGGATCGAGGATAAGTAACTAATTTTACATAGCTGTGATGAATGGTGTGACACACCCCACAGCGCATGATTGGAAGAGATAGGACTGGGTGTTGAGTGAAATTGATTATGGACAGGTAAGCAGGTGGACAGGTAAGACTGCACAGCAGCATATGGTGCCTTTGAAGTCAGGAAAAAGGCAGTAGAGGTTCAGCAAGTAAAATCAAATCAGAAAATAACATGTGCAGAATATATGAGAATATGTAACAGTGAAAAAAGAAAACATGAAGTTTATCAAAACACAACTGAAGCAGGCATGGGTTCAGGGCAGGTATACAAGGACAATACAGAAATATCAATGGATATGTAACTGCCTCACATTGTCAGTTCAGTTTCTTGTTGTCTACCTTGCTATTTTGGTTCCTACGTGTAGTAATGATAATGGTAATCTTAGAGGTGGAACTAACAACTGCCGATCTGGTGTTCCTACGTTGTAATTGATCAGCGCACTTCAAGCGATGCATCAACAAAGCATATCATAATAAGAGCTCTCCCGCTAAATTTAGATAGATAGCATATAGACATATTGTAACCTAGAAAGAAGAAGACAAGGTACGTTCAGGATTTGGGCCCTCTTAGTTAGTAAGCAGTATGTTTGTTCAGTAGTACGTTTGCTTATGTCATTTTATATGTTAAAGAGTGCACATTACTTGTCACTACCCATGAGTGAAGTAGCTTGTAATTTCACTAGCATCACCGTGTAATAAGTATGCAAGGATAATGTTACGGTTATGTTCTATGATATATTTTAAGCGTATAATTTACATGTGCTATAAATGTGTAGCTTGATATACTACCTATTGCATTTCATTTATTATATCCTTTATTTTTTTCCTCTTGCAACCCAGTTCTCATGGGTTGGTCTGGCTAGGAATAAGCCCTGTTTTTTAACCATGACCTTGTGCCTCGTGTCTATTCCTGGAGGGAGCTACAGCATTGGTTAGTGCTTTTCTTAGCTTATGTCCTCAACTATTCAGAAAAAGTAAAAACAAAGACAGAAATGATCAAAATCATAGTGAAGGCAGCAGCAAAATTCCTAAACATGAAAGATTCGTCATGGGAAAAGATATGGAATGCAGATACAGCTTCTCAAAGCGTAACATAATTTTGTAATGCTAGATGTCTGATAGCAAATGGACAAGAGTTTAAAGGATACATTGACAAATTAGAAGGAAACCAGATATCATATGCATTCAGGGAACATGGCTCAAACCTAAACTGCATTTTAATTATAAAAGGAAATAGTAACATAGGCAAAGATAGAAGCAATAGAAATGGAGGAGGATGTGCAATATTTATTAAAGAAGGTATTATATATATATAGGCAATTAGATACAATCCAAGACATAGAGGTCATAGTTAGTGAAGTATGGAGCAAGAAAGGAAGGATTAAAGTGATTAACTTCTATAACCCATTTAAAAAGTTAGAGAGAGGAAAACTAGAATCATTACTGGAACAGTGGAGAGGTAAAATTATCTGGTGGAGGGATTTTAATGCACATAGTATGGTGTGAGGCAAACAAGAAGATCTAAATAGAAATATATTAGAGGAGAATTGGTGACTCTAAATGATGGATCAGGTACACGGGTGCATTTCAGTAAGATTACAGAAAGAGCAATAGAACTCATTTTGGTGTCACAATCACTGTTAGGGACAAGCAGTTGGGAGGTATTTAAAGAAAGCACCATAGGGAGTGATCATTATCCAATAGTAACAGATATTGGAATAGAAAGGACAATGAAAAAGGAAGAGATAGTGAGAAGGTGGAAATTTGAAGAAGCAGATTGGAACAAGTATAGAATATTAACTGAAGAAAAATTAATTAATCAGAGAATTGATAATTGCAAAATGCCGAAAGAAGCAGTATTATTCTTGGAGCAGCAAAAAAGTCAATTCCAAAAAGAGGTGGTGTAATATAAAGAAAATAGTTCCTTGGTGGACGCAAGAATGCACTAAGGCAACTAACAATAGATATAAGGCAGTGAAAATTTTGAAAAAAACATAACTTTCAGAATTTAATTGAATATAAAAGAAAGCAGGCTGTAGTAAGACAAATACAATAAAGAGAGTTAAAAAGGATGAAGTATTGTGAGTCTTTAGGAAGAAATACACCATGAGACCGGATATGGGGTGTGATTACAAGAATGTCAGGCAATAAAAAAGAGAATGGTTATCCTATAATGAAAGATGGAGAGAAAGTAGTAATAGAAAGTAAAGAAAAAGCAAAGTTGTTAGCAAGAAACTATATTAAGGTACATAGCAATGGTAATTTGAGGAACAAGGAAAAGAAACAGAGGGAGAAAATCGTAAGAGAAAATACAAGCAATACGAGATGATAGGGACAATACAAGTGCTTTAAATATGATGTTTACAATAGGATGAAGTGAATAATGTTATAAGGAAATCAGGAAAAACCACACCAGGGAATGATCAAATAAGTTATTGTATGTTAAAGAATTTTTATGAAGCGTTTAGTAAAGTTGATAGTTCTATAAGTGTTGCTTTATGTGCAGATGACAGCGTTATGTGGAAAAGGGGAAGAAATATAGAATATATAGTGAGGAAAATGCAAGAGGCAATAAGGAAAGTAGAGTGTTGGGGACTGAAATGGGGATTTAGATTTTCTGTGGCAAAGACCAAAGTAGTTTGTTTGACAAAAAGGAAAATTCAGAAACAGATTCAACTTAAACTTTATGGAAAAAAGTAAAAGAGAGTGGAATGTATTAAGTATCTTGGGATTGGGTTTGATAAAAACCTTAGTTGGAAAATACATATAGAGAAAATTGTTGAAAAATGTAAAAGAATACTAAATGTTGTAAGATGTTTGAGAGGTAGAGAGTGGGGAGCGAGTTGAAACTCTTTGAAATCAGTATATATTGGATTAATTAGGGCAGTTCTTGATTACGGATGTACAATGTATCAGTCTGCATCGAGAACATTTCTAAAAAAGTTGGATGTAATTCAATACCAGGCGTTGAGACTCCGTTGTGGTGCTTTTAAAACAACCCCAGTAGAAGCTTTACAAGTAGAAATTAATTAAATGCCATTGAATATTAGAAGAAATCAGATCGCATTAACTCACTGGGCAAACTTAAAAGGGCATAAGGAAAATCACCCAACTCAACAGAAGGAAAGACAGATAAGGAGCTTTGGTTGGATAATAGGAGATGCAGTCACTGAGATAGAGGATATAAAGTTAAGCCCCACTGCGCCATTTTCCAGTGTCCAACCTTGGCTATTAGGGGAGTTAAGTGAAGATATGCACACTTTTAGACAAGAAAACAGAGAGCATTATTGATAGGATTCAGGTTGTTAGATATTTAGAGGAACAGTATTCTATTTTTATTCAAATATACACTGACACATCAAAAACAGATAATAATAGAGCAGGAGTTGCGTTCATTATGCCAGAATTAAATGTTATGTTAAATAAAAGAGTTTGTGATAATTTATCAATGTATACAGATGAAATGTTGGCCATTCTTTCAGGCCTTGAGTGGATAGAAAACCATGAGCCAAACAAAGTATTTAATAGGGTCAGATTCAACCAGTGTGCTAACCAGTTTCAAAAACATACCGTAAGAAGCAAGACAGGACATTATGTTGGAAATAGCACAAACTGTCTACAGAAATAATGCAGCAGGAGTAATTGTGAAATTCATCTGGATTCTAGCCCATATAGGAGTAGAAGGAAACGAATTGGCAGACAATTATGCAAAAAGTGCATATAGAGCAATTTATTTAGGTTTTTGGAAAAAAAACTGCGCTCATTAGAAGGATATAGAGTTTAGTTATTAATTCAATTGTGTCTATATTAATGGGATATACATTTTTATTAGTAAATTTATTGTTATTATGTGGTTTATTATTAATTTGTTTTTTGTTTTGTAGCGGGAATTTGTAAGCCATTTTGATCCACGTTCCATTTCAGAAGGTGGGGGCAAGAAGAAGAAGAAGAAGAAGAAGTGCAAAACTGTGCAACAGAGACAAAACGTAGAGACGGACGGCAAGCGGAGGAAAAGAGAGGCAGAGCAGGTGACACGAGGACTTAAGGTCGGTGTCTGCATGATCGGAGAGGAGCTGTTAAGCGACGGGGTGTTGGCTGACTCAGCGAAAGAACTGATCGCTGTGTGTGTGTGTGAGCTGCCATTTTCTGTGTGCCGGCCCCTGAGTGTTGCCATTTTCTGTCTTCCCGCAGCAGCTGCTAGGAGGAGTGTTTCCGCGCGGAGCTGCAGGGCCAGAGTAGTGGAGCCGACGGATGCGGAAGCCCCCGGCCCCCTAAAGACTTAAGCCTATGTAGTCTGCTGGTGAACTTTTAACTATTCCTTCCTCCCTGAGCTTTGGACTTTTGACACTCTTTAATGCTGGACTTTGAATGAATTATTTTGGCCAATTTTATAATGGAATTTTTAGCAGTTGCTGGTATTAAAAATAACCTCACACCTGTGTGTGTGTGTGTGTGAGTGGGTGTGTGTGTGTGTGTGATACTTACAGGTACGATGGCGAGTACGGTGTGAGCCTGGGTGTGTCTGAACAGGACTTCAATGATGGAGATGACCTGCAACGTTTTGCCCAGGCCCATGCTGTGAGCGAGGATACAGCCAAATCCGTTGCTGCTGCCGAACCGCTCCACCGATTCCACCAGGTTGTCGTACAGGAAACGGATTCCACCAATCTGGGGAGGAGACGGAAAAGAAATGAGATGGAGAATAAAGTAATGGGACAAAGAAGGAAGGTGCTTGGAGGTAAACAAAAATGGAAGGGAAAAAAACGACGTAGGCAGAATCGCTTAAACTATTCAACAAAGGTCATTTTCACAGTATGACCTTAAGGCACAGTAGAAAATTTGAACACAGCAATGGGAAAAACGTTTTGATTGACTTGGTGATTTGATAACAATCAGATATTTATTTCCTTACATGCATCCCAAAAGGGTGCAGGACAACCAGACAAAAGGACCTAACACTTCCTTTGAGTGCAGCAATAGTAATACCTGGTGAGGCTTGACTGCTCGTTCCAGCTGAGGCAACAGGAAAATGTCCTCCTCTGTATCTGGATGGTTCAAGTTGACTAGTACCCTGCCCTGGGTGTCTGGTTGGTTAAGGGCATCGTTGGCATGCGCACCGCTCCGCTCGCTCTCTTGTTCCTCGTGGGTGGGCTCGCTGCTGACATGGACGATGGTGTCGTCCTTGCCTGAGCTCAGATAAATCACGTCTGTAGGAAGGAAGAGGAGAGGAGTAACAGGAGTGGGAAGGAGAAATATTAGATTAAAGCTTTCCAAACATTACATTACAGGTCTTGTAACTGTTTTCCAGATATAACAGATGATTCAGCTGTGGTTTAGCCATTTTCATCATAGCATTTCAGTAAATGCTATTTCACTAACTAAAAAGAAAAATTGGAGAAATATTTAAAACGTATCCGAAAATTAGGTCTTGTGGACTATTCATTGGGGCCATTTGTTTCACAGACCGAAAAATTTGAATGAGAGGCGTTACAGGACTTCTTTTCTTCAGTCTAACTGTTTTCAAACGTGAGTTTAACACCTTCCCGTGATGAAGAACTTTGTGAAATTTATCACAGGATAACTAAAAATCCTAACAAAAAAAAACACCTGAACGAGGAACTTTGGAAACAAAAATCTGGGCTGCAGCTCTTCCCATTAAAACAATTACTACATTTTATTTTACAGTCATTAGAAGTAAACAGTGGCTCACAAGCACAAATTGTGTGGTGTGACATCAAACATGGACATCACTGTGTGTGTGTGTGTGTGTGTGTGTGTGTGTGTAGTGGAAAGACCGAAATCTATATCTGATAACAAGGACTTCAACGTCAATGATATCAAGTGGTGAAAGTTACACAAGCTGGCAGTCTGCAAGGGTACGACAGGAAGAGGTGTGTGTGTGTGTTTGTGAGAGAAATTACAATTACAATTTGGCTTAAAGTATTTGATAATGGCATCCCGCCCATTGCGCTGTATGGTAGTGAAATATGGGGTCCACTCAGTCATCATAGCTATATACTTTGGGACAAACATCCAACAGAATCTTTACATGCAGAATTCTGCAGATACATTTTACACGTACACAGAAAAACACTAACAAATGCATGTAGAGCAGAATTATGCAGATGATAATTACCTTTAAAAGACAGCGCTCACATTTTTTAATCACTTTAAATCCAGCCCCCTAGACACCTTCCATTCCAAAGCTGTCCAAACCCAAGAGCTGAGGCCAGAAAAGAGTCCACTATGTCAGTTGGTGCTTAGACTAACTGTCCCCTCTCAGACACACACTGACCAGTTGCACAACAACACTGCTTTCCAACCACCAACCAGATTAACCAAATTATAACACAATGTAAAGAAACCTATTTGGAACATTGGAAAAAATTAACAAAAAGCCAAAGTAGATCAGAACGTTATCCGGCCCTAAAAAGTTATTATGGATTGGCAGATTATCTCTGCTGTCAGAGATAGAAAGCAGAGACCGATCCTAACCAAGTTCGGGCTCAGTGACCACAAACTGAAATAGGAAATAGGAAGTCCCAAAAAATCATGGCAACCAAAAGAAAACAGATTTATATGGTCACTGTTTGACAGGTGAGGTTGAGACCGAGATGTACTACAATGTAAAACATACGATGAAATAAGGATCATTTACTCTAACAAGTTCAACTCTGTAATCTCAGATTTCAAAGAGCTAAATTACATTTAGCAGACGCTTTTATCCAAAGCGACTTACACATGAGAACATTCACAAACCGAAGTCGCAACTTCGGGAGCATTTTGGGGTTCAGTATCTTGCTCAAGGATACTTCGACGCATGGCTGGGGGATCAAACCGCTGACCTTCCGATTGGCAGGCAACCACTCTGCCACCAAGCCACGGCCGCCCTCAATTACCTCTCAAAATTAAAAATACTCAAAGGAGAAGGAGACAGGGCATATCTTGCTGACCCATATGTATTAACATGCCACAAGCTGAGAGCCAGTGAATAACCTACACACACATACAAGTTTGTTTCACTATCCCTGTGAGGACAGTCATTGACATAATCCCTTCCATAGCACCTTACCCTAACCTTAACCATCACAAGTAAATTCCTAACCCTAACCTCAACCTAATTGTAACGTGTACCCTAAAACCAAATCTTAACCGTCAAAAACCAGTCTCTACCTGTGGGGACCTCAATTTTTGTCAAGTCCTCATGGGTCCGTGTGCATTCAGGTTAAAGTCCCCACCGGGATATACGAACAAGGAACACACACACATTTAAAAACAAGTTGCAGTGTTTATATAGTTTTTACTTATTTGTATTTTTTAATTGCAAGTCTACAATTTTTATTATTATCTTACTGATATATATATATTTTAATAGCACATACCTTCTGTTTATGTATATGTTTTTATTTCAGACTTGCTTTGGCAATGTTAACGTCTGTTTCCCATGCCGGTAAAGCCCCATTGAATTGAAAGAGTGCTTATATAACTGCAGTGAATGGCTGGTTATACAAGTAGGATTAGAGTGGAGGGGGAGACTGGTTATGCAACCCCAACTAGAAATGTCACTATGCCACTGCGTGTGTATGTGTGTTCGTTATGTGTGTGCAGGTATTACTAATGTTGTGGGGACATAAATCTGTTTACACAGTCAAGTTGTGAAGATTTGCCTTACTTATGGGGACCACATGCAAGTCCCCATAACGTAAATCATTAAATTTTAGGATGAAAACTCGGTTTAAGGTAAGGGTTAGGTTTAGGCAAGTAGATATGGTTAGGGTAAGTCTCAAGGAAATGAATGTAAGTCAATGTAATGGCCCCGAAAGTGATGGAAAGTGTGTGTGTGTGTGTGTGTGTGTGTGTTCTGGCTCATAACCAGGATTAGCCAGCTTTATTGCTCCACAGACCCGCTCTGATCTGCCCAACAGACGCTCTCTCCCTTTCATCTCTCTTCCCCTTCCGCCACTTATTTTTCTCTTCGTTGCTTTTGTCTTGTTTAGTTCCCAAATCTACACATTACCTGTCTTTGTTCATTTGTTCATCCCACTGGTCTCTAACTCTGCCTCTCTTCCTGTTTATCTCCCTCCCTCCAATTTGTGTGTGTTTGGGGTGCAGGTGTGTGAGCCAGCAGTTTGCTTCTGTCTCCTCTTTCAATGCAGAATGTATGTGTGTTTATCCCGAACTGAGTGTGTTTTTAAAGTGTGTCCTTATCCTTGACTATTTGAGTGACTCTGTAAATGTATGCGTCTGTGCACAAGTGCAATAAGGGAACAGTACATGATGTACCCTGTGGAGGTTTTAAATATTCTGCTGCACAAGGCAGCTAATCTACAAAAACTCCCTCTCTTTTAAAATTAAATTTGTGCAGGGAGACCTTCAGTAATTGGTTTTAAATGTTTCCAGAAAAAAGCTGTGGAGTCTGTTCACCCTTAAAAGAATTTAACGGAGGGTTGTTTTTCAATTCTCTGTTTTTCCCCCAGAAATTCAAGCTGATGTGGCCTTTTAATGTGCTGACTTTTCAGACCCATGGGCTCAGAAAGCAACTCGAAACTAATTTGAAAGTGTGTAATTTAATAAACACATGGCTGTCATGAGACTATTCAGGCTGCTTTGCTTAATCTCTGACAGACTGATGCTTTAGAGATGTGACACAGATAACTACCATAACTTTTACCCCTTTTCCACCAAGGCGGAGCTGGTGCTAGTTCGGAGCCAGAGCCTAGTCTCAAATCAGTTCTTTGTGTTTCCACAGCCGAAGCACCAGCTCGGAGCCAGGAAAAGTGGTTCTTAAGTAGCACCAACTGGTTGCTGGGCTAGAAGTAGGAACCGCTTACTGCGGCGGCTGGGGGCGGGGTTACCGTGACCGACAAGACGAACAGTTTTCACTTCTGCTTCTTACACCAACGCTTAATACATTTTTATTTAACTGCAATGTGATCGTTTATCAGCAGAGTTGATGCTAGGAGGCTAGCAACATGCCGAGGCTAAAGGTGACACGTTATTATTAAAAATAAATGTTCTGTAGGTACCATTACTCTCGCTCGTAATCTCCGTTTGTACAAACTGCGGCGAACATAAATAGCAACGCAACGTCCGCGATTGTTGACGGTGTTTGTGTTTGGCGCTGCTGCGCTAGCGTTACCGGGAAAGATGTGACGTATACAGTCACGTGAGACCTGGCTCTGTGCTGGCTCCGTAGCCAGTGGAAACACAAACGGGTTCTTAGAAGGCTCGTCATTTGAACCAACTCCAAACTGGCACTAGCACTGGCTCTGAACCAGCACCTGGTTCATTTTGGTGGAAAAGGTGTATTTGTACCTCAAATTGCACCAGTGGACTTGCTTTATGGTGGTTGTGGCTTGCTCTGTGGTTTAACTGCGCAGCTGAAAGGTCTGAATGTAGGGAGCTATAATGAATATCTAAACTGGTGGATCTAAAGTCTTTTTGCATTTTGGATCACTTAAGGAAAAGTAATCTAATATTAGGGTGTTTTCTACTGCTGTCAAATGTCAAAAGTCAAATTTAACCCGAACAGTATATAAGCTTATATATTAATCTTATATATATCTATATGTAAAATTAACATGTATGTTAAAAATATGTAGGAACCACCATCAATTAAGTCCCCAAATATATTCCTGTTTTATGTATGGGTTTACTATAGACAAATAAAAATACCCAATGTAAGTTGTTCCTGCATATTTACATATATTGTTAATGCATATATTATAGACATATACTTATTAAACATATATATATATATTTCTCAGACTCCCTCAATGCATGCTTTCCTTATATTCATATATGAAATAAACACATGTATGTCAAACATATGTGGCACACACCTATAGGGATGATAAATGAAATACCCAATATGTAGACTATTTTTATGTATTAATTTATCATAGATCGATGAAAATCTCCTGGCATTTTTTAAATGTGAAGCCGTAAAACTCAATCACTGGCTCATGAAAAGCAAGTCATGTAATTCTGAAATTCAAAATTCAGAATGAGACAGAAAGTGAAAGGCACAATGGACAAGAAGGAGGAAAGCCTGTACAGTGCTACTTATTGTTTACTCATTGTGTCATCCTAGTCAACATGGGTGTGAAATTTAAAGAAATTCCTTCCAGGCATTCCAGAGATATCACGTTCACGAGAATGTGACGGATGTGAAGTCAGCTTGACCTTAAGATTAAACACAGTCTGGACAATTGATAACACCCTAAAAGAGATTAAGGGCCTTTCAAGCACTTCACTTCATAAAGGTGCTGGCATTTTTACATGACAGTTTCATCTTAATAAACCCATGGGAGTCATGGCAGCAGTCTGGCTAGGACTAGTGACACAAATGCACCAGATTTTTAATAAACTGGTTAAAGTGTAATTTCTTAAGCATAAAGAAAGTAAATCAGTTTTAATAAACTATAAAATAAAGTGAATGAGGTAATTTGAAGTTATTGAAAAGAAGATTCTTCACAACCAATGATAAAATGTTTATTATTTTTTCCCCTTAAGGTGCAGGGCAAGAAGGAAACCTTATCACAATCATCAGACTATCAGTCTGACCTCTGTACCTTCATCACAACTCCTTACATACAGCATGTGGTAGCACCTGTCATGTACCAGATGCTAAATGTGGTATATCACCATTGCAGCTCTATTTATAAAAATCCTTTACCTGAAATCTATGATAGAAAACTGAAAAGCCATTATGCATTAGCCAAATCAGCAATGTTACAGATTCCATGTCTGAAAGGGGCTTAAACATAATGCTCAGAGTGTAAAAACACGAATGTATAAGTTGTACTGAAAAAATTATTATAAACCATACAAGGATGTATTTTGAACAACGTCCTCCTTCTGCAGTGGTCAGAAATCAGTCAAACCTGTTAAAAGGTATAGTGTGTAAATCGTTTTATTAGTGGAATACACAAATCTGACTGTCCCGTGATCTTTATCACCATTTATCATGGTTTTTGAAGCTCTAAATCATTGTCGTATAAGCTGCCAAAAAATGCCAGGTTACTCAAAACTGAAGCTATCCAAAAATGCTGTGTTAAGCGTGATGATAAATAATGCGAAACAAGATTCTAACAAATCCTGGGTTGAAAAGCAGTGAATTTACTTTAGTGTAACGTTTCCCAGATGCTTGACATCTGAAACACAACTTCACACACTGCACCAAACCTTACACTGTGCTGTTTAAGCAACTTAAGAAATAACATCTGGCTTATTTAAAGCTTTGCCTAGCTATCCAGGAAGCTCATAATATACAACTTGATGATGGGTATTAATCAACTTCACAGCTCTGTGTCTGCTTTCATGACCTCCCACAGCCATCTGACCTTTTAGCCCACTTACATAATCAAAGGTGTAAAGGCAATCTCAGCTGGACACCTTCAATATGTGAGGCACAATTCAGGGAACTGAACTCTGTCTTTATTCACTGATAAAAATACATCCTGATTAACATGAAAAGAGGCTGCACTTTATTTGAAATCTAGATTCTCCAGCAAAATTAGATTTTTTTTTGTGATTTTAAGATTTTAATGCTTCGTGGGTGTCTTATTCTGAGCATCTGTTTTCTTTTCACCTTTTTTGTTGCTTCTTTTTAGACTATTTTTTGAGTTTTGAATAAGCCCAGCATTATACCTCCCTGCCAAATAATCATAATATTTGTCCAGAATTTCATCTTGACCTGATTTTCAAATGTATTTTTATATACATGAGATAGGATAGAAAACCTTTCTGTATTTGTACTTTTCAGTCTAAATTTGCTCTATGAGCTTCCTCATTGAGTTATCTAAACAAATTTTAATAAAGTAATTTAATTGTTTTCATCTTTCTAATATTCTTATGAACAGCACTGAAAAGGAAAGACGCTTGCTGACAGTAACATGCTTCAAATGAAACAGCCACACAAAATAAACACGTTTCAAGGTAATGACATAAAAATTGTAGAAATAAGTCGGACACAAGGCAAACATTATTCACTCTGATTGCTTGTTTGTACTTATTTTAAGATCTTCAAAATCTAATTCCATGTGTGTGTGACTCACCTGTTTTGTCTGTGTGCTCTGTGGTTGCGGAGGTGAGTACGTTAGTCTTGCTGTCTTCCTCGCTGATACCAGTGCTGCTGGAGTCCAGGCAGATTACCTCCTGTTTGACCAACTTCACATCTTGCTGTGATGCCGCTGATGCCGACGATGATGACAAATGCTTTGTCACATCACCTGGAGAGAGAGGCAGGAAGAGAGTATGAAAAGAAAGAGGAAAGAAAGGAAAGACAAAACAGGAGAGAAGATTTGGAATGAATCAGGGACAGGAAGGGAAGGATGGACAAAAAGAGAGGGTAAGGAGAAGGAGCATGGGTAATGGTGAAGATATGGAAACAATAGTCAGAGTTAGTTCTTATGTTAAATGCAGGCTTTGCAGCCGCGTAACTACTCCACAATGAAACACATGGTCAAACCTAGATGAACCCTACAGGTTGAATGATTAAGAGATTGGACAAGACATACTGTTTAACTAGCAAGCTGTTTTAAAGTTGATGTACATGTTGGAGAATTAGTGTTTGATGGACCAGTGGGTGCTTTCAATATTTATGGAAGCATATTTTTGGGGTACATGCTCTCACCAGTTATGTATTCAGGCAGCAGTGGTACGGGGAAGTCCTGTTTTCTATGCTGCTCCAGACGTCGCCTCCTGTCCAACTCCTCCTGCTGGGCGGCTTTGGTCACTGCCTCCAACTGATGCTCCCTTAGTAACTTCCTACACAGACACAGAGAAAAACAACAATGGTGTAAATATAGTAATGTGTTTTTACAAACTAACAACTGTCACTGTATTTGTTAAATGCTGGGAGACACATGGTTTTCATTGTACACATTCATATAATGATGAATCAATTATGACAGTCATATCAAACTGCTTTCTTTACAGCTGCATGAATTACTATTTATTAAATACTAACATGAAATCGAATTACTCTGTTTTGTGAAAGGTGTCACTCATGTAGCTTTGAACCCGTAGTGAATTATCACTCCATTCTGCATCTCTGAGGAGCTTTGTAGCCTCCTTTAGCTAACTGCACATTTACTGTTAGGTTCAGTCTCAGCACACTCATCAGTCTTGTTTCCAGATGTAGCAGGCAGCTGTTTTCAGCAAAAAAGCTCTGATCAACCCACTGTACACTACCTGCTCTAGCTATTGAAAGTAGCAAAACATGCCGCTGCTTAAGAGCAACATATTTCTCAGGAATTAAAGAAGCTAAAAGGAAAGTGAATATGATATTGACTTTAATTTACTAGTGGACAGAAACACAATTCCAAATGAATGCTAATGTTGCTAGTGTCTGCTGGATGTGTGAAAGTGTTGGCTTTCAGGATTGTGTGTCTGTTTTTGAGTTTTTCTGCCCGCTAATATGGAAGCAGATGGGTCTCCATGTTAATGAATGCGCAGAGAAGTATTAAACAATTTATTTAATGATTAATAACTCTGGCAACAAACCACACATAATAAAAGATGGTTCACAAATGTATTTTTGATGCACACTCAAATATTTCTTGTTTTAAATAAAGGCAAGTCAAGGCAAGGCACTTTATTTATGAAGCACATTTCATGTCATAAAATAAAACAGGGTTTTAAAACATTTACATTTACATTTAGTCATTTAGCGGACGCTTTTATCCAAAGCGACTTACATATGAGGAAGACAATGGAAGCAATATAACAACACAAGGTAACAAAAAGCATAAGTGCATCAAAAAACTAGTCTGATTAAAGCCTAGCACAGTATACAAAGCTAAGGTTAGGAAGGGTTGTTTTTTTTTTTTTTTTTTTTTAGTAGTAGAAAGGAAGAAGAGTTAGTGATTGTTAGTTAGGTGTTGACGGAAGAGATGCGTTTTCAAGTGCTTTTTAAAGGTGGCTACAGAATCTGCTGATCTTGTAGATGCAGGCAGATCATTCCACCAATGTGGAACGGATCCAGAGAAGGTGCACAAGAGTGATTTTATTCCTTTTTGGCATGGTACCACCAGACGTTGTTCGTTTGCAGAGCGCAGGGACCTGGCAGGAACATAGTTCTGTATGAACAAGCAAAGATATGTTGGTGCAGAACCAGTGGT
>CM022479.1:9295630-9310148 GCA_011952105.1 Coreoperca whiteheadi | reverse complement strand
TGTTTCTGACCGTGGTGGACGGAGTAACAGTCGTTGAGCCTAGTTGAATGGAAAGGTTGTGGTGAATCTTTGGGTTGGCCGGTATCACAAGTAGTTCCGTTTTGTACAGGTTCAGCTGCAGGTGATGGTCCTCCATCCAAAGCTCGATGTCACTCAGGCATGCTGAGATGCGAGCAGAAACAGTTGAATCGTCAGGTTAAAACGACAAGTGGGGCTGCGTGTCATCCGCATAGCAGTGATAGGAAAAGCCATGCTTCTGAATGACCGAGCCGAGGGATGTCATGTAGATGGAGAAGAGTAGGGGACCAAGCACCGAGCCCTGCGGTACTCCTGTATTGAGATGTTGGGACTCAGAGACCTCGTCTCTCCAGGATACTCTGAATGACCGACCCGAGAGGCACGATTTGAACTATCGCAACGCGATTCCAGACACACCCATATGCTGAGAGTGGACAGGAGGACGTGGTGATTAATTGTGTCAAAGGCCACAGACAGGTCCAGTAAGATAAGTATGGATGACTTGGATTTCGCCTTTGCCAGTCTCAGGGCTTCGACAACTGAGAGCAGCGCGGTCTCCGTGGAATGGCCGCTCTTGACTGGTTGCGGTCCAGGAGATTGTTCTGTGTGAGAAAGGAGGAGAGCTGGTTGAAAACAGCTCGTTCCAGAGCTTTGGCAATGAAGGGAAGGAGGGAAACTGGTCTGTAGCTTTCTAATAGTGTCGGCTTGAGAGTGGCTTTCTTCAGTAACGGTGTGATGTGGGCTTCTTTGAAAGCTGTGGGGAATGACCCAGTGGTGAGGGAGGAGTTGATGACGTGGGTCAGAGCAGGGACAACAGACGGAGAGATGGCCTGAAGGAGATGGGTGGGGATGGGATCCAGCAGGCAGGTGGTAGGGTGGTTAGAATGAATGACCTTGGAAACGAAAGCTTCAGATAGACGAGAGAAAGAGGGGAGCAGACACGTATCTGGGATGCATGCGAGGTCAACAGGTGGCACTGCAGAGAACTGACAGGTGATGGCGGTTGTTTTCTTTACAAAGAAAGACGCAAAGTCATCAGCTGTTAAATCTGATGAAGGTGGGGGAGCAGGCGGAGAAAGGAGAGCAGAGAAGGTTTTAAAGAGAGTGCGTGAGTTAGGTGAGTTGTTGATCTTTGAGTGGTAGTAGTTCATTTTTGCAGAGGTGACATCAGCTGAGAAATTAGAGAGGAGAGACAGGTAGAGACAGAGGTCAGCGGGATCTTTTGATTTACGCCATTTTCTCTCAGCTCAGACCGGAGGCTAGCGCGATGCTCACATAGAACATCAGATAACCAGGGGGCTGACGAGGATGTGTGGGCTGGTCTAGATGTGAGAGGGCGAAGTTGTCCAGGCAGGATTTAAGAGTGGAACACAGAGTGTCAGTGGCGCTGTCGGTGTTCAAGAGAGAGAGCTCCTCAGTGGGAGGGAGCGCCGACGAGACAGCAGAGGAAAAGCGCGAGGGAGTCAGCGTACGCAGGATGCGTCGGAAGGTGACCAGCGGTAGAACATTTGCAGCGTCTGGAGGAGTTAGGTCGAGGTCGAGAGTGACAAAGAAATGATCTGACGTGTGCAGCTGGGTGACCTGAGCATGATGAGTGGAGCAGTACCGTGTGTAGATAAGATCTAGTTGATTACCAGACTTGTGGGTTGCTGATGTGGAAACCCACTCGAGGTCAAATGATGCAGCCAGGTTGTTGAAGTCCGCAGCCTGTGGCTTTCCAAGGTGGATGTTGATGTCCCCAAGTACCACCAAAGGATGGTTAGCGCTCCTTCCTCCCAACAAGGAGATTGTGGGTTCGAATCCCGGACCAGAGCACGATCTCTCTGGGTGGAGTCTGCATGTCCTCCCCGTGTTACTGTGGGTTTTCGCCGGCTTCCTCCCACCGTCCAAAGACTTGCATGTGTAGGTTAATTGGTAACTCTAAAATTGCCCCTAGTGGATGAGTGTGAGAGTGAATGGTTGTCTGTCTATGTGTCAGCCCTGCGATGAGTTGGCCACTGTCCAGGGTGTACCCCACCTAAGGCCCAAAACCACTGGGATAGGCTCCAGTCACGGGAACAAGCGGTAAAAAAATGACTGACTGACTGACTTTAGAATACATCTTTTTTACCTACATCGGGTGTCACAATGGTGCACAGCTATGTTTCTACAGTAGCCCAGAATGGACAAAGCAAACACTGACTCTCGATTGGGCCGTTTGCATTTTTCACT
Organism: Coreoperca whiteheadi; assembly: GCA_011952105.1. Lineage (NCBI taxonomy): Eukaryota > Metazoa > Chordata > Actinopteri > Centrarchiformes > Sinipercidae > Coreoperca > Coreoperca whiteheadi. The sequence goes on along the minus strand of CM022479.1, from coordinate 9,307,919 downwards.
AGTTTTGCGACACACTTGAAAGGGGAGGGTGATGTGAGCGGTATTCAAATGGTTGCACACTGCAATTTCACTGCTAGATGCCACTAAATCCTACACACTGGAGCTTTAAAAACATGAAATAGAAAACCGTTGCAATAGTTTATTTTAAATTTATCTCTGCTGAGAAACAATACGAATGCCACTGCAGACCAATTGTCAATTACTTGGAAGCGTAAAGGAGACATAATCCAAATGATAATGTAAACTTGAAAATGAAAATATAATTCCAGAATAGCATTATAATTTTCCACATATGTATGCATTATTTCAGTAAAAATGAAATGAAAATGCAATAATCCCATTTTCATTTTTATTTTCACATACTGGTGTGGGCTTTCTATATAAAGAATGTAACCTGATTTTCCATTTATGTAAGCAATATGTAAGTCAAAATGAAAATGTAAATACAATTTTCTAACAATTTGAAAATTAAAGTAGTTGATTTGTTATTAGGCAGACTGAGGATTTGCTTTGCATTCAATTGGATGTTTGTTAAAGTGACAGAGTTATAGGACGCCTGATATTGCCTTGTTAAACTGGGCGAGGCTCTTGAACCCAGTCTCGAGTCTCCCTCAGGCTGTCTGAAGTACTACCAGATTCTCCTACAATCTCTAACACATACACTCCGTTGCAATCTGGTCTGTCTCAGAGAGACATTTTGTGCTTGCTAAGTTAGTGATGTAGAATTTAACTCTAGCTAGTAACCAAGTTAGCTATATAATGCTAATAGAGAACCTAGGATCATAGCTAGCTACCTAGCTAATTAACTTTACCTGTTCTCTCCTTGTGTTCTGATTTATAATTGCAGACTGCACAGATGTTATTATTATTTCTTTTATTAAATAATAATAATAATAATTATTATTATTATAAGTTACATAATAATAATAATAATTATGTCACTACCTCCAACTGTCACTCCTTCAATATGTTTCTACAGACACAGCAAATTGCTAATATTTTGACAGCCGATTTAATTATTTAAGAAAGAATGGTATTGAATAAATGATTTTTTGTTAAAATACTGGGAAAATTACACACTAATGCTGGGCTGGGCAATATGGTAAAAAAATCATTGCGATTATTTTGACAGATGTAGAAGTTGCGATGTGATTCACAATTGGTGTGAATGATAATTTTTTGCATCACAAATATCATTTTAACTGAAAAATCTATTTAAAATCATAATGTGACATTTGTTGGGGTCTGTACCAAACAAACATGTTTTCTTACATCTGGAGAACAAGATTTATAGGCCAGGGCATCTCTCCAGCACTACAGTACGTCATTATAATGCTGTTTTGTCACACATGTGTTTGGTTTTAATGAGTTATTTGCTGCTATAAAAAGGGGTTTCACGTCATGATTGACAGCTGAGTCCTTCTCACAGTTGAGTCAGCTGGGTTTATGGCAGGGACCTCGATACCGTGGCTCCAACCCCAATCTCTAACGCACAGCCTCTGGCTCCAAATGATGTCACCAGCGCAAGATGGCATATTTGGCTTCATTTTTGTTCAGTGGGAGGAAGTGGAGAAGCGTTGTCCACCTTTATATACAGTCTATGGGGATTATTGGTTACTGCTTGCCAAGCATTGACAAATTTGTTTAGTTTAAAACATGGCTTAAAGAAAATTGTAGTCCATTTTTATTTTATTTTGTTTGTAATAATAATATATTTTTTAAAACTTCATTGTCACATATACAATCATACACAGTACAATGTCTAGTGAAATTCAATCTCTACGTTTAACCCATCCTATTTATTAGGAGCAGTGGGCAGCTGAAGCACCCGGGGGAAATTTGGGGTTCAGTGTCTTAGCCATGAAATAAATAAATGTGTCATTATGAAATAGTCCCATGATATAAATAAATGTGGCATTATGAAATAAAAGTCCAATGAAATGAAAAGATATTTATTTATTTAACCATTTTGATTAATTTATTTATTTCATGGGCATATTTATGTATTTATTTATTTATTTAATATTGAATGAAATGGCATTCCATATTTTAGCCAATGCATTAGTTATCGATTTAGGTTATGTTGTGGTGTTTTCAGGGGGGGCAGATTTGGCAACAGCTAATGCAACTTAGTTAATCCCTCTTCCTGCAGAGAGAGAGCAGCTGTCCACATGCTAAAACTTGGATCTGTGTTTTCATAATAAAATTTGAGGACCATACAAATTACAGGAGTTTCCCAGGAGAAACAACAAAACAGAAGGGTGCTTGGAGATGGCCTTGAAATACAGGTGAAAGTGGGGAAAACAGGAGTGTTGGCAGGTAAGATTCATGTAGGGTTGCCAACCATCCTGTTAAATATGGAATCATCCTGTAATTGGAAACTAATAGACATGTTCCGTATTGAACTGATATGTGATGATGTTCCATATTTTTTAATCAATTCAGTCTATGGGAGAGAAATATTACAGACTAGACTATTTAGAGTCTGCTCTGTTGTCCCTCAGCTTATTCGTCATGTTGTTCCACTAAATGGTAAATGGACTGTACTATAGCACCTTTCTAGTTTTCTGACTACTGAAAGCGCTTTTATATTACATATCACATTCACCCCATACACGCACATTCATACACTGATGGAACTATCTGCCCATCAGTACTAAGTAAACTAATTCACACACACACTCACACACCGAAGGTACAGCTTCTGGAGCAATTTGGGGTTCAGTATCTTGCTCAAGGATACTTCGACATATGGCTGGGGGAAGCAGGGTCAAACCGTTGACCTTTCGGTGGACAACCTGCTCTTCCTCCAAGCCTCAGACACCCATAAAAAACAAACAAAGTACCAAACAAAGTAGCCGGGGAGGTCTGTACCTTTACAATAGATTTACTTTTGTTAAGCATTGTTTTGTTGGCAGTCAGCCATGCTGAATTTGCCTTAAGACACTCTTCATATATAAAAACTGAAAACATTTAAAATATAGAATTTATAAATGAAGTATGATCATGCAGCAGAAAACAATGCTTTTTTTGGGGGGGAAAAGCAGTTTTATTGAGAACCCATCTGTGGATGTATTTTTATTTTTTATTCATCTACATAAAAATATTATCAATTGCACCATTAAGGATCCATACAGAAGAAATTCAGTATTAAGTACCTGATGTTGCGTCTCATGTGTGCTGGTTTGGAGCTCCTCTTCTTGGTTTCTCTCAGGGCGGAGGGCGGGGAAGGGCATTGGCTGGCTGCCCTGGAGTGGGGTCTGAACACGGGCTGGGAGGGAGAAGGGTGGGCTGGCGTCTCCCCCGAAGGTGAGGTAGATGCGGGAGGGTTGCACTGCCACGCAGCAGGGTCACCTCCCTGAGCCTCATTCTCTGAGCTGAAGGGGGTGCTGTGAGACTGGTCTTTGTAAGAAAGATGGGAAGAGAATAAGTAAGAGTTATTTAAAGTGTAATAAAAAAGGAAATCATTTTAATGTGAAAAAGAGACATACACAGGACATGATGCATGTTAAGAAATTGGATCTGCTATGCAAACAGAAATAAAAAGACGTAACTCTGTTATGGCACATTGCAGTCAGGTGGAGCTGCTAACTATGTTGCTATGTAGAAAAAAAAACATTTCAAAAAGTCCAATCTTAACTTAACTTCATGAATGTCTCTGTCTAACAAATGAAGAAGAGAAAAGTTTGTGGTAGTATGCTTTTTAAATTTTTATTTGAGGAAACAATTAAAACATATTACTTCTACAAACAATAATGCTGTCCTGAGACAAATGGCAAAATTTATCAAATTTCTACATACAAAATAAAACCAAGACTCAAGAATCGATTCTGAAGTGAATTCCCACAAATTTCCACATCTAGTAATTTAACTATCCTATAGTTTGGGAGCCTGACTTTGATTCTCAATCACATATCTTGCTGTTTTGTATTATCAACTGATGTCTATGAAATACTGTACATGCCATGTGAAGGTTTACACAAAGGTGAATGGCTTGTTTAACAGAGTTTATAATAGTTGGTGACTCAGGGGAAATGGCATAAAAAAGCTTTTTAATGTTACAGCTTCACAACTCAAAAACATTAAGATGCCACTGCCACATCCAGGACACCCCTCTCTCTCAGTTTTGGTGGGGATCTTGTTGTCAATAGATTAATGAGGTCCTCAGGGCATCCAGTGCCACCTCACTGCCTATAACTGCTCTCAGCATTGATTACATTTGATGTTGCATATATCTATTAATTATAACTGTTAGTAAACAGGAAGACATAAGTCATATAAATGAATCTTTACGTGATGTGATCAATCCCAACTTAAATATGCAGATCCTCCCAGCAAAGCACACAGCCAGTTTTACTACACCACTGTATTCATTTTCCAATATGATATGTTCACAGTTCAGTTCTATTTGTCCATGTTCAGACGGGTTTTCCAGGGGTGTGGATGAGATACTCCTCTTCCATAAAAACAAGACAAAACAGCAGCTTGGCAATGCACATGCACTTCAACAGATGAACCAACAATGTAGAACCAAATATGTAGATTTTAATTCTTCTTTTACTGAAAGTCTGCTGTGCAGTGAATCTTGGGGATGAACCACAATCCTTTCTAAAGAGGGCCAAAGAGAACAAAATAAAGCAACCTCTTGCTACCATTATTAAAATGATTATTTATAGTATTATTATTAATATTTTGGTCCAGTATTAAGGCATCAACTCACTCCTTTCCCGCTTTTAAAAGTCCAGTGTTATAGTCGTTTATAAAAGATCAACGATTTAATAAAAGGAATTGTTAAAATATATTTTTATAAAATGGTTAATGTACTCTATTCACAAGTCAGCGATTCATTTATTTATTAGGACTTGTTATTTCGAGCTGCTGACATCTATCCAACCATGCCTGTTTACTGTGTTTGAAATGGAAACTTCCATCAGGCTGGTCTGACTCATTCGACCTGCTGTTGTCTGCCAGAGCCTTATGATTTAGTTTTTCAAAAGATATTAAAATGAACATTCAACTAAACTACATTTGCAAAACAGCATGAATTCCTCTCATCCTGAGCCAAAGCATACTATAATACAAAATCATGAAAACTGCACTGTATGGTACTTTTATCTCTGTTCGGTTTTTCATATTTGTATTCAGTCTTTTTCTAAACTTGTCTTAATTTCTAGTTCTCTCTCTGTTTCTTCTACCCTCAATCGGCCTGTATTTCACTTTCACCTTTTTCTTTTTCTCTCCTCCCCCTCCTCTCTCTATGGCTGAGACACACTAAACCAGATCTGAGGCTTACATAAGAGCTGGATGATAAATATGGATGGCTTATGAAACACAAGACAGGACACAAACACTGACACACACACAAAAAACAAACACACTAACTCACACATAAGCACACCCACACACAAATGTATAGGCCAGTCCAGCCAAGAATCTGCCTGGAATGACAAGTTTCAAAGTGACAAACAAACAAGGACACACTGCCAACACACATATACACACACACAAAGAAATGCATACAAGATATGTTCACTGCATGGCACCTGGTAACCCCAAGTTTCAGTTTCCCACATTATGAGATTGTGCACATGCACACACACATACTTAACATAATGAAGCATGGAGGCTGGTGATAAAACAACTTACATAAAACACCCCTTCAGTCCATCTATGTTATAAACTTTTTGATGTGGCTGCTAATGACACCAGCATGTCTCAGTAGTTAATGTGTGTGCGTGTGCTATACATGTGTGTCAGTGTAGCATTAGTTAATGCCTGAGCAGAGAAAAGAGTAAACAAATTAAAACCAATTAAATCACAAATTTGCTAGAAAACATTTAAAACCCTCATACCTCCACCCAGGCTGCACAATCCTCAAATTTTTGAATGTTAATAATAAATAAACAGTTAGACATTTTCAAACTGCATTAGGATCAGCATCAAAATCCATCCAGTGACAGACACGCTACATTAGAGGTCTTTACGGCTTCACTCCTAGCAGCCAAGATTTGACCCTGGACCTGTGTTGGGCCGGGTCGAAATTATAAAAACATTCATTGATATTTTATTTTACTTATACACCATCAATTCATAACAGAGGTTATCTCATTGTACGTTTCATATATAGCAGGTCTAGACCATACTCTTTAAATAATATTATAAAGAGACCCAAGAATTCCCACCATTAACAAAGCAGTCGGTGTCAATAGCAAGGAAAAACTCTCTTTTAACAGGCGGAGACCTTGAGCAAAACCTAGGCTCTGGGTGGGTGGCCATATGCCTCAATTGGGTTGAGAGAGAAAGAGAGAAAGAAATCACCTTAAATCCAGCCCCTTAGACACCCTCCATTCCAAAGTCCTCCAAAACCAAGTGCTGAGCCCAGAAAAGAGTCCCCTATATTAGTTGGTGCTGAGACTAACTGCCCCCACTCAGACACACTCTGACCAGTCTCAAAACAACACTGCTTTCCAAACACCAATCAGAGTAAACCAAATGATTACGCAATTTAAAGAAACCTATTTGGAACACTGGAAAGAAGTGACTAAAAGCCAAAGTAGATCAGAATGTTATCTGGCCTTAAAGAAAGATTATGAATTGGCAGATAACCTCTCTACTGTCAGAGACAGAAAGCAGAGACAGATCCTCCACATGTGGTGTGAGATGTGTGGTGTAAATTCTACACCACACATCTCTTTGTCCCAAACTGCAGGGAGTGGTAGCAGAACTTTGGTAGCTTTGTTAAAACATTTTTGCAGATAACTGATTGGATTCTCATCTCCGACGCAGGGGTTTATTTCAGACCTACCCAACACGTGCACAAAAAGATTTTCTCTGCCACAGTTCACTGCCAACAAACACACTGTAGAGCTGGTAACAGATGACACACAATCCACACACACTTTTCTCACACAGAAAGAGCTACAGGCCATACCAGCCTTATAGGAAGTACCAACTAAATTGTGGGCGCAAAGCAAACATGATGTGGGTTTTATTAAAAACTGTCAACCCGTGGTGATCACCCGAAAATCTGATTTCAGGCCTTGTATGCAACAGTATCAACTAGAACAGGAAGCCATAGATAGCATAACACCGGTGTATGAGTCATTTAAAAAAATCAGGCATAATAGTGCCCTGCAGTGACTCTCCAGTCAGGGGTTTTTGCTGAAGGACAACCCACAGAGTGGAGGTTTGTCGAAGATCTCACTGCAGTGAATAAAGCCGTTCAACCACGTGCACCTAATGTCCCAAATCCCTACACCATACTATCATGGTACCACCTATCAAGTACCACCTCAAACTCAACTCAATCCCTGGTTTTTGGTTGTTGATTTAGCAAATGCTTTTTTCACTGTGCCAGTGCACCCTGATTCTCAGTATTGGTTTGCATTCACCTTTAATGGCAAAACCTACACATTTTCCAGATTGGCTATGGGTTTTTGCGCCAGCCCAACTCTTACAGCCTAGAGCCTCTGCAGCTCTTCCCGGGTTTAGCATTATTGTATTACATCGACGGCATTACAATTTGCATGCCTACCAAAGAACAGTACGAGAAAGAGACCATCAAACTGTTAAAACATCAAGCAGACGAGGGCCATAAAGCCAGCCCTTTAAGACTGCAATTTATAAAACAGGAAATAGTGTTTCTGGGCCATGTACTTACACCACAAGGAAAATCGCTCTCTATTAACAGAATGCAGGCCACATAAAACATTCCCAAACCACTTACCAAGAAACAAATGTTGACATTTCTAGGAATGTTCCTGGTTCCTAGAACCAGGTTCCTTCAAACCAGACGATTCGATAAACCTTGCCACTTTGCTTCTTCTCCCAGGTGACAGAGAGGACCATAAATGTGTTGCTCTTCTAGAACAGGTTTGCAGCCCAAGGCTGGGCCCCACTGACACACCTTTCCCAAACCCAATTTTCATGGATGGTTCAACATCTCGCAACTAGTAGCGACCAGTAGAAATCACGATGGCTTTGTGTTGTTACCCATCATTAAACACGGAAATCTGGCCCCTACCATCACATTTTTAGGCACAAGCCGTAGAAATTGTAGCATTACCTGAGGCCTGTAAACTAGCCTCTGGCAAGACAGTTAATATCTAAACAGATTCCCGTTACACCTAAGCTGTAACAATTGTGTTTTGGCAACAGGGAAAAGAGAACCCAAACGCAGACTGCTCGGATGATGAGGGGTGGATAGTTTATTTAAGTTTACCAGTAAGAAGGCAAACAGGTAAGCAGGTGTAGGCAGGCAAAAATCCAAAACTCAGACAGGCAGAAAAATCCAACACATGTATTTTGACGAACTGATACAGAGAAACACACAGACTAAATACACTTGGGGAAGGGGATCCAACAAGACACAGGTGAACAGAGAGACACAGGAGAACACAATCAGGAGGGGAAGCAAAACTGGCAGACAAAAGGAGGGAACAGACAAATTACAAAATAAAACAGGAAGTAACCAACCTTAACCCCAAAACCCAGACCGAAACAAAGAATTTCAAAATAAAACAAGAACTCCAAAGTGCAAAATAACTGAAAACAATGACATAAGGTGTTTGTTACGATTTTGCCGCTTTGTGGAAACACAGACATTTTTAAAAAAGTCTGATGGTAAACCCATTTTACACCATAACAAAGCACTGCTTGATGGTCTCTTTCTGCCAAAGGCAGTGTATGTAAATGTACTGCTCACACTAATGCAAAAGACTCTGTGTCAGCAGGAAATGCTTGCGTAGACACCACTGCCCATGCAGCAGCGGAACAGGAAGTATTACACACACTCCTGCACACAGACACCTCTGCTGATTTACCATCCACTCTACAGTCTCTCCAGTCTTTTGCTACTGCTCACAATAATTGCTCATTGCTCAACAGCCAGAGCCACTTACACACACGGCATATGGGCGGGTCCTAATGGCAAACCCTGTTTACCCTGTCATTTCTTTTCACATTACGCCAAATTGACACATGGGTTTAGATCAAGTGTCAAAAGGAACAATGCTCGATTCCCTTAAACAAAATTGGTTTACCAAGGGTTTCACATGATTTTGTACAAGATTTTTGCCAAAGATGCCATGTTTGCATGACTTATAATGCTGTTAAGACTCCTAAGCTTCCCCTGGCCGTGCATCCTCCACCTGAACAGCCTTTTAATCATCTTATGATGGATTTCATTAAACTAACACCTATTGAAGGGAAGAAATGTTGCTTGGTCATGGTAGATATGTTTTCAAAATGGGTGGAAGCATTCCCACCTCCTAACAAGACAGCGCAGCAGTTGCAAAGGCTCTGGTAATTGAAATAGTGTCTCGCTGGGGAGTCTCCTAAAAAAATCAGCTCAGACAATGGGACCCGATTTGTCAGCAAAGCCATTATGCAGCTAGGACAGACATTGGGCATGGACATGCGCCAACATTGCTCCTATCACCCAGCCAGTGGAGGTGCAGTGGAGAGAGAAAATGGGACTTTGTAATCCAAACTGGCAAAATGTTGTGAAGAGACAAGTCTGCCTTGAACATAGGAACAGACGCAGATCAGGTTTAAGAGCATTGGAAATCCAGTTTGGCCAATCTTCTCGAACTGTAATGGAGGCCATGCACCAAGAGAGTAGGAAAATACTTAATTTTTACTGCACAGTGGGTAGCTGATCTTACCCTGTTAAATTACAAAGACTCACCTTGAGTTTAAAAAGTGTTGATTGCTCAAGAGAGTAAATATATTGCTGCACATAGGTTTAAAGGGTACTTGGCTTGTTGTACCAGGGTACCCAGCTAATAAGCCTGGTGAGTTAGCATACTACTGGGAAGAAAAGTAGTGTCACTCCACCGCTGACACTAGCTGTATCTGACAGTGTAACCTGGAACATAGGGGTGATCAATTTGAACTGGCCATTTAGCGTTAGAAAGACCTAGGGGCTTAAGAGGCGAAAAAAAAGGCAAAACCCTACCTTTTTACCACACTATGCTTAACATGGATGTCACCGAAACAGAGTTCCCTTTCAAAAGCTTCACCCGATGCTGCATGCAGTATGCATATGGGAACGTCTTACGTGACTGGCTGTGAAAAATGTGTTTAAAACGTCAATGAAATTGACTCAAGCCAAACTATAGCCTCGGCAGGTGACGTCACCGACGCACCTATTGCCCGAGGCTATAAGTAGATGAGTCCCAGCTGCCAGCCTTCAGGTCTTTTTGTTTTCAGACCAATTCTGTGTGGTGTGTGAACGGGAGCTGGAAATCAATAAGGTGGCTTAGTTTTTCAACTGGCAGCAGGTAAGAGAAAATCTAGCAGTTGAAAATGGGCCAGCAGTCCAGGCATTGTGTGTGTCTTCGCACGTTTACTGCTTTGTGTGTTTGGGGAAGAGCATGCGATCGCTGCATTTGAGAGTGCCGGCATTGCTTCCCCACGTGATCCAGAAGCGCTGTTGCCTCTTCATTTCGTGCGGAGGATATGTGGATTATGATCTCTTGGTCTGAGGACTTCTGATAATTAATCCGACGGGGCGCGTCACACACCTGCTTTGCTCCGCCCTCCTCCCAACACGCAACCTCTCCACCTCGCCACCTTTGGTGTTTCAGGGGGGCAGCGGTCTCCAGGGACATGTTATTCCCGTCCTATTTCCCAGGACGCGGGATATTTTAAATCCCCTCAACAGGAAATGTTAAAGCTATTGCCTCGATCAGGGAATCTGGCAGCATGGACACTTAAGCCAGCCATCTCTGCATGGGTGTTATGCACAGAACAAATGGGTCCAGTGTATTCATTGTCCTCCGTGTTTCAACGGCATGGTCTCCACTTCTGTGAAGCCGAGGTTGGCACGAGTTCTGTCACTAGAGCTACAAACTCTTCTGAGTAAAGGGGCCATAGATTGTTCCCCTTCCAGAAGGAGAATTGGGCTATTACAGTAGATCCTTCCTGGTTTCCTGGAAGGATGGGGGACTATGTCCAGTCTTAGATATTTGGGGCTTGAACCTTTTCCGTCACAGCACTCAAGTTCAAGATGTTGACTGTCAGATGGTTGTGTCGCAAACCAACATTGTGATTGGTTCGTCACGATCGATCTGAAGGACGCGTTCCTTCATGATATAACCCCACACATGTACAAAATGCATGGATGTAGTGCTGGCTCCCTCGCGACTCCAGGGCCTCCACATTTTGAGTTACATACACGACTGGCTAATGTTAGAAGTCAGTAGGGATGCCATGGTGGGTATCCCCCACGGGCCACGTATATCTGCTTACTCCGTCCCGTGACCCTCACAAACCTCTCCACCTCCGCCACCTTTGGTGTTTCGGGGGGGCAGCAGTTCACATGTGGAATACCCTGTGTGTAAATCCTGCTCTTTCTTAGGAACAGGGTTTTTAACATTACCCCAACAGGAATTGTTACGGCTAACACAGCGTGGACACTTCTGCCAGGCGTTTCTGCATAGATGTTTGAGTACAGTACGTTAGGATACAGGATACAGTTACTCGTTGTCCTGCAAGTTTTAGCGGTGTGGTCCCCACTTCTGTGAGACCCGAGGTGGTGCAAGTACTCTCACAAGAGCTGCACACTCTTCTGAGGAAGGGGCCATAGAACGTGTTCCCCTTCCAGACAGAGAGTCAGGGTATTACAGCAGATATTTCCTGGTTCCCAAGAAGGATTGGGGGGTGCGTCCAATTTTAGATCTTCGAGGCTTGAACTGCTCGGTCAAAGCTCTCAAGATGTTAACGATAAGACAGTCGTGCCGTAAATCCAACATCGCGATTGGTTCGTCACAATTGATCTAAAGGATGCATATTTCTCTTTAGAAATATTGCCACAACACAGGAAGTTCAGGGGGTGAAGCTTACCAATTTCGGGTTCTTCCGTTTGGCCTAGCCTTATTACCTCACACGTACACAAAATGTATGGATGCAGCATTGGTTCCGTTGCGATTCAATGACATTCGCATTAAGGGCCAATCCTCGAAGGCTAATAAAAGTGACAGGCTTCGTACACTAAAAATGTGGTTCAGACCCCGGTTCCTTATCTTGGGTTGTCGCAAACTGCTAACGACGGACGCTTCCCTGAAGGGCTGGAGTGTGGTCTTAAGTGGTCGTCCAGCCCAAGGGGAATGGGAGGGTCATCAGCTCAAGTGGCACATCAAATGCCTGGACCGGACTCCGGAAGTAAGGGATGCCGTCAAGCTGAAGGAGTCCTATCAAGCCTGGTTGGCTCGTGGGACTCCGGAGGCAGCTGATGGGTACTGGCAGTCCAAGTGAGCTTCAGCCCGGGTGGTTGTAGAGGCAAAAA
>CM022479.1:9278700-9295472 GCA_011952105.1 Coreoperca whiteheadi | reverse complement strand
TTTGGGCTCATCAATCACCCAAGCTGAGGTCACCAAGGTAGTTGAGAAGCTCCTCGGTGGCAAGGCACTGGGGGATGAGATCTGCCCTGAGTACCTCAAGCCCCTGGATGTTGTGGGGCTGTCTTGGCTGACACACCTCCGGAACATTGCGTGGAGGTTGGGGACAGCACCTCTGGAATGGCAGACCGGGGTGGTGGTACCTCTTTTTAAGAAGGGGGACTGGAGGGTGTGTTCCAACTATGGAATGGTCTATGCGAGGGAACTGGAAAGGAGATAGTTTAACCTCAGATTCAGGAGGAAGAATGCAGTTTTGGTTTTTGTCCTGGTTGTGGAACACTGGACCATCTCTATACCCTCTCCAGGGTGCTGGAGGATTCATGGGAGTTTGCCCAACAAGTCCACATGTGCTTTGTGAGTCTGAAGAAGGCATTCGACTGTGTCCCTCACGGCAACCTGTGGGGGGTGCTCTGTGAGTATGGGGTCCGGGGCCCTCTGCTAAGGGCTGTCCAGTCCCTATACGACTGGAGCAGGAGTTTGGTTTGCATTGCTGGCAGTAAGTCAAACTTGTTGCTGGTGCATGTTGGACTCCGGCATGTGTTTGGACTCTGCACTCAGTCACCGGTCCTGTTCGTTATTTTTATGGACAAGATTTCTACATGCAGCCAGAGGCCGGAGGGAGTCCAGTTGGGGGACCACAGAAGTGTGAAGCGGCTGGGATGAGAATCAGCACCTCCAAGTCTGAGGCCATGGTTCTCAGCTGAAAAGGGTGGCTTGTCCCCTTCAGGTTGGTGGAGTCCCGAGGCCAGGTTGTGGGGGCAGCAGTCTAAGCAGAGATGCCCAGACTTCCCTCTAGCCAGACACTTCCTCCAGCTCTTCTGGGGGAATACCGAGGCGTTCCCAGGCCAGCCGAGAGACATAGTCCCTCTAACATGTCCTAGGTCTTCCCCGGGGCCTCCTCCTGGTTGGACATACCCGGAACACCCTAGAGACGTGTTCAGGAGACATCCAGAACAGATGCCCGAGCCACCTCAGATGGCTCCTCTCAATGTGGAGGATCAGCGGCTCCTCTCGAGTGACTGAGCTCCTCACCCTAACTCTAAGGGAGCACTCAGCCCCCCTATGGAGGAAACTCATTTTGGCCGCCTGTATCCGGGATCTTGTCTGTTTGGTCACAACCCAAAGCTCATGACCGTAGGTTAGAGTAGGAACATAGATCGACCAGTAAATAGAGAGCTTCATGGCCTCAGACTTGGAGGTGCTGATTGTCATTCCAGCTTTGACATGTGTACCAATTAAGAGCAGCTACAAGAAAGATAGTAGCTGTACGCATGGGGGACCATCTTTGTAGATGGCCTGTGCATGGTTAATGGTACCCACTTTAAGAATAAATGGGTAGATGAAGTACTGACAGATCACTCAGTACAACAAGTCTGGTTCATACCCTATGCTCATCATACTAAAAGTGTAGTCGAAAGAGCAGTCAGGGCAGCAAAAGAATGGAATTTTTAGGATGCTGCCAATGATTAGGATGAACCTCTAATATTGACTCAACTTATTCCTGAAAGAACTAAAATTGAGAGACCCAGTCGTTTTAAATCCTACCCATCCTGTTCCCTCTCCCCAGGAGATCGGGGCTGGGTTACCAGGAGAAAAATTAGTCCTTATGCAGGAAATTTTAAAACCAAACTTGAGAGCCTGGATGTGGTTCTGTTCGAGGAAGGTAATGTAGTTCACCTGGAAAAATCTGGACAAACTCATCCTAGCCAGATTAGGAAAAATATTTAAAGATGGCTTCTTCTTATACCATTACTTCTGATCCTGAATTTGACCCTCATGAGCTAGGGGGACAAAATTTGGCTCGGTGAGAGCCTTAAAAATATAAAATTGACTCTTAAGAGCACAAGAACAAAACAAAACAAATAGACTAGAATGGCGCAAATATGTTCCAAGGAACATGTGCATTCTGCCAACTAACTATTACTGAGTGCATATGGCATACTATGTTCCCTGTACCTCAAGTAGCAAGACAAACAGAACGTTTTGCCAAGGAAGGCCTCCATTTATGCAGGTTGATTTTTTGTGCAAGCTGCTTCAAGAAGTATGCACTCAGAATGACACTTGGTTGTTATGTTCATCCCCTTGGATTCAAAGGCAGCTGTTCCTGTTCGGGACGGCCTCCGCAGAGGGGGTGCTGGTCACAAAGCTGGGTCTTTGTAATGGTCTGTCTCTTATCGACTATCTACTATTACCTTATTTCCCAACCAGTCACACGACCTATTGTTTCCCTCAATGAAGGCCAAGAAACCAAAAATGTAGCATTCCAATCTATAATTCTCCAGATGCTAGAAGGAATGTTTTTGAAACACACCGGTTCATACATGGGCAGGAGACCTGCTTTCCAAACAAAGGGATCCAGACTCTACTTTATGGGTTAATGAAATCGCTCTTCCAAAATTGCTTCTAGTGGATGAATGTGAGTGTGAATGGTTGTCTATCTATGTGTCAGCCCTGCGACGAGTTTGCCACTGTCCAGGGTGTACCCCGCTAAGGCCTGAAGTCACTCGGATAGGCTCCAGTCACCCGCGACCTCTAACAGGAACAAGTGGTAGAAAATGACTGACTGACTGAAATCGCTCTACCATGCTCCCTCCCTTCTGCAGCTGAAAAAACTCCCACTATGATGATATAGTTCAGGCTAACACTGGCAAAAGGTGAACAACACTGAGTTAGAGTTAGTATATGTGTTAGAACCAGAGTGGATGAGGTGGCTCAAAAGCAAGCGAACTATAGTCTAAACCAAAATCCCTTCCTCATTCTCCTCTCCTCTGACTCCACAGGATCAGAATGGTGGATTAGACAGAAATTGAACCATGCACACCCGATGAGATGATTGTAGAAAAAAAGTGCTATCAGCTAGTAAAATAATGCTTTTTATTTTATTTCTATCTAATAGTTTTGATGCTTGCTGCAATTGTGATCTTATTGGCTTACGCACAGAGAACAACATACTCAGTTAGGAGGTGGGATGTAGGGGAGAGTGGGGTGATTTGTGCCAGGGGGGAAGTAGTTCCACCCATTGTTTCTGGAAAATCATAGAAGAAATTGGTCATGTGACCACATCATTTTGAAAAGCCACCCATTTTACTCATCCTCCAAAGAAGAGTGCAGCATTGCATGAGAGGTTAACATATTTTAGCTCAAAAAACTTTGAAAATATATTTTCAAAGTAAAATCTCTATGATCAAAGTTTTGATTGTAGTATAAAAGCCTTGTCATGAAGCACAGCAGTATTGAAATGCCGGTAGACAGTCTGTAAGTGGACATTTTTCATAAAAACAGAGCAAGCAACAAGAGTGATCTGAGAAGACCACTGGTTTAATGTGACAGATTTAAAAAATGTTTGCATGGTGTTTAAAACAATACAGGCGATCCAGCCTGGCCAGAGATAACACATTGTCTTTGGATTGACTCCAGGTGTACTGTCTGTGATTTTTATAAAAAATCCTCCACACATCTGACAATTCATGTGCTTCTGCCAACTGTCTGAACCGGCGTGATGAATTTGGATTTTCCACACAATTAATAAAACCTCCTAGAAACAGATACTCCTCACTATTACTGTTCTGGATGATATCACTCCATTGTTTAGTGCATAAACATTAACAAAGACTAAGTTAACATTTTCATACTGAGCTCTAACCTTCAATAAACAGCCCTCAATTATTAGTTATTTTAACATCATGCCTACCTCCATTTAAGTTCAGAGTGCCTATTTTGAAGTCACATATGGATAAAAAGAAGCTTGAGAAAACATCTAAAGAAAACCCCAACGGGAAGAGCGAGAACCACAAGATTTTGTGTTTAAACATTGTCGTCATCAGCAGCTATTTGTGCTCTTAGTCTGAGTATCAGTTTCTTCAAACGATAGATTTCCTGATCTGTCAGTACATCATCACACAAGCTTCCTGATCTCTTTGTCAGAGACTTAGCTGAGTCAACAAATAACTTTAGTTCTGGAAAATGATCTTCTACTTTCATGAGCCTGGCACCTTTAGTTCCCTGAAGAAACTTCCTGACCTCAGCAGGAGAGTACCGGTTCTGCTGGTCTTCTTGGGTTAGTGAGAAATCACTTTCCAACTCTTTAAAAGATCTCCCAGCCTTTGTCCCGTTAGTAGTTTTACTGACTTTCGCATTACTTTGGACATGTTCAGTAGGTTTCCGCTTTTGTGACAGTTTTAACAAGTTGTCATCATCAGACATTTCTTCGTCTTCAATAATCTTCTCACACACTGACAGACTGTCACATACTTCATTTCCTTGATTTTCAGTTACTGTGTTTTTTAAACTACAGAGTCTGATTATCATGTTTTGGGGTTCTTTCACTTTAACAGTGTCAACGTGCTTGCTAACCTGTCCCTGTTGTTGATCATCGCTCTTATTTTGCATCTCACCTCTGGAGCATGCAGGGGGGTCACTGTCTGCAGCTCTGGTTGGTTCCGCCTCCGCAGCCGGCACGGCAGCGTCAGCCAACTGCTGCACCCCCTTTCACTCCAGGCAGGAACGAATCAAATGTCCCTCAACACCACAACCAAAACACTTCATAGTCTCCAAAGAGGCGGCAACCATGACAATGAACCAGTTTACTTTAAAGTTAAAAGACAGATTGAGATCATCAGTGTTGTATTTAAGTACCATGAAAACCTGCTTACGGTGACGCACAACATGTTTGAGCAAGGGGAATTTACAGCCCAAAGAAGCCATTTTAATCGAGGAAACAATATGTCCATACCGAGACAGCTCTTTAGCCAACACGTCATTCTCAATGAACGGGGGTGGGGGGCATTTGAAAGTATTATTTTTCTTATTGGACTAACCAGCGGCGGAATAGGAGTGAAAGTGTCATGAATGACTACAGCCGTTTCGACCACATCACTGACTTTGGTCATACTCTCAAGGAATATAAAAATAGCTCCATTCATGCGGGGGGCTGACTTCACGCTACCACAAACCAACCACCTCCTCAACCGCTAGGCTGGCCTCCTCCACTGAACACTGTACTACTGGCACAAGTTTGATGGCATGGTGGCGTGTCACTTTTCAAACTCTGCACCACCTTCTACAGCAGACATGTTGCCCAACTAGGCCGGCAGTCACGCTGCCAAGCCGAAAAACACACCTGAACAACGGTCAGATACACCTGTCAGGGACTATATGAAACACAAATAAGGAGAAATAAACATAGAAAAAGAAAAGAAGATACAAACTTCACTCACGCTGAACCACACTGCAACTCCACGCTCCAGTCATGCCGCCATTCACTCAGACAGAGAGAGAGTGAGAGCCAGTCTAAGAGATTTGTAAAACACCACAACGGTTTATATAGCTTATTTTTTGTACTACTTTCTTTTGGTTACTTGTTTTTTTTTTTTTATATATATATTTTTATTAAAAGGGTGGCATGATTTTATCCACCACAACTGACATCTGATTTTGGACTTGATAACATCCTTGCAGAGCAATGTACAATCCCGGTTTCCTGCAGTGAATCGATTAAGAGTAGAGTGATGAGCCAAATGAGCCAAACTTGTCTATATTTGGTGAACGAGCCAAGGGGGGTGATCCTGAGGCAGCCACAGAGGAGGAGGTCACTCCTCGCTCTGATTCTGGTGAGGACACAGATTCCGCTTCAGAGGGAGAGATTCCTGCACCTCCTCATCTTGATGTTCCTGTGCCGACTGCTATGTGGCCTTATTCTGGTGGCTATGTACCCGCGGACCCGCAGCCGCATCCTGGGCCCTTCTCCTCAGATGAGGAGGAACCACCACACAGGAGGGCTCCTCTAGAGCTACTGGTGAATGACTGTAGCTGTTCCCGAGCAACTTATTGATGACGACGCCTAGTCGGGCTCAGTACTGAGAGAGAATTATCTGGTCACAATCCCTGCTGTCATATACACACTTGACCACCTGGGGCCAGAGCCTCACAATCTTAAGAGAGCTCCTAGTTGGCTTATTGGACCACTCCATCTCCACAAACCAACAGCTACAGAGCCTCCGAAGGAAGTATTGTTTTCTAGGATGCTGGCCACAACCAAATCTCCCCAAGGAGAATCAGCGTACCCCTAACCCGGTCTGAGATGATCTATGCAAGGATGGGCCCCAATCAATGTCCTGAAATCTTTCTTTGGAATAATTATATGGTCATTTCCATTCAGTTTTATTTATATATCACAATTTAGCCTGAAAAGGCTATACGATCTGTATAACATACGACACCCTCTGTCTTTAGACCATTGCTTCGAATAAGGAAAAACTAACCCCCAAAAAAACCTTTTTAACAGGGGAAAAATTATAGAAACCTCAGGAAGAGCAACAGAGGAGGAATCCCTTTTCCAGGACATTTAGAAATGCAATAGATGTTAGTGTGTACAGAATATCGTCACAACAGAAGATTAGTATATGAAATTGTAATGACAAAATGTAGGTTGCAAAACATAAATACAGAGGATGAATCCAGAAACCACAGCACACACAAACATGATGGAAATGATGAAATTGCAGTGTATATATAATTACGATGAAATGTAGAATGTAAAACGTAAGGGAAGAGGATGGATCCAGAAGGACAGCTGAGAAGCTCTAGGGGATGCCCACAGAGCAGGACCCCATTAATGCATGTTCTGTGGTGTCACATAGTGGACCTAGGAAGTGATCATTAACTCGTTCATGCAGTGCCTGATGGTCTTGAAGAATCAGAGCAGTGTCAGCCAGCCTCTGGTCACAAGACCTTGGCTATTGCTGATCCTGACATGCGTGTGGAGGCGAGGACCCATTCAACACTGTTTGCAGCTTTAATTGTATTTGTATTTTAACTTAAACGGTGCATTAATGATGTTATTTTTATTATTATCCTACTTTACTTATCTGTCTATATTTTAACAAAACTATTCTTCTAGTGTATATTTTCATTTTGTACGTGCTTTGGCAATGTTAACTTCTGTTTTCCATGCCAATAAAGCCCAATTGAATTGAGAGGATAGCAGCATAACTAAGGGATGGTTCAGGGCTCACCTGAGCCAGCCCTAACTTTAAGCTTTATCAAAGAGGAAAGTCTGAAGCCTACTCTTAATTGTGGAGATGGTGTTTGCCTCCCGAACCCAAACTGGGATCTGATTTCACAAGAGAGGAGCTTGATAGCTGAAGGCTCTGACTCCCATTCTACTTTTGGAGACTAGTAATCCTGCATTCTGGGAGCACAGTGTTCTAGTGGGGTAATAGGGTACTAGGAGTTCTTTAAGATATTTTGGTACCTGAACATTAAGAGCTTTGCAGGTCAGGAGATGGATTTTAAATTTGATTCTGGAGTTTACAGGGAGCCAGTCCAGAAAAGCTAATATGGGAGAAATATGTAATTCAGTACACATGAAGAGTCTTAAGGGACTTATTAGGGCAGCCTGGCAGTAAAGAATTGCAATAAGCTAGCCTAGAAGTAACAAATGCATGGACTCGTTATTCTGCATCATTTTGAGAAAAGATGTGTCTAATTTTTGCAATGTTATATAGGAGAAAAAAGGCAGTTCTTGAAGTTAGTTTAGAGATGTCTGCCTTCTTATGAATATAATGGAATGGAACTAAATGGCACAATCCAAAGCGACTTACATATGAGGAAGACAATGGAAGAAATTGTAACAACACAAGGTTGTTAAGGTTTGGACGGCGAGGTAAGGAGGACCCAGATGCAGACAGTACTGAGGAGCGGAGTCTTTATTGTCTCTTGACATAAGTTAGACTGGAGAACTCGAAAAACAGGCAAGAAAACAGGAAGCCAAGGTGTATGACGAAATCCATGACGGGAAGAAGTAGCGAAACCACGGAGGGCGAACACTTGGGAAGGAAAGCACAACACAGACAAGGCAACATGAAAACCTGCCTACAAGGCAACATACCGACCACGCAACAATGATCCCACACCGAGACAAGGAAACACATGAACTAAATACACTCAGGGGAGGTGAAGGCAACATGACACAGGTGCAGGACAAACACAGGTGAACCCAATCAGGGAATCAGGGACAGGAAATAAAGTGACTGAGACAGGGGGGAAACAGACATCTATCAAAATAAAACAGGAAGTAACCAGACTGAAAACAATAAACATGAACTACATGGACAGATACAACATAGGACTAGAATAAACATAAGGCGCTAGGAGAACAAGGTGACCTAGGAAACATCATAAATAAACAAACACCCCCAAAACACACCCCATAAGACCCACAACATGACAAAGGTAACAAAAACCATAAGTGCATCAAAAAACTAGTGTGATTAAAGCCTAGCACAGTATACAAAGCTAAGGATGGGAAGGTTTTTTTAGGTTTTTTTTTTCTTTTGAAAAGATGTAGAAAGGAAGAAGAAGTTAGTGATGACCAGTTAAGTGATGACGGAATAGATGCGTTTTCAAGTGCTTTTTAAAGGTGGCTAGAGAATCTCCTGATCTTGTAGAAGCAGGCAGATCATTCCAGCAATGTGGAACGGATCCAGAGAAGGTGCGCGAGAGTGATTTTTTTCCTTTTTGGCAGGGTACCACCAGACGTTCGTTTGCTCAGGGACCTGGCAGGAACATAGGTCTATATGAGCAAGCAAAGATATGTTGGTGCAAAACCAGTAGTGGTCTTGTAGGCCAAGGGCATCGCTTTGTACTTGATGGGGGCGACAACAGGGAGCCAGTGTAACCTAATGAAGAGAGGGGTTACGTACGCTCTCTTCGGTTCATTGAAGACCACTCTTGCCGCCGCGTTCTGGATCATCTGAGGTTTGGTTGTGCAAGCAGGGAGTCCAGCCAGCAGCACGTTGCAATAATCTAGTTTGGACAAGACAAGAGCCTGGACTAGGACTTGTACCATGGACCTAACCTTCTTTGTTTTATTATCAATACAATGTCTCAATAAAACAGATATTTTGAGACATGGGATTAAATTTTAAATGCCGATGGGACGACTTTCTTTAATTTAACTACAGCACTATCAGATTAACATCTAGTGTAGGAATATTTCCCTAATGCAATGCTGTCAAGTAATAGGAATTCAAAACTATTCAATGTTATTTGTTTGCTCATGCAAACTCCCCAGTTCTTTATTCATTTATTTAAAAAAACTAAACAGGAAAAGTTAAACAAAATTGACTGTGCATCACTTGATTTTTTTTTTTTCTCGGAATGAGCTACCAGACATAGTCTGTCTAGAACAGTAAATGCAAAAGCTTTCATGAGACTGGATACAGGCTTAATGATTATTATAGCAGTTAGAGATAAGAGCAGCAAAGTTTTTAAATTCTAGTTAAGTTATATAACGATTACGAAATGCACACGAGTGCATGCACGGAGACACATACATTTTTATCTGTGTAATTTTTGGGGACATTACATAGACATACATTCATTTCCTGGAGACTTACCCTAAACCTTAACGACTAGTGGCCTACCCCTAACCTTAACCACTAACCACAAAAATCCACCTTTTCTAAATTGGGGACACGGCTTTTGTCTCCCCAAAGAAAGAGATGCACTTCAGAGTGAGAGGGGGTCGGCACACACATATACTCATATTAAACAAACATAGTGACACACAGACACAGATTCTGGGAAGCAGGACTGTTTCCTCTGTTAAATATGATTTTATTAAAGCAATGTTGCTTTAATAAGCAAGCTGAAGGCAGATCTGAGATTTCAGTATAAACATTCATAGCTAGCTTTGTTTTTCATAGAGCAGTTTGGAAGCTGTGACAGTGTGTGTGCGTGCCACACTGTCACAATCACAAAATAAACATTATTCGTAGAGATTCATACAGACTTGCAATAACACACCTTGGGGAGAGTCTTATCGCATTTTGATCAGACAATAGGGACAAGTTATAAAAGCACAAAATACATTATATAACTAATGAATCATTCCATACTCTCCACTGAGGACCCAGACATTTGAAAACCTCTCTTGAATCATGCTGAACAAATATACACACGTTTTGGGTGCTGTGGAAATTATACTAGGACACAAGAATAGCAGCCTTCCTATCAAAATAGCCACTCAGATAAAAGGCGAGTCATTGGCTATATGACATCAGATGAGCACACTTTATATAATACAATACTAATCACAACTGTATCGGTAAGAAAAAGAAAAGTTAATCACCAAACACCTCCATCCAAACTGCTCAAATCATCACATCTATCTCTCATAACTGTAGACCCCACACCACCACCACTACTACCAGTCAACTAGTCATCACGACCACTAACAAGGAAGGAGTGTCAGTTTAAAAGAATACTGACTTTGGCTACACCCAGTGGTGCCATGATCCAATTTTCAGCTTCTGAAGCCTGCCCACCTCATTAATAAGAAACACTCCCTTGTGCCTGAGTCCAATGGAGAAAATTTGTGTTGGAGAACCAATGGGTTGCTAGGCGAGGCAAACTCAAATATTCACCTGCGAGTGATAAGGAGAATGTGCAAGTGAAAAAACTATTGTGCAAAACAATCATGACAATACCTAAGCAAAATGAGGCGATACAAAGTATGAAAGCAGTATAACCGTTGACCTCCATCACCACAGATACACACTGAGCCAAGAAAGTGAGAATGCGACCAAGTGTCTTGATTAAATGCTGAATGTTGGGCTTTACCAACTATGGTTCATATACAGTATGGGGCGCCATTAATGTTGGGGTTACACATGGCAGTACCGTTAACTAGATTTGGCTATCAGGATTATCAAAGATAATCATAAATAATGCTTTAAATTAATAAAGACCCTGGGCTACCACCCTTTTAAATAAAGGGAAAGGATAGCCAATTAATTGATTCAGTCTCATAAAATACACTAAACTATCAATTTGGAGCTCAGATTAATAATTAACTATGACCCAAATTACCATTAATATCTAGTAGGTGAAGGATTTGGAATTCAAACATAGAAGAGGTTGGCAAATGATTCACTCTTGTGAGACATTAAAGAGACCAGCATAATCAAACACAATTTATTTACAAAGGTAAACAAAGTAAAAACACACTATGAGGACTAACTAAATACACTAAACTACAGACAAAGATGTGTGTGTGTGTGTTCGTAGGCGAAACGTGGACCAACAAAGAATGCTAATTCAAGATGATGGGCCATAAAAGATAGGAGTGAGCTAGCTACATTAGCTCAGCGTTTTTGAGCTAATGCATTACCTACAAGGCTAAACAAAGGGACATTTAAAGATGGCGGTAAGCCATCTATGGAAAGTTGACTCATTAATTTGTATTAGCACAACGTGGCCTCTGTTGGAGGCCAGCTAGGGGTGTGTGTTTGTGTGCTAGGTGACCTGTAAGCTGATAGTGCCTCATTAAAAGGTGTTAGTTAGCATGCAAAATACCCTGCGTATAGCATCATTGTTACATCAATTTAGCAGTGGCTACCAGATCAACTAACAGGTTGGAAAGATTCACATCAATAAATCTTAAAGAAATCACATCAACAGGGCCACATATGCAGAGTTACCAAATAGATCTGTGCTACACTAAGCACAGTATTTAGCTAACATGCTATGCCCAGTGGTTGTTACCAATCAGTTTTGGTTGGTGTTGCCCCGCAACCGGCTTCTGTCCGATGGGCCAGGCGGGAAGAATTTGTGGTTTTGCTTTGGAAGCAGCTGGAAGCAGGGCAAAGTTGAGCCACCGTAAGAGGTCAGAGAGTTTAGTTCTGCAAGGAGGCAGGCAGGCTACTTCGTTGCAGCCTTCTGTTGGCTGGCACTGATAGGCCGACAGTGAGCAGCGTGGCCAAAGAGGAAGGCGAAGAGAGGGAGCTACTGAGTGCCCCTCAGCTCGAGAGGGCACGCTGGGAGAGAAGAGAAGGGGCAGAGATCTTAACCCTGCTATATCCACTGGGAACTTCTGGAATCACACGGTGTGTTCAGTCTCATAGATTGTGGGAGAAAAGGGAATGCAGTCCTTTTAACAAAGTTCAGTTAAGATTACCCACAGCGAATGAACTCATCCGCTGAGTCCCAACAAGACATATCAATCATGTCATCATCCTGCCTCCTTCGTCTGCATTTGCGTCCTTTCCTTGTTCTCCGCTTGCCAACAATGTAACAGAATCAAGTGTCACAGAGTAAATAGCACCTGCAGCAAATTTTCTAAGCCATAAATTTATTCTGTTAAACTCCCTGTGGGTTAAAGACTGCTGTTCCTCACAAACACAACGAAAGATGTACTTGAGAGATATGTAGCTGCAATCATGATTTGTGTGTATTTATGTCTGTGTGTGTCTTCTGCAACTACGAGGTTATAGAACCACATCTACAAAATGTTAAGTGTTTATGTAACTCCTTATTCTGCGCTGACAAACACAACACAGTGTATGTATATGTTTCAATTAAGGGGCATTACCTCAAGTGTGTCAGTGTAAGACAGAGAGATCACAGGAAGAAAAAGAAACCAAACATTGTATCACAAGGAAACTTTGGAGAGCTTTTTCAAACCGATATCCAATACCTGCATGAGATTTATTTGCATCCGACAGACAGCTGAATACAATCACACAAGAACTATGAGGTCCTGTTGACGGAAAATATTTACTACAATGCCACTGAGAATCCCCCACATTCCACACACACACAGGACAGACTGTCTGGTTATCCAACACAGACATGGGATTCCAGAAAGTAGACAGGAAATGGAGGGATACCTAATTCATTGTAACAGCATCAAGATGATGAATCTAATCATTTCATCCAAACGCCATCCTAAGACTCTTAGTTGGATGTTTTCTCTCTACTAGGGATCACAAATATATCTAGGGATCATCTATTTGGTCAAAGTTAGTCTACATTTTGCAAAACTTAAATGGGAATTGTGTAACGTCTGACTTTTGACATTCCATTGAGAGGGCAGATTTAGTTGAAGAACGAGTCTGAGGCAAAATGTCAGGTTGGAAATCAGGGGTCCTGATGAGGCAATCATTTATTAATGACCCTATTACCCCCCCCCCCCCTATATGTAATTAGCATATATTAAGGAACATAATCAAGAAATGTGAAATCTGCTAAGGAGATTGTATGCTATCAACATCTTTAAATTCAGCAAGTCAGTGGGGTGGAAGAACAAGTTTTTGTGCTGTGAGTACAGCTGTGGTATTTTCAGTATTAAAAAATGTGAGTATCATTATTTTATTTAGATTTTTTTAAATAAATGGGTTACAATTTTGAAAAAATTAACAAATCTAGGTAAAAATATCTTTTAAAATACCATTAGAAACTTCACCATTGAACTTTTTATTTTCATTAGTTATTTCTTGCAGCAGATGATTTTCATTTTGTACTGATTTTTTTTCTTTAGAAGTGGAGGTGTGCTCATCACAAGAGGGCCTTGTTTAAGTACACTTTGGTGGTCAGCATCTTCTTTCAGCACAAAACACAACAATTTTTTTTTTATTTGGGTATTTTTCTGTGAAAGCTGGTAAAAATGATTAGCCAGTTCTATGGGATAGCCAAAATATAAGAATATTTGTTTAGCCAATTCATTGCTTCTCTACTATATATATGGACATATGTATATAATGACTTCTACAATAGTTGTATCACTTTTCTATAATTACACTTTTGGGACTCAACGGATGAGTTCATTCATGTGGTTGATTTTTAACTGAACTTTGACTTATGGACTGCATTCCCTTTTGTACACAGACACTGTACAGAGGTTTCCACAAGGGAACCACAATTCTCTCCCTGCCTAGCCCGAACAGATGAACGCTGTCCAGCGGCATCCTAAAGCAAACTTTCTTCTTCCCAAAGGACTGGTAACGACCAACGGGCATAGCATTTTAGCTCAACAGGGTACTTAGCATAGTTATGTACAGAACCATTTAGTTAACTTTACATATGAGAAGTTACTAACGTGATTTATTGCATTGCAATCTGTTAGGTTAATCTAGCAACCATTGTTCAATTTAAGTTAGTTTTTTATGCTACACACAGGGTCTCTTCACCGCCACTTATGCTAATGTAAGTCACCCCTTCACCCATGCACAATTTCGAATTAGCTTCTAATTAGTCTTCATATTGTGTGCGTTTGCTTTGTTTATCTTTTTAAATAAATGCTCGAGTATAATAATTATGCTGATCTCTTTAATGTCCCCCAAGAGTGAATAATTTGTCAAATTCTTAATAATTCCAAATCCTTCACCTACTAGCTCTTAATGCTAATTCTGGTTATAATTATTAATTTAATTATTAATTTGAGATCCCAAATTGAAAATTCAGTGTATTTTATGAGACTCAATCATTTAATTGGCTATTATTTCCTTTTAGTCAAAAGGTGGTGGCCTGAGGTATTTATTAATTAAAGCATTATCTTTGATAATCTTGATAGCCAATTGATTGCAGCAACATCAACTTGGTGCCCCTTCAATCATAGTAAACCCTAACAAATGGTGCCCCATGTGAGGCATAGCACTGTTGGCAATTATTCATAATTGTGTGATTTTCTGCATCATTTTTGGCCAATATCAACATTTTTGATTCCACTTTCTAGACTAGCAAAATTCTTTGCAGTCTGCCACAGGTGTAGACATCAGATTGTAGATTGTGGTGATTTTTATTTTTTTATTATCAAGTTAGCTAAAGCAATTTGACAGATTTTTGGTGTTTGATAACTACCATTTTAAGCCCCTTAGTGTTGCTATTGCTGCTTGCCATCCCAGTTGACCCTACTCTGTAGGAATTTAAGAATTTGGTTCAACATTTAATAATTCCACATTCAATGCAATTTGGTCAAGCTATCAGTTGTTAATTTTAGGTGCTCCTGCTTTTTATTAAGACACAACATGCCCTGTTTAACATATAGAGTTTGTTAACATACAGCTTTT
The DNA here is from genome assembly GCA_011952105.1 of Coreoperca whiteheadi. Lineage (NCBI taxonomy): Eukaryota > Metazoa > Chordata > Actinopteri > Centrarchiformes > Sinipercidae > Coreoperca > Coreoperca whiteheadi. The sequence continues at coordinate 9,280,566 of CM022479.1, read as the reverse complement.
ACTGCTGTGCATCTCATCCTAAGTAAGAATAGAGCCACAGTGTGTTTTCAGTCCGGTGTAGTTTTGTACCCAGCTGTAACTTCCACGTGTTTCAGTCTGTGTAAACTTTAAGAGACCATCCTGACTGTTAATGCATATCAGTTAGTGAATGTTGAAATTGTGGTAAGCAAACCTATTTTGGTAAATCTGCTGTGCCTTTAGTGGCCCCAATGTGATACCCACTAAACCCACTAGATGGTGCTGTAGCTACCTCTCTTCCACAGAGATTTACATTTGATAGTCTAAGCCACATTGTTAGGTTAGGCCAGTGTACTGCCCAAACTACCCTACTAAGTGTCTGCCAATGCAACACCATATCCAGCCACTTTGCTTTGTTGTTCTAAACAACCTGCTTAGTTTCACCCTCCATTCCAGACTCAACAATGGAGAGCCACTGTGTAGAGCAGTTTATTTCCTCCTTAACACAGAGCCTAAAGGATGCACTGAATTCATCAGTAGGATGAATTGCAGTGAGTGCAGCAAAGAAATAGTCTCACTTCTCAGTGTTAAGTGTGAAGCACAGACAGCTTCCACAGGCTCCTTGTTAATGCTTGCTTCTGAACTTCCACAGGCAAACCAGCCTTGCCTTTCAGAACAAAGCATTGTCAAATCTAATTGATTACACCAACATCAACTTGGTGCCCCTTCAATCATGGAAAACACCAGTATTCATAAGTGAAATCAAATATTGCAGTGATTTACACTGAGATGGTCCTATCTGACCCTGTCCTCCCCTTTCTGTTTCTAATTTTCTTACGTCTCACTTTTTCCATCTCATCATACTTCCTTCTCATCTTCCTCCACTTCCTTTCTTTCCTCATCTGTCTCTGATGCTATCTGCCAACACCTTCTTCTCCCACTTTTCCTCCTCCTCCACAATTACCTGGCTGTACCTTTCTGAAAAGAAACACCCTCCTCCTCTACCTTTCTCCTTCACATCTCTCCTCTCTCTATTCATTTGCTGCTTTATCTTATGACTTCTACCTGTCTTCCTCATACCTCACTGGGCTGTTGTGTCCTCCTTGTTGCATAATCTCTTTTCCTTTACCTCTGACGTTCAGTTATAAAACACAGAATAATGCCTCACAGGGAAGGAAGACCTTGAGGCATTCGGCATGCTGCTGTCATTTCAAGGTTTAATTACATCTGACTAACAAAGTGATAACTGGCACTTGGACTCACTCACAATATATGTTCTTTGGTAATGGAGGCTGACTGATAAAGTTTTACAGTTTGATTGAATCATACTGCAAAGGGTTTTGTTTAAGCAAGTGTAAATAATGAAATGATGGACAGATATTCTGTCTATTGTGAATTCTCTTTGCTTCTTAATAATAGAAAATGTGTAGAAACATGTAATATGCATCTGTATTTTAATGTGCATCAAATATTTTAATATGTATCAAAATACATATAGTGATAGAGTATCATGGTATCATATCGTTGAGGTAAATAGTTATGGAAAAAACAAAACATGGCACATGAGTGATAAATGATTAATCAAAAACGAGTTTTCTCTCCATCACAAATGACAGAATGAAAAGAAAACCCCCCAATAAATCCATCCATCCATCCATCCATTTTCTACCGCTTATCCGGGGCCGGGTCGCGGGGGCAGCAGTCTAAGCAGAGACGCCCAGACTTCCCTCTCCCCAGACACTTCCTCGAGCTCTTCCGGGGGAATACCGAGGCGTTCCCAGGCCAGCCGAGAGACATAGTCCCTCCAGCGTGTCCTAGGTCTTCCCCGGGGCCTCCTCCCGGTTGGACATGCCCGGAACACCTCCCCAGGGAGGCGTCCAGGAGGCATCCGGGACAGATGCCCGAGCC
>CM022479.1:9254860-9278168 GCA_011952105.1 Coreoperca whiteheadi | reverse complement strand
GGGGAGGCTGAGGAATGTGATCCCCCTATAGTTTGAACACACCCTCTGGTCCCCCTTTTTAAACAGAGGGACCACCACCCCAGTCTGCCAGTCCAGGGGCACTGTCCCCAGCCGCCACACGATGTTGCAGAGGCGTGTCAACCAAGACAGCCCCGCAACATCCAGAGACTTGAGGTACTCAGGGCGGATCTCATCCACCCCCGGTGCCTTGCCACCGAGGAGCTTCTCAACTACCTCAGTGACCTCAGCCCGGGAGATCGATGAGTCCGCAACCGAGCCCTCAGCCTCTGCTTCCGCAATGGAAGACATGCCGGTGGGGTTGAGGAGATCCTCGAAGTACTCCTTCCACCGTCCGAGGATGTCCCCAGTCGAAGTCAGCAGATTCCCACCCCCACTGTAAACAGTGTGTGCAGGGCACTGCTTGCCCCTCCTGAGGCGCCGGATGGTTTGCCAGAATTTCTTCGAGGCCGACCGATAGTCCTTCTCCATGGCCTCACCAAACTCCTCCCAGACCCGGGTGTTTGCCTCTGCAACCACCCGGGCTGAGGCTCGCTTGGCCCTCCGGTACCCATCAGGTGCCTCCGGAGTTCCCCAAGCCAGCCAGGCTCGATAGGACTCCTTCTTCAGCTTGACGAATAACAGTGAGAGACCTATCCCCAACCCGAAGGCGCAGGGAAACGACCCTCTCGTTCACCGGGGTGAACTCCAACACATGGCGGCTGAGCTGGGGGGCTATAAGCAAGCCCACACCAGCCCGCCGCCTATCACCGCGGGCAACTCCAGAGTAGTAGAGAGTCCAGCCTCTCTCAAGGAGTTGGGTTCCAGAGCCCAAGCTGTGCGTGGAGGCGAGCCCAACTATCTCTAGTCGTGTGTCTCAACCTCCCGCACCAGCTCAGGCTCCTTCCTCCCCAGCGAGGTGACATTCCATGTCCCTAGAGCCAGATTCCGTGTCCGGGGATTGGGTCGCCGAGGCCTCCGCCTTCGACTGCCACCCAATCCACAAAGCACCGGCCCCCTACGGTTCCTCCTGCAGGTGGTGGGCCCATGGGAGATCGGCCCCACGTCGCTTGTTCGGGCTGAGCCCGGCCGGGTGGGGCCCCGGTTGCGCTGTACCGGGCGACGTCACGGACCTAGTTTTAAAATTCGCCATAAGGGGCATTCGAACCGCTCTTTGTCTGGCCTGTCACCCAGAACCTGTTTGCCTTGGAAGACCATACCAGGGGCAATTGCCCTAGACAACATAGCTCCTAGGTTCATTCAGGCAAACCCCTCCACCACAATAAGGTGGCGGCTCAGTCACCCCCCAATAAATCTCATTTCTAATAGGGAGAGTTTCACATTATTTATTTTAGTTGTAACCTACCAGAACAACAATGTACCCACTGCAAAAAATAATAAAGTCTCCAACTTGCTCTAACACCCAGACACATCATTCCCTTTACATTTTAAGCTAAACTGATTTGATTACCTGATTCCCTGCAAACATACCGATAAAATTTGGAATAAAGTCTTGATTTCCTCTACTTTCATAGATAGATAAATAAGACATTTATTTATGTAATGGTTGATTGAACACCACCATCACATGTGATTTAACCTTGGCTTGAGGCCAAACAATTCACCTGATTATATGGGAATCTATTTGTAAGTTCCTCGGAAATCCAACAGAATGAATATGTGATAAATATATGGAATATATATGGAAAAAAACACATACATAGACTTTGTCGGGCAAATAGACAAGGTGGTAATGTCACTGCAAACTGAAATGTGATAGAAAAAAACAAAACACGTCGGAAAACAGGAAGCCTGATATTATCTAACAGTAACCAGCCACATCCAATTCAATTAGTTTGCATTTGTGTTAAAATGTCAGAAGGGGATCACGAGGTCAACATGACAAAAATGGAGATGGGTCATGGATGAATGTGAAGATGTTAACAATGTCAGCAGGTTGTGTTAGGAGATGAGGTCAACATGCAACACACAAAACTTCTATTATTCTCTATTTTACTTCCACCTCGAGGAACCTCAAGAGGCTGCTGCACACAATAAGATGACCTGCTTTATTAGGATTCCCATTTGCTTCCACACACACACACACACACACTTAGACAGTTACTCTCTAACAGACAGGCCACCAACTCGAGGAGAGGGGACGCTTATGTAACCTCTGCCTCTAACTGTTACACAACCAGCATGTTCACAAGAACCTCAGAACACACTCGCAAGAGCTGGTAGACCCAGACGAACAGTGACATTTAAAATGAATCTAGACTTCTAGACACACAGACACTGAAATATACACGCACAGTGTATAGTGTCATGATGAGTGTGTCCGCTTTGCGTATATATATTACATTTATTTAGCTGATGCTTTTATCCAAAGTGACTTAAAATAAGTGCATTCGACCACGTGGATAAAATCCAAAAATAACAAGAATCATGCAAGTCTGTGTATGCATCAGTGTTTGTTTGCTGTCAATTGCTCCTGCTGTTTAGCAGCATTCATACTGTTCTTTTACTTTTACGACTGTGAGAAATTGCAGTGATGAGAAAAATGTGAAGAGATGATTTAAGGTGTACGGACTGCACAGACAAAGTGATGTAGGTAAATGAACAGATAAATAAGACAACAAACACAAAACTGCAGATAAACAGATCATTAAATCAGTCAGAAAAAGACAGACTGATGAAGAAAACTCTGAAACCTGGCACATACTTAACCTAAAAGCGTAATATGTTGAATCTGATAAAGGTAATACAATGTATGGTCAAGAGTTATGCATTTAGCAATACAAATTCTTAATGCATGTCACGTTTTTCACTCATTTCTTGGTGTAACACAATAATTTATCAATTTCATGAATGTTTGTTGTTCTACGTTTTGTTGTTGGGGGCGGGGGGTGGTCAGTGTTACCTAAACCACAAAGAGTCTACAAAATATTTAGTCCCCTTTCAAGGGAACTTCAACGCTGCGTCAGCTGACGCTATGGGGAACGCCTTCAGCGTGACTGCCTCTGAATCTCTGTATCAACTTAGTCTTCTGATCTTCAGCAAGCGTGCTGGGTCTCTGTGGAAATGACGAGTGTGAAGCGGTTTTTGCAGTGCTTCCTCCCTGCCCGCGGATTATCCCCAACGGCAACTCACGTGTTTTGGTTGGCTGTTTTGGGTTGAGAGCTCGCTCTGTCAGCCTTCGAGGTTGACCGCGAACAGGGTGAGCATCTCCTCAGGGGCTCGCTCCGCTTGGTGCGGGTCCCGCGGCTGCTGCGGCAGCCCATGGTGAGAAACGGCAGAGACACGGCTCATCCGCTAATTCCCACCCGTTTTCGGGACCGGAAGCCCGCATCACGGCTTCTTCCGACCGGAACGGGGGACGTGTTCAGAGGCCACACACTTGTGTCTGCTGTCTGCACGGAGAGCAGGCTCTGTCAGCCCTGAGGGGTGACTGTGAGCAAGGTAAGTGCCCTCTGTGAGGAGAGATAAGACGCTCTGCTCTCGACTGACTGTTTGTTGTTTGTTGAAACAGTCTACCCGCATTTGGGATCCGGAAGCCAGGCTGAGCCTGCAGCGTCTTCCGCCCTGGATGTGGAGCCCGCGCAGAGAGGATCCAGTTCCGAGGACCTGGATGTCCTGAGCGTGGAAGTTGGTGATGTGGGTGGCTCGTCAGCCCAGTCACTGCAGCATGAGGAGCTGATGGAGGTGATTTTCCCAAGAGAGGAAAATGGTGGTTAGGCTCAATATTGCCTGGCCAGCGGAGCGGCAGGACACTCATCGCCGGAGTAGCTCGGTGAGTGTTTCCTTCTAGCCACACCTCCACGCCCACGTCTGAACCTGCCATTCTTCTGGATCTCCACACCGAGGTGTCGAAATCCTGGTCCAGGCTGTATTTTGCACGGTTTTCTAGCCCAACTGGTCGCCGGTCTGCTTCGATCAGTGGGTGCAAGGAGAACGGCTAGGGCGGGGAGACACTGGCGGCGTTTATTGCCCAGGCTGCATCCTCCCTTAAGACCCCGACGTTGCCTAGTAGGCCTTGTCACACTACATTGACGTTAGTGGGCAAGGCATACGGGGCAGCAGGTCAGGCGGGGCTTGTCACGCATGCCATGGCGTGCGGGTGTGCCCAGCCGACCTGCTTAGGACCTCGACTTTGGCGGAGCCCTCACATCCGAGGATGGACGGAGCTCCACCATACTATGACGACGGTTTAACCCGTCGCCAGAGGTCTCGGGCCTGAGCTGAGGGTAGACCACCTCAGCCTTCAAAATCTCGCAACTCTTACATGCTGGCTCAGAAAGCGAGTGTGGCCCAGCGTGCCCCTCCCTAGCGGACTAGGGGCTCGCTCCAGCCTGCTCGGAGAGGACCTGAGAGGGAGAAGACGGACCTGAGGGCTGTGCTTCTTGCCCAGCAGGCCTCACAGAAGGGACCCTGACTCGAGCGTCGGGCCTCAGAGGGTGCCCCCCCCCATTGGGGTTGAGCACATGGCTGCTCACCCATTGTGCCCTCGGGAGCTCAGCCTCTTAACCCTGCAGCCGGTGGCACTTCGGGATGTGGTGAGTTCCATGCAACCGCTGCCTTTAGACCTGTCAGGCCAGAGTTGGGTCCTCTACTGAGGCCTGTAGATGTTCCTTTCTGATTAAATCCCGCCGTTCCATCGTTTCGGGGTACCGCAGCTCTCACATTGCAGGTTCGGGGGGCGGTCAGGCATGTACATGCCGATCCTTGGGGATTTCCCACCGCTGCAGCGCTTCGGGTATCCGAGACCGCCACTCCAGGTCCCCCAGGCACCAGCCTCGAGCGGTTGGTTCACCTGAGGGACTCTTCTGCCCGCTAGAGAAGCTTGACCCGGCGTGTCGCACTGAGTTTGCGCACTGTCCGACAAGGTTACAAGCTTCGGTTCCGGTCCACACCCGCATGATTCCGAGGAATCTTGGAAATAGGGGTCGACCAAGCACAAGCATAGGTGATGGAGCGAGAAATACATTCTCTTTTGCACAATGGGGCCATAAAAAAAATCCCCACCTGAGGGATGCATACCGGGTTCTACAGCCGGTACTTCATAGTCCCGAGAGAGACGGTGGTTTCCGTTTTGGATCTTCGTCACCTGAACCATTCTCTGAGGAGACTTAGGTTCTGGATACTGACGATCCCTATGATTGTGAGTCTGATTCAGTCCGAGGACTGGTTGGTCACAATTGATCTATAGGACGCGTACTTCCACGTCTCTATCATTCCGGGACACCGGAAGTTCCTGCGGTTCGCTTTCGGGGGCAAAGCTTACCAATATCAGGTGCTTCCCTTCGGCCTAGCACTCTGCCCTTGCACCTTCACGGAGTGTATGGACTCTGCCCTGGCTCTTCTCAGACTCCGCATCCTCAATTATTGGATGACTGGTTGATTTTATCCCAGTCTCGTCTCACGCGGTACGGCATTGAGATGTCGTACTTGCACAATCGAGGTGCTTGAGGTTGAGGCACAACACACGCTCACTCCAACACAAAGGATTAGCGTTCCTAGGAGTAGTGTGGGACTCAGTCACGTTGCGGGCACAACTGTCTCCCGCACGCGTCGAGTCAATCCTGACTATGGTACTCAGGGTGCAGCTAGGCCGACATCTAACTGCACTTCAGTTTCGAGAGACTGTTAGGCCTCATGGCCGCAGCATCCATCGTGATTCCGCTTGGATTGCTGAAGATGAGGCAGCTGCAGTGGTGGCTCAGGGATGCCAGATTTTCCCCGAGGGGCAATCCTTTTCGCCTGATCAAGATTACATGCAGGTGCAGGCGTGCCTTAGACAGGTGGAGACAACGGGTGTTCCTGACCCAGGGCCCAGTGCTGGGAATGGTGTTTCACCGTCGCACACTTTCGACGGACGCCTCCAGCACCGGAGGGAGCGCACAGCCCGAGGCCTATGGTTGACCCCGCATCTATGGCACATAAATTGCCTTGCGATGCGAGCGGTCTTGTTGGCCTTACGGCACTTTCTTCCAGACCTCAGGGCCCACCACGTGCTTGTCCGCTGAGAGCCGACAACACAGCGGTGGTCTCCTACTTAAATCGACAAGGTGGTCTGAGGTTGCGCCCTCTGTACAGACTGGCGTGCCAGATCCTTTTTGTGGTCCCAGGGGAAGTTGCTCTCTCAGAGCACTTTTCATACCTGGGTACCTCAATGTGGGAGCAGACATCCTGTCGAGGCAGGGGCCGAGGCCCGGAGAATGGAGACTGCACCCCGAGACGGCCGAGGCTACGGCTGTACGGTTTTCCCCCGATTGCTCTGCTCCCGGGAGTTCTAGAGAGTTCGCCGAACAGGGGCCCAGCTGCTGCTCATGGCCCCGTTCTGGCCCGCCTGAATCTGGTTCTCAGGCCTGTTAGCCCTCCTGGACGGCCTCCCATGGGAGTTCCCATCAGGAGGGACCTGCTGTTGCAGGGCCAAGGTGAAATATTCCATCCCTAGCCAGGGAAATTAAAGCTGTGGGTCTGGCCCCTGAGGGGGACCACCTCCGAGCTGCCGGTCTCTCTACCGAGGTAGTTGAGACCATCTTACACTCTAGAGCCCCCGCCACGAGGAAACTGTATGTGGTCAAGTGAAAAAACTTTTCACTACACGGTGCCTGGAGCGCCATCTTGACCCAGTTCACTGCCGATGGCTCCAGTGCTGGAGTTCCTCCATGGCCCGTTTCGGCTGAACTCTTCCCCCGCTACACTTAAGGTGTATGTGGCTGCATTCGCAGCATTTCACAGTTTGGTGGATGGCTGTTCGCTTGGGAAGCACCACTTGTTACCAGTTTCCTTCATGGCTGCTTGAGGATGAGGCCTCCAGTTCGAGTCAGAGTCCCTCCTTGGGATCTGACAGTGGTGCTGGATGGATTGACCACAGCACCGTTTGAACCACTGGACGATGCATCAGACAGGTGTCTGGCCTTAAAGATGGCATTTCTGCTGGCCATGACTTCTCTCAAGAGTGGGAGATCTGCATTCCCTGTCGGTGGCTCCTGCTAACCTGGAGATATTTCCAGGCACGGTTATAGCCATCGGCTATCGTTTCGGCATACGAGGTGCGCGGTTTGCCTTCACCTCTGTCGATAAGAGCTCACTCCACACGGAGTATGGCATCCTCCAGAGCTTGGTGGTCGGGAACCCCCCTCTCCGATATATGCGATGCTGCGGGATGGTCCTTGCCTCACACCTTTGTGAGATTTACAGCCTAGACCGCTTAAATAATCCGGGATCTGTTGCTCTCTTGTCTTGAAGTGTGCCCTGCTGGCTTCACACTCTGACAGGCATCCCTTCAGCATGGCGGAGTTGGTACTGTGTTCCCCATAGCGTCAGCTGACGCAGCGTTGAAGTTCCCTTGAAAGGGAACGTACCAGGTTACGTATGTAACCATGGTTTCCTGATAGGGAACGAGACGTAGCGTCTCGCTCACGCTGTTCGCGGTCAACCTTGAGGGCTGACAGAGCGATCTCTCAACCCAAAACAGCCAACCAAAACACGTGAGTTGCCGGTGGGGATAATCCGCGGGCAGGGAGGAAGGACTGCAAAAACCGCTTCACACTCATCATTTCCACAGAGACCCAGTGCGCTTGCTGAAGATCAGAAGACTGACGACAACAGTGAAGCCGGCTCCCCTTATACTTCCGGTTCCGCCAGCGTACGTCACGTGTTGACGTTTAACCCAATCAAGATTGGTCTAAGTTGATACAGAGATTCAGAGGCAGTCACGCTGAAGGCATTACCCATAGCGTCAGCTGACGCAGCGTCTCGTTCCCTATCAGGGAACCATGGTTACATACGTAATCTGGTACGATTTTCCGGCATGGTAAACAACAGACAGAAAATAAGTGGGGACTCTCCTACATTTTGAAGCTGTCAGAAAGTCAGATTATGTGTCCATTCCTTGATTTTGTTTATTATTCCTAAGGGTAAGGGTAAGGGTCCACTAATTAAAAATATTGAAACATTTTTTCTTTAAAATTAATCGAATTAGAAATGTATGGAATACCATTTTATTCAATATTAAATAAATAAATACATACATAAATATGCCTATGAAATTAATAAATATAGCTATGAAATTAATAAATGGGTCAATATGCTTCAATAAATAAATAGATTTTTATTTCAGTGGACTTTTTTTTTCATAATGCCACATTTATTTATTTCATGGGACTATTTTATAATGCCACATTTCTTTAGTGTTTGAAATGGACAGGTTGTTTCTGCCCAACGTGCCAAGGCCAATTACAACTGAACAGAGTGTACAGTGCAGCACAAGAAGAAAAAAAAACCCAGTACAAGCTCCCTCCTGTTTTACTGTACCACAGAAGTGTTGCTGCTGTTAAACTGTCTCACTTTCTTTCTTTTTACACTAAGCAGTTTGCCCCTGATGGACAGATGCTGCTCACAGGAAGATGTGCAAACACACACAACCTATACAATGGATTTGAGGGAGAACAGTGTGTTCTTTTAGCCTTTATTACTATTTGACATGCCATGTTCGCGAAGCAATGACGAGGCATTAAGTGTCCCTTTTCACAGCGAGTCAAACATCCAAAGCAATCCCAAGAGTTACAAGCATGTAAATTAGTTATTTCTCCATAAAGGATCCCTATGAATGCTTTTTAAAATAAATGCCAACACAGTGAGAGGCAGACGAAGTGTAAAACAGTGCACCCTGAGTAAAAACCAAAACAAATAATGACATGTTTTTACAGGATAAAAAGTCAAAATCCTTGACTTTCAGTTCAGCGATCCTGAATAATGACCTGATGACCTTTTCAGACACATTTTTGTTTGAAATCACATTGGATTTGAAATTAGACATTGATAACTTGACTTATTGCTTTCATTTGAGATTGTTCACATCTATATTGGGTGACAAATGTAGGACAGACAATGCAACAGGAAGAGGATATTAAATTTATAGACAAGGTAACCAAAAGTTATTTAAGGTCAAATGTGACTGTTCCATACTGTCAAAGTCAGTCACATGACTTTAATCCACCTAATTGTGTGTTTCACCTTCTGAGGGTCTGTGTCTGTGATAAGAGACACTGAATGGCTAATTTACAACTGACTAAGTTTATCTTAACTTGTTTTACATGAATGCCCTAAAATTGGGAGACTATGTATAAAAATGCCTTTTGCACTGTTCGAGTGAAGTGGATGTAAACATATGAATTAAAGCTAAAAGTCAGAATTTAAACTGACTGCAGAGACAACACAAAACATATCGGTGTCCTACCACTTACAGACTGCACAAGATCCTTAAGTGCGCTGTAAAAATCCTTTGTTTATTGACTGTGTGGTATACATTTTGAAAATGCCTAGAGTATTCTCAGGAAATTAACGTTCTGCATACAAGCCTGTTAATGAACACTTTAAATACTTGCTTGAGGAAAATTCAACAAAAAAAGGTGTTGAAGCAGGTGTTTAATGCAGGGATTATTGACCTGAAATTAGCTGACATGAACCTTTTATGGTTTGAATTCATGGCACAAATCACTGCATTCAGCATTAAAATGTTCTATTAAAAGGAAAATGTGGGAAAATAATAAACACTTCAGTCTTATTACTGGTACTGATAACTGTCTTAAAAGGTAAAGGGCTCTGTTTATGTTGGCAAAATAACACCGATCTGAACTCTTGCAGTTCCTGAGTGTCTTGCCTTTGCTGAGTGAATACATGAAAAAAAATTAAGCACATATACATATATCTAAAAAAAACCTCTCAAAAACTTTCTATCTCAACACAAACTGCAAACTGTGGCAGTGCTCTGCCTGCCGCCTCACACATTTACCCCACTAATCCACCAGTCTGATGAACCATATGTTTTCCTGCCTCCACATGCTCACACTTCCAGCATGGCCCAATCCTACCCGGATCCACCAATCACACACCGGCATTGGTTTAGGTAACCGTAGAAACAGCCAATGGGAGGGTGAGCTTGAGACAACAACACCAGAGAGAGGTAGCCAAGCAGGCGTGGGAGAGAGGCTGAAAGATGGAGGGAGGACTGAATGAAAAGGTTAAAATGAGATGAATAGAGGGAGCGGGAATGGGTGAGTGTGACTGAAAGGAGCGAAAATATGAAGAGATAGAAGTGCAAAGAGAGAAAACAGAAAGAAAAGAAGATAGCTAGACCATGCATGCTTCAGTAGGTATGGATCCAGTGTTACACAACAATGTTAAGTAACTTAACAAGCATCAATCAACTGCTGCTACATATTCTAGGCACTGAGATGATTTTCTGCTCATCAAGTCCTCTTCTCCCCTTTCATCTCCTTTCTGGCATTAATTTATGCAGCTTTTCCCCCCAAACTGGATACTGTTAGGAAGCACCTCTTCACCCGAGGAGTAGTGTTCATTATGTCATAAGATGAGCGACTGAGTATCCTAGCAGATTTCTGCAGTGTTTCTTCCTGTTCTCAAAGCATCGGCCCATCGCAAACCATTGTGAACCCCCTTTTATTTTCTCTCTTTGCTACTTACAAATTTTCCCCTATTGCTCGATTTCTCCCCAACTTTCTACCTCTTTACTTGAGGTCAGGTCATCCCTTTGCCAACCCTGCCTCAGTGAGTCAATGGTTCAGGGTGATGATGTCACCTACCTGTGAATGACTCTGATTCGTCCAGGAGCAGCATGGTTACCATGAAAAGAGAAGAGCTGCTCTTCTCTGCTTTCTTCCTCTCCTCTCTTATCTCTTGTTCTCAAACTCTCTGTCAAACTCTCAAAACCGCCTCCTCTTTCAGGGAAATAAAAAAAAAAGAAGAAAATAGGAGGTGTATTTGTCCTTCTCTTAGCCTTGTTTTACACTCGACTGGTCTTTAATCTACTGCCTCAGTAACTGACTGACTCACTGACTATTGGCCGACCACTCTGTGTGCTCCTCTCTAGTCAATAGCAATGTGAATGTGAGGCAGAGGCAGGCAAGAGGGCTGGCAACTGAAAAACTTACATAACCCTTCATGCTGTAGCTGGGGCCCTGCTGAGGGGGTTCTCGTTTGGCTGATCACCCCTCCTTCCAAAAAAAGAACACTCCTCCGTAACACACTCAGGAATAAAGAGCATTTACGGAAGCAGGCGCCCACACATTCATGCTTCCTGTTTACATGTTTGTTGATCAGTAAAAAATGTGATTCTGGTAAGATGTTCATCTTCAACACCTCAACAATGTTGGTCATTGGTTGGTTTAAGGATCAGTTAAAATGAAAACTGCTTGAAAAAAACAGGACAAACATTTATTAACATAAAAGTATACATACACATTTGAAAGTACTAATATGTGACTGATCCTCAGTAAAACCAAGTTAGACTTCACTCAAGCATGCAAATCCGTGAATGTTGAAAACACATTTATTCTGTAAATGGTAAATGGACTGCATTTATATTGTGCTTTTTTTCCCACCATATAAAGCGCTTTACAGCTTGCCTCTTATTCACCCATTCACACACCGATGACGGCGGAGCTGCCATGCAAGGCCTGACCCATCGGGAGCAACTCAGGGGTTCAGTGTCTTGCTCAAGGACACTTCGACATGGGCTGGCGAAAGAAACAGGACTTCACACACTCATGCACACACACACAGACACATATATACAATGTAAAACATGAACATTCTATTTTATCTATTCATGTGTACCTTCTATGTGTCAAGGTCCCCTAAACACCTACACACTGACTTCAAAAACCTCAAAGTGTCAAAAGTTACATGATCCACAGAATTCTTCTTTATGAAACGAAGTACATGGTAATCCTTACATTTGCACTTATGAACAAGACTTTAATGTTATTGAGTAAACACAGTATATTGGATCTAGTGTGTTTTGACACACTGGTCTGTAAAAGGTGAAAGGCTCAAATATTTCGACTTAAAGCAGTTTTTTCTTCACTTCTTACTAAATAAGATCAAACCCCAAGTTGGCTAGAACAGCCTCAATATACTAACAATATGTACAACTCAAGAAACTAATATCAGCAGTACAATAATTAAAATCTGATGTTCAAGAACCTCCCATTACCATATCCACTTTTGGATCAGTACTTACAGACTCCACTCACAAAATGTGTAAATCTATGTCTTGAAGAAGTTTTTCTACAATCCTAGTTTATAAAATCTCTGTTGTGTTTTGTGTGGTTGTTAACATACATGCCGTAGACGTACAACAGCACACTGGCAATTATAAGTACATTTGATTAAAGAGAGTGCAATGTGTCCAGATGTAGATTTGTCGGATTTCTACAATTAACTAATCCAATTTGTTACAGTTTTTCACAAACCTGTGTGACAAATACTTCACACAGGATTAAATGGCTCATTACTCCAAGAATTTATTTAGCAAAAACTGATTCTGAATGAAAGAAAAGTGATAAAACTAAATTCAAGCTTCTTCTAGAAACAGAAACATAAGTTTTTATGCCAGTTTCTGCTTTAAAAAAAACACAATTTACCCACAAAATTGAAATAAGACAAGGGCACATTTTTTGGGAACAAGGACAACTTCTGCATCTATTTCATAACATGCCTTATGAAACCTCTGAGCTCTGCTCTGCAAAGACTTGGCACTGCTCCACATCTAGGTCAGCATGATAGAAACCCCCCTTGTGCCGGCACACACTGATAAGAAGACATACAGCAGAAGAGATATCAGGACTAACTAGACTAGAGAGATACAGAAACAGATGTGTGAAAAAAACCAGCAGTTACACACTGAACCAGTCAAAAGAAAATTCAGCTACTCACCCATGTCATGTGGTTGAAAGTTTTTTGTCTCTTATTCTGGCGATTTAGAAATCCATGCCTCTACATTTTCAGTCTTAGAAACTTACTTCAGATGCTGTGTGTTCCTCCTTCATACTGCTAAAACACCTCATCAGTGTCCAGTCTAAACCGAGCATGTCAAAGTGTGTGTGAGGCTCTCAACATCTAGCTCTAGCCTCGTCTCACAGCTTTACCGGTGCTCCAGTGAGGAACAAGGGGACAGAAGGCCATTGGGACAATTACAAAACTAAGTCACTTAAAAGCTGCCCTGGTCTGCCGTGTGTAGGAAACCCCCCACTTGTGCTGCTTTTCCTGTCTTCCTCCTCCACCCTCTCTTTCTCCCCTCCCCCAGCCAACTGACACAGGAGCAAGTGTGATGTCACAAGCCACGCCCACCACAGAGAGGCTGCCTTAGGTAACAGGGGTAATGGGGTTCAACCAGGAAAAGAAGATGGGAGGGAGAAGAGAAATAGGAGGAGTGCAGGGATGTAAAATGATAACCCCTGTTATTTTGTCCACACCTTTACATTTTGTAAAAATATCAAAAGACTTCAGTAGTCTTCAGTCTTAGTTCAGTTTTCCTGAGTACAGTACATATTCTCACAAAAATCAAATGGATTCAAAATGGATTCAAACTAAGAACAGAGATTAATAAAGTCATGTATCACTTCTTTCTGGTCAGTGCACCTGTCGCACAATTCTTCACAGGATGTTTTTTATTGCACAGCGTAAACACCAATAAACACACCATAAACACTACAATTGCCACAGACATTTTTTTTCAGCAACAAGTAAATGCGAAAATCATCAATTCTGAGCATTGCAAGAGGAATTATGGAGAATTATGGAGTATTTATCCAAGAAAAATTAAAACTGGAGTCGACCAAGGAGAGATAGGAGTAAAATATGAAGGAAAAGAGAAAAAGAGAAAAGAGAAAAAGAGAACTGAGATGACAGTTAGCAGGCAGGAAAAAGGAAGGAAAGTAGAAATACTGTACATGAAAGATGAGAGGAAGGCATAGAAAAGAGGAGTGAAGAAAGAAAAAAGATTGAAAAAGAGGGGAAGAATGCATAAGATAAAGATAGAAAACAACAACAGCGTCCACTTTTCAGGTTAAACATAAAGTGGGCGTCCAAAGATCAACACCGTCATCAAAAATGCCGAGCAGAGGATGTACTTCCAGGACGTTCAACCTGCCTCAGGAGCTGCTGATCTAGTTCTACACTACAATAATCGAGTCTGTTCTCTGCACATCCATCACTGTCTGGTTTGGCCAACAAACTGGACAGGAACAGAGTACAGCAGACAGTCAGGACTGCAGACAAGATCATCGGTGCCAACCTGTCCTCCATTCACGACTTATATATGTTCAATTCAATTCAGTTTTATTTAAACAGCCCAGTATCACAAATCACAATTTACTTCAAAGGGCTTTACAATCTACGTCCCAACATATGACACCCTCTGTCCTTAGACCCTGGAATGAGGAAAAGCTACCTCCCAAAAAAAACATTTTAACAGGGGAAAAAAAAGATAGGAACCTCAGGAAGAGCAACAGACGAGGGAACCCTCTCCCAAGATGGACAGAAATGCAATAGATGTCGTGGGTACAGAATAGATTCACAACAGAAGATCATAGTATATACAATTATATTGTGTTGGGCCTTGCCTAGCTTAGCCTAGAGGATTCAGGTAGGGCAGGTTTGGTCAGTCAGTCAGTTATTTTCTACCGCTTGTTCCCGTTGGGTGTCACGGGTGACTGGAGCCTATCCCAGTGACTTCGGGCCTTGGGCGGGGTACACCCTGGACAGTGGCCAACTCGTCGCAGGGCTGACACATAGACAGACAACCATTCATGCGCATTCATCCACTAGTGGCAATTTTGGACACATCAATCAACCTAAACATATCTTTGGAGGGTGGGAGGAAGCCGGAGAACCTGGAGAGAACCCACGGTAACACGGGGAGGGCATGCAGACTCCACCCAGAGAGATTGTGTGAAGTTGGTCTGGTCCGGGATTCCAACCCCCGATCTGGGGAGCGCTAGCCGCTCTGGCACCGTGCACTCCGGCAGGTTTGGTTGTTATCAGAAATATCAAAGATATTTATGAATATTAAAATAACATGTAATGTTATTAAGTTATTCATATAGATTAATAATTACGAGGCACTACCCTGGAATCAGGGACCAATAACCAAACGTGAAAAAGTCTCAAAGGTAGCTGTTCACGTAAAAATGTTGATAATTAAATATTACCATACATTAATCGCAACCACCAATTATCACAACAAAATACACACAATAACCACAGGCAACTGCTCTTTAAAATGTATGTTTATTTTAACTTATCATTGATTAACAATCAATAACTTCAGAAAACAATCACTATAGTCTAAACTAAACAAGAAAGCATATACAATCAGCAATCCTATAGGATGTGTGTGTGTGTGTGTGTTTGTGTGTGGGTGTGGGGACAATAGAGAAGAGGGTTTCAAGGAGAAATACCCACGCGGGTGGTCGTGTAGGAGGGGATCAAAATGACGGCAGCCCGCTAAATTTAACAAAAGGGACAGGGCCCAAATGGAGGGAGACAAAGCCTGGTCTGCTCCCACAGTAACGTACAGCTTAGCTGGCTATGCTACCACGTTATCAGGGTCGTTTGGTGCAAGTAAATGTGCATGTAAAGATGTAGGGGTTAGTGAAAAAATAGCCAATAACAGTCTGTTTGTTAAACTTGTTAAATTGTTTAACTTGTACACAATCGCTCCAAGCAGGATTCAAGTAAAACCTGTAAGTATTGTTTGGGCGTGGTCACTGGATAAATGAATATCCTGTGTTAAAGGCTAAATCTAAAATGTTTCAGGGAAAATATTTTTCCAAGCCAGCTGCCCTCGCAGCCTCTGCGTTTCCAGCCAAGAAAGCAAAAGCTACAATGCAGGCTCACACCAAGAGTGAGTCTGAGGGCAACATAGAGATTTTCCAGTCATCCTTTGATATTGAATTACACTTGGTTGACTCCGGGTACAGGCCATATGTCTCCAAGGGTTATGTGCCTTTAGTCAGGGGCATAAGTTTGACTATATTGACAGTCCCCTTGCATAGTGTTGAGTTGTCTTCTGAAATTGTTACAGATGTGGTTGCTCTAGGTGTTGGCCCTTGCCTACCTGTGGAGTGAATACAGGTTATACTAGGAAATGACCTAGCAGGAGCTCAAATGTGGGCTGAACTTTCCACTGTTTCTTTTTCCTCTAATAAAGATAAGGAGAGTTCTCCAGTTTGTGTTCTCACTTGTGCACAGAATAAACAGATGCATGACTTGGTAGAACAGTCTGTGAAACACCCTAAAATACAGCCAAATGTGTGTTTTGTCTGTTGTGGTACTCTCAATCCCTAAAA
This sequence comes from Coreoperca whiteheadi, assembly GCA_011952105.1. NCBI lineage: Eukaryota > Metazoa > Chordata > Actinopteri > Centrarchiformes > Sinipercidae > Coreoperca > Coreoperca whiteheadi. The sequence continues at coordinate 9,262,008 of CM022479.1, read as the reverse complement.
ATGAATTTATTTCAGAACAGAAAACTGACCTTTCTCTGAAAGACCTATTCTTACAGGTTCAGTCTTTAGAGGAATTAGAAGATGCTGTATTGAGTTACGGTCTGGATGATGGTATGTTGGTGAAAAAATGGGTTCCTCACCACAACAGTCTGGTTGGTGAGACCATCTTTCAAGTGGCAGTATCACCAAAGTTTTGGACTGATGTCTTACAGGTAGTTCATTGCGGGGTTGCTGGACACTTTGGTGTTAAGAAAACATATGACCAAGTGTTGCGTTACTTTTACTGGCCTAAACTTAGAAAGGATATATCCGGCTATGTTAGGACCTGTCACACTTGTCAGTTAACTGGGAAGCCCAACCAAGTTATAAAGCTATTACCTTTGAAGCCTATTCCAGCAGTGGGTCAATCTTTTGATCATGTTTCAATAGACTGTGTTGGTCCTCTGCCAAAGTCCCAAGCAGGCAGTATGTATTTGCTGACAGTAATGTGTTTAAATACATGTTACCCCGCCGCTTATCCTCTTAGGAATATTACTGCTAAATCTGTTGTCAAAGTTTTGTCTCAGTTCATCTCAGACTGAGATTTGGCATCCCAAAACAGCTACAGGTAAAGAAAGTCAAGTCTACTCCATATCCAGCTAGTGCAGGGTTTAGTCCAAATGAGATGGTGTTTGGCCGTTCTGTTCGTGGTCCTTTGGCTCTGTTACAGTGTGATTGGAAAAGCTCCCCTCCCCCCACGAACCTAATTGACTATATCAGTGGCTTTAAGAGGTGGTTGTATGAAGCTGGGAAAAAAGCAAAAGCAAACTTTGAAATGTCTTAAGGTAAAATGAAGAAATCATTTGATCATAAAGCTGAGAACCGTGTCTTTGGCCCAGGTGACCAGGTTTTAGCCTTGTTGCTTGTGATAAGTTCTCCCTTTCAGGCCAGATTCTCAGGTCCTTTCACTGTGATTAAAAAGGTTTCTGACCAAAACTACATGATTTCAACTCCCGAGCGACGTAGAAAGTCACAGCTATGTCATATCAACCTTTTAAAAGCATACTTTTCAAGGTGTGAGAGTGAAGTTAAGCCTGGGGTTGTGGGTAATAATAATAATAATACATTTTATTTTGAGGCGCCTTACAGGATCCTCAAGGTCACCTTACAATTAACATAACACTCAAAAATATAAATTAACAACATAAACATAAGGTACAATAACATTTAAACTTTAGTCATTTTGCAGGTGCTTTTATCCAAAGCAACTTACATATGAGGAAGACAATGGAAGCAATTATAACAACACAAGGTAACAAAAAGCGCACCATAAACTAGTTTGTTAAAGCCCAGCACAGTATACAAAGTGTTTTTTTTATGAAAAGAGATAGAAAGGAAGAAGAAGATAGTGACTACTTAGTTAGTGTTTTCAGGAGCTTTTTAAAGGTGGTTACAAAATTTTGCTGATCTTGTAGGAGCGGGAAGTGCATTCGACCGGTGTGGAACGGCTCCAGAGAAGGTGCGCGAGAGTGATATTTTTCCTTTTTGGCATGGTACCACCAGATGTTTGTTTGCAGAGGGCAGGGATCTGGCAGGAACATAGGTCTGTATTAGTGACCATATGATGGTGCAGAACCAGTGGTGGTCTTGTAGGGCAAGAACATTGCTTTGTACTTGATGCGGGCGACAACAGGGAGCCAGTGTAACCTAATGAAGAGAGGACTTACGTGCGCTCTTTTCCGTTCATTACAGACCACTCTTGCTGCTGCGTTCTGGATCATCTTGTGGATATGATAAACCCAAAATGTGTTAAAGTGTGATAAATAAAAGATATGTTGTACAGGAATTAAAGGGCTTATATACACACCCTGTTAGGCAAGGTATTTTACTTATCTATAGACTATGTGTGTCCTTTGTTGATCATTGTTTACCAATCACAGTAACCGTATCCTGAGGGAAATCACATGCATAGGAAGAGGAGAAGTATGTGGGGCAAAGGTCAAACCAAGGTCAGAAGTTAACAGGAAGGTATGGAGACAAAGAGCCATAAAAGTTAATGAGTGTTGGACAGGGTGTGGCTTTAACATATATAACCGACTGCGTTGTGCCTTTAACTTTGGACACAACTGGGGGAGCCGTGGCGTTAAGATGGTAAGCGCTGTAGGTTGTGTCTCCAGACATATCTGTGTTGTGTGTTTCCCGAGATATATCTGTATTGTTTGTTTGTGTGGAAATAAATACTGCTTGAAAGACATTGGTAGGTCTCGTGTGGATCCCTTCTCATCAACGAACCCGGAGAGGGAGATCGGTGTATCTCAACAATCTGCAGAGGTTTGGTTGTGTAAGCAGGGAGTCCAGCCAGTAGCGCGTTGCAATAGTCCAGTTTGGACAAGACAAGAGCCAGAACTAGGACATGTGTAGACTGCTCAGATAGGAAAGGTCTGATTTTCCTGATACTGTAGAGGATGAATCTACAGGACCGGGTGGTGGTGGCGACATGGCTTTTGAAGTTTAGCTGATCATCAATTACCACCCCCAGATTTTTGGTCGTGCTGGATGGTGTAACGATCGATGAGCCTAGTTGAATGTAGAGGTTGTGGTGAATCTTCGAAGTTTCGTTTTGTCCAGGTTCAGCTGCAGGTGATGGTCCTTCGACCAAAGCTAGATGTCACTCAGGCATGCCAAGATGCAAGCAGAGACAGTTGAATTGACAAGTGGAGCTGCGTGTCATCTGCATAGCAGTGATAGGAAAAGCCATGCTTCTGAATGACTGAGCCGAGGGATGTCATGCAGATGGAGAAGAGTAGGGGTCCAAGCACCGAGCCCTGCAGCACCCCTGTATTGAGATGTTGGGACTCATAGACCTCGTCTCTCCAGGATACTCTGAATGACCGACCCGAGAGGTACGATTTGAACCATTGCCATTGTGATTCCAGAGACACCCATAGAACTGAGAGAGGACAGGAGGATGTGGTGATTAACTGTGTCAAAGGCAGCAGACAGATCCAGTGAGGTGGTAGGGTCGTTAGAATGAATGACCTTCAATAAAATTAGAATGTAAAATCATAATAGTGATGGGTGTCAGACATTGTAGGCTATAGTAAACAAATGGGTTTTTAAACGTGATTTGAAGGTAATCAGAGATGTTATTGTACGTGTTGTGGGAGAGTGTTCCAGAGTCGGGGACCAGAGGAGCTAAAGGCTCTAAGTCCCATGGTACACACACGGGCAGAAGGAGTGGACAAGATGTTGGCTGAAGAAGAACAGAGGGTACGGGAATGTTATAACGAAGGGAATTTTGGTTGAACCCAAAGACAAGGCTAGACACGACATAAGCGGTAGGCAAACAAACAAGATTTATTTAGAGGGTCCAGAGAGGTAGAGAGCTGGGAAAGCTGGAAGCGGGACAGGCAGGTAAGTGGCGGTAGGAATATCCACATGGACTGGGAGTGAGGAACGCCAACTGGCAGACTGGAAATCCAGGGGTAGTTAGCAGGAGGCGGACGGAGTGAGGCAGACAGGTCAGTGGTGGTAGGAAAATCCACGGAGCGAGACAGGCAGAAGCGAGGAATTCTGGGTAAGGAGACAAAGGACAAGATGAGTTCTTGAGTCTTCACTTAACGACAGTTTCAACGTGTACATTTCCAGAGTGAGCCCGACGTAGGTACCACGAGGGAGACAGTACAATCTGGCGAGGACTGGAAGGTTGAGCCGGTGTTTTATACTGCAAGAGGTGATGATGGGATGAGCTGCAGGTGTGGAAGGGAGAGAGAGAGTGGCTCACTCCCTGGATGAGCTCCAGACAAACAACAACAAACAAGACAGACAAGAAACAGAATGCAGGGGAAAAGAACACCGGGAAACATGAGGATGAGGGAGATAACCCTAAACCCTGACAGGGAAGGTGTGTGTATATGAAGAAGGTTTGTGACATAGGAGGGGGCCAGGTTGTGAAGAGCTTTAAATGTTAAAAGCAAGATTTTAAAATCAGTCCGGTAGCGGATGGGAAGCCAGTGAAGTTATTTGAGGACAGGAGTGATGTGTTGTGTGAATGGGGTTCTGGAGATGATGAGGGCAGCTGAATTCTGAACCAGTTGGAGTTTATGGAGGGATTATTGTGGTAAACAATGGAGGAGTGAATTGCAATAATCTAATCGGGATGTAAGAAGTGCATTAACCAGTATAGCAATACTGTTTGGGGTGAGAGAAGGACGGAGTCGGTTGATGTTGCGAATATGGTAGTAGGCGGACTGAGTGATGTTGTTTATGTGAGCTGTGAAGGAGAGAGTGCTGTCGAGGATGACACCCAGACCCTTTACCTGAAGGGAGGGGTGAATAGAGGAGTTATCAATTGTTAAAGGGAAACGTACCAGGTTACGTATGTAACCATGGTTCCCTGATAGGGAACGAGATGCTGCGTCAGCTGACGCTATGGGGAAAGCCTTCAGCGTGACTGCCTCTGAATCTCTGTATCAACTTAGACCAATCTTGATTTGGTTTAACGTCAACACGTGATGTACGCCAGCAGAACCGGAAGTATAAGGGGAGCCGGCTTCACTGTTGTCGTCAGCCTTCTGATCGACTGAAGCAAGCCGCTCACAGGCATGCCGGAAGTATGGCAGCAAGACGCAGCGTCTCGTTCCCTATCAGGGAACCATGGTTACATACGTAACCTGGTACGTTCCCTTTCAAGGGAACTTTAAGGCTGCGTCAGCTGACGCTATGAGGAACGCAGTACCAACTCCGCCATGCTGAAGGGATGCCTGTCAGAGTGTGAAACCAGCAGGGCACACTTCAAATCTAACAAAGGTGTGAGGCGAGGACCATCCCGCAGCATCGCATATATCGGAGAGGGGGGTTCCCGACCACCAAACTCTGGAGGACGCCATTCTCCCTGTGGAGTGAGCTCTTATCGACAGAGGTGAAGGCAAACCGCACACCTCGTATGCCGAAACGATAGCTTCAACTATCCACCTGCTAATAGTGTGTTTGGTAGCCGGGCAGCCCTTACGAGGGGGCGCGAAGCATACCAGCAATTGGTCCGAATTGCGCCACTGGGATGTCCTCCGGAAATAAACTCCAGGGCTCTGACCAGACAAAGCAGTTGCAGCCTACCTTCCTGTTCCGCCGACTGAAGGAGGATGGAACGCCTGCAGGACTACCGGCCTTTAGGTACATAACCCGGCCTGGGATGCAGGATGGCTCTAACTGCGCCTGGAACGATCTCCAGGTTAGCAGGAGCCACCGACAGGGACTGCAGATCTCCCACTCTTGAGAGAAGTCATGGCCAGCAGAAATGCCATCTTTAAGGCCAGACACCTGTCTGATGCATCGTCCAGTGGTTCAAACGGTGCTGTGGTCAATCCATCCAGCACCACCGTCAGATCCCACAGAGGGACTCTGACTCAAACCGGAGGCCTCATCCTCAAGGTGCCATGAAGGAAACTGGTAACAAGCGGTGCTTCCCAAGCCAGCAGCCATCCACCAAACTGTGGAATGCTGCGAAGGCAGCCACGTACACCTTAAGTGTAGCGGGGGAATAGTCCAGCCGAAAACCGGCTATGGAGGAACTCCAGCACTGAAGCCATCGGGCAGTGAACTGGGTCAAGATGGCGCTCCAGGCACCGTGTAGTGAAAAGTTTTTTCACTTGACCACATACAGTTTCCTCGTGGCGGGGGCTCTAGAGTGTAAGATGGCCTCAACTACCTCGGTAGAGAGACCGGCAGCTCGGAGGTGGTCCCCCTCAGGGGCCAGACCCACAGCTTTAATTTCCCCGGCTGGGGATGGAATATTTCGCCTTGACCCTGCGACAACAGCGTAGCCTCGGCCACGGCTGTGCCATGGCATCCAGCCCCAGGGGCACTGGATACACAAGGGAGAACCAGAGGGGGCAGTGAGCGTTGTCTGAGGACGTGAACAGGTCCACTTGTGCCCTGCCGTAACTCCTCTATATCATCTGCACCATCTCGGGGTGCAGTCTCCATTCCCCGGGCCTCGGACTCTGCCGCGACAGGATGTCTGCTCCCACATTGAGGTACCCAGGTATGAAAAGTGCTCTGAGAGAGAGCAACTTCCCCTGGGACCACAAAAAGGATCTGGCGCGCCAGTCTGCACAGAGGGCGCGACCTCAGACCGCCTTGTCGATTTAAGTAGGAGAACACTGCTGTGTTGTCGGCTCTCAGCGGACAAGCACGTGGTGGGCCCTGAGGTCTGGAAGAAAGTGCCGTAAGGCCAACAAGACCGCTCGCATCGCAAGGCAATTTATGTGCCATAGATGCGGGGTCAACCATAGGCCTCGGGCTGTGCACTCCCTCCGGTGCTGGAGGCGTCCGTCGAAAGTGTGCGACGGTGAAACACCATTCCCAGGACTGGGCCCTGGGTCAGGAACACCCGTTGTCTCCACCTGTGTAAGGCACGGATGCACCTGCCTATAACCTTGATCAGGCGAAAAGGATTGCCCCTCAGGGAAAATCCAGCATCCCTGAGACCCCACTGCAGCTGCCTCATGTGCAGCAATCCAAGCGGAATCACGGTGGACGCTGTGGCCATGAGGCCTAACAGTCTCTGAAACTGAAGTGCAGTTAGATGTCGGCCTAGCTGCACCCTGAGTATCATAGTCAGGATTGACTCGACGCGTGCGGGAGACAGTTGTGCCCGCAACGTGAGTCCCACACTACTCCTAGGAACGTTAATCCTTTGTGTTGGAGTGAGCGTGTGTTGAGCCTCAACCTCAAGCACCTCAAGTGCACAAGTACGACATCTCGATGCCGTACCGCGTGAGACGAGACTGGGATAAAATCAACGTCCAAAAAATAATTAAGGATGCGGCTCCCCTGGAGTCTGAGAAGAGCCAGGGCAGAGTCCATACACTCCGTGAAGGTGCGAGGGGAGAGTGCTAGGCCGAAGGGAAGCACCCGATATTGGTAAGCTTTGCCCCCGAAAGTGAACCGCAGGAACTTCCGGTGTCCCGGAATGATAGAGACGTGGAAGTACGCGTCCTATAGATCGATTGTGACCGACCAGTCCTCGGACTGAATCAGACTCATAATCATAGGGATCGTCAGCATCTGGAACCTAAGTCTCCTCAGAGAATGGTTCAGGTGACGAAGATCCAAAACGGGACGCAAACCATCGTCTCTCTCGGGACTATGAAGTACCGGCTGTAGAA
>CM022479.1:9218860-9254485 GCA_011952105.1 Coreoperca whiteheadi | reverse complement strand
CCAGCAGCTCCTCATGCTGCAGTGACTGGGCTGACGAGCCACCCACATCACCACCTTTCACGCTCAGGACATCCAGGTCCTCGGAACTGGATCCTCTCTGCACGGGCTCCACATCCAGGGCAGAAGACGCTGCAGGCTAAGCCTGGCTTCCAGATCCCGAATGCGGGTAGATTGTTTCAACAAACAACAAACAGTCAGTCGAGAGCAGAGCATCTTAACTCTCCTCAGAGAGGGCACTTACCTTGCTCACAGTCACCCCTCAGGGCTGACAGAGCCTGCTCTCCGTGCAGACAGCAGACACAAGTGTGTGGCCTCTGAACACGTCCCCCGTTCCGGTTGGAAGAAGCCACGATGGGGGCTTCCAGTCCCAAAAACAGGTGGGAATTAGCGGATGAGCGATGTCTCTCCCGTTTCTCACAGTCGCGGGACCCGCACCAAGCGGAGCGAGCTCACGAGGAGACACTCACGCTGCTCGCGGTCAACCTCAAGGGCTGACAGAGCGAGCTCTCAACCCAAAACAGCCAACCAAAACACGTGAGTTGCTGGTGGGGATAATCCGCGGGCAGGGAGGAAGGACTGCAAAAACTGCTTCACACTCGTCATTTCCACAGAGACCCAGCACGCTTGCTGAAGATCAGAAGACTAAGTTGATACAGAGATTCAGAGGCAGTCACGCTGAAGGCGTTCCCCATAGCGTCAGCTGACGCAGCGTTGAAGTTCCCTTGAAAGGGGACTAAATATTTTGTAGACTCTTTGTGGTTTAGGTAACACTGACCACCCCCCGCCCCCAACAACAAAACGTAGAACAACAAACATTCATGAAATTGATAAATTATTGTGTTACACCAAGAAATGAGTGAAAAACGTGACATGCATTAAGAATTTGTATTGCTAAATGCATAACTCTTGACCATACATTGTATTACCTTTATCAGATCAGAAGATTGACGACAACAGTGAAGCCGGCTCCCCTTATACTTCCGGTTCCGCCAGCGTACGTCACGTGTATGCCGGCGGTTAAAAAACCTGACCAAACATTTAGACCCTGTACTGACTTCCGCAAAGTTAACAGGGTTACTAAACTTGACTCCTTTCATTATCCACGGCTAGACGATTGTGTTGAAAAAGTAGGTTCTGCTAAGTTTGTCAGCAAATTTGATCTGTTGAAGAGATATTGGCAGGTTCCCCTGTCAAAAAGAGCGCAGGAGATTTCTGCTCTTATAATGTCTTGTGGTCTGTACTCGTATACAATGTTGTTGTTTGGACTAAGGAACATTCCAGCTACTTTTCAAAGGTTGATGAACTGTGTTGTTGCAGATCTAGAAGGCTGTGCAGTCTATTTAGACAATGTGTTCATCTATAGTGACACATGGGATGAGCATTTACAGAGAATTCATGCCTTGTTCGATAGTCTGTTGTGGACTCAACTTACTGTAAATTTGGCTAAATGTGGGTTTGCCAAAGGCACCGTGGCCTAATAGGGACAAGTAGTAGGTCAGGGACAAGTCAGATCTATTCGGGCTAAGGTTGAGGCCATAGATCAGTTTCTCCCACCATCTTCTAAAATAAAGCTTGAGGTTCCTTGGAATGGCAGGGTATTACCGTCAGTTTTGCAAAAACTTTTCAACAGTTGCTACTCCACTCACTAACCTGCTAAGTTCTAAAGTTATGTTTGAGTGGACACTTGATTGTCAGAAGGCATTTGAAAAGATATAATCATTAGTGTCAGCTCCAGTTTTGGCTGCCCCTCGGCTGAATGAACCTTTCCAGCTTCAAGTAGATGCTAGTGGTATTGGTGCAGGGGCTGTCGAGTAATAATAATAAATAATAATAATAATAAGTTTTATTTATATAGCGCCTTTCCCATACTCAAGGTCGCTGCACACAAAATATACATACATACACTATATGGACATAAACATACAAAAATACAGAGGAGAAAACAATTCTAAGCAGAGTAAGATTGGAAATATTGTAAGAAAAGATATGTTTTTAGTTGAGACTTGAAGGAGGATATAGTAACAATGTCGCGTAGAGAAAAAGGGAGGGAATTCCAGTGTTTCGGGGCCACAGCACTGAACGATCTTCCACCCATAGTAGAGAGACGAAAACGTGGTACAGTGAGTAGTCTAGAGTCAGATGACCGGAGAGTACGTGTAGGACAATACCAGTGCAGAAGCTCAGATAAATAATGGGGAGCAAGTCCATGCAGACATTTAAAAGTTAACAGTAGGATTTTGTATTTGATGCGGACAGAGACAGGTACCCAATGGAGATTATAGAGCAATGGGGTAATGTGGTCCGATTTTTTGACTTGGTGGATGACTCTGGCAGCAGAATTTTGTACATATTGTAGTCTAGCGATAGTTTTAGCGGGAAGCCCAATAAGCAGTGAATTACAATAGTCAATACGTGCGGTTATAAAAGCATTGATTAGAATTTCGGTATCTTTAGTGCTGAGAGCTGGTCGTAGTCGAGTGGCAGACTGGTGAGGATGGTGTGGTCCATCCAGTTAGTTTATTTTCTTGAAAATTCAATAAACATTAGTTGAACTACTCAATTGTTGAAAAAGAGGCACTGGAGCTGATAAGGGCTTTGCAACACTTTGAGGTGTATGTAAGGGGTGGAGTATATCCTGTTGTTGCTTTTACTGACCACAACCCCCTCACATTTCTCCACTCTCTACAAAATCCAAATCATCGTCTGATGAGATGGTGTCTATTCCTCCAACCATTTAATCTTAATGTTATGCCTGTAAAGTTGACTAATTATTTTTTCTCTGCTCTTAATTTGCTTCTTTAGGTACCAAAGGTGCTGAGTGAGGGGAAATGAATTGGTTCATCAAACAATTGACGGGTGGTTCTATTAGCTAGCTTCTTTGTAAGGGGGGGGGGGTGTGACGACCCTCCTTTGGCTTCCCCTTTAAGAGGGTTGTCTTGTGTTGAGTGGACGGGTCATCAGGTGTGGTCTACCTGTATTGGGTTTAGAGGTTTTGTCTATATATACCCAGCCTTCTTTGTTCTGGTCACTCTCTTTCTCTCACTCTCAGGTGAGCCACCATCTGGGTCTACTATACTACATTTGGTTTGGTTTGTATCTTACCACTCATACATTTGGCACACCTTCATACACTCCTTACCCTACTGATTCCCTACACTTTCAAACCACATTAACCTTTCATGTTTTTACTTAATAAATCAATTGGCAAATTTATCTCTTTTTGGCAGTGTGGATTCCTCTCTTTGTTATATTTTATCAAATGTTTTATAGAAGGCATTATTTGTTTCTCTTTAAAGAACAACTTCTCTTCTTTAAGCTTTGTCTTCAGCCTACACCCTTTTCAGTCAATATAAGTTGGTCTTGAATTAAAATATTGTATTTCTTTTTCTTTTAAATTGCCAATATTGCTTTCTTTTTTCTTTGTTTTTGTTTTCTTGACTGAAAATAAATAAATAAATAAATAAATAAAACAACAAAAAAAAACTGTGCACTTAAAGTCAATGAGGTAGTTCAGTCTTTATAAATTCTTACCTAAAAATCTTGTTTTCCAAACCATTTAATTACTGGAGCAGTCAGATAAATGCATCCAGAAGTACAATTCTTCCTTCTGAACATTTTTTAAGGACATAAAAACAAAAAAATAAATATTTAAGCAAAGTATCAGCTCCCAACGTTATACTTAGCTTCAATATTTTAAGTAAGTTGTTCTGATTATTACCTCCTGTTAATTCTATTCTCTCTAATTTCTGATCTGGGCAGTACTCCGTCTAGTACTGTTTTTGCACTATTCTAATCTATGAATTAATTATTATTTTGATTTTGAGTCCTGTTTCTTTAGACCCTTTTCTAATTTAATCTTGTCTAAACTTAGGTTTCTCCTTTGTGATTAACTGAACCCTTAATCAACATTATAGTCTTTTGATGAGCTTTACAGTCATTTATTTATTTATTCATTAATCAGTACGATTTTAATCTCTTTTTCTCTTCTCTTCTTGTTCTCACACACTCATACATACACATGCCTCATGCACACAATTTTGTACTGCATATAAATGCAAGTCTTTCAAAGCTTCACTATCACCAGCTGTTTTTTCTTTAACTATACATTTTTGTTTTTTTTTACTCAGTACTGTCTTTCTCTCTTAAAACTCTGTATCTTTTCCTGGTAGGGTTGTTTCACCAGAGTTTATCTTCTTGATCTATTAAGGCTAAAACTTAATTTGCTGCCTGTCTTTTTTTTCTCTATTACTCCCTTTTGCTTATTTGGTTTAGCTAACCACATTCTCGCCTCTGCGTGACCATTTGTTTTGCGTCCTTTTTCATTCTTTACCACATTCTTTCTCTATCTCCTGTAGTAATTTTTCAAATTCTATCGCACTTAACTTTCCTGAAAAACCATACTTCTTCCTTCACTTCTTGTCACATCCTTTTCGCATGCTCTTCACCTTTCTGCTCTTTGTACTTTCCATCCCTCTTCAGTTTCTCTTTTATAACACTTATTCCCCATTTTCTATGCTTCCCCTTTAACAGCCAATCAGTTTGTATGCAGTTCACCCGAGCAACTGCTCCAATCTAAGAAGACACTATTTGTGTTATCGCCATTAGGTTTCCACAGCCTGTTGTCTTATCAGGACACTGTTAAATAACTATTTCCCACACATGAAATTAATCGTGAGACCTTTGTTCCACTCACACATTCACTCAGAATTGCCTATGTCTTTAGCTTTTACTCTTTAACATCAGCACATTCTAAGTTCACATTCATCATTCTTTTATTCAAAACAAAATGTAATTCTCACCCAGAGTCCAGTGAATCTGTTGTGTTATTCTTTTGCCAAGTTCATGGAAACATCTTCCTCAAATACAACAGAGTCACAAGAATCTTCATCAAAAAAATTAAATATGCTTTGCAGTACAGAGTTTGATTATCAAACAGTCACACAAACATTTTTTCTGCATCATAACAACTGGGGGGTTTCCTCTTACATATGTCTGAGGGGGGGTGGTTTCTTCACACTAATGACAAAGTTATCAAAATAGCAACTGTAAAGAGAGCACACATTGTGCCACAAAAGCCTGTATGGTTGAAAGAATGTTAAGGGTGTTTTGTGAACTCCATCATGTTAGCTGTGGGGCTATATACTTAGAGCCAAATGTCACGTATTCTTTGAAGCCCTCATAAGTTTCCAAACCAGTTCTAACCTCTGCTAAAATGCAAAAGGACCGTGAAGCAGGTACACAATATGTCAGGTGGTATCAATAACGCTCCAGCTTTTATTTTACCTGGACTGCATGCGAAGTTACCTTTAGTTACTTCGTAGCGTCTGGTCCACCTGGGTTCAGGCCACTTTCTCATGTGGTCCTTCATTCGTACCCATCCCCTAAGTTTAAGTTGCATCAGGTTTGGCCAACTGCACCTGTTAAGAAAAAACTAAATTCAGATTAATCAGGTCAGTCTTGTACTCATCACAACTTACCTGCCAAACATCCAGAGAGGGCATATGACCGCCTTCTCTGGTTGGGCCTGGTATTGGGCCTACCTATCAGCAACTTATAGGGAGTCAGATGTGTTTTGACCCCTTGTGTGGCTCTTATTGACATGCTTTTCAGTGGAATAAAATCCTATCCTATAAAATAACACATTTTGCTGATTTTTCTCAATAGAGTCTGATTGGCGCTTTCCACTATTCCTTGTGAGCCTAAATGATTCACTACACAAAACTTGTGTTTGAAGTTTTTAGCTTTCTCTAACTCAGCTAGCTCATTGTTGTTAAAATGTGTACAGTTATCTGACCTGACAACAACCTAACGAGGAATCAACTCATTTTAACCATTTTATTACAGTTTTTTGCACCTTCATTTTTGGATGGTATTGCTTCAACCCATTTTCTAAATCGGTTTACCATCACCAGCAAGTACCTCTAGCTTTTGGTTCTGTTTTCAGCTCCATTGTCAATTAGCTCAATAGTCAATAATGTCTTGGAATAGTCCTTCAGAGACTGGAAATCCTCCATGTGACACTTGTAAGTTTTCTTAGGGTTATAATCATTGCAGGCCTGACAATCTGTAATGTAATTCTCCACCATAGCCGTCATATCTTGGATTTTGAATATGTTAACTTCAGTTAGTTCAAGCAGTTTATCTTCACTCATCATCACCATTTGTCTGGAAGTGTAGTTTCCAGCTATTTTTTGTTGCTCTGTCTGCTGTATCATTTCCTTGGTCTCCTCTGTAGCAGCACTGGAATCTCCAGTGTACTTGCCTCTAAGTCTGGTCTGAGCTATATTTCTTTTCCAGCTAGCTTTGCACAATTGTGGGGCTTTCCTCCATTTTGCACATCCCATTTTATCTTTTTTATTTAAAGTTATTACACACAAAAATTGCCCCGGAGTGCCAAACCTTATGTGACGGTGATGTATAAAGCTGCCACTTAAAAAAATTTTGCAATGTAGCCATAACACTGTTCACAGACCTGGGGCCTCGTCTGTCTTCCCTGGACTGGCAGCAGCTGTTCCACCTGCATTGCTTTTGAGGCAGGTGATGCAGTGTGAAGGGCAGTGATGACATGCGGGGGTTGCAGGTCAAAGCTGGATGCTGGTGACCTCCTAAGGTCATTCAACTGCAGTGGCTCAGGAGGACATTTGGTACTGCTCTTACTAGTAGGGACTGGTCAGAGAAGGTTCTTCACCTCAGAACAACCCAGATATCATCCACACCAAGGTTGGTCCTCATGGTCTCCACGGCTCTCTAAGCCCCACGCTGGACTGATTATCCAGACAGGCTGTGGATGGAAAATACATTGCAATAGTGACTGATGTATCCTGATGTAGGATAGAAAAAATAAAAGATGGAATACCCGGACTAGCTAGCTACCATGTGTTGATATGACTGCAGTATTTTCCTGTGTGAGAAATACTGAATGTAAATCGTCCAGAAGAGTCTGCTATAGTGCCTTATGATAATCAGAGAAAAAAAAGCAGCACTCACTTGTGTAGTATTGTGTGGGTGCAGCATGCTCCCAGCTGTCGGAGTGACGGTGTTGCTCTCTCGCAGTAGTGGCCAAGAGCATAAAGTTGAATGGCAGGTGACGAGAACCAATCAGATTCGCCAGGGACGCAGCGCCCTGCATTTGGAGGAGAATCTTTAAGAAACCAATTAGAGACCAGCTTCAGGTCACATGCTACCCGAAGATTTATGGACTCAGATAGACATCCATTTGTCCGGCAGCCCTCGCCCATGAAACCGCATGAAACAAATTGAAAAACATATAAATTAGTTAACTGATTAAAGTCCTCTATTGACAAGCCGCCACTGCCAATAAATCTCTGTTGATCATGACAATATCAATCAATACCACTGTAATATGGCATAAATGTGCCAGATTGAGACAAAAGGCTCTTGTTAATTTCTATCTGCTGTTCCTGGAATGAACACGTTAAGCTAACACACTAATACATAGTAGTAGCTTTTTATTATGGTGAAACCCTATTTGTATTTCACTGTTACTGTTAATGCTTAATGCACCAAGTTAATATTCAAAGGGCTTACATGAATAATGTGAATTCACAAAACCAAATGTCAATATGTCAACACCATTGCATTATTTCTGACCGCAATCAACATATATTGCTAAATGTCTTTATTGAGACATCGCCCAAGATTCATCTCACTCCTTTTCCTTCATACGCACAATGAATGACACTGAACCGATTGGATTAACCAACCAAATATGTATCAGTAAGCAGTGCCAACAATATTAATCTACTAGCTTCCACTGACACTTGTGCCAAAGCATGCATGCATATGTGTGTAGGCTTGGTGCCATCTTGTGTGTAAAAGATGTTTTGCAAGAAAAAGGTTTATGTAAACCAGATGGTCTTGAAATACCCTGTGTTAGCAGTGCTTTGCAAATACTGTATTCTTTAATAACTTGCAGCTCTGAACATCTACCTGGAACAAAAGCTTCGGATGAATCTGACTATCAAAGGTGACTTCACTTGACACAAATGTTGCCTCAATATTCAAATGCTAAAGGTTTTGCACTTGGGGCAAACAAATGTTTTTTGTTCTTAAAGCAACTGCTACAGCTTGCTGAATGGAAGTCAACGTTGTGATAATTACTTTAACTTGAGGCACTTAAATTGCCACATTTTCTTTTGAACATGAAACCTGCAAAATGCTTCGAATGCCATTTTACATTACTCGTGATTAAAACTACAAATCCTGTAGGTGAAACTTTGAAATCATGGCTTTTATAGCCTAATATGCAGTGGTGAAAACCCCTTCACGTCAATAAGACTTGCATCAAGCCAGAACTGGCAAGAAAGTTTAGTGCTGTTGATTCAAAAGCAGTTCTGTTTTGGTCCCTGAAGATCAGCCTGTCTACAAAATGATGCAGTGCTCGAAGCCAATCAGTTCAAACACCTCAGCTGTTTCCTGAGGGGACGGGAGACACAACTGTATCTGAACTCTTTTCAAAACAGTGAGATTTTAAATCCCAGGGCTGATGAAAAAGAGGATGTGGCCAGTCTCTGGAAAGTAGGCTCTTAGACTCTCAGTCTGAAGCTGTGCTCGTGAATGCCACAAGTTCAGTTCTGCAGGTAGGACACCAACACTTTATAAAGTCTCCAGTACATGGAAATTATTTTTGATAATAGTCCCTCTATTCTAATAGTCTTCTTTGCATTTGACTTTCTGTATGTTCAGCATTTCACAGTTTCTTTTTTTTAGCATTCTGAAAATCCTCAATTAGAAATTTAAAATGTGTTTTTAGTTTTGTCAGGCCAGTATCCCATATTCCATCTGTCTCCATATTTTGAATGTTTCTCCAACACTCTACTGAATTTTTCTCCATAGATTTGTATTGATAGAAAAGTGTTGTGTTTTGTCAGCTGTGGTGTGGTAACTTATGTATTAATAGCATTGTCACTTAACGATTAGCAACATTCATTTCTACATGTGGAATTTGGTTTGATTGTGCTTTTCAAAAAGACAGAATCTTGCAGGAAACATTTGTTGTTGTTCATCAAGGGAAGTTTGTATACATTTATGTAGCTGATTGAAACTAGACTTTTTTGGAGAAGTAATTGAACTCAAAAAGCTAATTGTGAAGTCAGTGTTTCCATCACTTAAAGGGGCACTCCAGTGATTTTACACATCTAGAGCTAGAAACCATCAGTAGAATCGGTAGATGAATAACTTCTCTTATGTTTGAATGAAACCTGCATTCTGAATAAGGCGATCTAACTAACTAATGGAAGCTGTATGCGCCTCATATATATATGTACACATTAAAAATGACATGTATATACAACATGTATATGTGATTTCTAAACTCCCTGTCAGCCTTGATGGATTTCTCCAAACATTTGTGTTGATAGAAAAGTGTTGTGTGTTTTGACAGACAGCTGTTGCAGTGAATGAAGCCCTCAGTATGATTCGTTCTGTAGGGCCTCCAGTCTCCTCAATGAGATCTTCTTTAATCCCTGATCTGTGATGGATCCTCAGACCTGTAGATATGTAGGAGCTGCTCATATCTGCAACACGGACTGATGTAAAAAGATCTGTTCTTGGTTGGGCTGCTGGTGGAGAAGCTGTTTGGAAGCATTTTATCCAACACAAATATGATGTACTGTAATATAATCATAGAATGTGTAGTCCCAAAGAATTCAGTAAAGATGTGTTTTTAGACAGAAACATGTCATGCTGTGACAGACTTTACACTTAAATATGAATATGAATATGAATTTCTAAGACATGACCCAAAACATTAGGTGAGATAACGCTTGTACCGTAGTTCAAACTTTTCAATGTTGAGGTGAACTTTGACACTTGAGACTGAATGAGAAAAAAAAGCAATTGGTCAGTATCTCTTTCTTGGGCGTCTTGATTTGTGCACGTGGAGGCGAGCGGATGCTGACAGCATCTTCAGTGTGTGTGAGGAGCTTCACAAACCTGCCGCCACAGAGGAAGCACAGAGCGACACAGCTTCATCTGCACAGGTGAGTTTAGGACACTCTTCATCCTCCGGACTGGGGCTGTCATCTTCTTTTAACTGTTGATGCTCTGGTTTGGGGTCTGGAGGCAGGTTTTGTTTAGAAGTGTGTTCAGCAGACTGCTGTGATGCCAGAGCTTCCTGATTGGCTGATTCACATCGACTATGCGTTACGTCAGGAAGAGTCCTGCCCTGAAGGTAAAAACAAATAATGAATATTTATGATATATATTAGTAAAGACAGCAGCTAATAAGATAATGATGATAATTTGAAGAAATATCTACTTACAGTATGTTAACTTTAGCTTATCACAACTTTATGTTTATTTGGGGACTTTTAGAGTCTAAACAAGTGTCTAACTTTCTTACTTTGTTTGTTGGCTGAAACGTCTCTGCTCTCGAGCTTGTCTGCCTCATCCTCTTGAATGCTGCGGGGGGGGTTAGGGATCCAATCTAGGGAAGAAAGTGTTGTGCTGAAAGGTGTTCGGTGAGTTAGGTGGACTGCTGTGGTGCCAGAGCTTCCTGGAATGATCGGTTGGTTGACATCCACCTTTCCTCAGATGCCCCAGGATACACAGGAGTCCTGCCCTGAAATCAAAAATAACTTAGAAAAGTATTTTTCTCATTATGTCACCATAGCTACTTGTGCAGTCTTAATAAAGGGCTTACTTACTTTGTTGACTGAAACACCACGTGCACCATGTCGTCCTTCTGATCTGGTCCAGCATTTCTTTTTTGTCAACATAGAAAATCTGGATGTACTCTCGGTCTTCCACGTTGTCTTCTCTCCGGTGGGCTGCAGGCTGCACCTGTGGGGCCCATGCTGCGCCAAGTTCCCCTGCAGTTACCATGTGTTACCACAGTGAGGCACTGCAGGGGTCTTGGTGCTGGAGCAGCAGGAGGACACTCCGCTCCCCTTTGCACCTCTGGACGGTGTTTGGGGTCAGCCAGTGGCAGCAGCTGAGGGAACATAAAAATGCAACAGAGTGAATTATTAATCAAAAGTGATAATGAGACTTACATGAGACGTATGTTAATGTTGTCATGAACTATTTTCATACGGCTATCTGCTGCAGCCTCCTGGACCTCTCTGAAAAATAATCATCAGTACAACAGAATAAGTGAAATAAATAATCTTTGATTTATTAAATAAGATATATTCAGATTTGCAGGAGTTTTGCTAATGTTGTTACTAATTGTGAGCATCACCCTGCCAGTTACAGGCATCTGCAGAGTGAGTAAGTTAAAGAATCATTGATTTACTAATAAGACCTGCAAGACTGTTGATAATTGTATTAATGATTTCCATATCTGTGTCCCGTAAAGTCACCTCCACCTAAGTAAAAAAAATGAAGACTTTAAAGTACAAAAGAGTGATATTAAACGAATAGACAGGTACATCACATGTCAGCGAGGATACATTACCTCTTGTGTCTTTATATAATAGACTACCGTAGATCACATTCTTTCAAGCCTTACCTTTTCCCCCACATGATGTGAATGAAAGTAACTCAAGTTGTAGAGAAGGTCCTCCATTCATTTCAGGGCTAATGTTCCTTTTTTAAGTTCCTGGCTCCTTCTATCAGCATGAAGCCCACTGAACCTCACGCCAGCACGGCACATGTAGGAGCCACTTGAGATACTTCAGTCAAATAGCTCACATGGCTCCTATCAACACAAAGGCGCGGCAGCAAAGATGTAACTAGCTCTGGATCAGGAAGACAGATCCACTCTTAAAACCACACCTAAATATATCCCCTATATTTATAATATTATTGTCACGGCACAGGTAGAACTGGCGAATGTTGTTCTTGTTAGGTCTAGGGGAAGTCATGAATACTAAGCCTTGTGGCTACACCAGCTAGTAACAGACCACAACATATACTAAGTCCCATCAGTTGCTGACTCCTGGAGAGTGAAGGGTGAGTTTGACTCAAACCCCCGCAATGTCGCCTCACTCCTCTTACATCGCCAACTGTACACTGAAGGCTCACAGCTCAGCATATCACTACTCTGCAGCACGCCAACTTTCTTGTGTTTTTTTTTCCTTCCTCGTTCTCTCTCTCTTTATCCCTTTCCCCCCGTTGTCTTTGTCCCTGACAGGGTCGTACTCTACAAATAACTACCATGTGATCATGACATTATTATTATTATTATCTATAATAATTATATTATATATTTAACTTATCCTGTTATCAATGATTTATACCATAGTCCCCATGACTTTTCATGGCAACATTTGCCATTATGCCATTCACATTTTTATCCCTATTTTTTTTAACAGATTACATATGAATAGGAATGAAAAAAAGGTTGCATTTGAGATTCTTTGGGCATTTTGCCTACTGACACCATACGTTCACTATTAGCTTCTGTCGATGAGATAAGTTCATTTTCATTAGCAAGTTCAGGCAAGTTGTCATTCCTTTCCAGATGGTCTCTGATGCAATGTATTTTGCTTTTGAAAAGTCAAGTATTGCAGGAATCACAAGCAAATAGATTAAATTTGATTTTATGTTCAAATTTTGTTTGCAGACAGTCAACAACATTTGAGCTTGTTTCGATGACATAACTGTATTTTAACCACTATATTAGTTTAAATATTTGTTAATTCAATGAACTTTAGAAACAACTTCTACATGGCAAACAACTAAAATTTGATAAAAATCAAGGATTTGAGTTGAGGCTACCTGAAATCTTTTCTAGAGACATCTGTTCAGATTTTTTTTGTTAACCTGGAATGAGTATTAGATTGACCTGTTATTCTTGACAAGAATTTGACAAAAAGTTGAGTTAAGGTTCCCTGAAATCTGTTCTGTAGACATCTAGGATTTTTTTCTTAGAATTGAGAGATTTTAGGGGAGATTGGAAGAAACAGTTCAGAACCCAGTGATCTCCAAATAAGGAGATTTTTTATTTTTGATGACAGAGAGAAAAGGCTATTGTGGGCAACAAATTTTCCTCTGGGTACTGTTGAATTCATAAAGGGATAAAGTAAATTGAAGGAAAAATAGATGAATAGCGACCAAGATACAGTATATTTAATGCAATATAATATAGATCGGGTGCATTTTTAGAGAAAATTACATAAATGATGGGAGAGAAAGAGGAGTAAAATTTTGTTTGGACATTTGGAACAAACCTCTCCAGGCGAATTTCCAAGTCCACTGTAAACAAAATGAATTAGGGTGATAAGGAAAATTGGAAACATACAGATTGCAGTTGGAATTGGAAGATTTTGTGACACTTGACAAAGTGTACTGGGTAAATTTCCTGGGAAACGGTACAGTGAATTTTATACACCACAGCATGCCAGCAACTCAGTTATTGCAGAAACAACTCTGTAGGTTAGCATTCCACACACTAGGACATCTAAAAAATCTATTTGCACAAAAAGATATTAATGCATGAGTAAATTGCTGGGAATAAGTGATTGATATAAACTCTTAGAGGTTATCCAAAGTGTATTTAATACTGTAAAGAGAATAAATTGGGCTTCTGGGTAAAGAAAGAAGAGGAAAAATGCACACACATAGACACATCTCAGTCTACTGGGAGCACACACACACACACACGGACATTGTCTTCCTTCCCTTCTCACCACTGCTCCTTTTAAAGTTGAGAATTTGCTTTGTTTTACCCATTATCTTTATATATTTAGAATTTGTTTAGGATTTTGTTTTTTCAACATTATGTGATGGACACATTGTGTTGAGCGACACCTATAGGAAAATATAGCATCATTGCGGCATCTCTGCTTGACTGAAACAAAACACACACATGAAGTCACAGCACAGGTCGGTGCATTCCTCTGATTTACATGCACAACTACTGCTAGTGAATGAGCTGAGAGCAGAGTTTGAGAAAAGCTGGTTTCAGGAAGTGAACGAAAGTGATTTTATGATTAGTGATTGGTTGCATTGGAATGGCAAACATAATACCCACTCCAGTAGCAGAGACAACACCAGTGTATATTGAGGTTAGGGGTCTGGATCTCGACCCAGTCTTGTTGACACCGTCCAACCAGTAGCTCAGTAAAACTCTTTACAGAAGACCAAGGCACGAGGGGCAATAGCACCATCACCACACTCCACCGAGAGACCAAGACCAAGACAGCAGTCCATGCTGAAAAGCAGGGGAGATTGACTACGCATTAAGAAACGAAGAAACGGCTTCTGCTTGCAGTTAATAAGGGGCAATCCAGAGGCCGAGGACGCAGTAGTGGATCATTTTCACAGTGTAGATTTGCAGCTTTTCCTTATGTAAAGGATCTGAATACTTATTCCAGCATCTCTGAACCATATCCCTCTAATGCAACCACCTTACCCCATCTGCAGCTGATTCTGATTCTGATCACGCCCTGCCTTACAATGTGTTTCTCAATGAAAAAGTATTGAGATGTATTGAAGTTTATTTGTATTTACACAATTACAATTACACCTTGCTATTTGAAATACATCATTTGAACCAAATGCTATATTTATCAATTACACTGCTTGTTATGGCCTGGCCTTCCCCATGGCTCTCGTTTTGTGTTCTCTCCTGTTGTATATGTTCCCTCCTGAAGGTAGTAAATGGGTGCAGGTGTGCCAGGTTGCCTTGATAGCGTCCCCAAAGGTCTGGTTTCTTGTGGTTAATTAGTGCAACATTGTTTCAATATATCAAAATCAACAAAAATTCAACTCATGAGTCCTTTTAGCTAATGGGTGACTCAGTGTTGATTCAGTTATATTGTTTCAATATATAATCAACTAAAATGCAGCTGCAGACCGACTTTTAGGTGACAGTTGAATCAAAGTTGATTCATTTGCATTTATGGTTGAAAATCCAATGTTTCCCATCAATCACAACAAGCGCTTTCAATTTGGTTTCAATGTCAGACATCAACATAGATTCAATACATCTGCCTGACAACATTTAAAGGTTGTTTAAATCTGAATTTGCTCTCTGGGTATACAGTTATATTTACACTATTACATAATAGGCTAATACATGTTATTTTAAAAGACAATGAAGGATGGCAAGGTGATTACATTCTCAGTCAAATTAATATTTTATTCTCTGAATCCGGAGTATTGAACAATTCACAAAAAAAAAACAGGAATCTACAGTATAACAATGGCAGACAATTTTCAACAATGCAATGCTTTGGTCTGGCTTTACTCTTCACTGACTGGTTAAAGAAACTTTAAACTAACTGGCTATCCAAAACAGAAGGAAGGGTTCATTACCATAAGGAAAAACGCCTTGAAAAGTGACGTTTTTATAACCACTAGAGCGCCGTTAAACACACTAGAGCGCCGAAATCGGCGGAGTTTTTGAAGAATAAAATGACATAAAAAACGGTGTTTTAATGTGAATCTTGTGGAAATAGAGGTGTTTAACGGCACTTTTGGCTTTCCATACAGAGCGCGACCGCGTCTATGGTTCTGCGGCGCGCTCCCGTCGTCATGTCAGGAGGCTGTCCACTGGTCCTGAAGCTGACGAGGATGATGATGATGATGGAGGACCAAAGCTGAGATCGCTCTTCCAGTTTTGTCGCCCCCTTTTCCATTCATTATTTTTAATTACATAAAAACAACATAGCGACATAGAAGCACCACCACAGATTTGACCGAATACCTTTCGACACCTCCCTCCCGTCTCCTGAGCCGAGACCCAGATGGGGAACGAAGCCAGCATGGAGGGCGGCGGGCAGCCCGGTGAGCCGGGAGCCGCCGGGATGATGGGGTCGGTGATGCCCGGAGGACCCGCAACAGGACCGGGGGCAGGGCAGTATATGAAGCCGGTCAACGGAGCTGCCGCCGGGGGAGGGATAGGAGTCGGAGTCCCCGGGATGGGAATGACAAGGTAGGAGCAGCGGTGGTAGAAATGCTTCGGGTAAATGGGGCTGGGTGAAGTGTTGTGGGTATACTAGCCTACCTCCCAATGTGTGTTTTATCACGGACAAGGTTGATGGAAAACAAGAGACCAGATGTAATTTGCTTCAGATTTTACAGGAATGGGATTAACAGGGTGTAACAAAGTGTTTCCCTCTCTAATGCATGATTTTAAGGAGGATGTTGTGGAGAGGAGCGATATCTCCCCTGTCAATCTTTGGATGCCGAAATAAAAAAAAAACCGAGAGCTGTCTGTGGTGCTGAAATGGCTCATTTGAACTTGCCTTGGTTTCCCAAAATAGGTTTGACATTACATATTAAGGTGTCTTACAACCACCATGCCCTTGTGCTCTATGTTACTGTTGTCATCAGCGAGTCCCTACGGTTACTGTTTCACATATGTGATTTTATTCCGCGGTGTCATCTGCTGTAATAATATTTTCTCCTTCATTCAGCTCCAGTTGTGCTTTGGCGTAGTGTGCTGCATAGGACATGTCTTTGACAGTCGCCGAAAAATACACACCGAACCCTTGTTTTTCTCGATCACCAGTTGAGAGCTGTAATGTTTAAGCATGTCATTTATGAAACGTGACCATGTGACGTTTCTGTGGTTCGTGTTGGAGATATGATGCATTTGGATGCTTGAAACGCCTTCATACGCCTTGTTTCCGCATGGGCGAGGGAGGAAGTGTGTGTGTTTTGTGCATGTGTGCGTGAGTGTGTGTGTTTGTACGTTAAGGGGCTTGCCTGGCTATGTATGCTTTTGTTTGATGATGCAGTGTAGTACTGCTATGATCAGCAACGCCAAGATTTCCCGTTAATGACGAAATGTCTCACAGACAGATGGTGCTTACTTTCATACCATGGCAAACCAAAACCAGCCAAATCAAAGCTTACTACCTGACATATACATACCCATTTGCATTACAAATTGTTATCATGTTATGGCAGATATGTGTAATAACAGAATCAACAATCCTGATATGTTCTACTCATTACCCCCACACAGATAATTTGAGGATATTTTAAGTTTGACATTTGTTATTATTTTTTAAAAATCTACCCCTCTGTGGATAATGAATTGAACATATAGAAAATACATCGTTCATTTCATTCAGCTAGAATGATCAGATGAAAGTAGAAACTGTAATGCAGCCTTTCAGAAAAGAAAATGACAATATTTAAGCTATATCACAAACAATAATTCAATTTCATACACACAAACTCACAATAAACAATGTTTAATAAATATTGATGTAACTATTCAGTTCAATGAAATTGTATTTACATAGCCCACTATCACAAATCAGAATTTGCCTCTATGGGCTTTACAATCTGTAGACCATTCGACACCCACTGTTGTTAGACCCTCGATTCGAATAAGGAACAACTAGCCAAAAAGCAAAATCCCATTTCTAATCTCATCTCACAATACTGATATTATCAATATACAGTGGCTCAGAGTTCAACATCTAGTGGATATAGTAAGCAGTCTATAGAACATCCGTAATATGCCAAAACATCAATAGCATTATAACATACACCATATGTCATATGCCACTAAATCATGTTATTCCATACAGCACCACAAATGCAAATCTCTCATTTAGCTTCGCTCAGCTAATGTAGATGTAATTTACTGTACCAACTCATCTGTAAAATCCTTCTGTAGCCAGGCTATGGTACAGAGACCTAATCAGGTTGACATTTTGTGGAAATAATACCAGACTAGGGATACAGCTGGTCCAGACACACCAGGATCTGTGTATGTGGGTTATATTCAGGACACATCCCAGGTTTGATTCATGCCTCTGTAGAGGAGAAGAGCAGAGCAGCACAGGCCTCTCCATCATTATATAACGCAGGGACTCGCTTCCGATGAACGACAACAGAGCTAAACATGCTTTAATGCATTATCTATGCATTGCTCTGTTTAGGGGATTCACGGTGATGTAGTCTTCTTTGTTGCTTTTATAAAATGTAGGTTTCTGCACTCCTGGTTTCAAAACTGTAAATCGCTGCCTACATTTCAAATTTATTCTGACTAAAAGCCGAAGGTTTTGCAGCACGCAGCATTCATAATGGAGTAATACAAGGCCATGTGAACAGACTGAATCACGTGCAGTGTGTTTGCTCACCCCCACCCTTCTCAATCT
Source organism: Coreoperca whiteheadi (assembly GCA_011952105.1). Taxonomy (NCBI): domain Eukaryota; kingdom Metazoa; phylum Chordata; class Actinopteri; order Centrarchiformes; family Sinipercidae; genus Coreoperca; species Coreoperca whiteheadi. The sequence continues at coordinate 9,236,456 of CM022479.1, read as the reverse complement.
CACACACTCCCTCCCTCTTCTGCACTGCTCTGCCTGACTGCCTGCTCCTATCACTCTCTCTCCCGCTCTCTCACTCCCTGTCTCCTCTGCACACTTGCATGCTTTGCTACTTCTCTCTCTCCCTTTTTTCTCTTTCTCTCTCTCAATGTCCTTGTCTTCCTGTCCTCCTGCACACTTGCATTCTTTATATAACCTATCACTCATTTATTTTGTGCTATTTTCAGTGATAATTTAAGCAGTAAGGCAAAGGTATGTTTAAAGTTATTTAAAGGATAAGCATGCCATTAGTCACAGTTTTTCTTATTGTCAGCAAAACCTAATTGAAAGACCAAAACCAATAACCTGTTAGTCCTTCTCTCAGTACTTTCTGACTGTCTTTCTGTGTCTGTAGCACTCAGTCCCAAGCCCATTGGCTCTTACTGAACAAAAATGCACCACAATTAAATGCCCAGTAAATTTATGAACAGCTGGGCAATGTGGTTGTTAGCAAAAGAAGTAAATCATGCATTTTTTGGGGACCATTCATTTGCAGTCATTCATGACTCGGTTTGCTAGTGGCGGGTGAACAAAACGATCTTCTAATCTGCTGCAACTAAGCAAATGTTCTTTACCTGTTCTCCTTCTGTGTTATCTGCCTATTCTCCTTCTATATTGCCGCAAATTTTCAGAGCAACAGAGACACATAGTGTCCTCGTAACCATAGTAACTCACTCTCACTCCTGCCTGTGTGTGCATTTTATACAGTCTATGGTATGCACAGGGAGAGACGCATTGCTGCTGTCAGAGGTGGATTTGTGTATATTTCTCATTTCCCCCTGATGGTCTGAATAACTCACTAGATTTGTCGCTAGTCGCTATTTAGAAATATCGTCTCTAGAGGGTCTGAAAAGTCTCTAGGTAGCGAGAAAGTCCGAGAGACTGCAATGAAAACTGTGTGTGTCAGGCATGATATGTTTGCTACAAAAGGTTGTATGTAATTAATTTTCATATTTGTAGCACAATTAAAGCACTATTAATTAAATGGATAAAAGATCTAACGATCTTAATTTAGTAGGAGGAAGGAGCAGGCTTTCCCTCACTTCCTGCTATCAGAATAAAATCAGCATCCATGTTAAGAGTATTCAACTCAGCAAATTAATATTAAAGTCCTTAAAAGGAGAAATTAATAATACTGAATCCAATTAATTAGTAATCAATTTAATGTTATCAATTTAGTCTATATCTGAAGTTGCTACAGCATTCATTTCTCAGGACAGTGACTAGAATATTTCATACACACAAACACACGAAAACCAACGTTTTGTATATGTTTATTCAACTATTCGAGTCAATTCAAATTTATTTATATAGCCCAATATCACAAATCACAATTAGCCTCAAAGGGCTTTACAATCTGCACAACATACAACACCCTCTTTGAAGGAAAAACTACCCAAAAAAAACTTTTAAAACAGGAAAAAATGGAAGAAACCTCAGGAACCTGAACAGAGGAGGGATCCCTCTCCCAGGACAGACAGACTAGATGTCGTGTGTACACTATATACAATTATAATGACAAAATGTAGGTTGTAAAACATAAGTCTAGAGAACCAATTCAGAAATCATAAGAATACAAATATGATGGAAATGATGACATTCTAGTAAATAAAATTATGATGAAAAGTAGAGAATGTAAAATATAAGGATATATAAGTAAATATATCTGGAGCTGCTCAAAAAGACAACTGAGCAGTTCCAATGATGCCCACCGAGCAAGACCTGAGCCACCCCCACCAACCACAGATACAGCAGCACTACCCCAGCAGGTGGCCCGCAATCACAGATCCAGACTCCGCATCTCCAGAGGCAGAAATACCTGCTGAAAGTGACAGTAAGAGAGAAGAATTAGAAGAGAAAGCACAGAACTATGGGAGAGAGAAAATAATAGATACTAACTACACACACAAGACAATATTTACTAGACAAATATACTAGACACACATATGAGCATATAGATATAACTATCAGGCAGACACAATATGGCACTAGCCTCAATAGGAAGACTCTAAAAAGTTCAGGTAGAGAGCAAAAGTATTTACTAGGCACAGGTTCGGCACACGGGTAGGCAGTCCAACAGGCAAAGGTATCCAAATCGTAAGGCAAAAGGTATGTCAAAGAAACAGAAAACAGGTCTATGAACATAATGGAAATACAAGGAGTTAACGCTGGTAAGCTTACTAAGAACAGATAAGACAAACTGGCAAAGACAAAGGGAGCACAGGGACCAAAATCACAAGGGAGGAAGGGTAATGAGGAACAGGTGGAATCCCTCTGAGTGGGAGACATGAGGGCAGGGAGTATCTGAAACGAGAGACAGGTGAGTATACCAAAATAAAACAGGAAATGATGACAGAAACCAGGAGACAATGGAAACATAACCTAATCTGGGATTTATGATATGACATGGATGAATTATGTAAACACAGCGATGAATAATTAATAAATGAAGGATTTGACACAGAACGATTATTCTAGTTATTGTTATTACTTGTGTAAACACAGGAAACCTCAATGTGGACATACTTGAATAGTTGCTGTTCCGCAGCTGAGCGGAGTTTTGGACAGTCATGGGAGATTATTAAGAATCATTAATCACCTGAAGTAGGTCTAATAAGGCTATCATACCTATGTGGATGGGAGATCCTCAATTTAATCTGCGTTTCCTAACTTTTCTTATTAAGCTAAAGCATCAGCCACAATGTCACAGAAAAGTATCCGTTGTTTCACCTGAGTTTTGGCTGTGCAGGCAGCCATTAGAGGGGGAAGGTAAAGTGCTGCCATTTTTCTGGACACTCAGTGTTGACTGGTTTTCCGGAAGGGACCTCTTTCCCTCACCGTCGGTCAGGTCTCTCTCTCTCCTTCAATAGGCTAATGAAGTCAGTTGTTACGGCAATGTGGTGTGAATGTCGGTCAGCTTTGAATTCATAATTTGTTAACTTCCACTGAATGTAGCGGCTTCTTTAATTTGGTTTCAGCAGTTGAAGTCGCTGATAAAGTTTTTCTTTTCAAGTTTGTCTTTGAGTCTCTTTTGCTCAATCTTTCTATCTTTCTCTATATCTCCTTCTCTGCTTCATGTGGTTAGTGCAGAATATCCAAGGTTTCTTCTTTCTAACTTGTCTTGTTGGATGGGTGGCCCGAGGGGCATGGGATTCAGTCCGGCGTTTCTGCATACATGGCGTTCTCGTCCGCTCAGGAGGGAGAGTGGGGGTAAGAGGTTGCGGACCTGCTTTATTGACCTGGTCACTTCCGGGTCACACGTCAAACAGACGTCAGTCTGTCTCAGGGATTGTCGGCCAAAAAGGGAATGCTGCCCTAAAATCAGTTAAAATTACCCACATGAATGAACTCATCCGCTGAGTCCCAACATCCCCCTTTTGTTCTCAGAATTGCACTAGCTGTGGGATCCTGAGCACAATTGTCCATGAGTAGGAAAGAGTTCATTTGTCAGTTCATAAGGGTTTGCAACATCTGGGCAGTTCATTAATCGACAGGGCATTGATCTGCACTATTTATCTTGGCTAAGCAAAATTCCAGTTACAGTTTAATAACAATATCAATAATAGTTACAAAAACAAAATCAAGATAAACATGACAAGTAGCATCATTTAAAATACATAACCAATATTTATCATTTACTCTTGGGGTAATTGAGAACAGGAAGGTTAGAGATGTAAATGAGTTAGTGAGATGCAGAGAGAGTGGCACTTAATGTAAACAGGACGTGTATGACTGGCTGTGTCATAAAGGGGTGTGTCCTGAGCTAGTGTTTCAACTACTGGTCTTACTGTGGAAATACTACAAGGAGCTGATGCAAGTGTAGACATTGGTATCTGAGTCCAATTAGATTTTAGGCTGATCTCATCTAATTAGGGCTGCAACTAACGATTATTTTAATAATCGATTAATCTGTCCAATTTTTTAAATCAATCGATTACTCGGATAAAAAAAAAAATCAAAAAAGCATTAATTTCCTACCCTTTATTCAAAAACAGAAATGATCTTCAGAAGTGCACAAACATGATGCTCCTTGAACATCCCTGAGCAGTTAAACGTAATAAAAAACAAAAAAACACATACACATGTATGCTTTAAATCAGCCAAATATATAGGCTTTTTTTTAAAATAAAGTGCACTAAAGATGTATATTTCTGTTTAAAAGGACCTGAGCTTTCAGAACAATAAATCTTTTTTTTTTTAAATAAAGAAAAATACAAATCAGAAAACATTTAGGATTTGTTTGAACGTTAGAACTCTACACTACACAGATGCACACACTCAAACTCTCACACTCCCTGTCGCTTTTGCATATCTTTTGATGTATTTAGTGTGAAATGCTCCCACACCTTGGATGACTTGGGTCGTACTGATTTCTCTGCCTCCGCCATGCATATCGGAACAACTTTATGGGTCCCTCCGATGGTCTTTCCTCTACCTCCACTCTGCTCCGCTCTTTTTTTATTGTTGCTCCGCTCTGCTTCACGCTCAACTGCGCTTTTTTATGCCCAAACATCTCCGCATCTTGTTGAGTGGCGTAGTCGCGCGGCATTATGAATAAATAATGAAATTCATTACCAACTCTTTTAATAATCACATTTTATCAATTTGTTGTTGGAGCCGTACATCTAATACCATGTCTAGCTGTTACTGAGTTCAGAAAATGGAGTTTGCTGCTGTTGCTAACAAAACCAAGAAAGTTATGCTGAGCTAACATCTATCTTACTGTCAGTATAGGGGTGCACTGTGTTACTGCTAATGCTGGGAGAAGCTAATTCTAGAGCTCTTAAAGTTTTTCTTAATTTGTTGCTCAGGGTTGTCACACTCCTGGTATACAGAGGAAAATATGCATGGTAAGCCATGTAAGAGTGTTCATAACCCATTAGATGCCCCGTCGCTGTCTGATGGTTTATGACCATGATCTGAGCTGTGGTCAGAGATGCTGCGGTCATCATCTGAACACTCAAGTTGCTGTTCAGTCTGCTGGGCCAGAATTTCTGAGTACGACTCAATTGGTGGACATGGCGGTTACGCTCTGTGTCCCTGCGCTGCCTTTTGTCACCCCCCTTTGAGCTGTTTTGAGAGGGCTGTTTTGAGGCAGTAGGGCTGTGTGACGCTGCAGTGTTTGAGCTGGCAGGCTCAGTGGTTTTCCCTGCTGCTTTGGAAGTGAACAGTTTCCCAAGCCATCTGTGTCATTTTCTTTAACTCCTGCACCTTTATACGTCATAAGTACAACGTGAGTACGTACGCATAGGTGAAGATTATACAAGAACAAGGACTTGAAGGTGGAGCTCTCTGCTAAGCCTAGTGCATTCTTACCCTGGGAGTATGCATATCTCAAATGTTTGTAATAATCTCTGGGATGTTCACAACAAGAACGTTTAATTTGGAAGGCAATCTCATCAGCAGCAGAAGATAATTCTGTTAGTGGGAGGTTGAGACTGGACACTTATGGACAGCTAGAGCTGGTTTTCCACACAAGTTTAACCTTCTCCCTTTGTATTGCATAGGACAAGTCAATTAGATTGTGCTCTAATTCACTAAAATAGTCATCAATGTGGTGATCACAGTTGTCTGGATCAAAATGTTCAATGTCTTGAGCTCAAGGCCTTCAAGCGGGGACACTGTGGGGTCATTTCTGGTGAAGGCGTGACTAAGCTAGCCCTACTGTAGACATGTGGGTCACATGCTACACTTGTCTCTGGTAGGGGCTGAATAGCTCTGAACTTTTCTATTCCCCCTTTTGGAGGGGTGAGAACTACAGGTGACTTGCATCAGAGGCTGAAAAGAAAATGAGGCAGAAAATCTAGAAGATAAACTACATAGCTCCTCATTGTCTGTCTCAGAGAAATGGGACTGTTGCCATCTGCTAAGTGGAGGGGAGTTAATCTCTCACTAACAGAGAAGTGTGAGTCGGAGTAACCTCAGTCACATGGGCTGAATGTCCGTGGAGGGGAAACAAGTTCTGATCTAATCCCTAACAATTTCTCCTTGTGTGAAAAGAGATCGGACTCTGCTGAGTGCAGGTCTGCTAAATAACGCATGGCTTTCATTAGCTGTCTGAACTTCATGGAGGAGAAGAACATTTCACGATTTAAGGGATTCTATTTCCATTTCTAGGGCTGCTTTGCTCTGAAAGCCAAGGCTGGTTTACCTGTGGAAGTTCAGAAGCAAGCATTTTAACAAGGAGCCTGTGGAAGCTGCTTGCTGCACTCACTAAAATTCAACATACTGAATTCAGGGTAGCCGGGCTTAAGGCTCTGTGCTAAGAAAGAAATAAACTGCTCTACACAGGGTCCTCCATTGTTGAGCCTGGAATGGAGGGTGAAATTAAGCTAGTTGCTTAGTACAACAAAGCAATGTGGTTGGCTATGGTGTTGCGTTGGCAGACACCTAGGGGTGTAGTTTGGGTACTACACTGGTCTAACCTAACAATGTGGTCTACACTATCAAAGGTAGCTCTCTGTGGAAGAGGGGTAGCTACAGACAAAGGGTGTGTGTGTGTGTGTGTGTGTGTGTGTGTGTGTGTGCGTGCCCAAGAGGTTTGCTTGGACATAAAATTGATCAAAGAAAAACTAATTCAAAATGGCGGCATGGCCATGTTGGTTAGTGTGTGGCTCTGCTAAGGTTACATTAGCACTAGTGTCTTGAAGCTCGGCATTAGTTGCATGGGTAGACAAAGGGAAATATAAGATGGCGGTAAGCCATGTAAGAGAGAGGGTGACTCAGACTAAAGTTTGATTAGCACAAGTGTGGCTCTGCTAAATGCTAACTAACTCCTTTTAACACACACCTCTAGTTACCTTCTCGATCATTTTGAGTCACTTTGACCCAGAAACATTATGTATCATTCTGTTATGCTTGCATTATTTACAGTATTTTGTATTATATTTCCCACAATCTGAGGAGGTGACACTACAAACAATATGTATGTTGAAGTTAAATAAGACGTTATAGTTAATAAGACATAAGAGAGTATAATAAAACCCACTTCTCACTTTTTAATCCAAGTTTGATTGATTAGATTGTTATCAAACATATCAAATTCCGCCCCTTGTATTCACCCCCCTCCCCCCCGCCACGAGGAACATAAATAAAAAATAAAATGAATTAAATCATTTACAATAAAAAAATGTAAAAAAAAGATTTAGGAAGATTCAGGGCGGCTGTGGCTTGCTGGCAGAGTGGGTAGTCTATCAATCGGAAGGTCAGCGGTTCGATCCCGGGTTCCCCCATCCATGTGTCGAAGTATCCTTGAGCAAGATACTGAACCCCAAATTGCTCCCGAAGCTTTGCCTTCAGTGTGTGAGTGTGTGTGAATGATTAGTTTAATTTGTCCTGATGGGCAGATAGCTCCTGCCATCAGTGTATGAATGTGTGGGTATGGGTAAATGTGATATGTAGTGTGAAAGTGCTTTGAGTAGTCGGACGACTACAAAGGCGTTATACAAATACAGCTCATTTACATTTAGAGCCAGATTCCGTGTCCAGGCATTGGGTTGCCGAGGCCCCTGCCTTCAACTGCCACCCAATCCACATTGCACCGGCCCCGTCGGCGCTGTCTTCACCTGCTCAAGCCTCCGCCAGCAATTCTTCTTCATCCGGACATTGTTTTTCTGCCTCGCTGGAGATACATTCCTCGTGGATCTTGTCGAAGCTTCCACTTAGACAATTCCAAACCAATAAAATACTTCTGGTCCTCCACACGACGCCCTCTGCATAATATCGGCCAGGTTGCTGACCACACTGTGTTAGCCAGCCTTGCTGGAAAATGCGACATCATCCCAGTCCACTTCGGTCTACTAAACATCCGCTCACTTACGAGCAAGGGGCATCTTATCCAGAATCTCCTCATTGACTGTAAGGTTGACTTTCTTTGCTTGACCAAGACATGGCAACAACCTAATGACTTTTCCCAACTCAACGAGTCCATGCCCCCTGGGTTTGTTTATACCCTTCAACCTCGTGGCTCTGGGCGTTGTGGAGGTCTCGCGATAATTCACTGCGAGAACTGAAAAGTCCTACCAGGATCAGCTCCTACTTTCAACTTGCTTAAATCAACTGTGTATCAACTCTTTGAATCAGTTCCCACCATCAGCAATTGTTTACCGCCCCCCTAACACAAACAATAACTTCACTAAATTATTTTGCTGCTCTACTTACCCACCTAGCCACACTTTCCCCTAATGTAATACTGCTGGGGGAATTCAACATACATATGGACAATATTAATCTCTCTCTCACCTGTGATTTTGTACCTTGTCTTGACAGCTTTGGCTTTCAGCAGCATATTGACTTTCCCATTCATTCAAAGGGTCACATTCTGGATTTAGTTTGTTGTTCTGGTCTCATTCCTTCCAACGGGACTGCAGATGAACTTCCTATAACTGATCATTTGCTTCTGTCGTTCAATGTCAATCTCACTCTGTCCTCAATAAAGCCCCCACGTGTTATCTCATTTCATAACATTAAGAAAATGAATCCTGATGCACTTTCCTCTGGTATCAGCTGTCTTCTGAACACTCACAATTCATCCACCGCCGATGACTTGGTTTCACACTACAAACAATGCCTCAACACCATTCTTAATTCTCTCGCTCCTATGAATACCAGGTCTGTCTCCTTTTCCACCTCTGCCCCTTGGTTCAATTCGGAACTATGGCAGATGAAAGCCAAAGGTCAACAGCTTGAGCGATTGTACAAGAAAACTGGTCTTGTTGTTTACAAAGACATGTTCAAAAATCACATTTTACATTATAACGACTGCATTTCTCAATCCAAACACAACTATTATTCAATTCAGTTCAATTCAATTTTATTTATATAGCCCAATATCACAAATCACATTTGCCTCAAAGGGCTTCACAATCTGTAACATACGACACCCTCTGTCCTTAGGCCCCTCGATTCAAATAAGGAAAAACTAGCCAAAAAAAACCCTTTTAACGGGGGAAAAAAAATGATAGAAACCTCAGGAAGAGCAACAGAGGAGGGATCCCTCTCCCAGGACGGACAGACATGCAATAGATGTCGTAAGTACAGAATAGATTCATAGCATAAAAATCATAACATATACAATTATGATGGCAATGGCAAAATTGTAGTACATATAATTATGCTGAAAAGAGTGGGATGTAAAACATAAGGGAAGATGATGGGTCCAGACGGACAGCCGAGCAGTTCCAGGTGGAGCCAAACGAGCAGGACCCGAGCCACTCGTCCCCTCCACCATAGTCACAGATCCAAGTACATCTTCAGAAATCTCTAGAAAAGAAGTCCTAACTAGGGGTAAAACATCTTTAAGCAGCCTAGTTGGAATGGGGTCTAAGAGACAGGTTGATGGCTTAGATAAAGAAATTGTTGAATTAGTTGAATGAGGTTGACAGGATAGAAGCAGTATACGTCAGGTTTTACAGCTTTTTCTAATTTTTCTGTTTTTGAAGATAGATCGAAGATAGATACTACTGAGAGCTATAGGAATACATGGCTCAATGGAGCTGTTCCTCTCTGTCAGCCTGGCTACAGTGCTGAAAACAAACCTGCAGTTGTTTTTATTTTCCTCTATTAATGATGAGTAATAGTTTGCAGTGGCAATACAGAGGGCTTCCATACATGTTTTAAGAGTATCTTGCCAGGCTAAACGAGACTCTCCCAGATTGTTGGCATGCCATTTCGTTTCAGGTTTTTGTGATGTTTACTTTAATATCAAATCCCCCTTATGTGGAATTGCAACCCATGGTCCATGACATCGCCCAGTATGGTGCAACCGAGACCCCACCCTGGAGCCAGGCCCAGGGTTGGGGCTCGTATGCGAGCGCCTGGTGGCCTGGTCTTACCCCACGGGGCCCGACTGGGCTCAGCCCGATGGAGCGACGTGGGGCCGATCTCCTGTAGGCCCACCACCTGCAGGAGGAGCCGTAAGGGGCTGGTGCATTGTGGATTGGGTGGCAGTCGAAGGCTGGGGCCTCGGCAACCCAATCCCTGGACACGGAATCTGGCTCTAGGGACACGGAATGTCACCTCGCTAGGGGGAAAGGAGCCTGAGCTGGTGTGGGAGGTTGAGAGATACCGACAAGAGATAGTTGGTCTCGCCTCCATGCACAGCTTGGGCTCTGGAACCCAACTCCTCGAGTGAGGATCGACTCTCTACTATTCTGGAGTTGCCCGTGGTGAGAGGCGGCGGGCTGGTGTGGGCTTGCTCATAGCCCCACAGCTCAGTCGCCAAGTGTTGGAGTTCACCCCGGTAAGCGAGAGGGTTGTTTCCCTGCGCCTTCAGGTCGGGAATAGTTCTCTCACTGTTATTTGTGCTTACGGGCCAAATGGCAGTGTAGAGTACCCGAACTTCTTGCCGTCTCTGGGTGGGGTGCTGGAAAGTGCTCCGACCTGGGACTCCATCGTTCTACTGGGGGACTTCAACGCTCATGTGGGCAGCGACAGTGACACCTGGAGCGGCGTAATTGGGAGGAACGGCCCCCCCGACCTGAACCCGAGTGGTGTTCTGTTATTGGACTTCTGTGCTAGTCACAGTTTGTCCATAACGAACACCATGTTCAAGCATAAGGGTGTCCATCAGTGCATGTGGCACCAGGACACCCTAGGTCAGAGGTAGATGATCAACTTTGTGGTTGTTTCATCTGACCTCCGGCCGTATGTCTTGGACACTTGGGTGAAGAGAGGGACGGAGTTGTCAACTGATCACCACCTGGTGGTGAGTTGCATCCGATGGCGGGGGAGGAGGTTGGACAGACTTGGCAGACCCAAACGTACTGTGAGGGTCTGCTGGGAACGTTTGGCAGAGTCTCCAGTCAGAGAGATCTTCAACGCCCACTTGCTGGAGACATTGAGTCCGAGTGGACCATGTTCTCCACCTCCATTGTCGACACAGCTGCTCGGAGCTATGGCCGTAAGGTCTCTGGTGCCTGTCGTAGTGGCAATCCCTGAACACGGTGATGGATCCCAGAATTAAGGGGTGCCGTCAAGCTGAAGAAGGAGTCCTATCGAGCCTGGTTGGCTCGGGGGACTCCGGAGGCAGCTGATGGGCAACAGAGGGCCAAGCGAGCTTCAGCCCAGGTGGTTGCGGAGGCAAAAACCCGGGTCTGGGAGGAGTTCGGTTAAGCCATGGGGAAGGACCTTCAGCATCAAAGAAATTCTGGCAAACCGTCTGGCGCCTCAGGAGGGGGAAGCAGTGCCCTGCACACACTTTTTACAGTGGGGTTGGGAATCTGATGACTTCGACTGGGGACATCCTCGGATGGTAGAAGGAGTACTTCGAGGATCTCCTCAACGCCACCGAAACGTCTTCTGCTGAGGTAGCAGAGGCCGAGGGCTCTGTTGTGGACTTGTTGATCCCCCAAGCTGAGGTCACTGAGGTAGTTGAGAAGCTCCTCGGTGGCAAGGCACCGGGGGTGTATAAGATCCGCCCTGAGTACCTCAAGTCTCTGGATGTTGTGGGGCTGTCTTGGTTGATACGCCTCTGCAACATCTCATGGGGGCTGGGGACAGTGCCTCTGGACTGGCAGACTAGCGTGGTGGTCCCTCTGTTTAAGAAGAGGGACCGGAGGGTGTGTTCCAACTACAGGGGGATCACAATCCTCAGCCTCCCCGGACAAGTCTATGCCAGGGTACTGGAGAGGAGAATTCCGCCAATAGTCGAACCTCCGATTCAGGAGGAACAATGCGGTTTTCGTCCTGGTCGTGGAACACTGGACCATCACTATACCCTCTCCAGGTTGCTGGAGGGTTCATGGGAGTTTACCCAACTAGTCCACATGTGCTTTGTGGATCTGGAGAAGGCATTCGACTGTGTCCCCAGGGAGTCCAGTTGGGCGACCACAGGATTTCATCTCTGCTTTTTGCAGATGATGTTTGCAGCCGAGTATGGAGCGGCGGGGATGAGAATCAACACCTCCAACTCCAAGGCCATGGTTCTCACCCGGAACAGGGTGGCTTGTCCCCTTCAGGTTGGTGAAGAGCTCCTGCCTCAAGTGGAGGAGTTTAAGTATCTTGGGGACTTGTTCACGAGTGAGGGAAAGATGGAGCTGGAGATCGACAGGCAGATCGATGTATCCTCTGCAGTGATGCAGTTGATCTATGTTCCTACTCATGACCTATGGTCATGAGCTTTGGGTCATGACCAAAAGGACAAGATCCCGGATACAGGCAGCCGAAATGAGTTTCCTCTGTAGGGTGGCTGGGCGCTCCCTTAAAGAAAGTGTGAGGAGCTCGGTCACTCGGGAGGAGCTCAGAGTAGAGCCGCTGCTCCTCCACATCGAGAGGAGTCAGCTGAGGTGGCTCGGGCATCTCTGCCGGATGCCTCCTGGACGCCTCACTGGGGAGGTGTTCCGGGCATGTCCAACCGGGAGGAGGCCTGGGGGAAGACCTAGGACACGCTGGAGGGACTATGTCTCTAAGCTGGCCTTTGGAACGCCTCGGTATTCCCCCGGAAGAGCTGGAGGAAGTGTCTAGGTAGATGGAAGTTTGGGTGTCTCTGCTTAGATTGCTGTCCCCATGACCCGGTCCCGGATAAGCGGTAGAAGATAGCTGGATGGATGGACGAATGCTTTAATTTGCGCGTTTAGGGGTTATTCCATGGAGATAACCTTCTGTGTTTTATTTTCCCCGTTTTTAGAGGGGCAACAGAGTCCAGTGTCATTTGCAGTGAACCTGCAGCACTATAAACAAAATGATCAATTTGTGACGGACTGAAATTAGCATAAGAGTCCTCTGTTATATTGAGACAAAGCATTGAGTTAAATTCAGATGGCATCACTTCCTTAAATGTATCTACAGCACTATCAAATAGACATCTAGAGTAGCAGTATTTGCCTAATGGCGTGTAGTCCAGTAATAGGAGTTCAAAAGTTATTAAATAATGGTCCGATAATGAAGGATTCTGTGGAAAGACTATTTAATGTTCAATTTCAATGTCATAAACCAGAACATGGTTGAGGGTGTGGTTAAAATAGTGAGTGGGTTTATCTACACTCTGACAGAAGCCAATCAAATCTACTAATGAGATAAACGCAGTACTAAGGCTCATTTTCAACATCCACATGAATATTAATATCACCTACAATAATTACTTTATCTGTTATAAGGACTAAACTTAATAGAAACTCTAAGCATTTAGACAAAAACTCATACATAATAACAAATAGAATTGAGATGTCGTGTTTTTCAGGTTGGGTGTGAAAGACTTAGAACAAGGCTTTTGAATGAGTTAGAATTTAGTTTAAGTTTAGGTGCAATTCTACCTCCTCGGCCGGTGCCTCGAGGAATGTGAGTTTTAATATGATTGGTGGGAGTGGATTAATTTAGGCTATTCTTCATGACCCAGCCAGGTTTCAGTAAGACAAAAAAAGTCAATATGATATTGATCTGATATTAGATTGTTTACTAGTACAGCTTTAGATGACAGAGATCTGATGTTTAAAAATCCACATTCAATTCTCCTATTTTGAGGTTCTGTTTCAGTGGTGGCAATATTTTTTATGTATAACTACTCTTCTGTTAACTTGATTTTAATAATTTAATTGGTCGGAGGGCAGACATCATCACTTAGGAGTTTCGGGTGGGTAACTGCTCTGGAAGCGCTGAGAAGTGTTTTGGGTAGTTTTTCCTTAATCGAATCGAGGGTCTAAGGACAGAGGGTGTTGTATGTTACAGATTGTGAAGCCCTTTGAGGCAAATGTGATTTGTGATATTGGGCTATATAAATAAAATTGAATTGAATTGAATTGAAGTGTGTAGGACTGCAACTCTGCACAACACCCCACCCTGTCTCCTCCCTTAGCAGTTTCCTATAATTTCTATCATTTATTTTCCCTGTTAAAAGGGTTTTTTTTGGGGTAGTTTTTCCTTAGTCGAATCGAGGATCTAAGGACAGAGGGTGTCGTATGTTGCAGATTGTAAAGCCATTTAAGGCAAAATTGTGATTGTGATATTGGGCTATATGAATAAAATGTTATTGAATGTAATTAATTAAATAAATTTAATATGGTAATGAAGCCACTTTGGCAAAAGCAAGTGGAAAGAAAATGGCAAAAGTGAGCAGAAAGAAACAAAACTTCAAAAATCAGCGGTAGAACTTCATCGTCTGGAATTAATAACAAAAGAAAACACAATAAGTGGGAGAGTTTGGCTGTCGCCATCAATGCGGTGGGATCTGAAAATCACACTGTAAATGACCTTAATAACAAATTGTCTGATATAAAGGTGCAAGTTAAGCGAAGAACTGCTGTACATCGACAAAGTGTGGGAAAAACAGGCAGTGGTACAGGGGTTGATGAACTTACACCCTTTGAGTAGAGAGTTGAGTGACACTTTACTCTCTGTAATAGTATCTGTTGCTGTGGGAGACTCAGATTTACTACAGGACTGCCACGAAGGTAACTAATTTCTCATTTCTTTGCTTAACTTTGGTACACATACCTTTCCAGCCTGCATTTAATTTTCAAATGCATGCAATGTAGCTGACCAAAAATACACCAGAGATTTTACGTATCCATTGCATTTATGGCAAATGGGTTTACCCTTTAACATGGAACAGACTCAAATCAATTCAGTTAACATATGTCTGTGTTTATTTGGACTTATATGGTGCAACAACTGGAACATCCACTGGCACGCAAACATGTCTAAACTAGGCTAAACATGTCATCACTGGTCAGATTTGCCAGAGTCCGACATCGTCTTTGCATATGTACAGACATTAGTTTTAGTGACCGCTGATTGGCGTATTGTCTGACATGAATAACAGTGCGGAGCAATGTTTCCAAATCACTAAGCCTCACCTCCAATTCTACATATAAACTACATCTATTATATGTACCATTATCAATAAAGGAGGAAGAGGAATAGTTAAACATTTGACACACCAAACAAGAGGGTGAGGGAGGGAAAAGAGGAAGAGAATCATTTTCTAACTTCTAAGCTATAGAATGGTAGCTAGCAAAACAGAATAGCGTGTAAACTGTGGGATTAACAAGAAAGTCGCTAGAAGGAGAGGGCTATAAGCACTTAAGCAGAAATAGTGAATGTTCAAATGTATCGTTACAGCAAACAGTCACTGTAATGAAGAATCAAACAAATTAGCTGTGATGAGCTAGAGCAGTAGACTACACGCTACCAGTAACACACAGATACCAGTGACCTGAAATGAGACAATATGCTTACCTCAGCTTGTCTTCAGCATGTTCACGGTACAAGGGTCAAGATTTCAAAGTTTGGTCAGATTTAAGAATGGCAACAATGTGAAATTTGCAGCTGTTTAAAGTCTATTTCATGCTTGCTGAACTACTGCTGGGATTTCTGGTCAATTCAGACAGGAAAATATCAAGGAAAATAAAGTTCCCTTTCAAGGGAACTTCAACGCTGCGTTAGCTGACGCTATGGGGAACGCCTTCAGCGTGACTGCCTCTGAATCTCAATATCAACTTAGACCAATCTTGATTGGGTTTAACGTCAACACGTGCGCACGCTGGCACAACCGGAGGTACAAAGGGAGCCGGCTCCACTGTTGTCATCAGTCTTCTGATCTTCAGCAAGCACTCTGGGTCTCTGAGAAATGGCGAGTGTGAAGCGGATTCGGCAGTGCGTGTATCCCTGCCCACGCTATATTCCTGACGGTAACACACATGAGATGTGTGCGGCCTGCTTGGGAAGAGAGCATGAGCTAGCAGCCCTCGAGGGTGCTGGCTGTGTGCATTGCGAGCGTTTCCCGGTTAGGAAGCTCCGCTCTCGGCTGGCGCTTTTTGAGGAAGGCGGCCAGCTCTGCTCCCCACGCGGTAAGGGACCAGCGGCTGCTGAGGAATCCCGGCGACTGCACTCCTGGGGATCGCAGTTGGACCTCAGCGACGAAGATGAGACAGCTTCGGCTCTTTCTTTACCTTCATCCGTGGGTACTTTCTCCCACTTTCGGGGTCCGGAAGTCTGCGGCTTCTTCCGTCTTGGAGCAGGAGCCCGCTCACCGAGACTCTAGTCCCGAGGATGTGCTCGGAGCGGAAGGCGGTGACATGGGTGGCTCGTCAGCCCAGTCGCCGCAGTATGAAGAGCAGCTGGAGGTGGTTTCCCGTGCTGGGCTCAATATCGCTTGGCCAGTGGAAGAGCAGGACGCTCGTCACCGGAGTAAGCCGGACGAGCGTTTCCTCGTAACCCCACCTCCTCACCCGCGTCGGGATTTACCGTTCTTTCCGTACCTTCACACTGATGTGTTGAAGTCCTGGTCCCAGGGGAAGTTGCTCCCTCTCAGAGCATTTTTCATACCTGGGTATGAAAATGTGGGAGCGGCCATCTTGTCGAGGCAGGGGCCGAGGCCAGGGGAATGGAGACTGCACCCCAAGACGGTGCAGATGATATGGAGGAGATTCGGCAGAGCACAAGTGGACCTGTTTGCGTCCCTAGACAACGCTTACTGCCCCCTCTGGTTCTCCCTTGTGGATCCAGCGCCCCTGGGGCTGGATGCCATGGTGCAGCCGTGGCCGAGGCTACGATCGCTCTGCTCCCGGGGGTTCTAGAGAAGGTTCGCCAAACAGGGGCCCAGCTGCTGTTCGTGGCCCCGTTCTGGCCCGCCAGAATCTTGTTATCGGGCCTGGTAGTCCTCCTGGACAGCTCCCGTGGGAGATTCCCGTCAGGAGGGACCTGCTGTCGCAGGGCCAAGGCGAAATATTCCATCCCCAGCTGGGGAAATTGAAGCTGTGTGTCTTGCCATTGAGGGGGACCACCTCCGAGCTGCCGGTCCCTCTACTGAGGTAGTTAAGACCATCTTACACTCTAGAGCCCCCTCCACTGGAAACTTTCACTACACGGTGCCAGGAGCTCCATCTTGACCCAGTTCACTGCCCGATGGCTTCAGTGCTGGAGTTCCTCCAAGGCCGGTTTTTGGCTGGACTCTCGCCCGCTACACTGTATGTGGCTGCGATCGCAGCATTCCACAATTTGGTGGATAGTTGCTCACTTGGGAAGCACCACTTTGTTACCAGTTTCCTGAGGCCTCCGGTTTGAGTCAGAGTCCCTCCGTGGGATCTGATAGTGGTGCTGGATGGATTGACCACTGCACCCTTTGAACCACTGGACGATGCATCAGACAGGTGTCTGGCCTTAAAGATGGCATTTCTGCTGGCCATGACTTCTCTCAAGAGAGTGGGAGTTCTGCAGGCCCTGTCGGTGGCTCCTGCTAACCTGGAGATCGTTCCAGGCACAGTCAGAGCCATCCTGCATCCCAGGCCGGGTTATGTACCTAAAGAACCCACTGAGGTGGCCCGGCCGGTAGTCCTGCAGGCATTGCAGCCTCCTTCTGAGTCGGCAGAACAGGAAGGTAAGCTGCAACTGCTTTGTCCAGTCAGGGCCCATGAGATTTAGGTCCGGAGGACATCCCAGTGGCGCAATTCGGACCAATTGCTGGTATGCTTTGGGCCCCCTCATAAGGGCTGCCCGGCTACCAAATACACTATTAGCAGGTGGATAGTTGATGCTATCATTTCGGCTTATGAGGTCCACGGTTTGCCTTCACCTCTGTCATTTAGAGCCCACTCCACATGGAGTATGGCATCCTCCAGAGCTTGGT
>CM022479.1:9095122-9215699 GCA_011952105.1 Coreoperca whiteheadi | reverse complement strand
GGGGTGAGGGCGGCACGGCGCGGGGCGGGTGTTGGGGGGAGGGGGGGGCAGGGGCGGAGACGGAGGGGAGGGGGTGGTGGGGGCGGGGGTGGTGGGTCGCGGGACGGCGGGGGGGGGGGTGGGCGGGGGGGTCAGCTCTGCTCCTCCTGAAGTCTAGGATGAGTTCCTTTGGGGTTTTTTGTATTTAGAGTCAAGTTGTTGTCAGAAGACCATACCGACAGTTTCTGGACCTCGTCTCAGTAGGCGAACTCATCCTCTCCAGAGATGAGTCCCACAAATGTTGTGTCATGGATTAGTGTGCAGTCATGTGTATAACGTGAGTACACTAGTGGGCTCAGCATGCAGCCTTGTGGGGAGCCAGAGTGTGTGACTGGAGGGGAGGTGGGGGCCAAGCTTGACAGATTGGGAGAGGTTTGTGACAAAATCCATAATTCAAATGCAGATGTGAGTGGGGAATCCTAGGTGGAGCAGTTTCCTAATTAGTATGTCTGTATAGTAATGAATGTTGAACTGTAATCTATGAAGAGCATCCGAACATAGGTCCCTTTGTGTTCCAGTTGATTCAGAGCTGTGTGGAGAGCTATGGTGATAGCACCCTCCGTCGACCTGTTTGCCCGATACGCAAATTGATAGGGATCAGAGGTGGGAGGGAGGCAGTCTTCTTTAACATGCCTCAGCACAAGTCTTTCAAAGCATTTCATAATTATGGGAGTGAGTGTGACAGGTCTGTAATCATTTAGACTTTCTGCAGCAGGCTTCTTGGGCACTGGGATGATAGTGGCTGTTTTAAGCCAGGGTAGAATGATGGCTTGTGCCAGAGACAGGTTGAAGATGTTTGTGAAGACAGCAGCAAGTTAGTGAGCATAAGCCCTGTGTACCTTCCCAGGTACTCCATCCGGGCCAGCAGCCTTCTGCAGATTTGTCGATCTTAACACCTTTTCTGTGATGAAGGGCGACCCTTGCAGACAGGTTGGACGGACTGTCTGAGGAGCAGCCTATCAGAACTGCACTACGCTCCCCTGCTATTGTGCATATGGGGATGCATATGCATATACATATTATACTAATTATTTTCATCGTCTCTGTTACATCACAGAACCACACATCCTCGTTTTACTCCAATAAACATCAAAGGAATATTTTGTCTGGAGGGCATTCTAACCGGCCACAACAACAGAGACCTGTCGCACAGAGCTACCTGATCTAGCTCCTCCGGTGCAGACACCAGAGTACCACCAAGGAGTGAGTTGCTGCCCTGCAAGCACCCTCCCACCACAATGAGACAGTGTACCATGGTCCTAAGTCCAAAATCCCTGCATTTACCAAAGGGGACCCAAGAGAGTTTGCCAGGCTTGAGGTTTCACTTGAGAATATGCGGCCAGTGGATGCAACAGAGCGCTTTAAGTACCAGATTCTGGTGGACCACGTAAAGTATGAGGAGACACTGCTTAGAGCAGACTCCTACACCAACTCACTGCAGCCCTACACTGACACGATGACCAGTCTCATCAAAGACTATGCCTTACCAGCTATCTCCCAGAAGGATTGCTCACCTGATGGATGCCCAGAACATCGCGCGTGGTGACACAAGCACTTAAGGGGCCTTCCTCTCCAGGCACTGAACAAGGTGCACCCATGGCTGATAGGGTCAGACTAGTCCCATGCATCTGGGACCCCCTGGGGGATCAGTGGCAGTGAAGACAAGGTTGTACTGGACACTTCAGGGGCTGACAAACCACATTGAGCAGGAGTAGACACCACAACAGTGCCTGCATATCTCTCCGCTCTCACTCGCTTCAGATCTTCTGCAGAGTGTAGAGAAATTGTGGCAGCTATATGTCCTCTCCAACATGAGAGTGAGAAGCTTGTCACATGCTCCAGACAAGATCAGGAAGCAGTCCACATGTTGGAGGCAAAGACCACCCAAGTAAACATTGAGGGTGTCTAGCACTACGCCACTCCCCTCCTTAAGAACACCCTGAGGATGGGTGTTAGCCAATCTCCACAACACGGAGAGGCGCATGCTGTGAGACCCACAAAGAACAACTGCATACTGAACCTTGATTGAAAAGCTGATAAAGGTGGGCTATGCAGTAAAAGTATCAGAAGGCGAGCTGAGCGAAGCAATTGAATACTGGTTCATCCCACATCACATGGTAAGCCACAATGAAAAGAACAGGATTGTCTTCAACTGTTCCTTCACGTATAAGAGAGACAACCTCAACGAGCGGCTGTTGCTTGGCCCCACCTTGAGTTCCAGTTAGCTGGGTGTACTACGATTCAGAGAACAACAAGTCGCTATCAGCAGTGATATCTTTCATCAGGTGAGGCTACTTCCTGAGAAAAAGCCCTTGCTTCATTTTTTGTGGCGAGACCTGAAGACAGAGGAACCACCCAGCATTTACACATGGCAAGTCCTTCCATTTGGCACAACATGTAGTCCCTGTTGTGTCACTTTTGGCTGCAGAAACATGTGTTTCACCACAGCCAGCTGGGTGAGGATGTTAGAGTGACTATGTGGAGAACTGCTTGAAGAACCTTCCCTCCATGGAAGAAGCCCAATGCTTGGTTGTCAAGCTGACGTCACTGCTGGCTACAGGTGGATTCGATCTACGCGATTGGGCGAGTAACTGTCATGGGTTTGGTATAGTTTTGTTATTTTGAGGATGTCTGTCTTAGGTTTCGGTTCTGTGTGTTCATGTCTTAGTTTGATATTGGTTGTTCAGTTGTATTTTGGGGTTTTGGTTTCATTACTTCCTGTTTTACTTTGTATTTGTCTGTTCCCCTCTGTCTGTCTGGCTTACTTCCTGTCCCTGATTCCCTGATTGTGTTTGCCTGTGCCTGCACCTGTGCCTCATTGTCTTCACCTCCCCTGAGTGTATTTAGTTTGTGTGAATCCCTTTCCTGGTGCTGGATCATTGTTTGTACCTTCCTGTTGTGTGTTCCCTGCGTTTTATTCCCTTCTGTGTTGGATCTCTCTCGTCGTGGATTTTGTCATCCCTGGTTTTCTGTTTGCCTGCCTGTTTTCCAAGTTCGCCTGTCTATCTGTTGGTAAGCGACAATAAAGACTCACCTCCACAAGTACTGTCTCCATCTGGGTCCTCCTTACCTCATCAACACGCAACACTAACAACCCTGAGGTCATCACCCACCTGCCCAGAGAAGCCAGATCTGAGAGCAGTGAGTTGTGGCTCATTGAGACAGGTACTGACCCACAAGAGCTCACCCTGGGACTGTGGTGGCTGAAACCATAGTCATGGTGGTGGACCCCCAGCTGCCAAAAGCTCAGTGACCACTAGGTCGCATCACTGAAGCCATCCCAGGGATTCACCTGGGTCATGACACATGCCACCTTTTCCCCCAAAACTGGAACTGCAGCCAGCCCGGGGGTGACACCTCTTCCGGAGTTGAGATCTCCGTGGTTGGCCTCTGGTCATGAGGCAAGCCGAAGAAGGGCGCTAAAAAAGGCTCAAAAGAGGAAGAGCCTATGCAAGCATGCTTAACGCATATTATCTGAATCAAACTCTGTGATATTACATTCTGCAGGATGGAGCAAGCTGCATCCAGTGTGGAGCCATCCCGGACATAACAAATTGCACACCAATCCTAACCCCCAGGAGTCCGCAGCATCTCCTGTCTTGTCGGCTGAACTGATGAGAGAGGAGGAAAATCATCTTGATCTGGTGGAATTCTAGAGGGAACTCACCGCCATAGCAGTCGATGTGAATAAACAGCAGACCACTACTCAGGAAAGGACACCCTGTTTGGATGAGATGATGGTCATCGACCACTGGAAAGCATCGCCCGAGAACCCGGGACACCCCTGCCTGTTGTCAGTAACACATGATTACATCGACGTGACGCTCTCTGTGCTGGCCACCTTGGATGAGAATTTACTCACTCTTACAGTAGATGACGATGAGGACATTTTGTCCTAAAATCTTAAAGGGGCGATAGGTGATCTCAAGAAGGGGGTATCAAGTTAGTTGAAATCAAAAATAGTGAGATGGGAGTTGAAATCATGAGTTAAGATCAAAATAATGTCATTAAGAGCATGGTCTAGAGCTGATCTGTAGGACAAGTTCAATGAGACAACTTGTGTTATGAATTGGCTATATAAAATGAAGTGAATAATCATTGTACCCAAGCTTTACATATTACATCTAAAATCCTGATATGAATTGTATAACACATGAGAGTATGCTAAATTGTGCACTTCACTATTGTAAAATGTAAATGGACGGTACTTGTATAGCGCGTTTCTAGTCGTCCGACTACTCAAAGCGCTTTCACACTACATATTACATTTACCCATAGACACACTGATGGCAGGAGCTAACTGCCCATCAGTACAAATTAATCATTCACACATAGTCACACACTGAAGGCACACCTTCGGGAGCAATTTTGGGTTCAGTATCTTGCTCAAGGATACTTCAACACATGGATGGGGGAAGCCGGGATCTAGCTGCCGACCTTCCGATTGGTAGACGACCCGCTCTTCCTCCAAGCCACACTGTAAGTGAGAATGTTTTGTTAACAAAATGAAAAAAGTCACTAGGACTAAAGTTATTACATGTGTAAAGATTGAAGCTGTGTGTCTGACCCCAGCTGCCTGTGAGGGCACAAGGAAGGAAATGATTGTGAGATGGCAGTTATATGTTTTAGGAAGTGAAGCAGTTTGACAGTTTGTGTATTATGGAGAACTATTTATTGTGTAATGTGGGTGAGAGGTGTTGGGGAGTTTTGAACTGTGCGATATAGAGTGATATAAAACACAGTGACAGAGAGAAGTTCTGGGTTAGTTCCTTGTGCCTCTCCCTCAGAAAAGATCATATGGAGAACGTGAGCTGCAACATCCATGAAAAAGGACTTCAAGGACTTTGTCACTGTCAAAGGATTTGAACATGAAAAGGATTAACCCCCGGTGACAGAGAATCACACATTTGGACTGAAGTTCCTTTGCTCACACTATGGATTACGGACGTGAGACTCTAAGAACATTTTGGGAGCTTTGGACGGAAGTTTGAAATGTGAATTGAGATGTTTGCTACTGCCCTTGCTAAAGCTTATTGCAATAAATAATCAAATTATAGTTAAAGTAGTTGTGTGACATTGATTTTGAGTTTATCGATGGTAGTAAAAAGTTAGGTTGGTGTGTGTAACATCTTAACAGGTTCTTACAGGTTACTTCACTGCTTTAGGGTAATACTGAGAGTATAAGGACCCTATAAATGGAGAGCTGGTCCAGTACCTCCCGTACGGGGGTTTACAATAGCCAAGAGTCACTGCACTCATGGGTGCCTCCATTTTGTTCTTTGTAGAACTTCATGAGTGTTTGTTTTTATATAATCATTTAAACATTTTACAGTGGTTTGTTAAGGAGCACTAAACGGATTTACTGCTCTCTCTCTTTTACTGTGGTTTAAAACTCAGCATTTTACAGACTCTTAATACTGTCTTTTTCATAAACACAAACCCATGATTATAAATCATTTCATATGAGTAAAATATGGTGAAAGCAGGCCGAGCTTAATGAAGTTTGAGTAAAATCACTAATTTCTCTATTTTAAAGTCAGCAGTAATTAAATACTTTGTTAGCTGACAAAGCAGAGTAGAGCAACAGCTTCCTTTGGATGACAGTTTAATTTTATGCACACTTCTGTTCCTGCAGTCATTTTGACTCAGTGGGGGGTTTAGCACAGCAAAAGACACTTAAATGGGATGTTTTTGTTATCAGCATGAAATTAGAAAAAATTGGATTTTTGAATTTAGGTCACTTGAGTTGATGTGTTTGTGAGCTGTTTTACAGCTGCTTCAAAGGGAGCTGTAGCTTCTGTTCCTGTTTTCAAAATGACTTGTCTGATTATTTACATGAAACACAGGTGAAAACACTTATGGCTAATTTGTTCAATTGAGCACTATAAACAGTGTGCAGGTAGAAGTAGAAGTCTTGGTTTAGACAACATTAGAGGGCAATGTAGGAGAGGGAGGAAGAGGACATGGACAAGGAAAAGGAAGACGATGAGCAAGAGCAACTGTTACGGATGAGATCTGGGCCACTTTGATTGACCATGTGGTCAACCATGGGTTGTCTCCTATAGGGAGGCTGGTCTGAGGGTCCAGTCTAATTTGAGCCGCTACACTGTATCAAGCATAATTGAGAATGAGAATAGGTAAGTACACCTGTCCTCCATACCATGCTACTGATCTCACAGAGCTGTACTGTGTAGTGTAATGCTGTATAGTACCATGTACATTTACAGTTGTTCACAGTAACAGTGTTGTGTGTTACTGTTCATGCAAAAAAAATAGACAATAGAGTACGTTACAGTTTTTTTCAATTGCTTAAGCACAGCTTTGAAAACAGTGTTTGTCAAAACACTACACACAATTAACACAACCCTAAACCAAAGTAGGACAACACTTCAGATCATTTGCAAAATGGAACACTTTTGTCAAATCTATACACGACTTTATAAAAACAATATTTTGTTGCCATATAAAACACATCCATTTCATGTGACTTCAATCTTTTTGAAGCAGTTACACACTGCTGTTGCTAACCTAACACTTTTAGCAAGTCCAATTTTCAGTGATTAGTACACAGAGAAAGTGCAACTATACAATAGTTTACCAAACACTACACAAGACCAATGCTGCAATATTGTTCAGAAAATACTACAGTTAACATAGTATACATTATCTCTTCGCCCAGCTGGATCTGTCCAGAGAATTTCATCAACATCATAAGCAATATCCTCAATAGCAAGACAACGTGGGAAGAACCGTCTTGAATGTCAAATCAATCCTTGCCTACCTGCTGCATTTTATAGTGCTAAAACATGATTGGTGTGTCTACAATTTAGCAATCATGTGTTTGTGCACATGTGCACAAAAACTGTAAGCATGATTTTCAAAACAGGGCACACAATTAGCACAACCACACACCCAATTAGCAAAACACTAGAGATCCTTTGCATAATTAAACACTCTTGTAAAAACTATAAACTTCTCTTTAAAAACCACACTTTGTTACCATATGAAACACACACGTTTCATATTACTATACTCTGTTTGCACGAGTTACACTCTGCTGTGATAAACCTAAAACGCGTTAAGCACTTCTACTTCCCTATGATTAGAGTAGGCTACCATCAACAAAGTACAAGTACACAAGACCAATGTTGCAGACTGAAGAAATTCATTTATTTCTCAACACACCCAAAATGTTGACATGGACATTCATAATACTGTAACAAAATGTCACTTTACGTATTGTACAGTAAGTTTAGAATGTAAGTATGAATGCTGTGAGTGCCATATGGGCATGGCGGTGGAGGACCCCATTCTGTGTAATAGCTGCACAGAGTGTTAAATTACTCCCACGTTGCCCTGGGACATTGACTATTGCCCTGTGGCCAATGATGTTTCTTCCCTTCCATCGTGTTCTCATCAGGTTGAACCCAGCCTCATCTACGTAAATGAACTCGTGCTGGATCTCCTCTCCATCCATTTGTAAAACTCCCTGAAGAAAAATGTCAGGTAAAATTGTGTAGTTCAGCCTAGATCTGGTATACATATTACAGTACAGTAAAATATTATGAGACAGTATTCAAGATCACACTGCTAAAGTGAATACAAACCTCTGCATCATCATGCCACAGTTGTTTAACTCTTTCAGAATTTCGAAAGGCACTCGATAAATTTGTTTCATTTGAATATGGTTTTTTTTAGCATGCGTGCCAGTGTTGATGTTGAGACCTGATGGATATCGTTGAAACTGGCGTGGTTATTGAAAATGTTAGCTTGGAGCTGATTGAGTGTTATAGCATTGTTGAACAAATTGGTTGGACGGTGCGGTAATTTGACAGTCAGTGCTTTGGTATTGCAAGGAAGTGACATCATGATAGATTTTTGTGTGTGTTTAGTGTTTTGCAAATCACTGTGTGTAGAGTTTGGCAATGAGTGTGAGGTTGACAATGTGCTGATAGTCGTGCAAATATGGGCTGATGTTTTGCTTCTTGAGTGTAAGGTTTTGCTAATCGTGTACTACTTTTAGTTTTAGTGTGTAAGCAATCTAAAAAAACTGTAAACCCAGCTTCATCCATGTAGATGTATTCATGGGGTCTTTCCTTTGCATTTAGTTGAAAAACCCTCTGTAGAAATAGATATAGTAGATATAGTTTTGTAAATGATACGGAAAAAGTGATTTAGGCCACTACAGTAAATCACTACTTAGAGTAATCAACATTGAATGTGTCTGGATATATGCCAAACTGTACATACTGGAATCTTTGCTCTTTAAATTTGTCTGAGTTGCGATCAAAGGGCACTCTGTATAGCTGTTTCATGCGCAGTCTGTTGAGCTTGAGGACACGATCAACAGTAGAGAGGCTGACACCCTTGATACCCTCAAAATGTACATGGTCCTCAATGATCTTCTGCTGAATTTCACTCAGTTTAATGGTATTGTTCTCACGGACCATATCAACAATTAGGGTCTCTTGGTGTGGGGAGAACATACCTGTCCTCCCACCCCCATGTGGCAGTCTTTCAATTCTACAAAAAGAGAACATGGAGTAACAAAAATACACATGGAATACTAAGCCTACAAACAGTTAGACCAACCCTCCATTACAATACTACAGTATATTGGTACAGACATGTACTGAAACATATATTTACTTACAGTATACTGTGTGTACAGTATATAGTATGTCATACAGTAATTGCTGTCAACATTTACATACTGTACTATAAGGTCAAAAAAAGGTAATTACCTGTTCTCTTCTCTAAATCTTTGGATTATGGTGGACACAGTGAATCTACTGATGTTTGGTTGTACCCTTTGTACAGCCTCCCTCATGCTCATACCATGGACAAGAACATGGTCAATCACAGTAGCTCAGATTTCATCAGATATTACTGTTCTTTGTCTTCGCTGACCACCTCGACTACCTCGACCTCCTCACACGAACTCTTCCTCTCAGATTTCCATCCATTGTAGGGCCTCACAAACCAGTGCTCTCTGAACTGGCTTACTGTATATGTTACCTCACATAATTAGCCACAAGTGTGATCAATTTTGAGTTGTTTTCAAGTGGTGACATCTGTGCTTTAATTGTGTTTGACTTTTGTCACCTATGCTCACCATTATGCAGCACAAGTGCATCACAATGAAAATGTGTTGGCAAGTTGTGTCTAAACAGGTGAAAAATGCTTATGGTTTTGCAAATAAATTTTGTGATTGATTCAATCAGTGGGTTCAGGCAACTGAGCATTTGGTTAAGACAATAGGGTTTTAGCAATTGAGAAAAACTGTAAAACAAAATACACTACTGTAAATACAGAAAAACCGGCCAATTGTACATGGGTGGGATTACAGATCCTGCCTTCTGTTTGGATCTGGACACAGGATCTCATCAACGTCACAAGCGATATTTTCTCCTGCTAAGCAATGGGGAAAATAATGCCTTATGTGCCAAATCCATCCATGGATTGACGTTACCTCAATGTCTCCGCATGCCTCTTCCATTGCATTGTATACAACTTCCAATTGATCATGGTTGGTGAACCAGTCCCGGACCAGAACATCCCTGTGGAAACTAACATTATCCCTAACAAAAACAAACCTGGACTGCTCTGATCTGTCCTGTATAACTGCATCATGAAGTGCATCGAGAAACGTGAGTACGTGTTGCGTATTGTACCTAGTTTGGCATGATGGTGTAGTAGCCCTCGAAGGCTTATGGCGGCACACATTGTGATGTTTCCCGCACGCTGCCCCGGGACGTGCACAATTGCCCTTTGGCCAATTATATTACGACACCATTGTTTACTTTTGCTGAGGTTGAAACCAGCATCATCAATGTAAATCAATTCATGAGGCTGTGCAGCTCCATCCTTGTCCAAGATTTTCTGCAACAAACAATGCATAGCATGGATGGCTGGCTGGCATTACTTAAAACACAACTTCACATACAGAACCCCCCCACACCCCCCCACCGCAACACACAAACACACAGGTACCCATATGCCTCTCTGCATGTATCTATGTGGTACTGAGAAAATGGTACATATTCAGCTATTAATGTACTGGATTACATAAATACGGTATTGTAAATGTAAAGGACTTCAACACTCACCTTTACCTTTACAAGTCCTTTCACCCTGATACAGTTCCATTTTAATGGGACCTTGTACAATTGCTTCAATGTGATTTTGTGCTGTACCAAGACACGTCTGATCGTGGTGATGCCTAGTTGTTTGATGTTGATAAATATTTGCCTATCCGCAAGTATTTGCTCCCGTAGCTTGTGGAGACGGATTGCATTGTTTGCGCTGACCAAGTTCCTGCTCTTGGGTGAAGAGGCATTGCCGACCACCCCCAGAAGGTCTTTGATTCATTCTGTTGAAAGTGGTTGGCTGATTGGTGATCAGTTTTGTAAGTAAGTGTTTTCAGGTGTGTGTCTAAGTGTTTTCAATAACCCAATGTGCTTTGTGTTTTGAATAGATGTGTTTTCCCAATGGTACCCATGAGATTTCATTTATAAATGAATTGTCTTATGTATGAAATAGTGTGCAGTGTGCAGGAGCAAGTATGTTGCAGAATTGCAACTGAAGTACAAAGCAGCACTTTTGTTTAAGGTATAGTAAAAGCTTCAAGTTTTGTAACTTTGGTCTAAGCTTGTGTCTATAGTGTTCGAGCAATAGGCAAAAACTGTAAGCAGTAACTGTAACTGTAGACAAATCTTCTTTTACCTGGTTTCCTGTCGAAAATTCCTTATGACCCTGTCTATCTGCTAAGATTTTGGTGAACTGTCAGTCAAGCCTCCCTCAGCGTCAATCCGTGGTTCACAACATGGTCCACTAGTTTTGGACGAATGTCATTTGATAAGTTTGGTCCTCTTCTTCTTTGTGCACTTTGTCCTCCTGCTTCAGGTCTTCCTTGACCTGTGGCTCGGCCTCTGCCTCTTCCTTTACCTCCTTCTCCTCCTCTGTGTACTCCTTCTCTCATCCTCACTCTTCTTCTGACTCCTTCCATTTTGGTTGAAAGCAGGATTACCTACCTGCCGCATTTTTATAGTGCTTAAACATGATTGGTGTGTCTACAATTTAGCAATCATGTGTTTGTGCACCTGATGGTTCTGGCCACAGATTGGCTCATAGGTGTGGTAATTTGACAGTCAGTGCTTTGGAATTGCAAGGAAGTGACATCATGATATACTTCTGTGTCTGATGTATACAAGTGTGTTTAGTGTTTTGCAAATCACTGTCTGTAATGTTTTGCAAACAATGTGAAGCTGACAATGTGCTTACAGTTTTGCAAATACAGCCTTGTGTTTTGCTCCTTGAGTGCAAAGTTTTGCTAATGGTAGGAAAAGTTTAATTTCAGTATGTAAATAATCGTAAATAACTGTGAAAAACATTCCCCTTGTATTTATGTTTTAGGTACTGATTCTCATCCCAGCCACTTCACACTCGGCTGCAAACTGTCCCAGTGCACTTTGAAGGTCCTGGTTTGATGAAGCCAACAGGACAGCATCAGCTGCAAAAAGCACAGACTAGATCCTGTTGTCCCCAAACCGGACTCCCTCCGGCCCCTGGCTGTGCCTTGAAAACCTGTCCATAAAAATAATGAACAGGACTGGTGATAAAGGGCAGCCCAGTCCAACATGCACTGGGAACAAGTCTGATTTACTGTCGGCAATGCAAACCAAACTCCTGCTCTGGTCGTATGGGGACCAGACAGCCCTTAGCAGAGGGCCCCGGACCCCGTACTCCCAGAGCACCCCCCACAGGTTATCACAAGGGACACAGTCGGATGCCTTCTGCAGATCCACAAAGCACATGTGGACTGGTTGGGCAAACTCCCATGGACCCTCCAGCAACCTGGAGAGGGTATAGAGATGGTCCAGTGTTCCACGACTGGGACGGAAACCGCATTGTTCCTCCCGAATCCGAGGTTCGAATTCGGACAAATACTCCTCTCCAATATCCTGGCATAGACTTTTCCGGGGAGGCTGAGGAGTGTGATCCCCCTATAGTTGGAACACACCCTCCAGTCTCCCTTCTTAAACAGGGGCACCACCACCCCAGTCTGCCAGTCCAGAGGCACTGTCCCCAGCTGCCACACGATGTTGTAGAGGCGTGTCAACCAAGACAACCCGACAATATCTAGAGACTTGAGACTTGTACTCAGGGCAGATCTCATCCACCTGGTGCCTTGCCACCGAGAAGCTTCTCAACTACCTCGGTGACCTCAGCTTGGGGGATCAATGAGTCCACAACAGAGCCCTAGCCTCTGCTTCCTCAGCGGAAGACGTTTCAATGGGGTTGAGGAGCTCCTCGAACTACTCCTTCCACCGTCCGAATATGTCCCCAGTCGAGGTCAGCAGATTCCCACCCCCACTGTAAACAGTGTGTGCAGGGCACTGCTTCCCCCTCCTGAGGGGCTGGCTGGTTTGCCAAAGTGTCTTCTCCATGGCCTCACCAAATTCCTCCCAGATCTAGGTTTTTGCCTCCGCAACCACCCGGGCTAAAGCTCGCTTGGCCTTCCGGTACCTATCAGCTGCCTCCAGAGTCCATTGAGCCAACCAGGCTCGATAGGACTCCTTCTTCAGCTTGATGGCATCCCTGAGTCCACCACCGGGTTCAGGGATTGCCGCCATGACAGACACCGGAGACTTTACAGCCACAGCTCCGAGCAGCCGTGTCGACAATGGAGGTGGAGAACATGGTCCACTCGGACTCAATGTCTCCAGCCTCCCTTGGGATCTGACTGAAGCTCTGCCAGAGTTGGGAGTTGAAGATCTCTCTGACTGGAGAATCTGCCAAAAGTTCCGAGCAGACCCTCACCGTACATTTGGGTCTGCCAAGTCTTTCCAACTTCCGGCCCCCGCCATCGGAACTCACCACCAGGCGGTGATCAATTGACAGCTCCGCCTCTCTTTTCATCCGAATGTCCAAGACATTTGGCTGGAGGTCAGATGAAACAACCACAAAGTCAGTCATCGACCTCCGGCCTAGGGTGCCCTGGTGATACGTGCCTAATGTTAAGCTCCGATAGACACCCTTATGCTAGGGTGTCTATCGGAGCTTAACATTAGGGTTGGTCATCGTTTTGATTTGAACGATTGTGATTCCAATTCCGATTCTTACTTTTGATTTTGGTTCTTTTCGATTCTCGATTCCAGTTCTTTGAGGGGGCAATTTGCATAGAGCTACATTCATCTACGAGGGAAAAATTATTATTTCAGTAACATTGTTGTTCGCCACAATTAGCAATTTGGTCAAGGGCTTTGTTATTACACTATCGACCCAGGCTTTTTTAAAGTAAAATAAAGCCACACTTTTGAGCGCCGCTTACCGTGCTCCATGGCCCCAACAGAGCAAGCAGGCGTAGGCACGGAAAACACTTCCGGAAATCCTGTGGTTACTATGGAAACCAAAACTTGCATGTTTGGAACCAATGATCGGAATCAAAAACAAATTTTCTAAACAACGGTTCCAATTTAGAACTGGTTCTCGATGCCCAACCCTATTGAACATGGTGTTCGTTATGGACAAACTGTGACTAGCACAGAAGTCCAATAACAAAACACCACTCGGGTTCAGGTTGGGGGGACCGTTCCTCCCAATCACACCCCTCCAGGTTTCACTGTTGCTGCCCACATGAGCATAGCAGTCCCCCTAGTAGAATGATGGAGTCCCCGGGTCGGAGCACTTTCCAGCACCCGTCCCAGAGACACCAAGAAGGTCGGGTACTCTACACTGCCATTTGGCCCGTAAGCACAAATAACAATGAGAGACCTATCCCCGAGCCGAAGGTGCAGGGAAACCGGGGTGAACTCGAACACATGGCGGCTGAGCTGGGGGGCTATGAGCAAGCCCACACCAGCCTCCCGCCTCTCACCGCAGGCAACTCCAGAATAATAGAGAGTCCAGTCTCTCTCTCTCTCTCTCTCTCTCTCTCTCTCTCTCTCTCTCTCTCTCTCTCGGGGAGTTGGGTTTCCAGAGCCCAAGCTGTGCGTGGAGGCGAGCCCGACTATCTCTAGTCGGTATCTCTCAACCTCCCGCACTAGCTCAGGCACCCAGCAAGGTGACATTCCATGTCCCTAGAGCCAGATTCCGTGTCAGGGGATGGGGTTGCCAAGGCCCCTCCTGCAGGTGGTGGGCCTACAGGAGATAAAAAATGTTATTTTTATAAAATGTCAAAGGCACAAGCCTGTGGACATAAAAACTTATTTAAAGGAGAGAAGTCAAGGACTCCCAAATAGCATTTGTATAGGAAACGTACGATCACTGAGCTGAAAACTCTGTTGTGTGCTCCACTAATAGTGAGCTTGTACCACGGCCACCTAAATTAAACAGGGTTCACTAGAGATTATTCTATGCTGTGTGTGTATGTGTAATGCCCTATAAATTTGTTAATGTCATCCTTTGTTTACATTTTGTTATGATTGAGGCAGCTGTTAGAACTGTCAGCGGACTTTCAGGTCACCTGACACGAGATCAAAAGACTTGAACTTTGAAAAGAGATGCATAGGTGTTGGGGTGGAAATCAGGGAGTCTACGAGAGACACAGATTATTCCTGCAGTTAAGGTGCACTGGAAAATGCTAAATATGGATGACGAGTCCACCAAACCAGAGAGCATTCCTTTTTCTCTTGTGGGGAGTTTTTCATTGAATAGAGCCGCCCCTCTTGTCTTTCCTTTTTGCTACTTCAGTTGTGGATTATATTTAATTTTTTCAATTGGGTTATTAAGACCCTCTTCCGTGGAGTATGAGATGCCTTTTTGCCATGGAGTTCTTGGAGTATTTTTGTGCTTCAACATAATGTTTAGTCTGTCTGTGAGCGTGCGTTTCGGATGAGGAGGAACGGACTAGGGTTAAGAACTGTAAATGCTTCAACTATGTGTATCATCAGAGCTATTATTGTCTTTTCTTTTCAACAAAGCTGAATTGAACACAATGTAATCTAAAGAATATTCATAATAATAATAATAACCCATGTAATTCAGGTAACACATCTTATTTACATACATATGGTGGACTGTACAGGGAATAATTTTTATTGATGTTGTTTCTATCAAATTAAGTGTTCTTTTTTTTTGTAAAATGGCAAATGTTGAACCTGTTAATGATGTGGACGATGATGATGATATGGGAGAATGTGATACAAGCTACACAGACTTATTAAGATGAGATAAAAAAGAATGTGAATTCTCTAAATTCAAAGGTTTTAAAGCTTGAAACTAGCTTTAGAGATTCTGTAACTAGTTCTCTGAATAGAGAGATAAACTTAAGGGTGTTGATTCGTATCGTTAATTGTCTACTATGCAAGTGGAAGAATCAGCTAGACAGACTAAGACCAACAAGCACTTCCATAACACAGTAGAACCATAGCAGTCTCCACTGATGTCAGTCCTATAATTCCCTCTACACCTACACCATTCAGGTTCGTCTCCCTATTACTCTAAGCCTCCTGAACATATGGAATTTCAACCCTTTGGCACTGCCTGTGAATCCTCGGATATCCATAACATTATAGAGCAGTTTGAGAACTCCATAAGCTTCTGGAGGCACTAGGGCACTGTCTTAAAGGCGCCAGCACTCATGATTAGGTCTCATTCAAAAGCTCCTTTATGACTGCTTTTCTCCCTACCAGTAATTTGAGTGAATTTAATTTCAGCAGTTTAAAGCTATTCACTATAGGGATATTGCTCAATTTTGGATGAATTTTGCAGTTATGGTGCTGTGTTTTGTTCCCATTTGCAACTACAAGGTGCTCATATTTGCTACAGCTCTGAATATGGCCGGAGCCTTGGCCATAGAAACATTTCGTAAGGGCTGATTGCTACTGATCAGCACTCAGCCAATAATATTAATGCTGATAATGGTTTCAACTGTACTCATTTTGCCTTTATTTCAAAATAAGAGTGTACTGAACCAAAGAACCAAATTAGAGAATCAGAGAAGGCCCAAAACAAAATGAAAAAGAGAGGGAATATTGGACATACATTTACCAGGTAACCAGAAACATGACTCTAAATTAATGATGATGTTGCTCTGTATCTGCTGGATGTGTAAATAAGCCACAGTTTTCTAACATTTTGCTAAACATTTCACATTGTTTGCAATATACCTAATATAACTAAAATATATAAAAATGCTGTGCCCTAGTGTTCATTGTTTTTCACAAAATCAAATATTTAAATTTAAAATGTGTTTTTTCAAATCTCAGAGCGTAGAGTTGGAAGATTTTCCAAGAAAATGATGTAGATCCCAAACTCCTTCGATCATATATTGTTTTAAGTTCATTAATATATGGTGTTAAAATAACAGCTCTTACCTACGTAAGTAAAGGCCATGAATCAAACAAAATTAAAATTACAAGTGACAAATGTGAGGCGTGCTTCTGCTATGAAGTGAGCAGCTGTCTGTGAGCCCTGCAGCTCTACTGAACTTGTGATACAACATATCCATGTTTCTGAAGGCCACGCTGAGCAGTCTGCCTGCTTGTCTCTGATTGAGTTTGACAGTCCTGTGTGACAGTTAATGAGCAGAACAAAAGGAGGCAAGAGAGAGAGATCCAGCTTGGCAGTTCTGTTGTGTTGTGGCTCTACCAAGGATAGGCTGCTTATCCTCGCCATCACACAGCAACCTCATATCTCCAGTCTCATTCTTATTGATGTTTTTTGTTATTCTCCCTTTATTGAGAAGTGACCTCTGAGTCCTCTGTGTGCTCACTGAGTTTCATGACCTCCAGAATCTCGTTTCATACATGGTTGATGCCTAAACCCAACACATGATCAATGTTTCACCACAGCCTTTAACCAATGAGTGATTACAAGTGAGAGGAGCAGATTATTACCCTAAAGCATTGAATAAGGACTGTTTAAGCTGGTGGCGAAGAGACACAACTAGCTTCCGAGCGTCTACTCTGCTTCCTCTGATGTGGCAACCGACCGAATAGCCCTTGTGCGTCAGTTACCACTCTTTAAGGGCAGGTCTCCTCTAAATAATCTGGTCTCTTGTTATGGTGCTAAAATGGGTTTCAGTGATAAGGGCGAACCCCAAGGGTTCTGTTAATTTGATTGGCTAGAGTAACCTGTAAGAACCTGTTACGATATTACACACACACAACAACTTTTTACTACCATCGATGAAAAGGTTAAAATCAACGTCACGCAACTACTTTAACTATAATTTCATTATTTGTTGCAATAAGCTTTAGCAAGGGCAATAGTAAACAACTCAATTCATATTTCAGATTTCAATTAAATAATTCGAATGAATCATAAAATAAATCAGCTGAGTCTAAATTCAATATTTATCTGAGCCTGGATGAGGGCAAGAGCAGAGTAGTCTCTCTGGCGAGAGCGATCCCATTCTTCCTGTCGAGGACCAAGTCTCTGATGAACAATTCACAGCTCTGTCCAAAGCTCCCAAAATGTTCTAAGAGTCTCACGTGCATAATCCACAGTGTGAGCAAAAAGAACTTCAGTCCAAATTTATGATTCTCTGTCACAGGGGTGAAGGTTAATCCTTATCATGCTAAAATCTTCTGTCCTTTTTCGTAGATGTTGCAGCTCACATTCTCCTTCATATGATGTGTTCCGAAGAAGAGGCACAAGGAACTAACCCCGCACTTCTCTCTGTCACTGTTTTGTGTCACTCTCTACATGATAGTTTTTAAATGTATCTATTTACACACACACATGTATATATATAGTCACATACAGATACAAATACATAGTTGATAGGAAGACAGAAGGACAAAACAGACAGGTATGCAGGCAGATAAACAGGCAGGCAGACAGACAGATGAAACGATGACATGATGATAGATGGACGATAGATTGAACATCTATATAAGGTTTATCTACAGACAACTCTTCTTCTTTTTCACGGTATTGTTTGATGATTGGTAGCAAGTTCCTTCTTATGTCCAGAATCTCTTGAGGGTACTGATCGTTCATGCCGTACTTAGTTTCTTTTAGTTACTTTCTGCTGCTCTTTACAAACTCATTTTTTTTGTAGTGTTTGAATTTGGCAATGATGGGTCTTGGTCTGGCGGCATTGTTTTTAGCGCCGATGCAGTGGACTCGGTGGAAGGTGATGTTAATGAAGTGTTATGTTAGCTTCAGATCTGAGTGCATGAATCCTTTTATTTCGTTTTTATGGGTTTCTTTGGGTTTTTACAGGTATTCCTGTGAAAATTATAATATAGATTGTCGTGCATGCACTGTATACGGTGAAGATGGTGTTGACCTAGCAAGAAAGTGTGTTGACTGTAAGTTTTAGCTCCTTGTTTTCTGTCTATTAGGTGGCAGTCGAAGGCGGGGCCTCGGCAACCCAATCCTCCACGGAATATGGTTCTAGGGACATGGAATGCCACCTCGCTGGGGGGGGGGAGACTAGAGATCTAGACCTCCACGCACAGCTTGGGCTCTGGAACCCAACTCTGGCCAGAGAGAGAGAGAGAGAAAGAGAGAGAGAGAGAGGTTGGACTCTCTACTACTCTGGAGTTACCCACGGTGAGAGGTGGCAGGCTGGTGTGGGCTTGCTCATAGCCCCCCAGCTCAGCCGCTATGTGCTGGAGTTCACCCCAGTGAACGAGAGGGTCGTTTCCCTGCTCCTTCGGGTCAGTAATAGGTCTCTCACTGTTGTGCTTACGGGCCAAATGGCAGTGTAGAGTACCTAACCTTCTTGGCGTCTCTGGGAGGGGTGCTGGAAAGTGCTCCGACCCGGGACTCCGTCGTTCTACTAGGGGGACTTCAACGCTCATGTGGGCAGTGACAGTGAAACCTGGAGAGGCATGATTGGGAGGAACGGCCCCCCTCGACCTGAACCCGAGTGGTGTTTTGTTATTGGACTTCAGTGCTAGTCACAGTTTGTCCATAACGAACACCATGTTCAATAGGGTTGGGCATCGAGAACCGGTTCTAATTTGGAACTGTTTAAAAAATAACGATGCCATTGGAGTTGTTTAGAAAATTTGTTTTTGATTCCGATCATCGGTTCCAAACGTGCAAGTTTGGGTTTCCATAGTAACCACCGAATTTCCGGAAGTGCTTGCCGTGCCCGCGCCCGCTTGCTCTGTTGCGGCCATGGAGCACGGTAAGCGGTGCTCAACAGTGTGGCTTTATTTTACTTTAAAAAAGCCTGGGTTGGCACAGTGTAACACATGTAACAAACTTATTTCTTGCACAGGAGGATGCACTACAAATGACCAAACACCAACGCCTGCATGGTGTAAAAATTAAGGAGTGTTACGTTAGCATATTTGACGTGCTGCGCAGGTCCACTGTCTCGTCCTCCTCGGGCAACCCTGCGCTAACCAACTTTATTAACATTACCTCGTCACAATCAGGTAAGTGATTGTTGTGTAATAACAAAACCCTTGACCAAATTGCTAATTGTGGTGAACAACAACATTACTGAAATAATAATTTTTCCCTCGTAGATGAATGTAGTGTTACGCAAATTGCCCCCTCAAAGAATTGGAATCGAGAATTGAAAAGAACCCGAAATCGAAAGTAAGAATCAGATTCGGAATCTGAATCGTTCAAATCAAAACGATGCCCAACCCTAATGTTCAAACATAAGGGTGTCCATCACAGCACGTATCACCAGGACACCCTAGGCCGGAGGTCGATGACTGACTTTGTTGTTGTATCATCTGACCTCCAACCGAATGTCTTCATTCTTCACACTCGGGTGAAAAGAGGGGCGGAGCTGTCAACTG
Organism: Coreoperca whiteheadi; assembly: GCA_011952105.1. NCBI lineage: Eukaryota > Metazoa > Chordata > Actinopteri > Centrarchiformes > Sinipercidae > Coreoperca > Coreoperca whiteheadi. The sequence goes on along the minus strand of CM022479.1, from coordinate 9,195,942 downwards.
ATCACCGCCTGGTGGTGAGTTCCGATGGCGGGGGCCGGAAGTTGGAAAGACTTGGCAGACCCAAATGTATGGTGAGGGTCTGCTCAGAACTTTTGGCAGATTCTCCAGTCAGAGAGATCTTCAACTCCCAACTCTGGCAGAGTTTCAGTCAGATCCCAAGGGAGGCTGGAGACATTGAGTCTGAGTGGACCATGTTCTCCACCTCCATTGTCGACACGGCTGCTCGGAGCTGTGGCTGTAAAGTCTCCGGTGCCTGTTATGGAGGCAATCCCTGAACCCGGTGGTGGACTCAGGGATGCCATCAAGCTGAAGAAGGAGTCCTATCGAGCTTGGTTGGCTCAATGGACTCTGGAGGCAGCTGATAGGTACCGCCAAGCGAGCTTTAGCCCGGGTGGTTGCGGAGGCAAAAACCTGGGTCTGGGAGGAATTTGGTGAGGCCATGGAGAAGACATTTTGGCAAACCGGCCAGCGCCTCAGGAGGGGGAAGCAGTGCCCTGCACAACCTGTTTACAGTGGGGGTGGGAATCTGCTCCCTTCGACTGGGGACATTCTCGGACGGTGGAAGGAGTACTTCCAGGATCTCCTTAACCCCACCAACATGACTTCCACTGCGGAAGCAGAGGCCGAGGGCTCAGTTGTGGACTCGTCAATCCCCCAAGCTAAGGTCACTGAGGTAGTTGAAAAGCTCCTCGGTGGCAAGGCACCGGGGGTGGATGAGATCTGCCCTGAGTGGCTCAAGTGTCTGGATGTTATGGAGCAAGACAGCCCCAACCAAGACAGGTTGACACGCCTCTGCAATATTGTGTGGCAGCTGGGGACAGTGCCTCTGGACTGGCAGACTAGCGTGGTGGTCCCTCTGTTTAAGAAGGGGGACCGGAGGGTGTGTTCCAACTACAGGGGGATTAATTAAAAGGATTAATTTGTCAACAGTTAACAGTGGGAACTTTGCCGTGGAGTCAAATCATACATTTTTAACTTTCCTCTCGACCTGTCGTCCTTGTATCATGCAGAGTCAGTAGTTACGCATCATGTTACTACATCAGTTACATCACAGTTATTTGGGTGCATTCAGATTTACACACTCAGAGCAGCAAGCAAGAAACAGAGTTAGACACAGCAAATAGAAAAGCCCTAAAGGCCAAATCATTGTAAAGATGCATGATTAGGAACACCATAATAGAGATAATGATGAGGATGATGATGATTGTGGAGAAATAATTTTTTTCAGTAATCTGTGTCAGGAAATAGTAAGTGTTGAGTGAGGTAGTCTCTATTTATATTCCTCTGTCCCATTTACTGGCCATTCAGAATCTGAGCAGCACAAATTAATCCTTTTATTACACACACAGCATGAAATAGCCTGCTGCTGCTGCTGCTAGTGGAGCAAAGAGATGGTTGGTTGGAGGAAATAATATTTAAAAGTGAAAAGGAACAAGAGAATGTATGTACTTTTGTCAGATGTAAAGAAAAACAAAATGCATTTCCAAAAAGTATAATACACTTTACAAAGTATTACCAAAAACACTAAATACTCATTTAGTATTTTTTTATATGATTTTAATCTGATAGCAGTGAAAGTGTGAAGGAGGGTTGGGCTGCCATAGACACAGCCAACTTGCTGAGCATCCAAATAATTACATTAACCACTTCCAAAGTTAAATTATATTAGTAATGATTCATTATTACATATGCAGTGTTGTGATTTTAAAATACTATGCGTCACATTGCAGCACCATTTATTGGGGTTTACCATGATTGAAGGGGAACCAAGTTGATGTTGGTGCAAACAGTTAGATTTGGCTATCAAGATTATCAAAGATAATCTTAAATAATGCTTTAAATTAAGACCACAGGGCACCACCTTTACATAAAAGGAAATTACAGCCAATGAGTGAGTCTCATAAAATACACTATCAATTTGGAATTTAGATTAATAATTAAATAAATAAATATAACCCCAAATTACCATTAATATCTAGTAGGTGAAGGATTTTGAATTCAACATAGAAGAGGTTGGCAAATTATTCACTCTTGTGAGACATTAAAGAGACCAGCATAATTAAACAATAATTTATTCACAAAGGTAAACAAAGTAAAAACACACTACGAGGACTAACTAAATACACTAAACTACAGACAAAAAGATGTGTGTGGATGTGTATGTGTGTGGGCGAAATGTTGACCAACAAAGAACGCTAATTCAAGATGGCAGGAGCCATAAAAGATAAAAGTGAGTTAGCTACATTAGCTCAGCATTGTGGAGCTAATGAAATAGCTACAAAGCTAGACAAAAGGACCTTTAAAGATGGCGGTAAGCCATCTAGGAGGGTTGACTCGCTACAGTTGTATTAGCACAACGTGGCCTCTGGTGGAGGCCGGCTAGGGGTGTGTGTTGTGTGCTAGCAGGTAAAGGTGACCTGTAAGCTAATAGTGCCTCATTAAAAGGAGTTAGTTAGCATGCAAAATACCTTGCGTATAGCATCATTCTAACATCAATTTAGCAGTGGCTACCAGATTAAACGGGTTGATAAGATTCACAACGATAAATCTTGAAGAAATCACATCCGTAAGGTCACATATGCAGAGTTACTAAACAGTTGTTCGCTACGCTAAGCAAAGTATTTAGCTAACATGCTATACCCAGTGGTTGTTACCAATCCGTTTTGGTGTTGCCCCTCGGCCGGCGTCTGTCCGATGGGCCAGGCGGGAAGAATTCGTGGTTTTGCTTTGGAAGTAGCTGGAAGCAGGGTGAAGTTGAGCTGTCTCGGCTCCTGCGGCCGAGGTTGAGCTGTTAAAGCGGTGATCTTAGAGGAACTCGCGTCACTGTAGTAAGAGGTCAGAGAGTTTAGTTCTGCAAGGTGGCAGGCAGGCTCCTTCGTTGCGGCCTTCTGTTAGCTGGCGCTGATGCAGGTCCGCATGGGCAGAGATGAGAGAGCAGAGACCTGCTTCCACATCCGCTCTGGAGGGCGTGCTGAGAGAGAGTAAGGCGCATGCAGTCCTTTTAACAAAGCTCCGTTAAGATTACCCACATGTATGAACTCGCTGAGTCCCAACATTGTTAATGCCTGTGGATGTTCGGAGGTCCTTCCACAGCTTTCAGCAGTTACTAATGAATGAATCAATAATTATTTTGCTGATTTTTAATGTTGTTTCTTCTGCTGTTTCTCTGGCAGTAAGAAGATGATTGATCTTTTTGCGAATACAGTGGCAGATTTTTCCAGGAATTTAATAATAAATTAAATAAAATATTTTTTAATGCTGCTTATTACATTTACTCTGCCCCAGCAGCAGAAAATAAAAACAATACAATAATTGCATTAAGCAATGAATTTAAAAAAAAAAAAGATTTAAATTAGCACAGACACAGACAGTTTTGAAAGTAGTACAAATCTGTTAAAATAGTAGGATTCATTACAGTTTGGTTACTTGCCAAAATAGCTAGTCAACCTGTCTTAGTTGTGAGTACTTAAAACATTTTGGCCCAACAGGATCTGTCACAGGTTCTCTCTCTGTCCCTCCTCTCTATCCACATTCCTAATTCCGCAGGCCACTTCATTGCCATTTTTCATCCATCCACCAGATACCCTCAGACTTTCTCTCCTTTCCCCATCTTCACACCTGTTCCCGCTTTCCTCATCTGCTCTGCAGTTGCCTTGCTTTCCACACCCACCTCCTCACCTGCATCTCATTCCCTAATCAGTCAGTTGCTATTGTTGGTTATAGTAAACACACATCAGCAGCGGTTGTCCTGATTGGTTCACACACCCTACTACAAAAATGGGAACAACATGTCCACATTTTTGTGAAGGTTATATTGCCTGACATGACCACATAAACCTCAGATATAGGATGAAAATGACAATGCAAAGGATGAAAAGTTACACTCGGTGTTAGCTAGCTTACAACTAGCTTATTGTGTGTTGTAGCCATGGATGTATTATAAGATCTGGATATGGCACTGCCTCTCAGCCTTGCTTCCAATTTTTCCCAGTGGCCACTATCCCCAAAAAGTGTTAACCTCACCTGCACCTCATTCCCTAATCAGTAACTCACTACTTTTCCCCGTAGAGCACCATTGTAAAAGAGACATCTGTAAAACCGTTGACAGGACACCTCCAGCTATAAACATGGTCAATTATTACTCTTTGCTTTGTATATTGTTAAGCCATGGTAGTTTAATCTTTGTAAAACTTCCAAAGTCTAGAAAAGTCATTTTTTCTGAATGACATCACTGCTGTACATGCAACATGCGTTCATGCTTGCTAGGTTAAAGACAAAAATGTACAGATGTGCAAAATCTAAAGGGAAACCTTTATGACACAAAGGCAAGCCTTCTCTTTCACACAGATATTGTTATTTAGTGGCTTTGTGTTGCATTTATTGGTCACTGGTTAGTCTTTGTTCTCAAACATTTGCTTGTTTTTATCAATTTATTAGCCACATAATGGCTGAATTAAATTTGAAACTGTAGCCGATTTTTCATAACTACCCCCATTATAGTTTTCATCAGAGAATTTTAATTTTGTAAGTATATGTGATAATTTTTGTGATCTGCATGTGCCATTAGTGTCCCAGCCTTTGGCAACAATGACTGAAGCTTGCCAAGCCTATCATCCAGTCACAAAAACCACATTAATATATTTTATGGCTTCTACTGTCTCAGTGTGGAACAATTATAGCCTATCACAAAAGCTCACTTCTCTCCAGGTTCTCCGGCTTCCTCCCACCGTCCAAAGACATGCATGTGTAGGTTAATTGATAACTCTAAAATTGCCCTTAGTGGATGAACGTGAGAGTGAATGCTTGTTTTTCTGTGTCAGCCCTGCGACGAGTTGGCAACTGTCCAGGGTGTACCCCGCCTAAGACCCAAAGTCACTGGGATAGGCTCCAGTCACCCGTGACCCCTAACGGGAACAAGCGAAAGAAAATGACATGAGATGAGATGTCGACACACACGCACACACACACTTACTTACTTACTTAAGTAAGTACTATTACTACTACTACTACTAGTAATAGACCCTACTACTACTAATACTACTGGGCCCTACTATTACTTACTACTGCTACTACTACTACTACTACTTCAGCCTTTACTACTGCAGTGCACTGCATTTGAGCTTCAAGATTTTTCAGGCATTTTATTTCAGTCTTCTGCATTTTCAGTAATGCTTTGCAATTATGTCTTCTTCTGTCCTCTTATCGGTGGGCAACTACTTGTACATACTTTCAGCTATAGAAGCCATCAAAATGTTCAGCTCTTTAAATACATGTATGCTTCTATTCCACCTTTTTCTACCTTTTTATGCTTTTTAAAAATGTTAATCTTTTTTTCTAAAACTTAATAGAAGTAAATGCAGATTTGACAGCTAAGTATCCAGCTGTTCTCAGCTTTAAGAATTATTATGTAATGCAGTACAGCATCCAGGTTGTTAAGCAGTGCAATTGAATAATGTGTGATTTTTGTCCGAATACTTTGTAAGTCATACTTGTTAACAACGTGGCAATTCATGCATGTTGTGTGTTTTCAAGTGCTCATTATTAAAGGGAGTCCTTAATGTTAATTGCTTTAAAATTTTGATTGATTTTTAAATTTCTTTTTAAAAATAATCATATTTTGCTGTCCACTGACAGTGTATTGGAATAGCCAAGTGTTTGAGAGCTCACCAGTTCCCTTTCAAGAGAACTTCAACGCTGCGTTAGCTGACACTTTGGGGAATGCCCTCAGCGTGACTGCATCTGAATCTCTGTACAAACTAGTCCAATCTTGATTGGATTAACAACAACACGTGACGCACACCGGCTTCAGTGTTGTCGTCAGTCTTCTGATATTCAGCAAGCGCTCTGGGTCTCTGAAATGGCGAGTGTGAAGTGTTTTTGGCAGTGCTTTAATCCCTGCCCTCGCTATATTCTCGATGACGATACACACGAGATGTGTGTTAGCTGCCTGGGAGGAGAGCATGCACTAGCAGCCCTCGAGGGGGCTAGCTGTTTGCATTCCGAGCGTCTCCCGGTGAGGAAGCTCTGCACTCCAGAGGGCCGGCGGCTACTGAGGCAACCCAGCGTCTGCACATCTGGGGCTCGCATATGGACCAACCTGGATGTCGTAGGAGTGGAGGGCCGTGACGTGGGTGCCTCGTCAGCCCAGTCACCACAGCATGAGGAGCTGCTGGAGGTGGTTTCACGTGCAGTGGCTAGGCTCAATATCGTCTGGCCAGCGAGCAGCAGGACACTCATTGCCAGAGTAAGCTCACTGAGCCGTTCCTTCTAGCCCCACCTCCATGCGCACGTTGGGACCTTCTTCACGGATCTCCACACTGAGGTGTCGAAATCCTGGTCCTGGGCTGCTCAATACCTGGCATGGTGCCAGGTATTAAGCAGACTCTGGCAGCGTATTTATCGCCGGAGGCCGCGTCCTCTCTTAAGACCCCAACATTGCCAAGTAAGCCATGCTGGGCAAGGCCTACATGGCAGCAGGTCAGGCCAGAGCATGTCACCACACCATGGCGGTTATGCAGGCATACCAGGCAAACCTGCTTGACGACGACGGGAGGGCCCTTGCATCTGAGGACGTGAAGGAGCTCCGCCATGTGACAGATTTATCGCTCAGAGCCAAGAAAGATACGGCCCGAGCAAATGGGCGTTCTATGGCCCTGCTGGTGACAGAGCGCCACTTATGGGCAAGGCGAGTTTCGTGCCTCATCACTCCCCCGCTAGTGGCGCTGTAGGGCAAGGTGAGTTTCATGCAAACTATGCCTTTAGAACTGCATAGCCGTGCAGCAGTCAGGTTTGTAGACGTTCCTTTCCCATTAAATCCTGCTGCACCAGCGCTTCGGGATACTGCAGCTCTGGTCCCCCTGAGGGACTTCCTGCCCGCTTGGGAAGTTCTACCTGGCGTGTTCGCACTGGGTCTTGCGCACCGTACAACAAGGTTAAAGACTTCAGTTCTGGTCCAAACCCTCAAGAGTCCGAGGGATCGTGGAAACCAGGGTCGACCGAGCACAAGCACAGGTGATGGAGCGAGAAATACAGTCTCTCTTGAACAAAGGGGCCATAGAACAGATCCCCACCTGGGAGATGCCGTCTGTGCAGACTGGCGGTTCAGATCCTCTTGTGGTCCCAGGGGAAGGTGTTCTCTCTCATCACACTTTTTGTGCTTGGGTACCTCAATGTTTGAGCAAACATCCTGTCGAGGCAGGGGCTGAGGTTCTATAGCCTAGACCGCATGGATAATCCGCGGGCAGTGGTACTCTTGTCCTGAAGAGTGCCTTTATTGGCTTCACACTCAGACAGGCATCCCTCCAGGATGGCTGAGATGGTATTGCGTTCCCATATCGTCAGCTGACGCAGTATAGAGTTTCCTTGAAAGGAAACTGCCATACTTCCGGCATGCCTGTGAGTGGCTTGCTTCAGTTGATCAGGGGCCTCATTTATAAAACCTTGTGTAGGATTTGCATCAGAAGCGGCGTACGGATGAAACATAGGAAGTGTGTACGCACAGAAATGTTCGTATTTATAAAACCATCGCACGCACGTCCTACGCAGTTTTCCTTTAATAAATCACAATCAGTTCTAAATGTAGGGCAGCTTTTGCGGCTTCATGTCACACCCATAGTTGCCCATAAATAGTCCATGAAACGCCCACAAGTTAATATTCATCGATTGCAAAATCATGGCAAACACAGAGACGAAATCAATAAAACGTAACTTCATTCAATGTGAGGTAGAAGTTATCGTTGGCGAGGTGGAAAAGAGGAGAAAAATGTGCGTCATTACGCATTGTGATGGGGTATTTTATTTCCATCCATTTATTTGCGTCTGACAAGCTACAACTACAGTCGGTTATAATTTACGTGGAAATAGGAAATAGTTCAGTGCAAATGTAATTTCTTGCAGCTTTCTGAATGGTTGAGACATACGTCATAGGTTATTTTACAAACTAAAGGCATATGCATGAATACCATGATTCCGTAGCTGATGAAGACATTTTTACTATGAAAACAACTTTCCCCAGTGGACAATTAATACCTCTATCTATCTATCTATATATATCCCTAATTATCTATCTATTTGTCTATCTAATTGCATCTATATCTGCTCCGCCTGACGGACCCATTGACGAGAATATCAGTTTTGTACATTATTTCGTTCTGTTTACCAGATTATTTAGGCATGAATTACATAACATGCTAATATTATTGCAGAACATATTTCACTTTCTTTTTGCAAATATGTGTTAGTTTGCATTTATGTTGTAATTTTCATTTGATTTTGTTTGTTTTACATTGCAGATCGATCAAACGGTTGTTCGTGTAGGCTGTTTATTGCAAGACTTGCTTTGTGAAGTCTTCAGTCATCCATTTCTTTTACACAATGGTCTACAGTTTCACACACTTTCACATGTTTCTTCCATCTGCCGATGGTGTCGCCATTTCTCATTTCACCAGTTTTTGTGCGTACGCCTGGGTCAGAGCTTGCGTGAAAGAACGCACATTTTCCCATCAAGTTTGCTTTTTATAAATACCAATTATTGCGTAGAGAACGGCGTACACATTCTTTTGTGAGTACGCAACGTTTATAAATGAGTCCCCAGGAGGCTGACGACAACAGTGAAGCCGGCTCCCTTTGTAACCTCAGGTTCTGCCACCGTGTGTCACGTGTTGACATTAAGACCAATCAAGATTGGACTAAGTTGTACAGAAATTCAGAGGCATGCTGAGGGCGTTCCCATAGCGTCAGCTGACGCAGCGTCTCGTTCCCTATCAGGGAACCAAGGTTACATACGTAACCTGAGACGTTTTTTCTCCATAAACGTGGTGTAAAAATCTAAAAAATACTCTCTCCCCGCTCTCTGAAGCATAAATGAAGGATTAATTACCCATTTATTAATGTCAGATAGGCTATTTAAACATTCTAAATGTATCGGTGGTTCATTGTTCTGTGGTATAGATGCTAGTTATGAAGGGATTCTTGGGTCAGGTCAAAATTGACCTAGACCATACTGTTAAGGTATAGAATATGAACAGTATTTAAAGGTTCATTTATGCCTCTATTTAACAATTTTCCACCATTTATACTTTTAAAACATTATGCTTTTCTTAACTATTTCTAACAATATAAGTGAAATCTATTGACAATATTACAGTTTAGCTTCCAACTTATTTAGCAATGTATTTCAGCTCTTAGACAATACAAGTCAGCTTCCAATTCTGGCATTTAATTTCACACTTTTGGATTTTCAACAATGCTTTGCAATTTATTCTTCTTCTTAATGTTTATCAGTCAGGTAATACTTCGGCATACTTTCAGCTACAGAAACAATTCAGATGCAAACCTGTAATGTTTTTTAAGGACATTTATGTTTCTATTCCCATTTCTGCCAATTTTCCATGTCAGCTACCAGACAATGCTGAGCGTTCAGATTTTTCAGGCAATTAATTTTAGATTTCTACATTTCCAAATGCTTTCAAAATAATTTCAGCTGTCACCATTCACATGCATTTTCGTCAGGAAATGCATTTTTCTAGTTTTTAATGCAATTTTATAGAATTTTCCAGCAAATGAAAATTGTAATCTGGTAATTGATGATAAAAGATTGATGGTAATCTTTTTTCTTTTGCTTTTTCCCTCTCTTCCAGAGGTCCAACAGGAAGCCCCAAGACTGGCATCCAACAAGAAGGCCATGGAGGAGGAGGAATAGGAGGAAGTGGAATGGGAGGGAAAGGCAGAGGAGGAATGGGAAGAATAGGCGGAGAAGGAATGGGAGGAATAGGCGGAGACGGAATGGGAGGACTAGGAGGAAAAGGGATGGGAGGAGGAATGGGCAGAGGTGGAATAGGAGCAGGCATGGGCACTGGTGGAGGAATAGCATCCAGAGGTGGTGAGCCTTACCGCCTGGCCACTCACGAGAGTCCAACTTCCCCCCGACATATGCAATCAAGCCAGGTGCAGGGCATGGGGCAGGGCCCAAGTTCTGGCCATGGAATGGCTCACAGTCCAGCTGGGTCCGACTTAGGTGGACATGGAGGTCAAAGTCCTGGTCAGCACGCCTCCTGTCGAAACATTCAAGTTGACTTCAGCGGTTCAGGCAGCTCCAGGACAGGCTGGTCTCCCTCTGTGTCTCCTGACCCTGGTGTGACGCCCACCTCACCCTACTCTGTGCCACAGATTGCACCAATGCCAAACAGCAAACTGTGCCCAGTGTGCACCACCACAGAGCTCTCCAACCCACCAGCTGTACCCAACTACAACACCTGCACCCAGTGTAAGGCCACCGTCTGTAACCAGTGTGGATTCAACCCCAACCCACACCTTACTGAGGTAGGTCAGATTTGACAAGGAGATGTATGTCTGTGTTTATCTATGCGTGTGTGTGAATGTGTAAAGTGGTTTAAAAATTGTCTTTTTTCTCATGTTTGTCCTTACTTTGCCACTTAAATGTGCGCAACAATGGGAATTTGTTGTTGCTGTATAAATGGAATCAGTAATCAAATAATGCTGATTTATAGAATATAATTTAACCCTTTAGACGGACAGAAGTCAATGTCAATAAATGTTTCAGGTTTAGATGATAAAGAACAATATAAAAGAGAGTTTATTCCTGGACACAGATCCCACAGACACAGAAAAATATTTTGTCTAGCCTGTTGCTAGAGTCAGTGAGGGAGGAGAGATAAATGTTTTTGCATTGGCAGTAGCTACTTTAGTTTCTCGTGCCAATAATACATCTTTGATGTGAATGAGATTAAATTGAAATGGGTGAAGACAAAGTGATGGCACAACATTGGATAAAATGGAAGACACAGATAGCGGCAAAGCAGTTTCATAAAAGCCAAGCAAAGTAATTTCGGCTTGTTTAATTCTGTTTAAAGAATGAGTGAGACCAATCAAACACTTATTTCATGATCAAAATGTAAGGTTTCAACTCAGCGTTTGACCGATCTAAACGCAATCTACCTTTTAGAGAATGTCTGTGTCAATTTTGGCAGCATTTAAAAGAAGACTTATAGAGAGACATAGATGTTAATTACTGTTCAAACCATGAAGTGGTAAAACCCTATTGTTTTTGTGCCAGCTTATTTGGGTTCAAACTGCAAAGCAGTAGATCCCTATTGAGCTTGTGCCAGTTTATTATTAGGGTCCAAACAGCGAAGCAGCTCAAATTTGCCGTGAGCTGGAAGAAGCTATAAACATGACATTTGGCCCAATAACTGGAAATGATATGCACTGTGCTTCCACAGACATTCGAGCCCAATCGGCCACATGGTGGCACTGTAATTAAGGCCCAGTGTCAAGTCAAGCCCAACTTGCTCTGCAAAAAGGGCTCAGGGATCATTAAAGTCCGCCACGATGGATTTTTTGCTAACTTGCATAATGTGGAAAACAGTCAAATGAATAGAACTTTTGGAGTTTTGCGTCTATCAACACCAAATTTTTAACACAGCACTTTTATAAATGAGCAAGACTGGTCAAAAACCATGGCCGCCATCAACCAAAATATCTTCTCCATGGCTCACAAGCCTTGGGTGATATCTTCAGTCTGTGCCAAGTAAATATTTTGAGCTGTACCTCAAAACTCTGTGGACATAAATTCACCAAAATTGGTGCACATGCTCTTGGGGCAAGCATTTAACAAAATCTGAAGATTCATTTTGATTAGTCATGGCCATGGCCTATCACATATTTGCTCATAACTCAAGATATCTTTGAGCAATCTTGATTAAACTCACCATAGGCATGCCACACTATGTCTTGAACATGCCCACAAGTTTCATTCAAATCCAATGAAGGGGGGAGGAATGCCAAAACCTTGAGTGAGCAATTATTGAAAGACTGCAGGCTTTGTGATGATGGAACAAGTGTGTAATTGGTCTCATTCTTTCTTTCAAATAGAATTAAATAAACTGAAGACACATTGCTTGTTGCTGAACAAAAAAAAGATTTGAACCTGCCCATTGCTGCTTGCAGCTGTATTTAGCTTTCAAAAGGCGATACGGTAGAACCCTATTGAGTTTGTGCCAGTTCAAACTGCACACAAATTTACAATGACCACTATGCTACATACCCCAAACATTGGATGGCATAGGTGGTCTGATGTCCTGATCTCTGATGCCTGCTGTCAGTAACACTCCAGTAGCTCTGGTGCAGCTCCAATTAGGCGAGGAGACAATGTAGTTAGATGTATCCATGGTAATGTAGCAATTGTACAACAACGAACATAGTTGATTCCCAATGAAGCAACATGTTGTATCCCGATGATCCAAAAACAAAGAAGTTTTTTATTTAATTGTAGTGTCTAAGTCTTACACTTTAGCCACTACTGGCTGCTAATAGGGCTGAAGAGTTTTGACTTGTACTCGTAAAAATTGAGTCTTTACCAATACCTTAATCAAAATGCGTTTTTCAGTGGTGTCCATAGTTTCCATCACTTTGAATAGGTTTTCACCACAAAACAACAGCCAAACAATGTGGTTCCTGCACAGCCTAAAAATGTTTGTGTCCTTCCATCAACAGCACCTGTGAGCATGAACTTAAATAATCTGTGACCAGCCTTGGACTTTACCTTACACCCCCTAGTGCTTGGGGGTATAGTACACTTAAACACCAATCCAATATATGTTTCTTATACTGGGTATGGCTAAATGCTAAATACTCACGATGGATCCTCCAGGTTTACCAGACTTTTACCTTCAGTGAGGTGTGTGAGGCCATTCTGCTGTTTTTGACAATAAACTTTGAGGAGCACAGTGGGACAGAGAGACTGAGTGGACTGGTTATCATGGGACAGAGAGGTTGAGTTTTCTGGTTATATTGTACTTTGAGAATGACAAGCAGAGACGTTGAACCTAGAGCTTAATGTTGAGGACTTCACAGTGCACAACACTCTCAGAATGAAGGGAGAAGACTAAAACATGAGGGTAGTCGTGGGAGGAGGTCAAAATGGCAGCAGCCCGCTCAATTCAAAAAAGGGGACAGACCCAAACAAAGGGGCGGCCACACCTGATCTGCTCTTGGCATAACGCATAACGTAGCTAAGCTATACTACCATGTTATCAGAGCCATTTGGGGCGTGCAAATGTGCGTGTAAAGATATGCAAGTTAGTGGAGATTGTGAGGCATGTGAGAAATCTTACATGCTGTGGTTGAGCGCGATAGCGTTACCACATACCACAGTATCACAGCAGCAGACTAGGCTAGACTAACAGTTACCGGCGTGGCCGGTAAAAGAAGGTAGGTAACTTCTAATGCAAAAGAAAAACACACAGAGAAGCAAGAAATCTCAAATGCTATGGGAGACGAATAATGTCACTTTATCACGCAGTAATCTGGCAGCAGACTCCTGTCTGGCGGTCTTATTACTGGACTTAAGTCTGATGGAAAGCGGCTATTAACTTTATAGGGTTATGGCTAATTCAGTTAGCCAACTGGGCTTTTAAAACAAATAATATCCTCAAATCATAGTGACAACTTCCATCTATACATCTGTGTATTGTCTGCTTTGGTATTACAGTGAAAGAAAAGGTAGACACTGACATTTACAGCAAGAGAGAGGAAATGAGAGAACAAATCAAGAGAAGGCACAGACAAAAAATGAGAAAATATGTAGAGGTGATAGACAGGTACATGGATACAGACAGATTTAAGCTATGACAAAGGATGTCAGTACATGTTATCACCACCGCTGATGTCTGAAAGGGAGAACATTCCAGCCCATTTCTCTTTTGAGCATTACCTCATCATGGCTAATTAAACCTCACAGTTGGGTGTCTATCACACACAAACACACACAGCACACAACTTTGTCGCTACCAGAATTTTACAAATTCTTTGCTGATGCCTTATGCACACACTCACAGACCTCCACCTGTGAGCATTGAAGGATATGTTTCTGACAAATGAAAATAAAAATGTGTTAGTGGAAATACTAACAAAAATACCAAACATTATAATAATACGTTTCAGGTTGTGTTTCTATGATAAAAACAACATTTTAATCACTGTGGGAACTTTGGATAGTTTCAGTAAAGAAAAAAATTAATAAAAATAATATAATAATAATAAAATAAAATACTATATATATATTTATGGAGCTATCAACCAAATTGCACAGTCTTAGTCTGTGAATAGAAGTAGTCAAGGTGTGATCACGTACCTTTGTGTGGAACATCGGTCATGTGATAACAGGTGATTGTGTATCAACATTCCACACTTAGGTCATGTGATGACATCTAAGCCATTTCTATTCACTGATAAAGTTTGATAGATGTGGCTGACAGTCCTTAAAAAGCATGCTCAATGGATTTATTTACTTGGAACAAGTCTTTCCAGTCATCTTTCAGGGCTTATGGAAGTAATATTCTTTTATTCAACCATAATTTACTGTGTATATCTAATTTAATAGTACAGTGCAAATAGATGACATGCCAGTTCGGCAATGAGACAATCTCAAACCCACAACCAATGTGGGTATTCCTGATCGAAGTCCTGCTGATGTTAATTATATTAATAACGCTAATGACACAGGTTAAAGGAATGACAAATTGTTAATTACCTCTTACATTTCTCGCTAACGACATCATATATTTATCACTGTAATGGCAGTTTCTCCTAGAGAAACTGAAGCGGTCACTAATAAGGATCAAAACAATTAAGTTTTTCTCTGTAATGTCAGACATGACCACTCTGAACAAAATGAGAGGATATATCTTCATCACAGCAGGATAATAATTATAATTCAGACAACACCTAGAACAGAGATAAATATAGTGGCTGGTGTCAGCTCATCACTGCCCCATTGTCTCTCACCTTTCTTCTGTTGTTTGAGTACCAACTGCTGCCCAAGTTTTTATTTAATTTTTCAGAACAAACTCATCTTTATTTAAAAGGCTCTACAGTACATTGATATTAGATATAATTACATGATAAAAGATTCACATTGTTGCCAGAAATATATATCTGTACAAAAACTAAGCCTTTATAGTCATTTTATTTTGGCAGGATCTTCAACAAAAATCTGGTCATTAGATTATGAGTTACTAACTAAATGGCTCCTAAGGAAGTCCTCACTCAATTGCTCCAGAATAGCTCCCCGAGCTGAAACCAAGCCCAATGTATTACATTTGAAAAAAGGAGCTGGCCCGTACCACTGCAAATGATCATATTAAACAATTAAACATTTTCACACACTTTGAACAATCTGAAAGCTTCCTACCAATAACAGTCATCTTAATTGAGATGCAAAAATACTGGCTTGCAACATTATCTTTTAAATTGACAAACATTATATGTGTGGCACAGTTAAAACGGGATGAGAAATATGGTTATCTACCGAAAGGAGAGGGACTTCGCCTCTCTATTGGAAGTTTCAAGGGAACTTCAATGCTGGGTCAGCTTACGCTATGCGGAACGCCCTCAGCGTGACCGCATCTGAATCTCTCTATCAACTTAACGTCAACACGTGACGCACGCCGGCGGAACCACAGGTACAAAGGGGGCCAGCTTCACTGTTGTCGTCAGTTTTCTGATCTTCAGCAAGCGCGCTGGGTCTCTGTGAAAATGACGAGTGTGAAGCGGTTCTGGCAGTGCGGGAGGACACCCTCATCCGCTAATTCCAACCCGTTTTCAGGACCGGAAGCCCGCATCGCGGCTTCTTCCGCCCGGAATGGGGGACGTGTTCAGAGGCTGTACTCATTGTGTCTGCTGTCTGGACAGAGAGGAGGCTCTGTCAGCCTTGAGGGGGTGACTGTGAGCAAGGTAAGTGCCCTCTCTGAGGAGAGATAAGATGCTCCCCTCTCGACTGACTGTTTGTTGTTTGCTGAAACAACACTTTGGAGCTACCCGCATTCGGGATCTGGAAACCCGCGCTGAGTCCGCGGCATCTTCCGCCCGGGATGTGGAGCCCGCCCAGAGAGGATCTAGTTCAGAGGAGCTGGATGTCCTGAACGCGGAAGGCGGTGACGTGGGTGGCTCGTCAGCCCAGTCACTGCAGCATGAGGACCTGCTGGAGGCGGTTTCCCAAGAGTGGAAAATGGTGGCTAGGCTCAATTTCGTCTGGCCAGCGGAGCAGCAGGACACTCATCGCCAGAGTAAGCTCGATGAGTGTTTCCTTCTAGCCACACCTCCACGCCCACGTCGGGACCTGCCGTTGTTCCGGATCTCCACACCAAGGCAGGAGAACGGCTAGGGCATCATGCCAGGTATCGGGGAGACGCTGGCGGCGTTTTTATCGTGGGAGGCCATGTCCTATCTTAAGACCTCGACGTTGCCTAGTAGACCATGCTGCACTGCATCGTTTTAGTGAGCAAGGCATACATGGCAGCGGGTCAGGCTGGCCAGCCGACCTGCTTTAAGACCTCAACATCGGTGGAGCCCTCACATACGAGGATGGGAAGGAGCTCCGCCGTGCTACGGCAGCGGTTTAGCCCCCGTTGCCAGAGGTCTTGTGCCGGAGCTGAGAGTGAACCACCTCAGCCTTCAACATCTCGCAGCTCCTAAATGCTGGCTCAGAAAGTTAGTGTGACGCAGCGTGCCCCTCCCCCAACGGTTGAGGGGTTTACTCCCATCCGCTCAGCGAAGGCCAGAGAGGGAGAAGACAGCCCGACAGGCTTCACAGCGTCAGGCCTCAAAGGGCGCCCCCCCCTTAGGGTTCGAGCACATGGCTGTGCATATATCTTCACATCTCTTTTGTTCTTTTCTTATTTACATTTGACTAATGAGTGTTGGGATTTAGGTATGGCAGGTTTGGTTAGTAAACTAAATATCAAAGATATTTATGAATATTTAAACAATTATTCATATTATCAAAAGTATGAATATTAAATAATTACCGGGCTCCACCCTTTAATCAGAGACCAATAACCAAATGTGAAAAACAGTCTCAAAGGTGGATGTCCATCTAATAAATTATGTTATTTAAGATACTACTTTTTACATTAAAAAGGGGGACAGTTAAGGGCGAGAGCCCAGCACTAACCGTCGCAACCAGCTGTTATTCAATTTTATTTATATAGCCCAATATCACAAATCACAATTTGCCTCAAAGGGCTTCCTGTACAACATATGACACCCTCTGTCCTTAGACCCTCAATTTGAACAAAGAAAAACTACCCAAAAAAAACTTTTTACAGGGGGAAAATATTGAAGAAACCTCAGTGTGGTTCCTTTAATGTCAATTCAATGTTCCAGTCTCTGTAATACAATGTGAAGGTCAAAGGTGTCGAATGCAGCACAAAGATCTAACAAGAAAAGTACAGAGACAAGTCCATTGTCTGATGCAATTAAAAGGTAATTTGTTATTTTCACCAGTCCTGTCTCTGTGTTATGATGCACTCTAAATCCTGACTGAAAATCCTCAAAGTCACACATCTGATTGGCAACTGTTTTCTCAAGGTTCTTAGAGATAAAGGGAAGGTTAGATATAGGTCTTTAGTTGGCTAAAATCCATGGATCAAGAGTGGACATTTTAAGAAGAGGTTTAATTATAGCTACTTTAAAAGACTGTGGTACATAGCCTGTTAATAAAGACAGATTGATCATATCTAGTAGACAAGTGCTAACTAGGGATAAAACATCTTTAAGCAGCCTAGTGCAAATGGGGTCTAGAGACAGGTGGCTGGCTTAGATGTTTTACAGCTTCTTCTAAGGTTTCTGTGTTTGAAGATACATCTGTACCAGTTGAGGACAGGACATGATGAATTTTTTCTCTAATAGTTCAAATGTTATAATTAAAGAAGCTCATAAAGTCATTACCACAGAGGGCTATAGAATGCATGTCTCAATAAAGCTGTGGCTCTCTGTTAGCCTGGCTACAGTGCTGAGAAGAAACCTGGGGTTGTTTTTATGTTCCTCTATTAATGATGAGAAGTGGGTTGCTCTGGCATAACGGAGGGCCTATATGTTTTAAGACTATTTTGCCACGCTAAACGAGATTCTCCCAGATTGTTGGGACGCCATTTCCTTTCAAGTTTTCATGATGTTTGGTTTAATTAGCGGGTTTGGGGGTTATACCATGGAGCTAACTTTTTTTGTTTTATTTTCTTTGTTTTTAGAGGGGCAACAGAGTCGAGTGTCATTCGCAGTGAGCCTGCAGCACTATCAACATGATGATCAAAGTAGAACGGACTGAAATTAGCATAAGAGTCCTCTGTTATATTGAGATATAGCATAAAGTTAAATTTAGCTACAGTGCTATCAGATAGACATCTACAGCAGTATTTGCCTAATGTCGTTTAAGTTCAGTTATAGGAGTTCAAAAGTTATTAAATTATGGTCAAATAATGAAGAAAGACTATGAAATGTTCAATTTCAATGTCATATACCAGAACAAGGTCGAATGTGTGGCCAAAACATAGAGTGGGTTTATGTACACTCTGACAGAAGATAATTGATTCTAATAATGAGATAAACGCAGTACTCAGGCTATCATTTTCAGCATCTGCATGAATATTCAAACTTACCAACAATAATTACTTTATCTGTTTCAAGGACTAAACTTGATAGAAACTGAGAATTCAGATAAAAACTCAGAATAAGGAACAGGAGACTATAACTTGCGTGTGAAAGACCTAAAACAAGGCTTTCAAATTAGTTATAATTAAGACTGCTGCCCCTGCAACACTGCCCCAAATAAGCGGAATACATAAAATCTATTAATAAATAGTCTCAATCTGTCAATAGATGAATGTACATATACAACTATGAATAAATATATGAATGAATCAATCCAGAGTGTTTAGTTCAGCTCCAACTATGAAGTTAGCCTTCCTCACCAGCTTGTTCAGGCTATTGACATCCCTTGGGTTGATGTTATCCCAACACATTCATACACTAATGGCAGGTGCCAAAATCTTATCAGTTCAAAGAAACTAATCATTCCCAGACACTCACACATGAAGGCACAGCCCTCCAGAGTAATTTAGGGTTCAGTATCTATGCCCAAGGACACTTTGACATGTGGGAGGATCAGTGTTATAATCAGGCTTGCTGTCAGTATCTTTGTATAGGAAAGCTAATGATCCTAAAACTATCAAACACCTACATTCAATAAAACACAGGCTCAAACAAGACAAGTTGTACAAGTGTTTCTTTTTAGCTCCCAAATCAAGTGTGTTTAGTGGGGGATTAGCTGAACCACTTTATCTGCAAAGTGCCGTAGATGAGATGGGATGAATTACAGGATTCTAAATTCTTTCAAACAGGCATTTGCCCTCTCAACATGAGTTATATTCTGTGCAATCAGTTTTGTAGCATGTGCTTTACTGTGTGTCATTCGGCCATGAGGTGGGACTCCTTCATGCAGAATAGTCTAGATCAGTAATCCCTTGTCAACCAAAATCCGTTCTCCAGGCACCAGAATCCAGTACTATTTCCTTATCACTTACTGATCCTGGGTGAAGTTTGCTGCAGTATGTGATCAGAGCATTCGGTGCCACTCCAAGGAGTGCTTTCCACGGTATGCAGAGTAGGTCTCTCTCTGGGTATCTATTTGCTTGGGAATAATGATTGTGATTTCATTGCAATCCAATATCATGCTGTTTTGGAAGTTCAGAAATGAAGAAGGCAAGCTGGTTTTATTTTTCTCCTGGGTGGGTACAGTGCTCATTATGTCCTTAAAAAGGAGCCTATGAAGAATCTCTGTGAATGTTATTACTACCTTCTTGACCGTGCTTATACTGCAATAGAAGAGTGTAGCCAGGTGCAGGTGGGTATAGTTATTACAAAATTTCATAATGGTCATAAACATTTTGTCTTCAAGAATTAGTTCTTTGGGGCTCTAACCAGCTTAGTATATAGTGGTATGTAGCCTCACCAAACACCTCCCAGACCCGGATTTTTGCCTCCACAACCACCCATGCTGAAGCTCGCTTGGCCTTCCGGTACCCATCAGCTGCCTCAGGAGTCCCATGAGCCAATCAGGCTCGATAGGACTCCTTCTTCAGATCCTTTACTTCTGGAGCCCACCACCGGATTTGGGGGTTGCCGCCATGACAGGCACCGGAGACCTTAAAGCCACAGCTCCGAGCGGCCCCATTGACAATGTAGATGGAAAACATGGTCCACTCGGACCTGATGTCTCCAGCCTCCCTCAGGATCTGGTTGAAGCTCTGCCGGAGGTGGGAGTTAAAGATCTCTCTGACCGGAGACTCAGCCAAATGTCCCCAGCAGACCCTCACAATACCTTTGAGTCTACCAAGTCTGTCCAACTTTGTCCCCGGCCATTGGATCCAACTTACCACCAGGTGGTGATCAGTTGACAGCTCCGCCCCTCTCTTCACCTGAGTCTCCAAGACGGACAGCTGGAGGGCAGATGAAACAACCATGAAGTCGATCATCGACCACCGGCCTAGGGTGTCCTGGTGCCACATACACTGATGGACACCCTTATGCTTGAACATGGTGTTTGTTATGGACAAACTGAATAGCACAGAAGTCCAATAGAATACCACTCGGGATTTGGTGGGGGGGGGCATTCCTCCCAATCACACCCCTCCAAGTGTCACTGTCTCTGCCCACATGAGCATTGAAGTCCCCCAGTAGAACAACGGAACGTCGGAGCACTTTCCAGCACCCCTAACAGAGACAGTCAGGTACTCTACACATTGCCATTTGGCCCATAAGCACAAATAACAGTGAGAGACCCTCTTGTTCACCGGGGTGAACTCCAACACATGGTGGTTGAGCTGGGGGGCTATGAGCCCACACCAGCCCGCCGCCTCTCACCGAGTCCAGGCTCTCTCGAGGAGTTGGGTTCTAGAGCCCAAGCTGTGCATGGAGGTGAGCCAGACTATCTCTAGCTGGGATCTCTCAACCTCCCGCACAAGCTCAGGTTTCTTACCCCCAGCGAGGTGACCTTCCATGTCCCTAGAGTCAGAATCTGGGTCCGGGGATTGGGTCGCTGAGGCCCCTACCTTAGACTGCCACCCAATCCACATTGCACCCACAACTTATGGTTCCTCCTGCAGGTGGTGGGCCCACAGGGGGCCCCATATCACTTCTTCGGGCTGAGCCCGGCTGGGCCCCGTGGGGTAAGACCCGGCCACCAGGCACTCGCATGTGAGCCCCAAACGGGCCCCCGGTTGCACCATACCGGGCAGCGTCACGGTCCTTGATCTAATGCTCGTCATAACGGGGATTTGAACCGCTCTTTGTCTGATCCGTCACCTGTTTGCCTTGAAAACATCTGAAAATACTCAAAATGTTGAAACATAAACAGTGTAGCGTTATGACTACTTAAATTTGCATATTTGCACTCATTAATTTTCTGGGGCACCACTTCCAATTGGAAAAAAATTATAGAAATTAGATCTTATCTGATTAACAATTCTCAATTCACTGATTCTCTTCTCTGCTTTGAAGAAATATTCACAGACAAAACTTCATGAAATGTGAAACATTTATAGCTAAATATCAAGAACATGTGAATAAGGTGAATAAATGAGGTATTAATAATGGTTATATGGCCTTGATGAGGGACCCCAAGCGAGTTGATGCCCACTGGAATACTGTAGCAGTTCAGGTCAGACAGCGGTGTTCCTCTGGTGGTCCTCAGATGCCCACTGTCGTGGGATGCAAAAGTCGTTGATGCAACTTAGGCTGCCGTCAGGCCTGTGCTGTGCACGATGAATCTTGATCCATACACTGATGACTGGGGTCATATAGAAGTTATGCTGATGAGAGAATGTGGTTTTCTTTTCTGTTATAGATTTATTTTATTTAATATTTTACATGTAATCGTCACATACTTCTTCATCACTATAGTTTGTCAGATCCCGACAAACCCCCGTACGGGAGGTACTGGACCAGCTCTCAGTTTCTAGGGTCCCATCCTTAGACTCTCAGAGTATTACCCTTAAGCATTGAATAAGGACTGTTTAAGCTGGTGGAGGAGACACACCTAGATTCTAACTGCCTAAGTCCGAGCATCTGCCCTGCTTCCTCTGATGTGGCAACTGATCGAATAACCCTTATGCGTCGGTTACCACTATCAGCCGTGCTCCTTAACGGCAGCGAGTAGAGTCTCTGGACAGAGCAATCCCACTCTTCCTGTGGAGGGCCAAGTCTCTGATGAACAATTCACAGCTCTGTCCAAAGCTCCCAAAATGTTCTTAGAGTCTCACGTCCATATCATGAATCATACAACACTTGTACAATCGTACAATTTACTCTTGATTACTCCTAGTTTAAGCAAAGCAAGGGAACAATGATCTCAACACATTTGACAAGTTACTATACGTCAGTTTTGCATAAAGCATTTAACAAGGCATATGGTTTAAGCAGAAATCATATTTCAGAATATCATTGTCAGTTACATAACATTTCTAACTACTTTAACTGTTAGAGCAAAATGTTTTATATTGATAATAGGACAGCATTAATTCACACTTGGTTAAGCAAAAGAAGATTGTTCAAATACGTTTCTTCAGGAATGCATCCAAAGACTCATGTCACATCTGCTGAGATTCTTATCTTTCACCAAAATGAGAGAAAGGGGCCAGTTTGATCCTTGTGTGTGTGTGTGTGTGTGTGTGTGTGTAAAAGTGAATGTCTTATACCTAGAGGGAAAGACTGCTAGTTTAGTTTTAATTTGATTGTCTTTACGGCATTTATTCAGTCTTACAATTAAGACCCCAGTCTGGGGAAGGTAATTCATTGATAATTTGGTAGGTTTGGTTTTTCCTTGTCGTTGTAGCCAGTTGTATTGGAAGAAAGACTTTTGGCTATTCTCACCTCTGCTTTTAATCTCATAATCAGGACGAGATCCATAGCTCCAAAGGAAGCCACACTTTAACTTTTTGATGAATGCTAAGTCACTTATAAATCCAGGAAAAGTCAAGGAAAGATGTTTATTCAAATCCTAAAGGAATTTTACAAGGGCATAAACAGTTCTTCCCCTTTGGCCTTCTCAAAACACTCACCTCTATTCCTTGTGTCTGGATGATGAAATTTGAAAGGGACTGATCCCTACAAGAGAAATAAAAAATACAAATGTGGGAATATAAAGAAAAATAACAGAAATAATAATAATAACCATAATAAGCATTTTCATTTATTTTCATATTTATTTGTTTCTGTTGATTTATTCCTGTATATTTATTTACTTTATTTTAAATACATGAATTATATATTTTTGCATTTAAATTACTCTATTTTTTCTGTATTTTTTTTTATTTTTGTATTTATTCATTTTTATATAATGTATTTATTGTTATCCCTTTATTTTTCTTTATTCTTTTCCCCCTTGCTTTTTCTTTTCCCTCTATATTTATTTTGCTTTTCCTTGAAGGGCCAAGCTATCAATCAGCTGGATTTGGGCGGGCCTTCCTGTGCAGGCTGAATAGTTGATTCCTGCACACATGACAGTCCTGCCTCGGCAAGAGCTGGGGTTTTTTTTTTAGCATGGACAAAAGGTAATAGATGGACCATGGACTTGCGCGTGCCATCATGCGTTTTGACAGCTGGCACTTTAATTTGACCATGCCAACACTGTTCTTATGGATTGGTAAGTTGCTTTCTAATTCAGATAACGTCAATATGCTCAACCTAGAGTTCAGAAATTAGTTTATGAAAGTAGATCAGTAGTTGGAATTTTGTGTTTATCTACATAAGCATTATAAGCTAATGCTAGCTAGACCTGTGTAAAGTCAGTAGATTGCTAACAAATTAAATTAACGCTAGCAAATAAGTTAGTAGTAGTTAGTACTTTATCTAAGTTTACTGCTCGTTGCTTACTAATTTACGCCACTAGCCACCAAAGGGTTAGGTCAGGTTCTTGCTATAAACAGCCGGCTGCTGTCAACTAGCTCAATAGCTACTAAATGTCTGTCTACTAGATGTAGCCCACTAGTCATTTCTTTGTGTGTGCTGATGAAGTTTAAACTTAATACTATAAATTTCCCAGCAAAACATAGACTAAAGTAATAACTAGGTACCACAAGAGAAAATACCAAGGCTCTGATATGAATAGAAGGTATGCTAGAAATTGCATTGCAAGATACTTGTCATAATGCCTATTTTCATTGCAGTTCACCTGGAATATGTGGTGCTTTGTTGGTTAAGATGATTAGCTACAACACACTAGAATTTAAAGAAATAATACAAAAATAAAATTATGTGTGTAAATAAATGTTCTTTAGGAGACGAAACCAGGCCAGTGGGTGTTGAAAATGAGATTAAAGAAGTGGACTCCCTCTGACAGTTCCTCCTCTCACTTCCCTCTGCAGTGAGCACTTTGAGGAGGATAAGCTCATCACAGGTAGGCTGATCAATTCTTGCACTCATAAAATAAGAAATAAGAAATGCTTAATTTTCAGTCAGTTCATAAAAACAGGTAAGACCCACTGTTGACAGTTTGATTAATCATGTCATAATACATTTAATTTGAGAACTGTGTCATTCACACTCAGCCACAGTGTTCAATTCAATTCAATTTTATTTATATAGCACCAATTCATAACAGAACTTATCTAATTGCACTTTTCCTATGTTAAAGGTACACTTTATGATGTTATTTACAGAGACCCAACAACTCCCACCATGAGCAAGAACTAGCAAGACAGTGGCAAGGAAAAATCTCCTTTTAAGAGCCAGAAACCTGAATCAGGGGTGGTGGCCATCTGCTGCTGTTGCTGCTGCTGCTGGGGGTGGCAGTAGCACAATGCAAATTACAATTTTAAAATAGTAATTTAATGTAGTGGTATAAAATCGATAGGAATAATAAAGATAATAGTGTTCCGACAGTTTCTGATAAAATACACTTTAATAATCCTATTTAAGCAATCTAAATCGTTAAATCTAAAGTGCTATAGGTATACAGTGGTGCTTATGACAGTCACACTGATACAGTAAGATGATTAAGAACAAATCAGTAGCAAATGCCTTGCCAACAAAGAGAAACAGTATATCTAACAAGTTAGCCATGATGGCTAGCGCAGGGAAGTCTGAAGAAGCCCTTTCAGATAATGAGCGAGCTAGTAATAGATAACTAACAAAAAGCAACGAACTTCAATAAAATAAGACATGTCAGCTCTGATCCGAAAGTCGATGGTGCCGCTTCAAGCATCGGTGAATGCCTTAACAGAGACTTTGACAAGTTTCCTGTCCCACTTGTGTGCCACAGAGACACTCGATAACTTTGCTGTGCTTGGCTGCAGACAAAATAACTATCAAAACTCAGAAAGAGCAAAATGCAACACTTCTGGATTGAGTTAATGTTGGAAAACCAGTCATGGAGAGCCAATCTCAGGATTTGGTAGGCTAAGAAACTACAGTGACTGGAAAACTTATAGTAAAGTACACTCTTTTTTAACATTGATTAATTAATGCAGTGCTGTGTCTGGTAATACTGCTTGTGGTCCGCTTATACACATATTTATATGCCTGATTTTGAATTTTATGCTTTGTTTTTCTGGTTACAGCTCTGGGGAAAGGATATGGACTTGGATCATTGAGAGCTGAGAGAGGTTTTTTTTGTCCCTTTCTTTTCCTTTCTATTTATGGGACTTCGACCAATGACAGAGGATACATCTTTATGTGCATATAGTATTTGGGCACACAGACAACTAGGCAATTGATAAATAATGGCAGATACCGGTTACAAAGTGACAAGTACTGGAGGGTCAGCGCTATATTAGTTGGACTATTAGAGGTTTAAACGGACCAGCACAAAGAACTTGCATATTTACGCATTTGAAGAGATTAAATACAGAAATAGCTTTTCTACAAGAAACACACTTGTGTACTGAAGACCACAACCGACTTAGCAAAACTTGGGTTGGCCAGATTTACCATTCCAATTTTAACCATAAGGCTAGGGATGCAGTGATAATAATTCACATACTATTTACTGCATCTGGAACCATTTCAGACCCCAAAGGGTGGTACATTATTGTATCAGGTCATCTCTTCAATACAACAGTAGTTTTGGTCAATGTTTACGTACCCAATTGGAGTGATGACTATTTTCTTTGATACTGGATTTAAACACTTATTATCTTATATTTGGTGGAGATTTTAATTGTGTGATGGATACAACTAAGGATTGTTCCAACCCTAAGCCTGTATCCCTTTTAAACATGTCTCAGACTCTTGCTGGCTATATGACTCAAATTGGCTGTGTGGATCTATGGAGGGGTTTTTTTCCTGATAAAAATGACTTCTCAGGTCGCCAGATAGCTCAGTCGGTAGAGCTAGCGCCCCACATATGGGGTTGAGTCCCCACCCACAGCGGCCTGGGATTGAGTCTGACCTGTGGCCCTTTGCTGCATGTCTTTCCCCTCTCTTTCTCCCCCACATTTCCTGTCTCTCTTCGGCTGTCACTGTTGAACAAAAGGCAAAAATGCCCCCCCCCCCAAAAAAAAAGATGTAGCTTGCTTTTCACATGTCCACCAGACCTAGTCACTGAAAGATTATTTATTTCCTGATAAAAGGCTTATCCCTGGCATAAAAAAGTAGAATACTCTGCTATTGTTGAATCAGACTATGCCCCTGTAATTCTTGATATTTGTTTTTTCTTATACCTGTGGAGGCGAAATGCTTTACTTTTTCACCTTTTGTCAATTAATTTCTAGAAAATGACAATTTTGTACAAACAAAACAGACTCTTTATCACCATCATTATTTAACTTATTTAATTTATACTTATACCCACTTTGTAGTTACCTGTATTATAGTTTAGTATATTATTACTTTTTGCCTTGCTTAGTACTTCAATTCTTGTGTGCACTGACGTGATAGTGAGCTGCTGTTACAAAGAGTTTCCCCTTGGGGATTAATAAAGTATTTATGATTCTGATTCTGATTATTATGGGTGACCTTTAATGTTGAAATACGGGGGGAAAAATATTGTACCCTGCTCACGTAATGAAGTGTAGGAGAAAATCTATACAGAAAAGTGATCACAAATACGCTATGGCTTCAACACCAGAACTATATAAAGAAAAACTGAGCCTTAAGACAAGATTAGTATTATTGAGAGAAAAAAACAGAGCGTAATTAGTTTTTTGCCCGTACAAGACTTTAGAACATGGCGAACATCTTCTTGCCCAACAGTTAAAAAGTAAGTCAGCATCCCAGCTTATTCCCAAGATTAGGAAAACATGTCAAGAAATGACAGTGGATTCCCAAGAAATTTATTCATCCATCCATCCATCCATCCATTTTCTACCGCTTATCCAGGACTGGGTCGCGAGGGCAGCAGTTTAAGCAGAGACACCCAGACTTCCCTCTCCCCAGACACTTCCTCCAGCTCTTCCGGGGGAATACCGAGGCGTTCCCAGGCCAGCCGAGAGACATAGTCCCTCCAGCGTGTCCTAGGTCTTCCTCGGGGCCTCCTCCCGGTTGGACATGCCCGGAACACCTCCCCAGGGAGGAGTCCAGGAGGCATCCGGAACAGATGCCCGAGCCACCTCAGCTGACTCCTCTCGCTGTGGAGGAGAAGCGGCTCTACTCTGAGCTCCTCCCGAGTGACCGAGCTCCTCACCCTATCTCTAAGGGAGCGCCCAGCCACCCTGCGGAGGAAACTCATTTCGGCCGCCTGTATCCAGGATCTTGTCCTTTCGGTCATGACCCAAAGCTCATGACCATGGGTGAGAGTAGGAACGTAGATCGACTGGTAAATAGAGAGCTTTGCCTTGCAGCTCAGCTCCTTCTTTACCACGACAGACCGGTACATCGACCGCATCACTGCAGAGGATGCACCGATCCGCCTGAAATTAATTCAAAATTCTAATCAGATTTGTATACTTCAGAATTTCTTGGGGCGGCTGTGGCTTGGTGGCAGAGCGGGTTGTCTACCAATCGGAAGGTCGGCAGTTCGATCCCGGCTTCCCCCAACCATGTGTCCCAAGTATCCTTGAGCAAGATACTGAACCCCAAATTGCTCCCGAAGCTGTGCCTTCGGTGTGTGAGTGTGTGTGAATGGTTAGTTTAATTGGTACTGATGGGCAGTTAGCTCCTGCCATCAGTGTATGAATGTGTGTGTCTGGGTAAATGTGATATGTAATGTGAAAGCACTTTGAGTAGTCGGACGACTAGAAGTACAAGTACAGTCCATTTACATTTACATTTCCACATTATACTCTTAAGTCAACAGACCTGTCTAATGTAAACTTACCCTCAGTTACCCTCAGTTAAAGATAAAAGAGTAATTTGAATAAACCTTTACAACTTCAAGATAGAGGATTCAATAAAAGCCATGCAGAATGGAAAAGCCCTGGGACCAGATGGATTTCCCATCGAGTTTTATAAAAAATTCTCATCAAAATTGTCTCCTTTACTTAGAATGTTTAACCATTTTCTTGAACAGTCGACACTGTCATCAAGTCTTTACACAGGCCCATATAACAGTTCTCCTGAACTTGAATCAGACAAAGACGCCCTGGAAGATGTCTGGAAATAAAAATTTTTGTATTCAAGTATTGCCTTTAGAATAGAGTATATAATTTCAGATATTATTTCACAAGACCAGATGGGCTTTATTAAGGGGTATCAATCCTTTATTCAAAAACCTTTTTAATAATGTTGTGCATTCTTCTGTGTCAGAGAGTAGTCCTGAAGAGATTATTTCTCTAGATGCAAAGAAAGCATTTGATAGAGTCAAATGGAACTATTTATTTGCTATATTAGACAAATTTGGATTCAGCTCCAAATTCACTTCCTGGATTTGCCTGGTTGATCATGACCAAATGCAGCATTTGGATACAGATTATGGATACAGACCTTCCCTTTTGCATTTCAAATCAGGATTTAAATACTCGGTAATTAACATAACTCATTCATACACTGGTCTGTTTAAAGCAAATTACAGTCCCCAAAAACTTGAAGCTGAATTCCAACAATGGAGTATTATATTTGTAATTAGCTTAAATTGAAAAAGCAATGCCTTTGGAAGTGTTTTTGTCACTGCATACTTTCTATTTACATTGTTCTGCTAAAAATGATGATAATAATAATAATGAATAAATGATAATAAATAATAATATTGTAGTAGCGGTTTTTGAGCAGGAACAGAAGGTGCCTTGCAGTCATAGATCCAGACTCTGGAGCTCCAGAGGCAGAAATACCTAAAAAATGACAGAATGAGAGAGGAGAGAGACAAGAAAAATCTACAGGAGAGAGAAGATGCTGAGTTAGTCCATCCATGCAGCCATCCATCTTCTTCTGCTTATCTGCGGCTGGATCGCGGCGGCAGCAGTCTAAGCAGAGACGCCCAGACTTCCCTCTCCCTAGACACTTCCTCTAGTTCTTCCGGGGGAATACCGAGGCATTCCCAGGCCAGCCAAGAGACATGTTCTAGGTCTTCCCTGGGGCCTCTTTCCATTTGGACATGCCCGGAAGCCACCCTGTTCTGGCTGAGAACCATGGCCTCGGACTTAGAGGGGCTGATTGTCATCCCAGCCGCTTCACACTCAGCTGCAAACTGTCCCAGTGCAGGCTGAAGGTTCTGGTTTGATTAAGCCAAAAGGACAACGTCATCTGCAAAAAGCAGAGACGAGAACCATCTGGCCCCTGGCTGCACCTAAAAATCCTGTCCATAAAAATAATGAACAGGACTAGTGACAAAGGACAGCCCACTCCAAAATGCACCGGGA
This sequence comes from Coreoperca whiteheadi, assembly GCA_011952105.1. Taxonomy (NCBI): domain Eukaryota; kingdom Metazoa; phylum Chordata; class Actinopteri; order Centrarchiformes; family Sinipercidae; genus Coreoperca; species Coreoperca whiteheadi. The sequence goes on along the minus strand of CM022479.1, from coordinate 9,166,357 downwards.
AAAAGTCTGACTTACTGCCGGAAATGCGAACCAAACTCCTGCTCCGGTCGTATAGGGAGCGGACAGCCCTTAGCAGAGGACGTACTCCCAGAGCACCCCGCACAGGGACACAGTCGAATGCCAGATCCACAAAGTACATGTGGACCGGTTAGGCCAGGGGTGGGCAAACTTTTTGACTCGCGGGCCACAATGGGTTCTAAAATTTGACAGAGGGGCCGGGCCAGGAGCATTTGGAGGGAGTGTTTGGGCCGGATATACTAAAGCATTAAATGTAGTGTGTGCAAACCTCATAGCACAGTAAGAACACTACAACCCAATTTATTAACTGTCTTTCAAATGTGAAAAATAGCCCTTATCAGTTAATAAAATTTGTCTCAAGGAATATGCAAGATATGGCATTTACATACTATTTCGCAGATACTGGGAGGAGGAAATATAAATAAATTAAAATAACATACACACTGTGATTTATCAAGATTGCGTCTGTTTTTAATAAGTTTCAATCGAAGGTGCAAAGTTAAAGAAATCAACATTTATTGAAAAATGGAATCACTTTCAACATTCAAAACATATTATTACACAACGAAATACTCAAGCTCAATAATATCTACTTGTGTTAAACTCCGCAAAATCATGGATGGATTGTCCTGACCGCGCGCTCTACAAACTCGCCACGGACGCCCTCGCCTTCACGCGCATACAGTACACGTGTATCGTTGCCAAGCACACAGACATAGGCTTTATTAAATATCCTACCTGCAGCTGAAAATTTAAATTTAAATTAAGAGCGATGTGCGGTGTGTTAATTAAGCTACTGTACTGCTGCTGTGCGTAAATGCGCATTGCTCTTAATTAAAAACACTCGGCATTCGCTGTCCACTTTCCTTCTCTTTGGTCCGCTCATTTTCACAGAAGGGCTTAATGGTGACGTGAAACGAAGTGAAAATTAAAGTGAAATAAAGAGAAATACGCGCCTCTCCAACAACGGTCAATGTGTTTTGAGTGCGCCATCTATTGAGGAAACGTGGGCATTGCAGGGAAGGGGGAAAAAAGGAGGTTTTTACTATAATTTGGACAAGTTCGGCGGGCCGGATTAAAAAGCCTAACGGGCCGTATGTGGCCCGCGGGCCGTAGTTTGCCCATGTCTGGGTTAGGCCCTCCAGCAAGGGCTCATGGGAATTTGCTCAACCAGTCCACATGTACTTTGGAGAGGGTATAGAGATGGTCCAGTGTTCCACGACCAGGACGAAAACCGCATTGTTCCTCCTGAATCCGAGGTTCAACTATCGGCCGAATTCTCCTCTCCAGTACCCTGGCAGAGACCTTTTACATGGAGGCTAAGGAGTGTGATCCCCCTATAGTTGAAACACATCCTCTGGTCTCCCTTCTTTAAACAGGGGGACCACCACCCCAGTCTGCCAATCCAGAGGCACTGTCCCCAGCTGCCTCGTGATGTTGCAGAGGCGTGTCAAACAAGACAGCCCCACAACATCCAGAGACTTGAGGTACTCAGGGCGGATTTCATCCACCCCTGGTGCCTTGCCACCAAGGAGCTTCTCAACTACCTCAGTGACCTCAGCCCGGGAGATCGACGAGTCCACAACCAAGCCCTCAGCCTCTGCTTCCACAATGGAAGACATGTTGGTGGGGTTGAGGAGATCCTTGACTACTCCTTCCACCGTCCGAGGATGTCCCCAGTCGAAATCAGCAGATTCCCACCCCCACTGTAAACAGTATGTACAGGGCACTGCTTCCCCCTCCTGAGGCACCGCACAGTTTGGCAGAATTTCATCGAACTAAACGTGTGTAATTATGCTCCATTCACATTTTTTTCCTCGGATCGTCATTGATCGTCATCCATCGTTTTTTTTGTTTTTTTTATAAAAGCTGGTATAGCAGTATTGAAATAGTGGGATACCTTGAAAACAGTCAGTTGTGCTTAAAAAGTTATGTTCATTATGTCATTATAATTAAATTGCTCAGATTCAGAAATTGCTCATGGAACTATCTTTTTTAAATTGTGATGCTTCGCCATCTCTCCCTCTCTGACTCTCTTATTTTCCTCACCTTGATGAGCCTGTTACCGAACACTAAATATGCCAGGGAAGTGTAGATTTAATCCAGCATGGCTGAAAATTGTTCTTAATAGCAATTGGCTTTTGACGGATCTGTTTTATACAGACTACTGACTCGTCACTTATCCAGCAAGTGAAAAACAAGGCTTAACTAGGCTTTTGCAGGTCACATTTTGGCATTTGTCGTGGCTCAAAAACTGACATCCATAGAAATGTTTGGTCTCAACTTGAACAGGTGCATCTGCAGATTAATATCAACCAGTGCTCTGTGCTCCCAGTCCGGGCAGAGTCAGGTAATAGAACCGCTAACTAGTTAAGCAGCAGTAAAGCTATATATCCATCAGGAAACTCAGTAAATCACCCAGGGTTGAGGCAGAGCAGCTGGAGGACATCCGAGGGAAAAACAGAAACGTCTCAGGTTACGCATGTAAGACTTCTGATCGACTGAAGCAAACCGCTCATAGGCATGCCTTCGCAAGTATGGCGAAGGGACCCAGCGTCTCATTCCCTTCTCAGGGAACCATGGTTTCTTGCATAACATGAGAAGTTCACTTTCGAAGGAACTCAACGCTGCGTCGGTGACGACACTTGGAGAATGCACTACGCACCTCGCCATGCTGACGGGATGCCTGAATGTGAAGCCATAGGGACCCCAGTGGTCCAAGCTATAAAATCTCATAAATGTGTGAGGGGAAAACCACTTCGCAGCATCACATATACTGGGGAGGGAGTTTCCTGACCACCACGGCCTAGACGACACCATACTCCATATGGAGTGAGCCTTAAGAGGCGTAGGTGAAGGCAACCCGCGCACCTCATAAGTCTTAGCAATGGCCTCAACAATCCACCTGCTAATGGTGTGTTTGGTAGCCAGAAAGCCCTTATGACCAACCAGTAATTGGTCTGAATTACGCCAATGAGATGTCCTTTTGACATAAATCTCCAGGGCTCTGACTGGACAGAGCAGTTGTTCTACCAACGCTAGGGGGGATGGAAAGCCTGAAGGACTATGGGCTGGGCCACCGCAGTGGTACCCACTTAGATACGTAACCTGGCCTCAGATGCAGGATGGTCTTAACTGCTCCTGGAGCAAACTCCAGATATACAGGGGCCACCGAAAAGGCCTGCAGATCTCCCACTCTCTCAAAAATGCCATTTTTAAGGCCAGGCACTGTCGGCCGGCTTGTCTGATGCACCTTCCAGGGGCTCAAAGGGTGCCACGGACAAACCATCTAGCAAGCGGAAATGCTAACCTGAGCTGGAGCCCAAGTCTGAACTCTTACATGTTCAAACTTCTCACAGGCGGTTCAAAACTAGTATGTCTCATGTGTTCCGAAATCATGGCAATTATCAAAAGCAGCAATGTGAAGTGGCACTATGAGAGCATCTTTTGAGCAGGTTACTTAGGGGGGCAGATTTTAGTCATTTTGCTAACAAGGGGGATGGCATGGCATGTCTACTAAATGTACCTGCCTACAGTCTTCTTTGCTGTAAGGAAATACATTTCCCATTAAACAGCAGATATGGGTTATGGAAAACAGTGTTGTGTGTGTGTGTGTGTGTGTGTGTGTGTGTCACTGTAAGGTGGTAGTGATAGCTGACTTATGTCTATGTGTTTGGCACTGGCAATCATAAACCACTGGCTTTTATCTTTATCAAAATTCAATTGATTGTTATTTTTGTATTTATCTCTAGCTTTCTTTCCAACTTTTTTGGAATGTTCAGTTCAATTCAATTCAATTTTATATAGCCCAATATCACAAATCACATTTGCCTCAAAGGGCTTCACAATCTGTAACATACGACACCCTCTGTCCTTAGACCCTCGATTCGATTAAGGAAAAACTACCCAAAAAATCCCTTTTAACAAGGGAAAAAAATGATAGTAACCTCAGGAAGAGCAACAGAGGAGGGATCCCTCTCCCAGGACGGACAGACATGCAATAGATGTCGTAAGTACAGAATAGATTCATAGCATAAAAATTATAACATATACAGTTATGACGGCAATGGCAAAATTGTTGTATATATATATATATATATATGTAATTATGTTGAAAAGTGTGGGATGTAAAACATAAGGGAAGATGATGGGTCCAGACGGACAACCGAGCAGCTCCAGGTGGAGCCCAACGAGCAGGACCCGATCCACTCGTCCCTTGCACCATAGACACAGCAGCACTGCCCAGCAGGTTGCCATAGTCACAGATCCAGATACACTGAAATACCTGCTGAAAGTGACAGTAACAAAGAAGAGACGGACGACAAAGCACAAAACTCCGGGAGAGGGAAGAAGTCAAGTTAGTAACATGCATTTATGGGATGAGAATGCATACGGATGGAGAGGAGGACAGAGGGGAAGAGAGAGAAGTCATGTGAAGTCCCCCGACAGTCTAGGCCTATGATCTCTTTTCCTAGTTCCTGTCAGTACATGTGCTGAAGCCTTCTGAATCAACTGGAGAATCTTAAGGGACTTTTTCGGGCTGCCTGATAATATGGAATTGCAGTAATCCAGCCTTGAAGTAACAAATGCATGGACTAATTTTTCTGCATCATTTCGAGACAGGAAGTGCCTGATTTTTGCAATGTTACGTAGGTGAAAAAAGGCAGTCCTTGAAGTTTGCTTCATGTGGGAGTTGAACGATAGATCCTGATCAAAGATAACTCCGAGGTTCCTCACAGAGGTGCTGGAGGCCAGCGCAGTGCCCTCTAGAGCAATTATATCTGCCGACAGTGAGTCTCGGAGGCGTTCGGGGAGTTTAACATCAGAAAATTTCTGGTCATCCTGGTTTTTATGTCCTGAAGGCATGATTGAAGTTTAACTAACTGATCAGTTTCATCCGGCTTAATCGATAAATATAATTGGGTATCATCTGCATAACAATGAAACTTTATGGAGTGCTTTCTAATAATATTGCCCAAAGGAAGCTTATATAAAGTAAATAGAAGTGGTCCAAGCACAGAACCTTGCTTGGTCAATGGTATCGAATGCAACACTAAGATCTAACAAGACAAGTACAGAGACAAGTCCATTGTCTGATGCAATTAAAAGGTCAAATGTAATTTTCACCAGTGCTGTTTCTGTGCTATGATGCACTCTAAAACCTGACTGGAAATCCTCAAAATATACTATTGTTATTTAGAAAGTCACATAACTGATTAGCAACAGTTTTTTTCAAGGATCTTAGAGATAAAGGGAAGGTTAGATATAGGTCTATAGTTGGCTAAAATCCCTGGATTGAGAGTGGGCTTTTTAAGAAGAGGTTTAATAACAGCTACTTTAAAAGACTGAGGTACATAACCTGTCAGTAAAGACAGATTGATCATATCTACTAGACATGATAACTAATGGTAGAACATCTTTAAGCAGCCTAGTTGGAATTGGGTTTAAGAGACAGGTCGATGGCTTAGATGAAGAAATTGTCAACGTTAGTTGAATAAGGTCGACAGGAGAGAAGCTGTCCAAGTACACCTCAGGTTTCACAGCTCCCTCCAACGCCTCTCTGCTTGAAGATTGGTTGGCACCAGCTTCTTTCCCACTGTAGTGAGGCCCCCACCACTCAGTAGGAGTCACAAATTCAGCAACAACAACATGAATTCTCAGCAGCTTCCCATGGTAATGGAACTGAACCATGGGTTAGAGTTTTGGACAGGTCTAAAAGCTCAACTGAACCTGCATGGTACTGCTGAATCAGAGACCTGAACCTGACCTGAGACGAGAGGCTAGATTTTGGAATAATTTCAAAGGCAAAGTTATGTTTTCTATGGCAAGGCTTTTTCAAATATAAATAATATCCAAACTGACGGCAATAGACTAACACAGAATATGGCTTGACAGGCCACCAGCACAAAACATATATACTGTAACTTCTACTAGCTGATAAGCCATAGATTTAGTGGCAATACACACACTGCAGTACAATCAGCATGTACCACTAGCATCTCAAAATTAAAATTTACCTGACTTACCAGGGTAAAGGGTAGGGTAAAGATTTTTTGGAGAGTTTTTTGTTATCCGAATCGAAGGTCTAAGGACAAAGGGTGTCATAATGCTGTACAGATTGTAAAGCCCATTGAAGCAAAAATTTGATTTGTGATATTGTTCTATATAAATAAATTAATTTGACCTGACTAGTAGATCAACTTCGGCTTTTCTTAGTATTGGCCAGATGAACGTAGCTGGTAAATTCAAAAAATGTTATTTATATAGCCAAATATCACAAATCACAGTTTGTCCTAAAAGGGGTTTACAATCTGTGTAGCATAGAACACCCTCTATCCTTAGACCCTCGATTCAAGTAAGGGAAAATCTGCCCCAAAAAAACCTTTAAACAGGGAAAAAAATGATAGAAACCTCAAGAAGAGCAACAGTGGAGGGATCCCACTCCCAGGACGGACAGACATGCAACAGATGTCGCATGTGCATAATAGATTCATAACAGACGGTTAAACTGCATACAATTGTGATGAAAATTAAGAAATTGTAGAATATATAATTGTGATGAAAGGTGTAAAATGTGAAACATAAGGGAAGAGGATGGATCCAGAAGGACAATTGAGCAGCTCTAGGTGAAGCCAACCAAGCAGGACCCAATCCATACTACCTCCCCTCCACCATAGACACAGCAGCACTGCCCCAGCAGGTGGCTGGTATCACAGATCCAGATTCTGCATCTTCGGAGGCAGAAGTACCTGCTGAAAGTGACAGTAAGAGAGAACAGAGAGACAAGAAGGCACAAAACTACGAGAGAGAGAAGATATAGAGCTAGGAACGTGCATTTATGATGAGAATGCAAACAGATGCGCCTGGGCTAAGTAATGTCCATCAGGTTCCTGGTGGTTATTAAGTGTCAGGGGGGTTTACTGATAGTTCTCTGTGCACCGCCACCTTACTGTGGTGGAGGGGTTTGAGTGCCTGTATGACCCTAGGAACTATGTTGTCCAGGGCTATTTTCCCCTGGTAGGGTCTCCCAAAGCAAACAGGCCCTAAGTGACGGGTCAGACAAAGAGCGGTTCAAATCCCCCTTATGACAAGCAATAGATCAAAAACTGTGATGTCACCCATTATGGTGCAACCGGGGCCCCACCCTGAAGCCAGGCCGGGGTTTGGGGCTCGCATGCAAGCGCCTGGTGGCCGGGTCTTACCCCACAGAGCCTGGCCGGGCTCAGCCCGAAGGAGCTACGTGGATTGCGTGGCAGTCGAAGGCGGGGGCCTTGGACACCCAATCCCTGGACACGGAATCTGGCTCTAGGGACATGGAATGTCACCTCGCCAGGAGGGAAGGAGCCTGAGCTGGTGCGGGAGGTTAAGAGATACTGACTAGAGATAGTTGGGCTCACCTCCACGTGCAGCTTGGGCTCTGAAACCCAACTCCTTGAGAAAGGCTTGTGTGGGCTTGCTCATAGCCCCCCAGCTCAACTACCATGTGTTGGAGTTTATCCTGGTGAACGAGAGGGTCGTTTCCCTGCGCCTTCGGGGTCGGAGATAGGTCTCTCATTGTTATTTGTGCTTACGGGCCAAATGGCAGTGTAGAGTTCCTGACCTTCTTGGCGTCATTGGGAGGGGTGCTGGAAAGAGCTCCGACCGAGGACTCCATCGTTCTACTGGGGGACGCTCACGTGGGCAGCGACAGTGACACCTGGAGGGGCGTGACTGGGAGGAACAGCTCCCCCCGACCTGAAGCCGAGTGGTGTTCTGTTATTGGACTTCTGTGCTAGTCACAGTTTGTCCATAACGAACACCATGTTCAAGCATAAGGGTGTCCATCACGTGGAACCAGGATACCCTAGGCCGGATGTCGATGATCGACTGTTTCATCCAAAGTCCAGCCGAATGTCTAGGACACTCGGGTAAAGAGAGGGGTGGAGCTGATCACCACCTGGTGGTGCGTTGCATTTGATGGCGGGGGAGGAATTTGGACAGACTTGTTAAACCCAAACGTACTGTGAGGGTCTGCTGGGAGAGTCTCCAGTCAGAGAGATCTTCAACTCACACCCCCGTCAGAGCTTCCACCAGATCCCAAGTGAGGCTGAAGACATTGAGTCCAAGTGGACCATGTTCTTCACCTCCATTATCAATGCAGCCACTCAGAGCTGTTTGTGGCAGCAACCCCCGAAACCGGTGGTGGACTCCGGAAATAAGAGATGCTGTCAAGCTGATGAAGTAGTCCTATTGAGTCTGGTTGGCTCAAGGGACTCCGAAGGCAGCTGATAGGTACCAGAAGGCCAAGCGAGCTTCAGCCCGGGTGGATGCAGAGGCAAAAACCCAGGTCTGGGAGGAGTTTGGTAAGGCCTTGAAGAAGAGGCTGAGGGCTTATTTGTGTACTCGTTGATCCCCCAAGCTGAGGTCACCAAGGTAGTTGAGAAGCTCCTCGGTGGCAGGGCACCAGGGGTGGATGAGATCCACCCAGAGTACCTCAAGTCTCTGGATGTTGTGAGGCTGTCTTGGTTGACACGCCTCCGCAACATCGCGTGGCAGCTGGGGACAGTGGCTCTGGATTGGCAGACCGGGGTGGTGGTCCCCTTGTTTAAAGAAGGGAGACCGGAGGACCAACTATAGGGGGATCACACTCCTCAGCCTCCCTGGAAAAGTCTATGCCAGGGTACTGGAGAGGCGTATTCGGCCGATAGTGGAACCTCGGATTCAGGAGGAACAATGCGGTTTTCGTCCTAGTTGTGGAACACCGGACCATCTCTCAACCCTCTCCAGGTTGCTGGAGGGTTCATGGGACTTTTCCCAACTAGTCCACATGTGTTTTGTGGATCTAGACCTGTGGGGGGGTGCTCTGGGAGTACGGGGTCTGGGACACTCTGCTAAGGGCTGTCTGGTCTCTATACGACCAGAGCAGGAATTTTGTTTGCATTGCCGGCAGTAAGTCAGACTTGCTCCCGGTGCATGTTGGACTCTGGCAGGGATTCCCTTTCTCACCAATCCTGTTCATTGTTTTTATGGACAGGATTTCTAGGCACAGTCAGGGGCCGGAGGGAGTCCGGTTTGGGGACCACAGGATCTCGTCTCTGCTTTTTGAAAATGACTGTCCTGTTGGGTTCATCAAACTAGGACCTTCAGCATGCACTGGGATGGTTTGCAGCCGAGTGTGAAGTGGTTGGGATGAGAATCAGTACCTCCAAGTCCAAGGCCATGGTTCTCAGCTGGACAAAGGTGGCTTGTCCTCTTCAGGTTGATGGAGAGCTCCTGCCTTCAGTGGAGGAGTTTAAGTATCTTGGGGTCTTGTTCATGAGTGAGGGAAGGATGGAATGGGAGAACGACAGGCGGATCGGTGTATCCTCCGCAGTGATGCGATTGATATACCGGTCTCTTGTGGTGAAGAGAGAGCTGAGCTGCAAGGTCGATCTACGATCCTAGTCTCACCTATGGTCATGAGCTTTGGGTCATGACCTAAAGGACAAGATCCCTGATACAGACGGCCGAAATGAGTTTCCTCTGTAGGGTGGCTGGGTGCTCCCTTAACATCTGTCCGAGAGGGCTCCTGGACTCCTCCCTGGGGAGGTGTTCCGGGGATGTCCAAATGGCAGGAGGCCCCGGAGAAGACCTAGGACACGCTGGAGGGACTATGTCTCTCGGCTGGCCTGGGAACGCCTCAGTATTCCCCCAGAAGAGCTGGAGGAAGTGTCTAGGGAGAGGGAAGTCTGGGCGTCTCTGCTTAGGCTGATGCCCCCGCGACCTGGCCCTGGATATGCGGAAGAAGATGGATGGATGGATGGATGGATGCATGCATAGAGAGGTGCATTCTACGAAGTCCCCCAGCATTCTAGGCCTATAGCAGCATAACTAAGCGATGGTTCAGGACAAAACTGAGGCAGCCCTAACTATAATCTTTATCACAGAGGAAAGTTCTAAGCCTACTCTTAAACGTAGAGATGGTGTCTGCCTCCCGAACGCAAACTGGGATCTGATTCCACAGGAGAGGAGCTTGATAGCTGAATGCTCTGGCTCCAATTCTAATTTTGGAGACTCAAGAACCACAAGTATCCCTGAATTCTGAGAGCGTAATGTTATAGTGGGTTAATAAGGAACTATGGGTTCTTTAAGATATGATGGTAAATGGTAATTGGTAAATTGACTCCTTTCTAGTCTTCCGACTACTCAAAGCACTTTCACACTATATATCATATTCACCCCATTCACACACATTCATACACTGATGGCAGGAGATAACTGCCCATCAGCACAAAGTAACCTAACCATTCTCACACACTCACACACCAAAGGCACAATTTGCAATTTGGGGTTCAGTATCTTTCTCAAGGACACTTCGACATGTGGGCTGGGGAAAGCCGGGTGGATGACCCGTTCTGCCACATGGTGCCTGACAATTAAGAACTTTGTAGGTGAGGAGGAGGATTTTAAATTCTGTTCTGGATTTTACATGGAGCCAGTGCAAAGAAGGTAATATTAGAGAAATATGATCTCTTTTCCTAGTTCTTTTCATTACACATGCCGCAGTATTCTCGATCAACTGAAGAGTCTTAAGGGACTTTTTCGTGCAGCCTGATAATAAGGAATAGCAGTAATCCAGCCTAGAAGTAACAAATGCATGGACTAATTTTTCTGCATCATTTTGAGACAGAATGTGCCTGATTTTTACATGTTACGTAGATGAAAAAAGGCAGTCCTTGAAGTTTGTTTAAAGTTGGAGTTGAAGGATAATTCCTGATCAAAGATAACTCAGAAATTCCTTATGGTTGTTCTGGAGGCCAGGGCAATGCCATCTAGAGTAACTATATCTGCTGATAGTGTGTCTCGGAGGTGTTTGGGGCCAAGTACAATACTTTCAGTTTTGTCTGAGTTTAGCTTGAGAAAATTGCAGGTCATCCAGGTTTTTATGTCTTTAAAGCATGCTTGAAGTTTAGCTAACTGATTAGTTTTATCTGGCTTAATTTTTAGATATAAGTGGGTATCATCCACATAACATTGACTCTTTATGGAGTGTTTCCTAATAATATTGCCCAAAGGAAGCATATATAATGTAAATAGAATTGGCCCAAGCACAGAACCTTGTGGAACTCCGTGACTAACTTTGGTGTGCTCAGAGGATTCTTTGTTAACATGTACAAACTGAGATCGATCTGATTTAAACCAGTCTAGTGCGGTTCCTTTAATGCCAATTAAACGTTCAAGTCTGTAATAGTAACCTGTAAACATTTTTCCCAGCTGAACTTGACAACAGTCCAAACAGTTATAATACAGAACAGAACTCTCTACAGGCACAGTCGCGATCCTCTTTAAGAGTAGGAAGGTTGGAGATTTTTTAATGCGTTGTCATAATATGGTCAAAATGGTTCCACAGTGCAATGTCCTTACCTTAATCATTGGGAATATTACATTTTACATTTACATTTAGTCATTTAGCAGACGCTTTTATCCAAAGCCACTTAAATATGAGGAAGACAATGGAAGCAATGTAACAACACAAGGTAACAAAAAGCATAAGTGCATCAAAAAACGAGTCTGATTAAAGCCTAGCACAGTATACAAAGCTAAGGATAGGAAGGGGGTTTTTTTTGTAGCTGTGGATCAGACCTGCACATCGTTGGAGGAATATTAGCCTGTTCTTCCTGGCAGAACTGCTTTAGCTCTGTCATATTCTTTGGACGTCTTATGTGTATGGCCCTCTTAAAGTCAATCCATAGCATGTTTATTGGGTTGAGGTCTGGGCTCTAACTTGGCCACTCCAAATGGCGGATTTTGTTTTTTTGAAGCCATTCTGTCGTGGACTTGCTCCGGTGTTTTGGGTTGTTGTCCTGTTGCATCACCCACCTTCTACACAGTTTCAGCTAACGTACAGACATCCTCCCATTATCCTGATTGCAAGCTGGCCAGGCCCTGATGCAGCAACTCCAGGCCCAAATCATATTTCCTCTACCATACTTTACAGTTGGGATGACGTTTTCATGCTTAATGTTGAAATACAAAATGAAAAAAATCAATAACATTCTTGTAAGCGTTGTATATCGATCACCTGGTTCAAATATTGACATCTTTAATGAATGGAGAAATTGTTTTCCAATGTAAATTACAAAACATTATTTATCTGTGGTGATTTTAATATAGACCTACTAAATCCAAATAAACATAAGTATACAAATAACTTCTTAGATACAATATTCACTATATCCAACAATAATTTAAACAAGTAGAATTATATCACATAGCACTACAATTATTGACAATATTTTTACTAACTTCATGGGGAACAAAACAACCAGTGGCCTCTTTATATGTGACATAACTGACCATCTACAAACGGATAAAAAGTGAAGAATCTATAAATGCCCTCAACAATAGTCTAATGCGTCAAGACACACACACAGTCTATAAAGGAACAGATGTTGACGAGGCAACAACTTTAGCTATATTTATGTCCCTGTACAACAAACACTGTCCTATTAAAGAACTCAGAATAAATAGAAAATAGACAAACAACCCTTGGCTAACAAAGGGAATAATAAGTGCTTGTAAAAAGAAAAATAATCTGTATAGAAAATTCATTAAGTTAAAAACTGAAGATGCTGAACATAAATATAAGAAATATAAAAATAAATTAATAGATATAACTAGAACAAGTAAACAACTATATCATAGGAAAGTATTACACGAAAATAGAAATATATGAAAGTAACATGGGATATATTAAACAGACAAGGAGCTACAAAGGTAACGTATCCTGAATATTTCAATAACAATAAATGTGAAATTCACAACATGACTGATATAGCTAACGGTTTTAATAGTTTTTTTGTAAATAATGGTCCTGAGTTGGTGGCGAAAATTCCCGTTAAAGGAGTTTCTCAAAGAAATACAAGTATTGAAAACAATCCATATTCTATTTTTTTTTATCTGCAACAAATGTACAAGAGGTGACAAACACTGTTCTTCAGTGTAAAAGTAAGTCATCTTGAGATTGTCGGGACATTGACATGGTATTAGTCATAAGGGTAATCAACAACATAGCAAAACCTCTAGCTCATGTTTCCAACTTATCATTCCAGTCAGGCCAATTTCCCCAAAAAATTTAAATTGCCAAAGTAATACCTATATTCAAATGTGAGAATAAAAATAGTTTTACAAATTATCGACCAATTTCCCTACTGCCTCAGTTTATGAAAATTCTTGAAAAACATTGATTTGCGTCTAGAAAAGTTTCTTGACAAGCAGCAAATAATTGATGAAGGACAATACAGAATACAACTTCCATGGCAATAGTTGATGCAATAGAGGAAATTACAGGCATTTGATAAAAAGAAACACGCCATGGGTATTTTTATCGATCTCAAGGAAGCTTTTTATACAATCAATCATACTATTTTATTCCAAAAACTTGAACAGGATTGCTGGGAACTGGTTAAGAAGTTCTCACAGAAAGATTTCAGTTTGTACAAATGGGAACGCATACATCTAATACACTTGGTGTTGCTTGTGGTGTCCCCCAGGGCTTGGTGTTGGGGCCAAAGCCGTTCAATTTATACATAAATGATATTTTTAAAGGTATCTCAGTCACTAAAACTTATACTATTTGCAGATGACACTAATATATTTTATAGTAGTTATAATTATCTTATGAGTACTGTAAATAAGGAGTTAGATAACACAAAGAAGTGGATGGATGCTAACAAATTGTTGCTTAATTTAAGTAAGACCAAAGGAATGATGCTTGGCAACTTAAAAATCAACTCCAAGTTACCACTTACAATTGAAGGTGTCCAAATCGAGAAAGTAAATGAAAACAAATTCCTGGGAGTTGTAATGGATAAGAAATAACATTTAAAAACAAAAATCTCAAAATGCCTATTAATAATAAAGTGAAATATGACCTTGATCAAAACTCACTACGCACATTATACTGTTCCCTAGTACTCCCTTACCTCACATATTGTGTTGAGGTGTGGGGAAATACTTACCAATCCACAGTTAATCCAATAGTTATTTTACAGAAACGTGCTGTGCGAATCCTCCATAAAGCTGGTTTTCTTGAACACACTCAATCTATTTCTTCACTCCAAGCTCTTACAATATCCTGACCTTGTAAAATATTACACACTAATCATTTTATTTAAAGCATTTAATAATTCATTAACAAGCAATTTGCAAGGTTTGTTTAAAATCAAAGAGAGAACTCATAATTTAAGAGGATATGGAGACTTTAAATTACCCAATGTCCGAACCACTCGTTAAAGGTTTTGGTGTGTCTATACGTGGTGTGAAACTTTAGAACAGTCTGGATATACACTGCAAACAATGCCAAAATATCAATATATTCAAGATGCAATGTAAACATAAGGTATGGTCACAATATAAAGACAAAGGGTCTTAACGTGCTCTTCATAGTTTGTGCTTGTCATTTTTCTTACCATTGTTGGTATGTGCTGTCGGTTACCAGTGTTGGTATCTGTAAAATTACCTTACCATTGTTGGTATCTAATAATTATTATTGCAATGTAATTATTAAGTTACCAAAGATACAACAGTTACTTATCGTCCTTAAGTGTAACGATATGAAGTCATTTTTTAATGAAAACAAAAAGGAAGCTCATTGTGTTATGATATATGTTTTATGTGAAATGGGGGTGGGATTGAAAAAGTTCTCTTCTTCCCACTCCTTGGAGCAAATTGGAAAATAACCTTGCACATTACATGCAAGCTTTTTGTTATTGTATTTGTGGATTAACTCCACAAACTGTCTAAAAAAGATGCTATTTATGTTTCATTGTGTAAAAATGTTAATCAATGATGATGCCGTGCCCTTTCTACCCCAGATGTAGCGCTGCGGTTTTTTCCAAATAGTTCAATCCTAGTTTCATCAGTCCACAAATTTTTTGCCAGTACCGCCGTGGAGTGTCAATGTACTCTTTTGCAAACTTCAGGCATGCAGCAATTTTCTTCTTAGTAAGCAGTGTCTTCCTTCGGGGTATCCTGCCGTGGATACCCTGCTTGTTCAGCATTTTACGTATTGTAGACTCATCAACAGAGATGTTAGCAAGTTCTTTGGCTATCATTCGGGGGTTCTTTCGTTACCTCATTGGTGAGTTTTCGTTATGCTCTTGGTGTCACTGGGCGCCCACTTCTTGGTAGAGTAGCAACAGTCCCAGAGCATCTCCATTTGTAGATTGTTTACCTAACTGTAGACTGGTGTCGTTGAAACAACTTTTTAACTCCCTACAGTTTTTTGTAAAGCAGCAATTCCTGATCGTAGCTCCTCTGAAAGCTCTTTTTGGCAAGGCATTGCTCATATAAGCATGTTCTTCTTGTGCAGCACAAACTCCAAATGTTTGAGGGGCTTTTTTGAGGTCATTAAAAAACTCAAGGATTCACTTACTTTCTCCACAAACAATATGATGTTTTTTGGTTGTTCTCAATAAAGGCATGAAAGATCAGAATTTTTTTAGACACATTATGTTTGTCAATACCCTTGACTTAGATGAAGATCAGATCACATTTTATGAAAAATTTATTCAGAAAACCATGATATTCCAAAAGGTTTACATATTTTTCCTTGCCACTGTATGCCCTCATGTCTCCCTATCACGCCCTCCTTCCTTGTTTTCCCACTTCTTGTCTTCCTGCCCTTCATCTCTCACCTTATCATATCTTTCTCTCTCCCTTCACCTATGCTTTTCTAACTCGTCCGCTCACGTTTGCACTAGAAATTGTGGGAGGAATGGGAGTTATCTTTCTTCGTGTATGGTGAGGATTGGATATATTCTGGGGACGTATTTTATGGGGAAGGGAGAAAACTGGAGTGATGAAGAGTTTCTCTCCACATGCATTAACCATGAGAGCAAAGCAGAGCAGCAGAGAGGCTCCAGCCAGGTAGAGAGAGAAGCCCCAGGCAAGCAGCACACATGCACACACATATTCTACATATCTGCATTAACACAAAGCGGCAACGTCCAGGTCTGAACAATGAAGCCTACCCGGAAGTGCCACAAACTGTAATTCATTGAACAGCCATTTGAAGCTGGCTCCAAAAGACGCTTGTTGGCTCAGCTTGTCACCGAACTTGACCACTTGACTGTGTATGTGCCTTTTCTAGAAGTCAAAGAAGTGCCTTCAAAGAAGTCTGTGCTCCAGTTTTGGTAAATTAAATTCTAGTATTTTATTAACACGTTAGCAATAATTAGCAGGTATCAGTGTCTGCGGTCACCATACATGGCTTGTTAGCTAATTAGCCAGCTAAACAATTAGCCTTGGGTTAGCCTTCGAGCAAGACGCCCAGCTGTGCTATCGATGCTAACTTAATGGGAGCATATGTTTGCCACATTTATAAAACCGGCATGCACCAAAGTCAAAACGTAACAGACAAGTTTTAGAATTTAGGCTGAAAATACTTTTGAACAAATGGCGACTGTGTGACGTTGGAACATAAAGGTCCACCTTGTTAGTTAAGTAACGTTATTTATGTTAACGTAGACTTGGCTAGGTAATGTAACTGTGGTCAGGGGGAAGCAGCTGCTGATAAGTGGCTGCACCTGTGCCTGATGAGGACTAGAGGAACGGACTAATGGCGCTTTTCCATTACCAGTACCAGCTAAACTCCACTCCACTCCACTCGACTCAGCTCACTTTTCGCTCCGTTTTCCATTGCAGAAAGTACCTCCACAATAGTACCTGGTCGTCATAGCAACGCCGCAGGAAACTGCTGCTACACACACCCGCTACCCACACACACGGGACAATGGAGGAAATCGACTGTGTGCTGTTTTTGATCGTCAGGATGTGGCTGTTTGTCACAGCAAGAAGACAAACGTTTCGTTTGATCGCGGCATATTCTTCGGAGTTGCCGTAATAGCAATCGGTATATCACGCAATCTCTGGCCAAACTGTTTAAAAATAGCGGGGTTATTCAAGATACTCCGTCTGGCACTTGTAATGATGACGCGGTGAATAGTGACGATTCTCTTTAACCAATCAGCAGTCTGCCGTGTTTTCACGTGAAATTTTAGTATCACCTCAGCTTGCTTTGAACCTTGCCGGAGGTGGTACGAAAAAAAGTACCTGGAAGCAGGTACAGGTACAACTTTCACACAGTGTAAAACCAAACCGAGGCGAGTCCAGTCGAGCTGAGGCAAGCTAGTACTGTGTAATGGAAAAGCACCATAAGTGTTGAAAGGTGGAGAGCTGAGGTGGTTATGCTGTTCTGGAGTGGCACTTGGTGCAGACAGCCAAGCCTAACAGAACACTCGGGTGCCTGGGCTGGTGCCACCTGTCAAGACAGGTAGCTGGGCTGATGGGCAAGATATCTGAGTTAGGTAAGGTTAGATTAGTATTTTTAAATATTGTGGAGGTCCCTGCTTAGTCTACTTGTTTGTGTGCTTGGTCAGTAACTGTGTCTACCCATGTTGTCTTTTGAGGATCCAAGAGCTGATTGCAGTATCCAATCAGATCTGAAGCACCTGGACCCATTACTCTACAGGATATTAAAGTCTCAGCTTCCATCATGGTTTGCTCTCTTCCCTGTCAGTGTCTGCACCCTAATGCTTTGCTTAGCATTTCGTTTTACTTTTACGCCACCTTATACACTCGCCACTGTCCACACACATCCATGTGAAAACGTACCAGGTTACGTAGGTAACCATGGTTCCCTGATAGGGAACGAGACGCTGCGTCAGCTGACGCTATGGGGAACGCCTCCAGCGTGACGGCCTCTGAATCTCTGTAACAACTTAGACCAATCTTGATTGGGTTCGACGTCAACACGTGACGCACGCCGGCGGAACCGGAGGTATAAAGGGAGCCGGCTTCACTGTTGTCGTCAGCCTTCTGATCAAGTGAAGCAAGCCGCTCACAGGCATGCCGGAAGTATGGCAGCGAGACGCAGCATCTCGTTCCCTATCAGGGAACCATGGTTACCTACGTAACCTGGTATGTTCCCTTTCAAGGGAACTTCAACGCTGCGTCAGCTGACGCTATGGGGAACGCAGTACCAACTCCGCCATGCTGAAGGGATGCCTGTCACGAGTGTGAAGCCAGCAGGGCACACTTCAAGACAAGAGAGCCACAGATCCCGGATTATGTAAGCGGTCTAGGCTGTAAAATCTCACAAAAGTGTGAGGCGAGGACCATCCCGCAGCATCGCATATATCGGAGAGGGGGGTTCCCGACCACCAAGCTCTGGAGGATGCCATACTCCGTGTGGAGTGGGCTTTGATCGACAGAGGTGAAGGCAAACCACGCACCTCGTAAGCCGAAGCGATAGCCTCAACTATCCACCTGCTAATAGTGTGTTTGGTAGCCGGGCAGCCCTTACGAGGGGGCCCGAAGCATACCAGCAATTGGTCCGATTTGCGCCACTGGGATGTCCTCCGGACATAAACCTCCAGGGCTCTGACTGGACAAAGCAGTTGCAGCCTTTCACCTTCCTGTTCCGCCGATACTGAAGGAGGATGGAACGCCTGCAGGACTACTTGCCGGGCCACCTCAGTGGGTACTTTACGTACATACCCCGGCCTAGGATGCAGGATGGCTCTAACTGCGCCTGGAACGATCTCCAGGTTAGCAGGAGCCACCGACAGGGACTGTAGATCTCCAACTCTCTTGAGAGAGGTCATGGCCAGCAAAAATGCCATCTTTAAGGCAAGACACCTGTCTGATGCATCGTCCAGTGGCTCAAACGGTGCTGTGGTCCAAAATGGGGCGCAGACCACCGTCTCTCTTCGGAACTATAAAGTACCAGCTGTAGAACCCGGTAAACATCTCGCTGTCGGGGATCTGTTCTATGGCCCCTTTGTACAGGAGGGAGTGAATTTCTTGCTCCATCACTTGTGCTTGTACTTGGTTGACCCTTGTTTCCAGGATTCCTCGGAATCCCGGGGGTCGAGACCGAAACTGAAGCGTGTAGCCTTGTCGGACGGTACGCAAAACCCAGTGCGACACGCCGGGTAACGCTTCCCAAGCGGGCAGAAAATTCCTCAGGGGGACCAACCGCTCGAGGCTAGTGCCTGGGAGACCCGGAGTGGCGGCCTCGGTTACTATAAGAGTAACCGAGTAACTATAAGAGTGAGAGTTCAGTTATGCAAGAAGGCAGGCTTCTGTGTTGTGGCCTACTGCTGGCTGGCACGAGGCCAGGGGTACGAGAGATGGTGTTGTGCAACTGTCCTCTCGGGAGGGAGAGCAGAGGTAAGTGAGTGAGGTGCGCACCTCCTGCTCAGGGTGAGCGAAGGGAGCAGAGAGTGAGGGCAGCGATCGTGCCCTGTTTAAGTGACCTCATGACTTCCAGGGTGTGTTCACTGTATCGTGGAATTAAAAGGGAATGCAGTCCTTTTAACAAAGTTCAGTTAAAATTATCCAACAGTATGTACATAGAGCACAAGTGAAAAATTGGAGTCAAATTCTTTGTAATGTTATAATCAAGGAAGATCCAAATGAATGACTCGCAGCTAACGCTATGTGAAAATCTCAATTCAGGTTAATTACCTGATGTGCTTAAACTTGTTTGTTGTAACATTAGGCTATTAAGTAAACATTAACATTATGCTTATTCACGGTAACACTAACCAAATTTCTGCAAATCTTGACAAAATCTAGTGTTGCTAATTACCACAATTATACTTCAAAACATTAAAGCATCTTAAATCTTGTGTAGTACAATCTCAATAAATCATTATTTCAAGTTTTGTTGTATAGTTAACTTGATGACTGGGTACCAACCATGGACTGCCACCTGCATACCGTAGGGTTAGATTGCTAGCAACGCAGAGTAGCATATGGCCTAGCTTCTTAGCCAAGCTTCTCAGTCTTAGCTAGCTCGGTAGCTTTGAGCAGGGTGGGCATGTTTTAGCAACCAGGCACCTCAGCTGCTCCTCATACCCGCCTGGCAAGTTTTCCTCTTTATACAGTATGTTGTTCAGACAGACGCCACAGCTCACAAAGCCCTTGCTGACATTGACCATGGCAGCAAACGAAATACCTCAAAATGCAATACTCAGCATTGAGTTAAATTCATATATCGTGTTAATGTTCATTAAATGATTGGTTCATGTTTGTTGGAAATGACTCAAAGAAGATTCTGATGAATGAAATCAACATATGTTGGTCGAACGAGAACAAGATATTTCAACACAGTGACTCTGACATTGTTGGATTTTGCTAGTGCTCTGCACCCACCGGATGTGGATAAACCAAGGAGGAAGTTGTTAGAAGCAGAAGTGGGACTTTTGAGGATGCAAACATAACAGACACAAGCAAGAATATTTTCAACTAATTGTTTCGCATCCTCAATGTCAAGGGTAAGTCATTTTGAATATATCTACACGAATGTGTTTAGTTCAATAGGATGAGACATAAAACTTAGTTATCAGATACCTAATCTGATAACTAGCTAGCTAATCCTAAAACATCTGTTTTGTCACTCACTATTCTCACAGGTAGCGTTAGTTAACTAATATTACTGTGCCTTGGTTTTTTTGTTTGTTTATGCTCTGAGTAAAGTTACATAATCTTTGAAAATACTAGTATTGTATGAGTCGTTCACAAGTACATACCCAGTGAGCCAAAAAACTGAATACCGAGTGAGCCAGACTTTGGCATTGGGTTGTTGGAACTCTGAGTCGGAAGTGAGCAGTAAAAGGTATGTTCATGATGGCTATTTTGCTTGTGTTTATATGATTGTGGAATTTAACAGAGTTGTTTATTTATTGGACCAAAAAAGCTAAGAGTGGTTGTGGAACGTGGGGGTGGTTTTAAAAAATACAAAACAGATGAGTCGTTGTGAGTCAGTTTGTTAGTGGCGGGTGAACAAAATTAGCAGGGTTACCTAAAATAATAATAATTGAGAGAAACTCCCCCGGTGTGTGTGGAACCGAAGTACCAGCTGAAGTGGTATACAGTCAGATACATGCTGATTAAAATGGTTACGTTACTATTAGTCAGGCATAATGTCTATAGGATCTTGTGATATAGAACATGAATAAATCAGTGGGTCCATGTATTGTGGTTTCTGCCACAGAGAAGTGGAACTCTTGAACATATAAGATGCTCCCATTCGTCATTGTGGAGTTGGGCTGGACAGATTAGGTTGTTACCAGCTGAGAGCCAGTCTAAAAAACTTAAAACCAAGGTTCAGAGCAGTAGGCTATGTAAATCCTGTCCAACATTTGCTGACACACTGACACAACTCCCTCAATGGGTATAAAATACAGATACAAAATATCCTAGAGCACTATACAAAATATTAAAGAAAACCACCAAAAGAAGACTGTTATGCATTCTTTTTTAGATACTTTCAATTTAATTGAAATTGCTTAACACATTTGAATGAAGGCTGTGCACTGGGCTGCTTAATTATTTAAGGGAAAATAATAGCTAAGGTAATAAAAACAAGTGTATTCTGTCTCTGTAATGTGAAATTATTCATTGTCTTTAGTATTTGTCATTTACTGGTAAGTCATATTATAACTGGCTCTTTCACAATTTTTGAGATCTGGATCCTTTAAATCAGGTGACGTGTTGCATATTTTCAGCATTTTGGACCAATACTGTAAATGGAGGATAAAACAGTTGTGTCTTTACATTTTAGTGTGTTAATTTTAATACTTTTTCACTATGGAAATATTAGTATATTAACTTTTTGAAACCATTTATTTTTCTAACAGAAATACATGACTACATAAAAGCATTATCCCAGTGCACTGAGGTTTGTGTGCAACTCCTCTATAACAGATGGTAAGTTTATAATTTTTGCCATTTTATGGCTTACTGTTATGCCAGCAGTAACTTCAAGTGTGTAATGTGCACTAAATAAGTTTAAGGGTGGGAGACCGTTAGTGTGGACCTCTTTTTTAGATATTGGTTTTCATTCAAACGTTTCCTCCTGCCTTTATTTAATATTGTTATTCTGGTATGAGGTGAGGTGTTTTATTAATGTTTTCTCAGATCATCAAGAAGTCCATGCACAATATCCACTATACCACAGTCACAGCTCTAGCAGAGAGAAACCCAGGTGCATTGTTCCCCTATCCCTCTAGTGAGTGGTCGGTAAACATGCTATGTTGGGTGCTACTTGGAAAATGCAGCTACCAGTTACTCTGCATTAAATGAAGCTTCACTACACTGAAGCTACCCCACAGAGAAATGTAGCAAGTTAAGCTACAGCAATATGGCAAAAGTAGCTTACTATGGTAAATTGACTACATTTATATAGTGCTTTTCTACCTTATCGGATCAAAGTGCTTTAAAATATTACCTTTCCTTCACCTATTCACACACCGATGGTGGTGGAGCTGCCATATAAGGCACTATAAGCGTCTTGCTCAAGGACACTTCGACACATGGACAAGAGAAACCAGGGATCGCACCGCCAACCCTGGGATTAATGAAATACCTGCTCTATCTCCTTAGCCACAGCCGCCCCATCTATTGTATAGAAGCTATTTATAGCTATTTTTACATTGAACCAAATTCATTCCAAGTCAATGCTATCTCAGTAATCAATACAACGGTCAGTAAATTCTACTCTCTGCTCCAAACCCAACCACATTTAATTGAATTCACTTTCTGTGTGTTTGCAAACTGCACTGAATTGTGATTGTTAGCTTGGTTGGCGATGGTTGTTGTGCTAGCTTATTTTGAAATCACCTGAATGTGTAAACTTGCTTGTGTGTCTCTATTCCACTGCAGCAGAGACGTCGTAGACATCAGCCCAAGGATTGGTATGTGATGTCACCTTAATATGGAAGTGCTTATGTCAGCTACACATACAGGTACTTGTAGACAGTTGGGTCACTTATCCATCCTTAGCAGTTTTATTTCAGACCATGCCGAAAGCTCTTCTGTGTTTCAGCGTCATAAATGCTCACGTTTACTCAAAATGCTAAGGGTAAATGTAACGTTGATAAGCGTTATGGTAAGATGGCCATAAAATTTAGCACTGGTTGAACAAGCTGGCGATGGCCATGATGGCCAAGGAGGCTCCAGCGCAGAGTCATAAGACATAGAGAGAAAAGGTTAGTAATCCCCAGTAGCATTTGGTGAGGGAAACAACAAGAGGCGAAAGGAAATACTTGGCTCGAGTGTACATTACCACAAGGTAATACTGAACAATCTGGCAATGAGTTGATGTCTTTATGCGGTCTGAGAATGAGCAGATGGAAAACAGGTGCAATACTCCGGCCAGAGCTCCTATGGGAAACCACGCACCTAGCAACCAGGGAAAACCACAACACACACTAGGGAAAGGGAGACACAGACAAAGGAAACATTAGGAACCCCCAGAGTCACAGTGGAACCCGTGACAGGAACCCCCCTCAACGGTGCCTCTTGGCACCCCACCAGGTTTCTCCGGATGTCATTGGTAAAAGTCCCGAAGTAGGGAGGCATCCAGGATGAGCTGCCGTGAGATCCAGGCCCGCTCCTCTGGCCCAATACACCAGAATCTGGAAACCCCACCCTCACCGGTTATCAATGACCGGGGGAGGTGGAGGGGGCTTGGTTGGAGGGCTCAGAGGACACAGGTTTAAACAATGAAACATGGAGTGTGGGGTGAATGTTCATGGCAGCTCGCAGTTTTCATTTTGCTACCATAGGGTTAAAAATAATTTCAATAACAAAAGGTCCCCTGTAACATGAAGCTAGATTGCAGGACTCCCTTGGCAGAGGGAGGTCCCGAGACAAGAGCCATACCTTTTGGCTGGGCTGACAGTATGGTACTGGAACTCTGTGCCAATCTGTGAGGTCTCAGGTCTCGGCCGAAGATTGTAGTAGCGTAGCTCAGACCTCATTTCATAACTGGCAACACTGCTGGATGTGGGCCTGTACTGACGGTACCGCTCCCTCCATCTCTTGGGAAGGGAATAGGTGGGGGTTGATTGCCCAGGGAGGCTATGAACAGGGTGGTACCAGTGGCCGCGCAAGAGAGGGAGTTATGGGCATATTCCAGCCAGGGAAGTTAAGCACTCCAGAAAGCCGGGTGTTGCGTGATGATGCAGCGTGGCGCTGTCTCCAAACCCTGGTTGCCCCTCTCCGTCTGCCCATTGGTTTAGGTGGTGATAACCGGAAGAAAGACTGGGCAAGGCCCCCAGTGTCCGACAGAAAACTTGGGTCCACGGTCTGACAATGTCCTGGGGAATGTCATGGAGGCAGAGTACGTGCTGTATCAGTAGCTGAAGGGAGTTTGGGAAGATGGAGAAAATGAACAGTCTTAGAAAAATGGTCAATAAAGGTGAGGATGGCTGTGTTACCTTCCGAGGGTGGTAACCCAGTAACAACATCTGCTGCAATGTGTGACCATGGCTGATCCGGGATAGGCAAGGGATGGAGAAGGCCGGCAGGTGGTTGATGCGATGCCTTGCTTTGGGCACAGATGGTACAGGCTGCAACAAACTCCTTAGTATCTCAAGGCATGGAGGGCCACCAGAAATGTTCCTTAAGGAAACGCCAGTGTGTGGCAGGTAAGCCTCAATAAATATCCCAATTGGAGGACCCGAGACCTAAGGGGAGGAGGCACAAAGAGACAGTCAGGAGGGCCCGTACCTGGATCTGGATGTCCGGTTTAGAGTTACGGGACCCAGGGTGGTAGCTCAGCGTAAAACGAAACTTTCCCAAGAAGAGGGACCACCGTGCTTGACGGGGGTTCAGCTGCTTGGCTGAATGGATGTAAGTGGGTTCTTATGATCACTCCAGACCAGAAACAGGTGCCTCGCCCCTTACAGCCAATGCCTCTATTCCTCCAAGGCCAACACCACCGCCAACATTTCCCATATGCCAACATCATAGTTCTGCTCTGCGAGGTGAGTTGAAGGGAAAAAAATGCATAAGGCTGGAGCATATGATCCTTGAGAGAGCACTGTCCCCAAGCCCAGGTCGGAAGCGTCCACCTCCACGATGAACTTCAGGGAAGGATCAGGATGACAGAGTACAAGATCAGAGGACAACTGTAGTTTCAATGCCCTAAATGCTTTCTCGGCCTCCGGGGACCAGCAGAACGAAGTGATAGGAGAAGTGAGTGGAGTGAGTGGGGCAGCTACCTTGCTGTATTCCAGATGAACCTCCGATAAAAGTTGGCAAATCCCAGGAAGCGTTGGAGCTGTTTTCTGGACGTGGGGGTAAGCCATTCAGTTACTGCCCATACCTTGGCAGGATCTGCTCTCAGCTGTCTTTGCTTAATGATGTTGTCTGGGAAACAGACAGAATGCTCATGCAACTTGCACTTCTCTGCTGTCAAAAACAGCCCTTTACTGGGTGATCAAACACTTTCTGGAGCTCTGAAACAAACAGAGAAAGAATTACAAACTGCGGCCCCCCCAGTTTAGCAAGACTGAAACCCACCCCGTTGCCCGCCCAGTTAGTAACCCTGTGATGAAGGCTACTTTAGATTGGTCAATGGCGTAAGTAAGGGACTGTTGTTGGAAGACTAGGGACCATTGCTTAAGGAACCGCCCAAAGGAACCCAGATCTCCAGCATTACACTCAATTAAAGGAAAAAAGGGCTCACGTGTGAGTACCGGTGGCGAAGAGGAAGGAACCATAGATGCCGTAGTTGGAGCAGGAGCTGATGTGGCTGCGGCCAAAGGTGCTGGTGGAGCTTGGGTTGAGGTCGGCCCTCGCTGGGAGGTGAGAAAGGTGACGCCGACTTGCAGAGAGAGCCTGCTATTTCCCGTATGGCTTTTTCCAATTGCTCCACCCCTGTGTTATGAGTGGTGAGAGCTCAGACAAGCATCTCATCGTCTGCTGGGTCCATGATGGCCAAATTGTTCCATTAGGGTTTGGCTGGCTGAACCCAAAAGGGACATGGAGATGGAGGAGGGAGAGATCAATGGTTCTTTACTGTAATCACAAGGGACGGTTACTAGGGGTTGATGGTGAAGTGGTGGCTGGATGGAGGTGGAGGTAAAGTGGCTGTGCAGTGTTGCGCTGGTCAAAAAAGCCGGCGATGGCCATAATGTTGGCAGGCGGAGGCTCAGACGAGGAGTCCTTAGGCATAGAGAGAAAAGGTTAGTAATCCCCAGTAGCGTTTGGTGAGTTAAAAAACAAGAGGCAAAAGGAAACACCAGCATACAAGTACACTAGTATATTCTGCACACTGTGGCACATGGTTGTGTTGGTTCTGGTCTTATTTTGGGGGAAATCTCATACATATCTTAGGACAAGTGAATTTAACAATACTTATCGGGATATCCAATCTCTTTGATTTTATTTTTTAACATTTCACTTACAAATGCATCTGTATTGCCTGTTTACATGGTTACAATGGTCATTTGGAATTGTAGGATTGTCCAGAACACATGTTAATAGCTATGCAAGCAACACATTTCGGTTAACTTTGTGTTGTCTCCAGTCTCTTTCTACACTTTATATTTTCAACTTGAATTGTATTCTTTGTTCATGGGCCCTTATATTTATTTTATCCAACAGAACACAGAAACTGAGGCCAGCAGTTCCATGGAGCAATGTGTGACGTGGTGTGGTTCATATAGAGGGATGGTGCAAAGCCCAACCTGACACACAGGACGGTGTCCTGACAAGAAAAAATGGTGGTCTTCAGTGGAATGGGAAGCATTACTCGCTTTATTTGGACTGATATGCTACTCATCAGACCTCACATGCACATATGAAGTCCTGCAAATGATTTTCCTCGATCTGGATGGGTGAGCTTGGAAAAGACTGATTAAAAATAAATGTATATGTTCTGAATTATTTACTTTAAGGACAATTGTTTGACATGTCAACTAAAAATCTGTAAGCAGTATTACAGCAATGTTTGACTATTTGGGGTTTTTTGAGATGCATGTGTGTATATTTTATTTGCTTTTGATTTGATTTTCTTCAATCTTGAAAGCATCGAAAAAGCTTTGTTCTTGAGATCACGCACACATCCTGCAGGATTATATAGGCACAATTTTCTTAATGAGCCAATATTATTTTGTTGGTTCTACATGCATATACATACACTCTGTGTACAATTTATTAAGCCCACCTAGCTATATTATAACCTTTATTGAAGGACTGTTGTATTAGATTGCATTAGATATAGCTAGGGGGACACAATGCACAATGAGGTTATGTTTCAAGCATGTTGAGTTACATGTTGTATGTTAAAAAGAAAGCCTGGAAGAATGGGAATGTTGGCAGGTTTCTGTTGTTATTACCAGATGTGAAAACAAATAAATGTAAAATTGTTTTTCATGTTTGTTGTACTTTTTAATTTAAGTTAGTGGGACTTAAATAAAGTGGACTTAAGTGGGTCATTTAATGGAAACAAATGCTTATTAGTACTATCAATAACAACAGCATTAAATGAAACAACACGATTGATATTAGTAAAGCAAACAAAAAACATTTTAGTTCATTCAACGAGACTGATATTAGTATATAACAGATTAAATCTGTACTAGTTCATACAACAAGGCAGTGTTTTGTTGGACTAAACTGTTTTGATTGATGTTTATTAGAATGGATTTAATTGGACTAGCTAAAGTAAAGCATTGTAATTAAACAAAAGCCAAATAAATTGCCTTTAAATATTAACATTTAGTTTCCTTAACAAATGTTTTGGTCTTCAGATTACATGATCAAGACTGACTAGTATTATTTTATTTGATTGAATGGAAATATATAGCATGACTAAATTACGCTCATCCACTGATTTCTTTTTTTGAGTGGTGTGGGTGGCCCCTCGGTGTCTCAGAGCTTTAATTATGGGCAATAGTCAGCATAGTCACAGAAAAATTCAGTTTCTTTCTTTCTTTTTAAAAGTAGTTCTCATCTTTCCACTGTCCTTGATTTAATTAAATTAAATTAAATTAAATTAATATAGCCCATTTATATAGCAGAAAAGCTAAGATTCTCCAGTTGATCCAGAATGCTGTGGCACGTATGCTGAAAAGAACTAGGAAAAGAGTCAAGAATTTGACTATGCTTATACAGGCTCCTTCTATATTAAAGAGGTGTCTTGTGACAAAGTAAAAAAAGTTGTTGAAAATATGAGTAACTCCAAATCTAAGGACATTTATAACATTAAAACTGCATTAATTAAGAGATATGAAAGCTGTTTGTTTGAGCCAATCACTTATTTAGTAAATTTATCGATACAGGCAAAAAGATTTCCAGAGAGTTGGAAAACAGCAACAATTATAACGGTCTATAAATCAGGAGATGAGTATATAGCAAGTAATTATAGGCCTATTACTATTCTTCCTATAGTCTCAAAGGTTCTAGAGAAGTTAATTGCTGAGCAATAACAGGAACACTTAGAGTCTATATCTAGTTGCTTTATCCACAGCAGTTTGGATTTAGAGAAAAATATTCCACAGAAACAGGCAACTGTTATTTGCTCAAAAAAATAAAAACCTCATTGGATAAAGGACAAGTTGTTGGAGCAGGGTTCCTGGACCTAAAAAAGGCCTTTGACACTGTTAATCATAGCATTTTACTAAATCAATTAAATCAATTTAAAATGTCATCAGAAGCCTTGCAGGGGTTTAGGTCTTACTTGGGCGGGAGACAGCAATGTGTTAGGGTCAATGGGGTGAAGTCACCTTTGCATGCCAACAGCATGGGAGAACTGCAAGGCTCTGTACTTGGCCCATTGTTGTTTGCAATGTGCATAAATGACCTACCGAACTGCTGTCCAGGTGTTAGCTGTCAGATGTATGCGGATGACACTGTCGTCCATGGCAGCTGAGCATCTGACACAGACATTACAGAATATTTCTAAATGGCTTGAATTGACTCATTTGACTCTTAATATGCAGAAAACCGTTTCTATGTGCTTCAACATACGAGATAGGCCTGCAAGGGATTTATTTGACGTACTGATCAAGAATGAAGTAATCAAATCAATGAATGAAGTCAAGTATCTTGGCATCATTTTGGACAAGAACTTAAAATTTGACAGTCAGGTTAAGTAAATCTGCAAGAAGGTTAAATCTAACCTAATTTATTTTCGTATTATAAGAAGGGATTTGTCTTGTCAAACTATACATGCATGCAATGATATTTTCACATTTATCATATTGCATTACATCATGGTCACAAGCCTCCAAAACTAAATTAAAGCCATCCATTGTTGTCTTTGCTTTATAGTCTTTGTATGTAAATAATATGGAATATATTGTTCTTTATTTAGTGTTTTTTTCTCTCTTTTTCTCTTTTTGTAATTTTATAGTATTTCTGTTTTTTCTGTTCTTTTCCTTTATTATTATTTTAACATTGTTATCATTATTGTTTTATAACCGTATTTAAAAAAGCCTCCCATGGACAGGTGTTGAAAATTAGCATATGTGCTAAAACACTTAAGCAAATTCATATGATTCGTCCAATGTAATTGTTATGTCCATGTCAAATAATTTTAATTAAACATTTTTTTTAAAACCAAGAGCAAGCGCAAATTATGGGAGATGCAATCTCTCATGGAGAAAGGGGCCACATAGCAGGTCCCCTTATCTACAGTTGGTATTTCAGTGTTTCGAAGATCTTCATCACCTGAACCGGTCTTTGAGGAGACTTTTGTTCAAGATGCTGACAATCCCTATAATCGTGAGCCAAATTCAGTCTGAGGACTGGTTGGTCACAATCGATCTAAAGGACACATACTTCCATGTTTCTATCCTACTGGATCATAGGAGGTTCCTGAGGTTGCTTTTGGGGGCAAAGTTTACAATTATCGGGTTTTTCCATTTGGCCTAGCTCTCTCCCCTTGCACTTTCACGAGGTGTATGTACGCTGCCCTGGCACCGCTTAGGCTCCAGGGGATCCGCATCCTCAATTATATCAACTACTGGCTAATATCAACGCGGTCGCAGATTGGAGCCCGCATGCAGTGCCTGGGGTTGAGGCTCAATACGAGCAAAAGCATGTTTACTCCTATCCAAAGGACGACATTCCTTGGAGTAGTGTGGGATTTGGTCGCGTTGAGGGAACAATTGTCTCCCGCACGGATCGAGTTGATACTGATCCATGGTGTCCAGGGTGCAGCTAGGCCGACAGAGCTCATGGCAGCAGTGTCCACCGTAATACTGCTGGGCCTGCACCACATACGGCATTTGCAGTGGTGGCTCCGGAGCACAGGGTTTTCCCCCAAGCAGCAACCTCTTTCATCTGATCAAGGTTACGAGCCCTTGCCTTCGTTGAGGTGATCAGGTGGAGACAACATTAGTTCCTGACACAGGGCTCAGTGCTAGGAGTGGTGTGTCTTCGTCGAACGGTGTCGACAGATGCCTCCAGCACTTGATGGGGTGCGGTCATGGACGGCTGCTCAGCCCGAGGTCTGTGGCTGATGCATGGTCTACAGCATATAAATTGCCTAGAGATGCTGGCGGTTCTGCTGAGATCGCGCCCTCTGTACAGATTGGTGCATCGGATCCTCCTGTGGTCCCAAGGGAAGAGCACTTTACATCCCTGGGTACCTAAATGTGCCGAGGCCCAGGAAATGGAGACTGCACCCCGAGATGGTGCAGATGATCTGGAGGAAGTTGGGAAGAGCGGAAGTGGCTTTGTTTGCGTCGCACGAGAACACACACTGCCCCATCTGGTTCTCCCTCATGCACCTAGTGGCCGACACTGCGGCTGTATGCTTTTCCCTCAATTGTTCTGCTCCTGGGAGTTCTAGAAAGCGTTCGCCGAACAATGGCCCGGCCAGCAGCGAGATATTTCACCCCCAGCTGGGGATGTGGAAGATTTGGGTCTGGCCCCAGAGGGGGACAACCTCTGAGCTGCTGGTCTCTCTACTGAGGTAGTTGAAACCATCTTGCACTCTAGAGCTCCCTCCATGGGGAAACTTTTTTCTTTCAAGTGGAAACTTTTCATTCCTTGGTGCCGAGAGTACCTACTTGATCCAGTTCCATGGATGGCAGCTCGCAGGGAAGGCACCGACAATTTTCCTCCATGGCACCTTCAGGATGAGGCCTCTGCCTCGGGTTGAGGTTCCCTCTAGGGACCTAACCGTGGTGCTAGTCAGTTTGTCCGTGGCCCCCTTCGAGCCCCTGGACGGTGTGTCAGACAAGTGCCTGGCCTTAAAACTGGCATTTTTGCTGGCCATGACATCTCTCAAGAGAGTGGGAGATCTACAGGCCTTGTCGGTGGCCCCTGCTTACCTGGAGTTCACTCCAGGAGCAGTCAAGGCCATCCTGCATCCGAGGCCTGGGTATGTAACTAAGGTACCCACTGTGGTGGTCCGGCCTGCGGTCCTTCAGGCATTCCATCCTCCCATAGCGTCGGCAGAACTGGATAGGCTGTGGCTGCAGCGCCAGTCAGAGCCTTTCAGATTTATGTCCGGAGGACATCTCATTGGCGTAATTTGGACCAATTACTGGTGTGTTTTGGGCCCCTTCGCAAGGGCTGCCCAACTACCAAACACACAATTAGCAGGTGGATTGTTGAGGCCATTGCTAGAGCTTATGAGGTGCACAGGTTGCCTTCACCTCTGCCTCTTAAGGCTCACTCCACATGAAGTATGGCATCCTCTGGGGCGTGGTGGTCGGGAACCTCCCTCCTCGATATATGTGATTGGCGGTCTTCCCCTTACACATTTGTGACGTTCTGGACTGCCCAGATATTCCGGGGGTCCGGGCGCTTTTGTCTTGAAGTGTGCCCTTTGACTTCACACTCGGGCAGGCATCCTGTCAGCATGGCGAGGTTGGCATTGCGTTCCCAACAGTCGATATAACACTGCAGTAACTCAAGCAATAAGCAGTTTATGGAATCTTTAAAATGTGCCCTTTTTTGTCTGGTCACTCTTCTTATGCTGCCTGTGTGCATTTTATGCTTCCAGTTTCAATATACTGTACATACAAATAGCAACTGGGTGGTTAGCATGGGAACTGAAATGCAATGACAAAAACACTATAGAGTCATTCCCTCTTCTTTTGACTGATAGGCAATCCCCAAGAAATGCAGTACACAAACTCCACAGTGGTACATCAAAGATGGCAAAATAGGAGGTTTTAGATTATAACTTAATCTTTTAAATCTGTATGCCCTTCAAAATGTTTAATGTAACAGTACAACAAATTACTGACAATAGTAGTATTTTTTACAACCTGAAGCTTGAAAAGTGAACTTTTGGTTTACTGTTCTCAATCAAACACATTCAAATGCAGATGCGATATCGGTTACGTTTGAATTTGATCATCATCTAATACATTACCTTATCTGTGTTATAACACATTTTCTGTTCAGCTGCTCAACACCTGGTAGACCTGGTGAAATTAATCAAATTTTGTGTTCTTCTTTGTTTGCGTGTGTGTGTTAGAGACACAATACTGACAGAGTTGGTTAGTTAACTGTAAGTGTCTGTGCAAGTGTGTCGACAAATTAATGGAGAGGTGTCTGCATGGTAAAAAGAGTGACACCAAGAAAGAAAAAAAACTGAAATGTTATCGAGGAAATCAGAGTTTTGCAGGTTTGAGGAGAGGTGAGCTACTTATGACAAGCTGATGTGTTACCGGTCAGTAAATGCAGGATTGGACCCAAATGCAGACAAAGCAAGCACCAGGATGATTTTGGTGGTTTATTGATGAGAATAGCTCACAGGCAGATATAGGCAGGTAAACAGGCAGGCAGGTAGATAGAGAACAGGTACAATATAGTATATTATATCCCCCCAAAGGAGAGAAGAGAAAGACAAGAAAGGAACAAAAAAACAATATAATGTGACTCTTGAAATTCATTCACAAGAAATTAGAAAATTAGACAGAGAAATTCATAGATGAAAAGACAATTGTGACCAGTCACAGAAAGTAGGGACACAAGTCGGTTCTGGGGCATTTTACGTTATTCACAGATTCTGAAAGTGTAGTCTCCAAGTTTTCCAACGATGTGTAACACATGAAAATCTGATAATATTTGGAGAAGTTGTGGCCATTTGAACGTAGGCACTCAAAAAAGCTCAAAAGCTCTAAAGATTGTGCAGTTCTCACCTGTTCTCACCTGCTTGGAGTGACAATAGAGCTCATTTACATCTCATTTAGATAAGCCATAGATAAGCCATACCCTCTGTAAAGCTCCCCCCTGTAAAGCTGCATGGTTGCTGACAGACGTAACGGGAAACATCGGACCACATACTATTAATAATAAAGGATTATTTGCATCACATTCAATTCAAGAATGCTAACAGGCACGTTTTGGGCTAAGTCGTTCACACCTGTCAATTCAAGCAATCAACCAAGCAATTGAAGCATTGTTCAAATTAATAGCAGATGCTAACATTACCATCTAAAAGCCCATTATAGTAATGGGGGTTTTTGGCAAGTGATACGACGCGAGAGAAACAAAAGCCGGCTTATCCAGTATGGAAATACACACAGACAATGACACATCTCTACTACATGTTAGAATGTCTGAAAAACAAGCCGATTGCAAAGTTAAAATGTACACTTTTAAATATACCAATATTGCCATTTCAAACAGGGAGAGGCTTCTTCGTGATCTCAACTAACAGATTCTGCAGAAAAGCAAAAATCACCGATTTCGAAAAAAGGATTATTAGGATATTATAAAATGGTGCCACGAATGTAGACCATGCAGGTCACATTGACCATGTACATGCGTGAGGCCCGTTTTACCATGGTGATGCACTGATGAGGTCACAAAGACCTTTTGATGACGTTTGACCATGGTGAGTGAATGAGTTCTGTTTGATCATGAACTTGAATGTGGCCAGCATGACCAATATATGTTGGAACCTATATGACCTATATGTCTTCCAAAAGTGTATGATGATGCATACAATTGATTGGTCAGTCATGACTGCAATGGTGAATAACCCGATACGAAACGATATCAGCTGTGAAAACCATAAAACAGGACACCAGTTATAAGCATGACTTACTAGGAATAAGGTTTCAGTGGTCTTGATTTAACCAGGAACAACTTGATAAGGTCAGCAATGACCAGGAACTTGCTTGATGAAGTCAGAAATGATCAAAAAGATGTAGCACTTACCAGAAGCAACGAACATCACAGCACCTATCAAAAGTAATGAATATGAAGCCATTAGCAGAAAGCTATGATGATGTAGCAATTAGCAGAATGCGAATATGAAACTATTGCAAATAGAAAAACTTACCAGTATACAGAGAATGACACACCACTTACCAGCATGCAAATTATTTGACACCACTTTCCAGAATATTATTAATATGAGCAATTGGCCAAAGCAATGAATGTGTAGTGGTTACCAGAAAAGAATGAATAGAGCATTTAGCAGAATACAGTGGCTAGAGAGATAGCGATTAGCACAATGCAATGAGTATGAATGAGTAGCAGAGTATGAATATCAGCAATCGAATACCCCTATTGTCAGCAATGACAGGACACTTAAAATGGGGTGCCTATAATACTACTACTACTAATAATAATATTGATAATAATAAACCTTTTTTTTAAAGTTATTTTTTGGGCATTTTTTGCCTTTATTCAATAGTGACAGCTGAAGAGAGACAGGAAACGTTGGAGAGAGAGGAAAACGACATGCAGCAAAGGGCCATGGGTCGAACCCAAACTCATGCCGCTGCCCCATATGTGGGGGACCAGCTCTACAGACATAATAATAAACTTTAAATACCATCTTTCATAACATATAATTCAATTCAATACCATTTTTTAGCCCTTTATCACAAATCACAATTTGTTTCAAAAGGGCTTTACAATTTGTCCTTAGATCCTCGATTCGATTAAGGAAAAACTAACCCAAAAAAAATAATCTTTTAACAGGGGAAAAAATGGAAGAAACCTCAGGAAGAGCAACAGAGGCGGGATCCCTCTCCCAGGATGAACAGACATGCAATATATGTTGTGCATACGGAATAGATTCAATTTTCAGAATGTAGCTCAAAGTGTTTCATAAGAGAAACAAATCAATCAGGTCAATTCATGGTTTTACAAACCATAAAACCAGTATGTTAAATTTAAATATGGATTAAAAACACTGGTATAAATAAATGGTGGAATTAATTAAAAGCAAGTTGATAAAAGTAAGTTTTGAGCTGTTTCTTAAAACTATCAACAGAAGTTGCTTGTTGTATTTGTGATGGGAGTTTGTTCCAAACCTTTGGCACATAGTAAGAAAAAGCTGCTTCACTATATTTTTTGTAAGTTGTTTTTGGTACAATAAGTAAACCAGCACTAAATGACCTAAGGGAACGGTTTGGAACATACTCCGATAATCGGAAATGTATGAAGGTGATAAACCATTTAGGTCCTTAAAAACAAGTAAAAGAATTTTAAAATTAATCCTCAATGTTACAGTGTAATGACACTGGTACTGGTGTAATATGTCCTCTTCCTGGTTTTGGGTAAAATTATTTCTGCTGAAAAAGTTGCATGTTTAGGTAATCCAGTAAAGTGCAATACAGTAATATAGATGAGAGAAAACAAAGGAATGGGTCAGCTTTTCGGCATTTTCTAAAGAAAGGTAGGGTCTAACTCTAACGATATTTCTTAAACGATAAAAAGCAACCTAGAGAAAGTCATGTTTGCCTGAAATATGGTCACCGAGGCTAACAAAGAATCCTTTGCCAGTAAGTTAAGTATTACACCAATTTAGAGCTGTGTCTGAAAGATGAATCCAATTTTCAAGATAGAAGTATCCCGTGATCAACTATTAAATGCAGCACTTAGAGCAAAAAGTACCAGAATGGAAACATTTTTAGATTGAATGATCTTAATTTGGTAAGAGTCAATTCTGGCTATCAGAATAAGATCAGATTTTATATTGAATAACAGTATTCATCTCAGTAAATTCATCTTAAAACAGAGCACCACTCTTTTACTAGAAGAAATTAATTAGTAATAGTAATAGTCAATTTTTTATTAATAATCCATTTAGTCTTGATCAGTGATGGGAATATTTCATACACAGAAACACACAATAACTAACGTTTTTTAAATGCTTATTTATCTACTAACTACATGCACAGGACAGTATTAGAATACACAAACAACTATACTACTTCACACGCAAAGGAGCAGATAAATACAAACAGGGATGAAGGATATGAACACAGTGATGAATTATTAGGCTAATAAATAAATTAATTACTGTTTGACACAAAGGATGCAGTGAATGAGTATTTCGGTTAGCGGTATTGTAAACACAAACAACTTTGTGGACAAACTTTTATAGTTACCAATTAAATAAACTGTAGCACCGTTAAGCAACTGAGATGTTCTGAAGAGTCAAGGGAGATTATTATAAGGAATTATTAATCACAAGTAATTTAGTTATCCTAAATATGTTGATGTGAGATCGTAATTTTTATCTAGTTTTTATTTAGTTATCTATAGATAACTAAATTACGTGTGTGAATGCTTAGCTCCTTATACTGATGGGCAGTTAGGCCCTGCCATCAGTGTATGAATGTGTGTGAATGGGGTGAATGTGATATGTAGTGTGAAAGCGCTTTGAGTAGTCATAAGACTGGGAAGGTGCTATATAGGTACAGTCCATTTATTTGTCTGGACACTCGGTGTCGACCGGTTCCGGATGGAATCTCACTGAGTTCCATGTTTTAGGCTGCGCTTTCAGGTCTCTCCCTTCTTCAGCAGACTGATGAAGTCGGTTGAGATGGCAACATGGTATGAGCGCCTGCCAGCATTTGGCTGAGTTTAAAGTTCATTATGGTCCTTGTTAGGATGCATTAACTTCTTTAAACTGGTATCAGCAAATTAAGTTCGCTATTAGAGTATCTTCCTTTAAGAGTTAAGTCTTTGAGTCTATTTAACTCTGCTCTCCATCCCTCTCTAGTCTCTAAGGAGACTTCTCTGTACCACATGGTGCGTAAAGTCTAAGGTTTCTGTCTTGGTCTCAGCAATACAAGTTCCTATCTGCAGGCATCCTTCTTTACAGAGTTGTAGGACTTTTCCAACATGTTGGGCTCCTACTGCAGGTCAGTTAAGACTGGCAGACCTCAGGATTCAGTCCAGCATTGCCACATAGCCCCACCATGTGGGGTTGCGGTCCACTGTTAAGTCTTGGAGAGCAGCTTAGAAGAGACATAAGGATCAGAGCAAGGCAACCAGGAGAAGATGCAAAATGATAGGGTATTCATATGCTCATAACCGTCATGGAAGCGGAAGCTATCAAGGGACCTGATTTCACAGCTGTCATCAGCCTTCTGATTGTTCCCTTTCGAGGGAACTCGCACTGCCTCAATGAAAACACTTTGGGGACAAAATGCCCACTAGCCATGCTGACGAGATGCCTGTCCTAGTGTGAAGCAATTAAGGCACAACTCAGGACATAAGTGCTTGAGACCCCGGAGTATCCGGACGGTCCAAGCTATAGAATTTCACAAATGTATGTGGGGAAGACTATCCCGCAGCCTCACATATATCCTGAAGGGATGTCTCTGACCAACACGCCTTCAAAGATGACATACTTCGTGTGGAGTGAGCTTTAATCAGCAGAAGTGAAGGAAGCCCACGTCAATCATAAGCCTTAGAAAAAGCCTCAACAATCCACCTGCTTACAGTCTGCTTGGTAGCAGCGCAGCCCTTCTTAGGGAGCCTGAAGTATACCAGCAGGGGGTCAGATTTTCTCCACTGAGATGTCTTCCTGACATAAATCTCAAGTGCCCTGACCGGGCAGAGCAACCTACCCCTCTCTTGTTCCGCTGATGCTTGGTGAGGATGGAAAGCCTGAAGGACTACTGCCCGGGCCACTGTAGTGGATACCATAGGTACATAACCTGGTGTTATAGAATGGCCTTCATTGCACCTGGAGAGAGCTCCTGACATGAAGGTGCCACTGACAAGGCCTGTAAATCTTCTACTCTTTTCAGAGATGGTGTAGCCATCAAAAATGACATTTTTAAAGCTAGACACTTGTCTTAGGCAATGTCCAAGGGCTCAAAGGGTGCCAAGGACAACCCTCTAATACCATGGTTAGATCCCAAGCGGGTATTCTAACCTGAGCTGGAGGCCTCATCCCCAAGGTACCATGGAAGAAACATGTAATAAGATTGTGCCTTCCCAGCGAGCTGTCCTCGCACAGCCGAAGCCGAAACCACGGCGGCACCATAGTGTCCAGTCCCAGAGGAGCTGGATGAATAAGAGGCATGAGGGGACATGTCCCCAGAGGGGACAATGCAAGTTCTTTTGGGGTACGAATCTATGTCTGCCTGGCCAACCTCCTCCAAATGAACTCCCCCATCTTGGGGTGTAATCTCCATTCCCTGGGCCTCAGCCCCTACCTCGACCTGATATCAGCTCTCACATTCAGGTACCCAGGGATTTAAAGGGCAGTTTCCCAAGAATCTGATGCACCAGTCTGCCCTATTTAAATATGAGACCACCGACACATTGTCGTTTCTAACTAGAACATGAAAGCCTCTGAGGTCTGGGAGAAAGTGCATCAAGGCTAGTTATACTGCTAACATCTCTAGGCAATTTATATGCCATGATGTTCCATGAGAGATGATGAGGACCCTGGGTCAAGCGGCCCTCCATGACTGCACCCTGTTTTACAGTGAGGTGTTGGCCTAGCTTCATCCTGGACACCATGGCCAGGATCGACTCGATCCATGCAGGAAACAGTTGAGCCCGCATCATGACCACACTACTCCAAGGTATGTTGTCCGTTGGACAGGAGTAAGCATACTCTTTTTCAAATTGAGCCTCAGCCCCAAGCAATTAATGTGGTCAAGCACGACGTCTCAATGCCGTGCTGCTAGCCAGTTCTCTATGTAGTTGAGAACTCTTATACCCTGGGGCCTGAGTGGTGCCAGGGCTGCGTCCATGCATTTTGTGAACCCGGTTAGCTATATAAATTAGCTTGCACTTTTTTCGTTTAATGTTTTTTGGTACATTATAAGGTGCAGGACACATGTTCATTTTTGTAAGTTAGATAAGAAGGACACTTTGGCATGAAAGCTAATGTGGGTTGTTCAAATTATGTCTGTGGCTCTTGTGTTGTATAGCACATACTTTCTCAACCGTCAAATCTGTGACACCTTGTAACACAGGTGTATTGTGATCCAAACGTTCAAGAGAGGATCGTTTACATGAAAAATTATCATTCTCTCTGGGATGTTTGTAGTACAGTATATCTGATGGCCACCTACACTTATGTACTTGCATGTTGATGGTTGTACTCTTGTAAGAGCTGGGGGCTGAGGCTGTAGCCTGACCAGAGGAGGAATATGGAGGTTAATTTATTTGAAAAACTATCATTAAAATCTTAAGAACAATCAATGTTAAATAGTAAAAAAAGAGTTATAAACATGGCCACAGCTTATCATGAGGAAGCATACGAAAGCCAGTTACAACCAATTTTATGCCCACATGATAATATCTCATACTCTAATTGTTACGATTTCACAAAACAGGCGGACTCAAATGCAGACTCTGAGTAGGTAACAGGAAGGATTTATTGACCTGTTTGCTTAGAATATTGGAGGGATTGGGGAGAGGGGGCCAAAGTATGGAGACTGAAGTGAGAGAGGGAGGCCATGGGTGAAGGAGAAGTGGTTGGAGGTCCATTTTTGATGGTGCATGGGGTCGTGGAGCTCTGATAAAGCGAGGCTGATAGTTGAGTGGGCTGGCAGGCAATTAGCGTTGCTGGGTGGGGCAATTTGACAGGATGGCAAACAGGCAGTGTTCTTGAGCGTAGCAGACAGCGAAATGAAATTAGCACCATTCATAAAGCAAGTAAAATAACTAGAATATTTCTAGGAGACGGGGACTTGATCTACCATAAGCTTTGTTCTAAGCTCTGTTAATTTCTGCCACACTTCATATATATGTGTAATCTGATTTTACTCAAAAAAAAATATTTTTAGTGTAAGAATTGGTGCTACAGTTCAGAGCACAGGATAAGCGTTCCATAGTTTATGTTGCAGACTGAACGTTTAGTAGAAAAAGAAAAGGTCTGACGTAAATTGGATGCAAACATCAGGTGCAGCAGGCAAATGTAGCACACATCTTTGTAGTTTAGAGTGTGCATAAATGCTTGTGGCTGCATTAAAGGTTCAGTTCACCCAAATACCCCCTCAAACAAAAATAAATTTTACTTGCACTAATATTATCCAGCCATGAAGAGCATGTTGGTTTAAGTTGCTATTGAATTTTGAATACAGAATGTAGTGTGTCAATGTTATGAGAAACACAAATTAAATTCTATATTGGATATTCTGTGCTGCTGTGCTGTTGATTACGCTTGACATAATGAGAACTGAAGAGCAGCTTGGATTAATAAACTGCTGACTCTTCTCCCTCCACTGTTTGCTCCCTCTCCATCTCGTCCCTGCTCATTCCCATCCCTCCATAAAGCAAAGGGATGGATAGTGACTTAAAGTCAGAACCCCCCCTTACCTTTCTACCTATTTATCTCTCTTCATCTTTCTCTCGCTATCTTCATTAGATAGAGTTATGGCACCACGATGTGGGAGGACCCTGCACAGCAAAATTATACTTTCAAATCTCCACCTTCAGCTATTCAAGGAATGAGACCAATATTTTCAACCTGATCAGAGAGAAAACAGAAAAATTGGGGTAAAGACGGAAAACAAGAAACATGGTAAAGTGCAGGGAAAAAAAGAGAGGGGAGAAAAAACTGACAGGAGCGGCAGCGAGGAGAGGAAAGACAGCCACAACGAGAATATATTATTGAGAAAAGGAGGATGTCAGGCTGTAGCAGTGGCTGTAGCCGCTGAGATAACAGGACATGGGATCAGTGATGCTGTCAAGCTAAAGAAATGCCAGACAGCAAAGCAGGCTGGGACAGCACAATGGGAGGAACTGCTTAGATAGGGTATGTGACTTTTTTCCTCTCCTTGTGCTTTCTACATCTTTTCTACACCTGACATTCAAGGAGCCACCTTGTCCTGTAGCACCTCGGAAAAAATTAACCGTGTTTCAGTGGATAGCGGGTGGGGTTGTACAGTACGTTTTCTCATTGCATTGTGGGAAGGAAAGGGAATGGGAGAAAAGCTTGAAATGTGCAGAGATTTACTGTCTTTGCTCTGGTTACAGAGGAGCTAAAATAGCACTATTTATAGCACCTAGGTTGCTGTGGATGCAAAGCTACAGTTGGACAGAAATAACGAGTGCAGGTTGACACAGTTCAGAGAGGAGCTGTGTGCTTTTTGCAGTCGGGAGAGATTAGAGAGCCAAGCAACGTCCAGACACGAGGGAGTATCAGCTTTCATCTGGAAGAAGAAGAGAAGGAAGGAATAAGACAGGAGTAGGGGTGATGTTTTTTTTTATTTTTGAGATTCTGAGGGGTGTTTCATATTCATTTCATTTGACTGTGTGTTTATGTCTCACTTGTGTTTACACTTGATTTCTATGGGTGTGCATACCTGTGTGAATTTATGTGTGTCTGTGAGAGATGTAATGCTGTTCACTCAGGTTGCAGTGTCGACTCAGCAGTCAATTTATGGTTGATTTACCTCTCTCCCCCTCTATTTCTGGTTGATTACAACTATTCTCTCTACACTTCAGTTTTCCACTGGAAGAAAGATTAACCTTATTCTATGTGTAGCCATCCAAATGCACTCTTTTCTATCTGCAGCTTTGAGGTTGGCTGAATGAATACAGTGCACATATGGTTTAGATGATAAGAGGCACTGGTGCATCCTGTCTGTGTCAGCAATGATATTTAAAGTGGTCAACAGCAATCTTCTTAGAATAGATATAAAACATAAATATAATTCATTAATTTTCCCTTTCAGTCTTCAGAGAA
Source organism: Coreoperca whiteheadi (assembly GCA_011952105.1). Taxonomy (NCBI): domain Eukaryota; kingdom Metazoa; phylum Chordata; class Actinopteri; order Centrarchiformes; family Sinipercidae; genus Coreoperca; species Coreoperca whiteheadi. The sequence goes on along the minus strand of CM022479.1, from coordinate 9,124,647 downwards.
ATACATTTGTTCTCGCTTTTCATTCGCTTTCTTTCACCTGGTTTCAGTGTTTCTTACTCCATCAATCTCATTGATGCAATCAGTATAAACACATGTTGTGCTGCCAAGCATTTTTCAAACCCACAGAACCTTATCTTAAATTCCAGTGGAGATCCCGAAGATACCAAATATGTCATGCTAAATTTTGGGAATTGTCTATAAGATGATGCACCATTTGATGGATTGGTACAGTCATGAAAACAAGTTTAGGTTTGAATATTTCACTCAGTATTTATATATATATATATATATATCTTTTTTCTGATTACAGGTCCAGGAGTGGCTGTGTCTGAATTGTCAGATGCAGAGAGCTCTTGGCATTGATATGACCACACCTCGTTCTAAGAGCCAACAGCAGATTCACTCTCCGTCCCACCAAGCCAAACATATCGTCCAGCCTCATCACCCTGCACCTCAGCCAACACAGCCAGCAGAAGCAGCAGCACAGCCCAAACCTTTGGCACAGAGTCAGCCCACTTTGCGGCAGCAGCAGCAGCAGCCTCAGTCGTCTCAGCCCTACAACCAGACTCAACCCTACTCCCATTCCCAGCAATATCCCCACTCTCAGCCCCAGTCATACCCTGCGACCCAGCCAAGGCCTCCGACTCAGCCTCATACCTCCCCAGGCTTGCAGAGACACCCAGGCCCTGGTGGCCCCCAGACTCAGACAGGGCCCTATCAGCAGGGCATGAGGTCTGACCCGTACTCCCCAAGAGGTCCCAGAGCTCCAGGAGCTGTCAGAGGTCTTGCAGGAGGCCCCAACCAGCCTGGGGGTCCTCGGATTCCCCACCCTGGTGCTGTTGCCCTTCCTGGCTTGACCAAGGCACCATCCCAGCCCGATTTGGGTCGTGGTTCTCCAATGTACCAGTCTATAGAGCGGCACCATGATCAGACCAGAAGTGCTGGCTCCTCCCCAGCCCACAGACCTCAGATTCAGGCCCCTCCTCCTTCGCAGGATGGCCTGACCAAACTGTTTGGCTTCGGGGCATCGCTGCTCAATCAGGCTAGTACCCTGATCAATGTGGACCCTCTACCCACCGCATCCACCCAGCCAAGCCCTGCACGAGGCAAGGTATTGTTCAGTAATGCAACTCCTGACAATCGGCAGCAACAAGGGGCCCTTGGCACCAAACCATTCAGTATGAGTAGCCCTCATGCGCTGAGCGAAATAGGAGGTCCTTATCCACCAAGCCAAATGGGGGGTCCTCATGTGCCGAGCCAAATGGGAGTTCCCCAAATGGGTGGATCACATGCAGCAACCCAGAAGCAGCAGACTATGCCCCATAAACAAGGAATGCCGCAACAACAGTCCCCTGCACATCATCAAAAACAACCACAAGGACATCAGCAAACACCTGTTCATCTGCAGAAAGCGCCGCAGAAGCAGGAGCCCATGGTGGCTCCTGTGCCTGCTCCAGAGCCTGTGAAGCCTAAAGTGAACTGTCCTCTTTGTAAAACAGAACTGAACATCGGAAGCGCCGACCCACCTAACTACAACACCTGTACGCAGTGTCACAGTCAAGTGTGTAACCTGTGTGGCTTCAATCCGACCCCACATCTGGTGGAGGTAAGAGGAATGTTACACATACACACAAAGTTGATCACAGACAGATACAGATATATTTGTATTTCACCAAGCGAAACATGTTTCACAACATCATTTACATATATTTAAGATCAAGAACTTTACTGTACTGTACAAAGAATAAGTCAGAATAATTTCCTCTCAGACAACCGATACCATTCAGCAGAAATAGAAAAAGCTTTTCATTCCACTGTTGGACTTTTTCCTCTTCACTGTGTGGATGGAGTTAGACCTGAACCTCTCATCTTTGTCTTTATTATAAATACATTATTATATGAACTTCTGTTATGAATTGGTATCATATAAATAAAATAGAATTGAAATTCCTCTGAGGAATTCTGACCTCTCTTTTCTCCATTGTTTCTCTTTTATCACCATCAGTATTCATAGACCTATTTTTTATTTTACCCGTTTTAATTATTTTATGGACTCCTTTTTCTTTCTGTTTTTCTGTGATAGCTGATATTTGTCTGTTATTTTCTCGCTCTTCATTTTCATCTAACTACCTCTCTACCCCCTCCATACCTTCAACTCTGTCTGTCCTAATAAATCTTGCTTTTATTCACAAATCTTCCACTCTATCTCTTGCTTTAATGTTTAACTCCCCACTTTCTTGTGTTGTATTGTTTATAATGCTGAATTCTAATAATGTCATACATCTATATACAGTACATGTGCTTTGTACTTGTATGCTTGGTTTAGTCTCATTCCATTAATTTACCCATGGTAATTTCATTATTAATTTAATACATTTAATTCATTTTTAACTAATTAAATATGTTTTGTAACCTATATATATTCAGGGAAGTTTCACTGAGAGGAAGACTCTTACGCAGGAACAACCTGATCACATTCACACAGCCACACACATTCACACCTGGATGCTGCCCAGTACAACCCCAGTCTGATCTGCTAGCCGCTGAGCAGCTCCACCGACGCAGTTGGGGTTAAGGGCCTTGCTCAAGGGCACATCAGTGGTTCAGTGATGGCAGTGAGGGAGGGGCATGTGGTGCTTCTTCACTTTCCCCACTGACGACATCCCGGTCACAAGTTCGCTTCTCTAAACTTTACTACCTCTACACTTTTTTCTTAAGGAAACTTGAGATGGGAAAATTTCCATTTCAAGTTCTTGTTAATTTCTACAGAGGAGCAATAGAAAGCATCATGCCACAAACTCATATGGGGTGTGCATGGGCCAGGACCAGAGTGCTCTAAAGCGGGTGATTAAAACCGCTCAAAGATCACTGGTACCAACGCACCGAGCATCAGTGATATTGGTGAGGTAAGGTACCTGCGCAGAGCCCAAAGGATACTAAAAGACAATACCCACCATGGCCACAGCCTGTTTTGTGCTTCCATCTGGAAAGAGATACAGAAGTATCTGCTGTCAAAGCACTAGACAGAGCAGCTGTGAGATTGCTAAACTCATCCCCAGCACTGCAATATATTTCTATTACTTATTTCTTCACCAATTTATATGATAATATGATATTTGTTTTTGTGAGTAGCACCCCTGTGTTGTAAAATGATAAAAAAAATAAACCTTGTATATTCCTCAAAATTTGACATACTTTTGAATGGAGCAGTCAGTGTTTCCATTTGGACAGCATGCCATGTCAAAATGTCCTCTTTTGTCAGTGTGACATTTGGTAACCCTGGACACCCCATTCAAATGTATACTAAACGTCAAGATATAAGTTATAATGTTCCCATTTGTCACAATGGGACTTTGTGGCCCTGGTACTCTGTGGGGTCTTCCAATATTCAGGCCTGTGGCTCTAGAGCTCTAAATGTCCCAAGACAGGCTGTCATTCCTGGGGAGACCTCCAGCTGTTGAAATTTGGGAACCCCGACAGCTACATTCAAGTGCCACATGTCAACATATCTGGAATGTACAAAATTTGACTTTTGGCATACTTTTTAACCATGTTCCCATGTGTTACGCGGACAACAGAGATTTTTGACACTTTTCAATGGTTGAACCATGTACCCATGTTCTGAGAAACAGAACATTTTTGAGGGTTTGACAAATTGGAGCACTTTAGACAGGAATCTTTGACATTTCAAATGCAAACACAAGTAAATGTACTGCCACCTGGTGACTGGTTTGGCATAGATAACAAATGGGGAAACTGTCAAAACTTCATTCATCTTAGCAAAAATCATAACTCCGGCACCATGAGTCATACTAGAACATCGTTCTTTTTGGGGGCTGGCCAAACGTTAATGCGGATCATGTCAGTCCCGATTGGGCAGGACAGGACCGTCAATTTGGGAGTTCAAGTTCCCTAACCCTTGAATGGGAGAGGTTTTAGGGTAAGGGGCTAGGGATTGCATTATGCCAAAGACAGTCCTCACAAGGACAGAAGAACAAGGATGTGTTTGTTGAACCGAAAATAGACAGAAGGAAGAGATGGGGACAGAGAAGAGTTAGGACTAAAAAATAATATAATGACCATTTTCTTTAAGGAAATTAGAAAAAAGATGATGACAGTGCATTTGTTACCTACTACTCTAGTTTGAGTTCTACTCAAACCAGAAAACAAATGTGGTTAAGACTGGTAAAGATTGAGACCATACACAAAGAAGGAGAATGGATCAATAGAGATGTACAGAAAAGGGAGTGGGAATAGAGATGCAAAGAAAGGAGACAAAAAAGAAAGTCAGAGAACAGAGAAAGTCTTGGAAAGAGGAGCTCACAATGAAATTTAGTGAAACACAGATGAATAAAAAGACAAATTCAAAGTGAGATTTAGAGCGAAGGAACTGAAAAGAGGCTGAGTGGAAACCGGACATGTAGAACTGAATAATGTGTAGCCTTTGATCCAGAGGGAAGAGAGGCACTAACACACTTTCACGCACACACAAAAAAAGACATCAAGTATAACAGTAGGGACAAATATGGGGAAAAAAACACTCAGGAGGTTCGACTGATGGAGGGCAGTTAAACTAAATTTGTTCATCTGGAAATGTTTTGGTTGGTATGACCATTTCAACTGTTTACACAGAGAGACACCTGCCTGTCTGATGCTTTCTCTGCCCCAGGCTCACAATAACACTGTTACAGTAGACGTCTGCCGGACACACCTAAACTAATGCTTCTGGAGTAGAGCTGTAATTGGTCCTTAAACGTTAGGCCCGACAAGGACCGAGCCCGACAGAATTTGGCCCGAGCCCAACATGTACATTTTGACTGACAGCTTTTTAATAGCCCGAAACCGTTTACATCACAACATTATTCAAATGTGAGCACACTTTGCCAGTGCAACCAAAACGTAATCGCCAGAGGCCAGTCTCCGTTTCAGAGCACAAGCCCGAGCCTGGCCCTAGCCTGTGTAAAATGATAGAAATCAAGACCGTCAGGCCCCGTCGGGTTTGGGCAGAGAACTTCAGCTCTATTCTGGAGATAAAGGGGTCCTCTGTCTTTTACTGAGACAATGACATATTGTTAACATGTTCAAAGTGAGATCAGTCCGATAGATAGGATTTAAACCAGTGTAGTGAGGTTCCTTTAATGCCACTTAATTGTTCCAGTTTCTTTAATAAGATGCGATGGTGAATGTTGTCGAATGCAGCACTAAGATCTAACAAGAAAAATACAGAGACAAGTCCATTGGCTGATGCAATTAAGAGGTCATTTGTAATTTTCTCCAGTGCGGTGATATTTGCTGCATATGATGCACTCTAAATCCTGACTGAAAATCCTCAACTATACTATTATATATATATATATATATATATTTTTTTAATTATTATTATTTAGAAAGTCATATAACTGATTGGCAACTGTTTTCTCCAGGATTGTAGTTGGCTTAAACCCTTGGATCAAGAGTGGGCTTTTGAAGAAGAGGTTATTAAATTACAGCTACTTTAAAAGACAGGGGTACATAGCCTGTCAATAAAGACAGACTGATCATATCTAGTAAAGAAGTGCTTACTAGGGGTAAAACATCTTTAAGTAACCTGTAAAAAGAGACAGGTTGACGGCTTAGATGAAGAAATTGTCGAGGTTAGTTGAATAAGTTTGACAGGAGCGAAGCAGTCAAAGTATCAGGTTTTACAGCTTTTTCTAAGGTTTCTGTGTTTGAAGATAGATTGATACCAGTTGAGGGCAGGACGTGATGCATTCTTTCTATAATAGTTAAAATTTTATCATTAAAGAAGTCATGAAGTCGTTACTACTGAAGGCTATAGGAATACATGGCTCAATGGAGCTATGGCTCTTTGTCAGCCTGGCTACAGTGCTGAAAAGGAACCTGGGGTTGTTTTTATTTTGCTCTATTAATGATGAGTAGTAGGCTGCTCTGGCATTACGGAGGGAATTCCTATATATTTCTATATCTAAACGAGATTCTCCCAGATTGTTGGAACTTCATTTCCTATCAAGTTTTAATTATGTTTGCTTTAATTTGCAGGTTTGGGGATTATACCATGGAGCTAACCTTCTTTGTTTTCTTATCTTCTTTTTTAGAGGGGCAACAGAGTCATGTGACATTTGCAGTGAACCTGCAGCACTATCAACAAGATGATCAATTTGGGATGGATTGAAATTAGCATAAGAGTCCTCTGTTATATTGGGACATAGCTTTGAGTTAAATTCAGATGGAATCACTTCCTTAAATTTAGCTACAGCACATCAGATAGACATCTAGTGTATCAGTATTTGCCAAATGAGTTCAAAAGTTATTAAGTAATGGTCTGATAATGAAGGATTCTGTGGAAAGACTATTAAATTGTCAATTTCAATGCCATATGCTAGAACAAGGTCCAGGGTGTGGATAAAACAGTGAGAAGGTTAAGTACATTCTGACAGACGCTAATCACATCCAATAATGAGATAAATGCAGTACTAAGGCAATCATTTTCAACATCCACATGAACATTAAAATCACCTACAATAATTTATCTGTTTTAAGGACTAAACTTGATAGAAATTCTGAGAATTCAGATCAAAACTCGGACCAGGAACACGATACACTATAACAAATAGAATTGGCTGTCGTATTTTCCAAGTTGGGTGTGAAAGACTTAGAACAAGGCTTTCGAATTAGTTATAATTTAGTTTAGGTTTAGGGTTGATAAACAAGCGTGAGTCAAAGATGGCTGCAACTCCACCTCCTCGGCCTGTGCCTCGAGGATTGTGAGTATTAATATGACCTGGCGGAGTGGATTCATTTAGGCCAACATATTCTTAATGACCCAGCCAGGTTTCAGTGAGACAAAATAAGTCAATATGATAATCTGATATTAGATCGTTTAATAGTACAGCTTTAGATGACAGAGATCTGATGTTTAGGAGTCCACATTTAATTCTCTTATTTTGAGGTGCTATTTCTGCTGTGGTAATTTTTGTTAAATTATTATGTATAACTCCTCTTCTGTTAGCTTTTGATTTTATAAATTTCAGTGGTCGGGGGGCAGACACCGTCATTATGGGATTATGGGTGGGTAACTGCTCTGGAAGCGCAGAGAAGCGTGTAGGACTGCAACTCTGCCTCCTGGTCTCAACTCTGGGTTGTCATGGTTTAGGTCCACTAATAAGCTTGGCCAGATTTCTAGATATGAGAGTTGCACCATCCAAAGTGGGATGAATGCCGTCTCTCCTAATCAGACCAGGTCTTCCCCAGAAAGTCCGCCAATTAACTACGAAGCCCACATCGTTTGTTGGACACCACCTCGATAAGTGTTCCTGTTCAAATCAAAGAGATGTGAATATGCAAAAATTATCAAAACACCAATCAATAGAAAATGACTACCTCCTTCATGAATATTCATGAGTCTGTCACTGAATATACTGTAATGTTTCAAATGGGTAACGACTACATTTTTGGAAATGGTCCAACAAACTAAGAATATGAGAAGCAGTATAGGCCTTCAAGAATTCATATCAGTCCCAAACTACTGCCATGCACTAAAAAGGCATATCTATGGGCCAAAAATGATGAGAGGAGTCAAAGGTGGGACATAAAGGTTCTTTATTTAGGAAGAATTTAGGATAAAAATAGAGGCGCGGGAATGACAGAGCTCCTAATGGATGGATGGTTCGCTCCAGCATTTTAGGACATCTCCCTACAATTAATAATGCAAAGGCTTGCAATCATCTCCTTCTCTCCTCTTCCGCCTCTCCCTGCCTCTGTCCACCCACCTCCTCTCCATCTGTTCCTTTTATCATGTCCTCTCTGCCTCCTTTTTCCTCCTCTCACTCCCACCCAGATTTTCCCAAGTGGGATTCAAATTGGCAACTCTCTGATCACTGCTTTGAGTATAAATATAGCCTTCCCACTTTCTGCATCTCTTCTTTTCTCAGCTCTCTATTACATTTTTCATATTATTTGTATTTTCTGTCTCCTCTTTTTTACATATCATCTTCCTTTGTCCTCACATCTTTGCAGGAAACTAAATCTTGTTTATTTCAGCCTTTCCTCCATTTACTCTCTTAATTATCTCTCAGAGTCAAGATGTCAAAGTTTGCAAATTCCTAAAATGTATTTTAGACAAATGCTCACAATATACCTTTGAGTGATGATCGTTTTATATAGTGCCGTAGAAGAATAAGATTATACAAAATATGCTGTAAATTCAATTACATTTTATTTATGTAGCACCAATTCATAACATAAGTAATCTCATTGCACTTTTAAAGAGCTGGTCTAGACTGTACGCTTTAATATTATTTACAGAAACCCAACACTGGTCCCACCATTGCGATTCAGTGGGCATCAGGAGAATGGCTATGGCGTCCTAGAGGAGACGCTGATAGCGTAATTCTCGCCGGAGGCCACGTCCTCCCTCAAAGCCCCGACGTTGCCTAACAACCCTTGCCACACTAGGTCATCTTTAGTGGGCAAAGCTTACATGGCAGCGGGTCAGGGCGGCACGTGTCTGCATACCAGGCCGACCTGCTTGGGGAGATCTGGTGGCCCTAGCATCAGAGGATGTGAAGGAGCTCCGCTGGGCAACGGACTTGTTGCTCCGGGCAACCAAAGACATGGCCAGAGCTATTGGCCACTGCAGGGGCCTGCTGGTGGCAACAGAACGCCACCTATGGCTAACTCTGTGGGGGCATCCAAGACAAGGACAAGGCCTCCCTTCTGGATCCCCCGTTTTTGCCTTCCGGCCTCTTTGGTGAGGCCGCAGGCTCGGTAGTCGAGCGTTTGAGGGAGGCGCCGCAACAGGTAGCAGCATTTCAGCGATTTATCCCCTGTCGCCAGAGGGCCCAGGGCACGGCTGGAGGTGGGCCACCCCATCTCGCAGCTCCTACATGCTAGGTCAGAAAGAGAGCATGGCGCAGGGTGCCCCTCCCGGCAGCATGCTTGCTCGAGGCCTGAAAGGGAGAAGACGAACCTGAGGGCCATGTTTCTCACCAGACAGGCTTTGAAAAAGAAGCCCTGATGGGTGCGTCAGGCCTCTGAGGGCACCCCCCCAAGGGGTCAAGCTTGTATCTGCTCCCCCACATAGCCCTCTGGAACTCGGCCTTGTAACCTGACCGCCAGTGGCGCTTCAGGGCAAGGCAAGTTTCATGCAACCCATGCCTCAAGACCTGCACGGCAGTGCAGTAGTCAGGCGGGGTTTGCATCCTCTACAGAGGCCTGTAGATGTCTTATACCCGTTGCTTCCTGCCACACAAGAACACCGTAGTTTCTACACCCCTGTTTCCGGGTGCGGAGATGTCTGTAGACACTGTTACTTGGTTAATTCCTGCCGTGGCACCTTGGGTAGCAGAGGTCACTCTAGTGTGTCCCACTGGCACCAGCCTCAAGCAAAAAATTAAGTTGATTTCAGTCATGTTGAAGCCACTCAAAAGGTCAAACTAAAAGAGTTTTTGACAAGAAAAGAACAAAAGAATACTTGTATCATTTGGATGGGAACAGAGCATCTACCCACGACCTCCAAGATTCTGAGGGTCTTGTCTTGGGTGTAGGTTTCACACCCGGACAGGCATCCCTCCAGCATGGCAAGGTTAGGACTGCGTTCCCCACGGCTTCAGCCGACACAACATTGAGTTGAGGGAACGAGACGCTGTGTGTCTTTGTCATATTTCTGTCATGCCTGTGAGTGGCTTGTTTTGGTCGATCAGAAGCCTGATGACAACAGTGAAGCTTTATAACTTCCGGTTCCGCAAGCGTGCGTCACGTGTTGACGTTGCACCAGTCAAGATTGGGCTAAGTTGTACCGAGATTCAGATGCGGTCATGCCGGAGACGTTCCCCATGGCAATGCAGCGTTGAGTTGCCTTGTAAGTTATGTACTTGACCCCGAACACCTCTGAAACTCTTTATCTAAAGATAGTCACTCTAGATGGCATTGTCCTAATAATGTTGCCTAAAGGAAGATATATATACAAAGTGAATAAAATTTATCACAACCTTGCAGTGTATAGCAACTCCGTGACTATAAGAGCCCATCTGAAACGTGGAGATAGATAGAAAATAATCTAACTTAAGTCCCTTAAGGGGAGATTTTTAAGCATTTCAAATTTGAAACTGATGTACAATACTCAAACAAGAAGTTGAAGAATTCAGTGGTTACGGAAGTTTGTTGCAGGTCCTGTGACGCCAACAAAGTGTTGGTGACCTACTCATAGCTCAGTGTGGATGTGAGTATCATCTTACTTTCCTGAACTGTAATGTGGTAAAGAGCAAATAAATAAAACATAATTTTCTGTAGCCCAAAACATCTTTGGCAAATGCTGTTGGTTAGCTTTCTGAACATACTGTCTCACTATACTGCTGTGGAACACAATCCCTCAGCCCATCTGGAACGTTCCTATATCTGGAATATTTTGGATTTTTTTAGGAATGTTTTATATCTGTGAAATAAAGACAGATATAACAGATACGGTTATGCAAGAAAAATGTCAGACCTGTCTGACAGTAAAGTATTATCTTATATACCATAAATCCTTCAGGCTAAAGCAAGCTTACATTAGTATTTGAACTGCCAGACATTTCACAAACAATAATATGTGAACCCAAATACTTCCAACAGGTTTCCAGCTGATCCTTGACATTACACCTCATTATCTCTCCTCCCTTGTGTATTTAGTCCTTGTTCTCCTCTTTTCAGTTGCTAGTTGGTCTTATTCGTTTTCAGTAAGCTTACTAAACATTTTGAATTCTGTATCCTAGCAGTTTATGCACCTGTTTATGTTTTTGTCAGGTCTCTTGCCTTATCCTTGTCAGATACTTTTGCCTATGTCAACATCTATACCCTAGTACCCAAGTATTTTACTACTTACCTGCTTTGACTCCTGAGTCATGCAATTAAATCCTTTGCCTGCCAATTTGAAAGAACAAACTAGCCACTGACAAGGGGAGCAGAAGGACTAAATACTTCTTCTTCGTGTTTTACGACGGTTGGCATCCAACTTTTTGGTGCATAACCGCCCCCCTCGGCTCCGGAGTGTGAATCAGAAATAGGTTTACAGCCTCCTGCATCTCAGAACTACATGCTCTACTGACTCCTCCTGCCTGCATGCCTCACACATCCCATCCTGATGCTTCCCTATCAATTTAAGGGTTTTATTTAACAAACAATGCCCCAATCTTAACCTAGATATCACCTCCTCTTCCCTCCTATTTCCCTTCCTACCCACGTATTTTTAACTTCCCTTTGAATGCTATACAAATGTCTTCCCTTGCCTTCCCCATCCCATCTTTCTTGCCACTTTTGATTTATTTCCTCTCATATCACACTCTTGACCTCCGACTTACTAACGCTTACTTGCATTTCTATGCATTTTTGTTAATGCCCTTTTTGCTAATGTATCCGCCTTTTCATTCCCCTTTATCCCTACATGTCCTGGAACCCATATAAACTTTACCTGCCGTCCTTGATTTACTATTCTAGTCACTGATTGCAATACCTCATATAGTATATCTGGCCGACTTTTTGAATAAATAGACCTTAAACTTTCTAAAACAGAAGCTGCATCTGAGCATACCAAAACTTTGTCCTGTCCCACCTTTTCCACCCATCTTAATGCAATTAACATTGCCAGCATCTCCACTGTATACACCCCTAATTTATCAGATGTTCTTCTAATAAGTCCTACTCCTTTATCTGAGATTACTACCCCCAATCCTGTTACTTCTGTCTCTGGATTCTTAGCACCATCCGTATAAATATGAATATAATCATTGTACTTTTCCTCTAATCTACTCTTAAATACTCTTTCCAGATTGATATCCTCCTTTGCCTTCTTTTTTTCCTCCAACACAAACCAGTCCACCACAGGCCACATTAACTTCCATGGAGCCATCTCTGGGAAAACCGCCGTGGGGCTTATCTTCATACCAAAAACTCTTAATTGTTTAGCTACATCATTTCCAATCCTACCAAAATTCCCTTTTTGATTTTTCCCCCACTCCCAGCTCTCCTGCAATAAACTTTTAGTGGGATGTGACTTATTATGCCCCTGTAAACTAGCCCAATAATTTGCCATCAACTGCTTCCTTCTTAATTCTAAAGGTAATTCTCCCATTTTGATCTTAATTGCTGATACTGGCATTGTTTTAAAAGCTCCGCAACATAATCTGAGTGCCTGAGCCTGTATTACATCTAGCTTTCCCAAATGCGCTTTCGCTGCCGCTCCAAATAGTATACTCCCGTAGTCTAAGACTGATCGAATAAGTGCCACATATAACCTCTTCAATGCTGATCTACTAGCACCCCATTCTCTTCCCCTCAAGCATCTCATCACATTAATTACTTTTTTTCCTTTTTCCTCCATTTTCCTTATATGGTCAGCAAATGTCAATTGAGAATCCAGCGTAACTCCCAAAAATTTAAAAATCCCAACCCTCTCTAATTCTCTTCCATACACTTTTAATTTAATTCCTTCCTGTATTTTCCTCCTCGTTAAAAAGACAGACTGAGTCTTTTCTATTGAAAATTTAAATCCCCAATCATAACCCCACTCTACCACTTTATTAATAGCATCCTGGATTTTACTAAGTACAAATTCTACATTCCTACCTGTCTTCCACAATGCCCCATCATCAGCGAACAAAGACCTTCCTATGTCTTCTGGTACTCTCCTAAACACATCATTAATCATAATTATGAATATTAAAGGGCTTATCACACTCCCTTGCGGTGTACCGTTCCCAGTTATGTATTGGTTTAAGGACTAAATACACTAAGGAGGGGAGGTAATGAGGAGCAGGTGGACACAATCAGGGAAATTACACAGAGGGAGACACACAGGGGCAGGAAATATCTGAAACGAGAGACAGAGGTGAGTATCAAAATAAAACAGGAAATACTGAATGCAAACAGAAGCAAGGAAACTCTGACTTAACTAACATGATGGGCTATAACGATAGCATTGCAAAACAACTTTAAAAGTAGGAGTAAAGAGAAAGTGTTACCCTTATGAGGTTTGGGCATACTGGACTTAATAGTACGATTAAAATAGTCTGGAAACATGAAACAGGATTTTGTGAACAGTGTAATAGTCTAGAGTCAATTGAACACGTAATTATTTTCCTACCAGCTGAAAAGGAGGATTTTGATAGATAGGCTTAGTAGGGAACAAATTAGATTTAATGTCAAGGAAATATTACAATTGAATTCAGGGCATGTGGGGTATAGAGCAATATTTAGGTTTTTTTTTTAAAACGGGCTTATTAGAAGAATATAGAATTTAATTAAAAATTCAAATGTGCGTATAGTATTGGGTTAAAATGTATTGGTATCTTTAGTTTTTTTTCTTTTTTTTTTTATTATTGTGTGTAGCAGGAAATTGTATACCACTTTGATCCACACTCCATTTCAGAAGGTGGCGGTAATGCACACCTAACAGTTGTTTGCCAACCACCATAAAACAATAAAAGAAGAAGAAGTGTTACCCTTAATGTACATTTATTGAGTGTTACAGCAATATTTGAGACTTGCTACACAGACTTTCTTTGTCATAATTTCATTGCTATGTTCCTGTCCAGTTACATACATATATACAGTGAGTGGAAGTATTGCAACAGATAAACTTGTAGAGAATCAATTACTCATATCTGTGGCAGGAGAAGAAGATGCGAAGGAGGGTAGTGAGTTTGTTCCTTCTACATAACCACAGAGGGGCAGCTGGGGATATTTGAAAGGAAACATAGTGTTCCAAAATCTGTCCTGCTAAATTTTTGAAGTGTAGGTGAGGACATCCTCTATAAATAGTCCTAGTAAGTTGTCTGTCAAAATAATCCTTCTTCACTAGCAATAATTTTGAAGTCTGATTTTATTAAAGAGTGTATATTTCATTGTGGCCTCAGTCAAAAAGTGTTGTTTTGCTTGAGTTACAGCTCAAGATTTAAAGGGGATTTAAACTGTATGGCACTATAACCCAACAGCTTTTTATTCTCACCTTAAACTCTTTTGAGGGAGAAAGACTCTTTGCATGTGTGTACTGTAAGAGAAGAAAAATAGAAAAGAAATCCTTTAAAAGTATTTTCTAGTCTGTCTTGTCATGTCTGCATATTTCCCCATGGATGTGTGTGTGATTGTTGTACACTTCCATGATGAGGTGTGCTGCTGCTCCCCTTGCAGTCAGTGGTAGTGTTAAGTGGAGGCCGTAAGAGAGATAGAATGATCCTCCTGGGTAATGTCAAGTGGTGCCTCCCTCGGACAGCTTCAATGTCACACACAGGGACGTACTACTATGCCGTCTACAGTGGGGGTATATTTAGGAACAAAAACACCTCTTAAATGTGAAATGGAGCCAGTTACGATCTCTCGAGGGTAGTAATGTACTCGTGAAGAAATGTTTAACATAAAGGCGTATTGTGTGAGTGAAGAGACAGAGAGGGACAAGCAGATCTCGAGGAAGTAGAGGACAAAGGTGTGTGTTTTGTCCATGTGTTAGCCTGTGACTTTTTATGTGCAGTACCTTTAAGTTTTGTATTTTTCACAAGCTGTCTTCCCCAGAAAAATGTCCACATAGGTTGATTGTGCGAACCCATTTTTCTGTACATTGTTAGATGCGACCTCTAGTGGTTGTGGTAATTATGATGACAGCAAACCAGGGAGTCTGGTGACGTAGTACAAGGAGCTAGAAAGTTTCCCTATGGAGTTGGTGGGTTGGATGGATGGCACATACAAACAAAGGCCTTTCACTCAGGAGAAAAGAAGAGCTGTTCCCTACAGTACCCTCACACACAAAAAGAGACTCCCACGGAAGCACATGTGATTCTGAACCCAAAAGTTTAAACCCAAAGGTGTAGGGATGACACTGCACAACAGAAGATTGAAATTCCCTCACTGTGGTGAGGAGTGATAGAACATAAAGCTGAAGCTGCTGGGAGCCACAATGGAGAACTTCTTTTTTTAAAATATGCCTTTAGGTTTGGAGGTGTGAAGGATGATTACAAAGGGGAATATATCTCCCCAAGGTTCTAGAGATTTAAAAAACACACAGATGAAACTGAGGTTTTTGAAAATCCAAAATTTGGGATTTAACTGCCTTAAACTTGTAAGTGTTGAGCTGGAATGTTTAATTAAAAATGTGAAAAGAAAGGTTTCACAACATCTACTCCTGAAAATAGTATCGGGTGTGTGACTAAATGTGCTGTAAAGGTGCTGAGATTCAACAGCTGATTTCCTTGTGGACATAAAATTAATTTGACTGAAATTGGGGCTTAAATGCTGTACCTCTGTGCCACTAAAAATAAGACTAATCTCAGAAATACTTCTATAGTAAAATGGCTATAAGTTCAGTAAAGATGTAGAGAAGCATGACCAAAAATATGTGGACAACTGGACATTACACACATATGAAAATGTATCCATGTGTATTAACCTGCTGCTAACAGCCTCCCCTTCTCTGGGAGGCTTTTCATAAGATTTTGGAACCTGGCAGCAGGGATTTGTTCCCTTTCGCCACAAGTGCTTTAGTGAGGTCAAGCACTGATGTATTTTTCCCAGACTGTTGACAATACCTAGTATTCAAAGTTAGTCTCAAAAGCATTGGATGGCGTTGTCATGGCTCTGTGCAGGCCAGTCAAAGTCTTCCACACGAAACTTGAAAAATTATTTCTTTATGGATCACACTGTGTGCATAGGAGCAATGTCAGATTGAAACAAGAAAGAGCCTTCCCCACACTACTGACACAAAGTTGGAAGCTCACTTTTGTCTAAAATATTATTATCGCATTGATATTTCCCTTAATCAGGGATCAAGGGCCTTGCTTAAACAATGAAAAACAGCCCAAGAACCAAAGTATGCTAAAGTTAATGAACCGGACTTTTGAATATATACAGTAGCATACGCCCAGTGTTACACAGCTACTTGGAGGACCTTAACAGGGTTGTGGGTTGTGTTCTGTTATTTCCTGTTTTATTTTGGTAACATTTTGCTTCCTGTGTCTTGTGGTTGTGCTTCCTGTCTGATTGCTTTGTTTCCATCTGTGGTTATCAGTTTCACCTGTGTCTAGTTATCCTGCAATCATGTGTGTATATAGTCTCTGTGATTCCTTTGTTCTGTGTAGATTCGTCTTGGTGTCTGTGCCTTGCGTACCAGCCCTCGTCTCAGGTGTTTTTCCCATACATATTATTATTTTTAGTTTATTTCTAAGTGGACAATGCAAATTTTTAAAACACATAAATAAACATTAGTAAAAAAGCCAGAATTAGCCAAAAGGCCATTTTCCATCTGTAGTCCCCTGGCTGTTATGTTAAAAAAGCAGTAAAAATAAATAAATAAATAAATATATACTGTCGGATCGGTGTATCCTCTGCAGTGATGCGGTCGATATACTGGTCTGTTGTGGTAAAGAGAGAGCTGAGCTGCAAAGCTACTCTCACCTATGGTCATGAGCTTTGGGTCATGACCTAAAGGACAAGATCCTGGATACAGCCAGCCGAAATGAGTTTCCTCCGTAGGGTTGCTGGGCTCTCTCTTAGAGATAGGGTGAGGAGCTTGGTCACTCGGGAGGAGCTCAGAGTAGAGCCACTGCTCCTCCACATCGAGAGGAGTCAGCTGAGTTGGCTCGGGCATCTGTGCCGGATGCCTCCTGGACGCCTCCCTGGGGAGGTGTTCCGGGCATGTCAAACTGGGAGGAGACCCCGAGAAAGACCTAGGACATGCTGGAGGGACTATGTCTCTCAGCTGGCCTGGGAACGCCTTGGTATTCCCCCGGAAGAGCTGGAGGAAGTGTCTAGGGAGAGGAAAGTCTGGGCGTCTCTGCTTACACTGCTGCCCCCGCAACCCGGTCCAGGATAAACGGTAGAAGATGGATGGATGGATGGAATATATATATACACACGTTATTTTACCTATCACTGTTTATAGCAACCCTATCTCCTAATGTTTCTCCTGATTTAGTAAAACTAGAAAAAACACCCCTATCCTTGATATTATTTGGAATGACATGACAACACTAATATCTGCTTTTCAATTATAAGTCAACTGTAGGCTCATGTGCAAAGGTCAAAACTCCAGTATCCAATATTCTCTATAAACTCTCTCTGAAAGCTTGATAATGTCCTCTGTTGTTGCCACAACGAATTTGTGTTGTCCATCTGCCAATCAGCTGTCATATCCTGTATGTGTGGTTACCCTTCGCTGACAATGACAGCTACCAAGATGTGACTTACACAGATACACACTCACGCAGATGAAGAAGATACGTGTGCATGAAAATATAAACAAGCCATCGCTCACGCATATGTGTATGTAGATGCAGATAAATGTGTGCACACTTGACTTGTAAGCTCTGCATTCACATTTGCAAGCAATGTTTGGAATTATGTTGCTTTAATAACTATGATTGAGAGTGCAAGACAGACAGGGAGACTGATTGGATAGAAATAGAGAATATGGAAAAGAATGGACTGAGAGAAAATAAGGGAAGCATCAGTCAGCATGAAGGGAGATGAGAAGGAAGAGATTGAAAGGTTTGAGAGAAGAGAGAAATCAAGGGAATGACTTAGATGATGACTCAGCTGTGAAACAGAGAACAAATCTGACTGAGAGAGCAAGAGAATTAACCAGAGAGAGATAAATGGTCAGAGGTCACGATACTGAGTGAGAGAGAAAGAGAGAGAAAGCGTAAAATTATAGGGAATGCCCAGCCAGATTCATTTACTGTGTTTTCTTCCAGCTCTCCTGTGCTGCTTACTGTATGGATCATTCCCAGGGCATTCTGTTGATGTTTGTTTGGGTGTTTCTTTTTCTCTACTGACTGTCCTGCCCCCAAGACCGAAGCTTGATGTGTTTCTGCTCCATTACCTTCTTCGTTCGTCCCTCCCTCCTTCCTTCCAGCTGTTCTCCTCTACCCACTCGAAATGTCTCTCCTTCTTTCTCCTCTTGTCCTTCTATGCCTACATTCACATACATTCTTATGTGACACCAGAGATTAGTGAAACAGTAAATATAGCTATCATGAACTGGTTGAAGCCTTTTTTACATTTGGTGGTTGTGGAACTCGCGAAAAACACGAAAGGCCCTAACTAGAGCCTAGTGATTGTTTTTTCTGTTCTGGGCTGCTGTAGATACATGGCGGTGCAGCATGGCGACCTCTGTGGAAAGGGACCCGCTTCCTCTGTAGCTAAAAACAGTTTATTCTAAGGTAATGAAAACACAAAGATTCAGGTGATTATTAACTAATGAAAACATACTTATGAATATCATATTATGTTTCTGCCAATACCTCCTCTTAAATGTTACATACTGGACCTTTAAACCTTTAGACATTGATTTCATTTTATTTATTTATTTATTTTTATATCTTATATGAAATCTGTGTGTGTGTGTGTGTGTATAGAACTAAAATCCAGTTGCAACCAGCTGCTCAGTGGTTTGTATTCTACTGCTGCAGTCTCCCCCTCTACAGTGTTTCTCTCTCATTCTTTAATTTCTCGTTTCACTCTCACTTCCCTTGCTGTTTCTCCCCCTATATTATTTTTGTGATTTTGAAATGCTAATATACTCCTCTTTTCCCTCTCTGAAAACAAACTAAAACTAACAAGGACCACATTACACTGTGTAGTCTGTTCCATTATCCAGACTACAGTAAACCAGGAACATAGCTTTCATATTAAAAGTAGCTGTCTGTCCCTCTGCTGGTGAGTTATGGTTAAAGCACTTGGATGTTGGCTCTGTCAGTGGTTCTGATTTCAGCTGTTCCTGAATTGCTGCCTGAATTAATATCTAGTATCTTTCTTAATGGATCACATGCCTTGATTTTAAATGGTATATAGAGCAATTTATCATCAATAATCAATACATTTATTATAACACATTTTATAATTATCACAAGCAAACAGGACTATCACACAGCACATTCTTTACACTGCAGTTTATACTTACAATTATAGGTGAAAGGGTTCTTATATTTGAATTGCTACAGCATTTTGGCAGTGTAAATAGAAAATGCTACACCAAATCTGACATTTTCAATTCTGAATGGACTACTTTCAGATGTAGACCTAGCGCTAATTCATGTTTTATTTGAAGCAATTACGCATGTCAGCATTGTGACTTTTCAGCATAATTCTGTTCTGGCAGTCAAATTCATATGAAGAAAAAATGGACTGTGTCAGAGGTTTTCTGTTGCGGGACAGTCAGGTTTTACACCTTGATACATAAGTCCATATTTCAATGCATAACAAAAGAAGCCATAGTTATAGTAGTTGTCGTCCACATACATTAAATGACACAATCGGCAATGGCTTTGATCAAGGTTACCTCTTTTGAACCTGTTTACAACAGCGCTTTAGTTGAGACTTAGACTTAAGTCAGACTTTTGTTTCAAAAATCATGACTCAAGTCTTGTTTGGGACGTTATTTATAGTTGTTGTTGCAGTTGTAGTTTTGGACCCAATAAATCCCCAGTTCAAAAGAAATAAAATAGTGACAAGCAGGCCTTGCACAGTCACACATATTTAAATTCATTACATAGCTTGACTTGCAATATGCTTTTTAAGGACTTGTGAGTTAACTTGGACTTGTCCCCAAGTACTAGAATTGAGGTTCCCTTTCGAGGGAACTTCAACGCTGCGTCAGCTGACGCTATGGGGAGCGCCTCCAGCGTGACGGCCTCTGAATCTCTGTAACAACTTAGACCGATCTTGATTGGGTTCAACATCAACACGTGACGCATGCCGGCGGAACCGGAGGTATAAAGGGAGCCGGCTTCACTGTTCACTGTTCAGCAAGCGCTCTGGGTCTCTGAAAGAAAATGGCGAGTGTAAAGCGGTTTCGGCAGTGCGTGTATCCCTGCCCACGCTATATCCCTGACGGTGACACACACGATATGTGTGCGGCCTGTTTGGGAAGAGAGCACGCACTAGCAGCCCTCGAGGGGGCTGGCTGTGTGCATTGTGAGCGTTTCCCGGTTAGGAAGCTCCGCTCTCGGCTGGGGCTTTTCGAGGAAGGCGGCCAGCTCTGCTCCCCACGTGGTAAGGGACCGGCGGTTGCTGAGACATCCCGGCGACTACTCTCCTGGGGATCGCAGATGGACCATGGCGACGAAGGTGAGACAGCTTCGGCTCTTTCTTTCCCTTCATCCGCGGGTTCTTTCTCCCACTTTCGGGATCCGGAAGCCCACACCGAGTCTGCGGCTTCTTCCGTCCCGGAGCGGGAGCCCGCTCACCGAGACTCCGGTTCCGAGGAACTGGATGTACTCGGAGCGGAGGGCAGTGACAAGGGTGGCTCGTCAGCCCAGTCTCTGCAGTATGACGAGCTGCTGGAGGTGGTTTCCCGTGCGGTGGCTATGCTCAATATCACTTGGCCTGCGGAAGAGCACCACCTCCTCGCCCGCGTCGGGATTTACCGTTCTTTCCGGACCTCCACACTGAGGTGTCGAAGTCCTGGTCCCAGACGTATTCTACACGGCTTTCTCGCCCGACTGTTCACAAGTATGCTTCGATCAGCGGGCGTAAGGAGAACGGTTACGGCGGCATGCCGAGTATTGAGGAGACGCTGGCGGCGTATTTATCGCCGGAGGCCGCGTCCTCCCTGAAAACCCCGACGTTGCCTACTAAGCCCTGCCGTACTACCTCTGCCTTAGTCGGCAAGGCTTACATGGCGGCAGGTCAGGCCGGTGCGTGCCTGTACACCATGGCGGTCTTGCAGGCGTAGCAGGCCGATCTGCTTGACGACCTCGACAACGGGGGGCCCCTCGCATCCGAAGATGTGAAGGAGCTTCGCCGTGCGATAGATTTATCGCTCAGGGCCACGAAGGATACGGCCCGAGCTATCGGGCGGTCCATGGCCCTGCAGGTTGCGACAGAGCGCCACTTGTGGCTAACTCTGTCGGGTATTAAGGAGAGGGACAAGACCTTACTTTTAGATGCCACGCTTTCACCCGGTGGTCTCTTTGGGAAGGCGGTCGGCTCAGTTGTCGAGCGCTTCAGGGAAGCGCGCCAACAGGTTGCGGCCTTCCAGCGGTTTATCCTTCGTCGAAAGAGGTCGCGGGCCCGAGCTGAGGGTGGACCACCTCAGCCTTCGACGTCTCGCAGCTCGTACATGCTGGCCCAAAAAGCGAGCATGGCTCAGCGTGCCCCTCCCCAGTGGTCGAGGGGCTCGCTCCCGCCTGCTCGACGGGGGCCTGATCGGGAGAAGGCGGACCTGAGGGCCGCTCTGGGTCGAGCACATAGATGTCTCCCCATCGGCCCCTCCGGAACTCAGCCTCTTCACCCCGCCGTCGGTGGCACTTCGGGGCATGGCGAGTTCCATGCAACCACTGCCTTTAGACCTGCACGGCCACAGCAGTCAGGCCAGAGTTGCGTCCTCTACAGAGGCCTGTAGACGTTCATTTCCGGTTAACTCCTGCCGCTTTGGCGCTTCGGGATACCGCAGCTCTCACATCGCAGATGGGGGGGGCGGTCAGGCATGTGCATGCCGATCCTCGGGGATTTCCCGCCGCTGCAGCGCTTCGGGTAACCGAGGCCGCCACTCTGGGTCCCCCAGGCCCCAGCCTCGAGCGGTTGGTCCCACTGAGGAACTTTCTGCCCGCTTGGGAAGCGTTGCCTGGTGTGTCACACTGGGTTTTGCACACCGTCCGACAAGGCTACACGCTTCAGTTTCGGTCTCGACCCCCGGGATTCCGAGGAATCCTGGAAACAAGGGTCGACCAAGTACAAGCACAGGTGATGGAGCAAGAAATTCATTCCCTCCTGTACAAAGGGGCCATAGAACAGATCCCCGACAGCAAGATGTTTACCGGGTTCTACAGCCGGTACTTTATAGTTCCGGAGAGAGACGGTGGTCTGCGCCCCATTTTAGATCTTCGTCGCCTGAACCGGCCTCTGAGGAGGCTTCGGTTCCGGATGTTGACGATCCCTATGATTGTGAGTCAAATTCAGTCCGAGGACTGGTTTGTCACGATCGATCTAAAGGATGCTTACTTCCATGTCTCTGTCATTCCGGGACACCGGAAGTTCCTGCGGTTCGCTTTCAGGGGCAAAGCTTACCAATATAGGGTGCTTCCCTTTCGGCCTAGCACTCTCCCCCCACACCTTTACGAAATGCATGGATTCCGCCCTGGCTCCTCTCAGACTCCGGGGGATCCGCATCCTCAATTATTTGGACGACTGGTTGATTCTATCCCAGTCTCGTCTCCTCGCAGTACAGCATCGAGATGTTGCTCTCTTGTCCTGAAGTGTGCCCTGCTGGCTTCAAACTCGTGACAGGCATCCCTTCAGCATGGCGGAGTTGGTACTGCGTTCCCCATAGCGTCAGCTGACGCAGCGTTAAAGTTCCCTTGAAAGGGAACGTACCAGGTTACGTAGGTAACCATGGTTCCCTGATAGGGAACGAGACGCTGCGTCTCGCTGCTATACTTCCGGCATGCCTGTGAGCGGCTTGCTTCAGTCGATCAGAAGGCTGACGACAACAGTGAAGCTCCCTTTATACCTCCGGTTCCCCCGGCATGCGTCACGTGTTGACTTTGAACCCAATCAAGATTGGTCTAAGTTGTTACAGAGATTCAGAGGCCGTCACACTGGAGGCGTTCCCCATAGCGTCAGCTGACGCAGCGTCTCGTTCCCTATCAGAGAACCATGGTTACCTACGTAACCTGGTACGTTTTCACTGACGGAGTAAAAACTTGACCCAAAATACCTACAAACAAGGTCTGGTTCACACCTTTTTGTATCCTAATCACCAAGCTGCCCACCACAATCACAGCTAAATTATAACCACCTTTTTAGTTTTATAACTACTGCCCGACTGCTAAATAAATATTGAAGAAACATTGACACGTAATCTATTGACTTAGTCTGAAATAAAGGTAAACGACAGCGATGGGGAAATAAGATGGATGACATCAAAAGGGAGAAAACAGAGCTTTGAAGACAAAAGAAAAAGAGTGAGAGTGAAAACTGTTTATCAGCGGGAGCTTCTGTGCAGCTTTCAGACTCTTGCTACAGCCTCGTATTTGTTATGAATCACTATTTTTAGTGACACATTTCTTGAGCAGACTGTCAGCTCCACTTCTCTCATTGTCCATGGCTGAAAAGACCATCTTCACAAATAGATAGTGCACTTCCTCCCACTTCATTATGTTAGTGTCGGTAGCCAGGGGAGGTCTGTTTTTTCTGAAGTATAATGAATCTTAACTAGACCTTTTAAAATGTTGAAAAAGAATGCAGTTTCCAGCAGAAGACTAGATAGTAAGTTCAAAACATAAAAAGTGGGATGAGACTTCATACTGTATGTCTGCATTCATCATAATAAACCAGCAATGTAGTTAGAGATAAAATGATGTGCAATGTTCTTCACATTTTAGACGAATTTAACTCTCTGTGACTAATTTCTTACTGTCTGCCAGAGCAACTAGATTCAACTTGACCTAATTTATGTGGTGTGTGGTGGCAAACAGGGAGAGGGAAAGGGCCCAAACCTAGACAGCTTGACGGAGGATGATGATGTCATTTTAAGCGGGGAAAGGCATAATTATAACCAAAAATATGACGTGTTTTTGGTTATTTTCGTTTCTTTTCAAATAACAGCACCTAGCTAAACGATCACTAAAAACAATTTTAGAAAAGTGAAAACCAAGGAATTTTTTAAATCATGAGTTATTTACATATAATGTAAAAAATGCATATGTACCAATGAACTAAGATTTAACTCAAGTTAGAGTTATAATAAGGGAGTATGAAAAGAAAGCAGAATGTCAGAGAGTTCCCTTTCAAGGGAACTTCAACGCTGAGTCAGCTAATGCTATGGGGAACACCCTCAGCGTGACAGCCTCTGAATCTCTGTACAACTTAGTCCAATTTTGATTGACTTTAACATCAACACGTGAAGCATGCCGGCTTCACTGTTGTCGACAGTCTTCTGATCTTCAGCAAGTGCTCTGGGTCTCTGAAATGGCGAGTGTAAAGCATTTTCGGCAGTGCATTTATCCCTGCCCATGCTATATTCCTCATGGTGATACACACAAGATGTGTTTTAGCTGCTTGGGAATACAGCATGCCCTAGCAGCCCTCATGGAGGCTAGCTGTGTGCATTGCGAGCGTCTCCGGGTGAGGAAGCTCCGCTCTCAGCTGGCGGTCTTCAAGGAGGGAAGCCAGCTGTGCTCTCACGAGGTAAGGGGCCTGCGGCTGCTGAGGCAATCCGGCTTCTGCACTCATGGGGATCGCAGATAGACCCCGGGGATGAGAGAGAGATGGCATCGGCCTTTTCTCAGCTCTTGTTTCAAGCTCTTTTTCCCATATTCGGCGGAGTATCTCCTCTCTCGAGTTGGGCAATGACATTTTGGATGACGGGATCGCCCGTTGCTTGGTAGCAATTTCACAGTCAGAGAATAATGAGATGACAGGTGCGAAGAACTGCAGTTCATTTGGGAAGCTGCCAGGTTAAAAAGAAAGTTGCAGCAAAGCAATAACTTGATCTTTGTCGGGGTAGCTGTACATCAGTTGTAGATCGCAGATGGCCTCGACTGAGTGGTTGTCAATAACAACACAGGATGGCTCTTCAAGGTGTTGTTCTGTGAATCTCTGTATTCTCTCCCTCTCCTTTTGGGGCAATGCATCTTCCAACTGCTCTCCATGTGGTCGACGAGAGAAACCATTGGCATCTGTTTCCTAGCTCTGTAGATGAGTTTAAAAGAGAGGTGCAGAGGGCGGAGAGACACCTGTAGCTGGTTGCATCCAGTTTTGCAGAGGTCAGCAAATAGGTTAAAGGGTTCAAATCAATTTTATTTATATAGCTCAATATCACAAATCACATTTTGCATCAAAGGGCTTTACAATCACCTCGCTGGGGGGAAGGAGCCTGAGCTGGTGTGGGAGGTTGAGAGATACCGACTAGAGATAGTTGTGCTCACCTCCACGCACAGCTTGGGCTCTGGATCCCAACTCCTCGAGAGAGGCTGGACTCTCTTGTACTCTGGAGTTGCCTGCGATGAGAGGCGGCGGGCTGGTGCGGGCTTGCTCATATCCCCCCAGCTCAGCCGCCATGTGTTGGAGTTCACCCCGGTGAACGAGAGGGTTGTTTCCCTGCGCCTTCGGGTCGGGAATAGGTCTCTCACTGTTATTTGTGCTTATGGGCCAAATGGCAGTGTAGAGTACCCGACCTTCTTGGCATCTCTGGGAGGGGTGCTGGAAAGTGCTCCGACCGGAGACTCCGTCGTTCTATGGGTGACTTCAACGCTCATGTGGGCAGCGACAGTGACACCTGGAGGGGCGTGATTGCGAGGAACGGCCCCCCCAATTTGAACCCGAGTGGTTTTCTGTTATTGGACTTCTGTGCTAGTCACAGTTTTTCCATAACGAACACCATGTTCAAGCATAAGGGTGTCCCTCAGTGCAAGTGGTACCAGGACACCCCAGGTTGGAGATCAATGATCAACTTTGTGGTTGTTTCATCTGACCTCTGGCTGTATGTCTTGGACACTTGGGTGAAGATAGGGGCAGAGCTGTCAACTGATCACCACCTGGTGGTGAGTTAGATCCGATGGCGGGGGAGGAAGTTGGAACTCCCACCTCCGGCAGAGCTTCAACCAGATCCCGAGGGAGGCTAGAGACATTGAGTCCGAGTGGACCATGTTCACCATCTCCATTGTTGACGCGGTCGCTCGGAGCTGTGGTCATAAGGTCTCCGGTGCCTGTCGAGGCGGCAATCCCTGAACTCAGTGGTGGACTCCAGAAGTAAGGCATGCCATCAAGTTGAAGAAGGAGTTCTATGGAGCCTGGTTGGCTCGGGGGACTCCGGAGGCAGCTGATAGGTAACGGAGGGCCAAGCAAGCTTCAACCCGGGTGGTTGTAGAGGCAAAAACCCAGGTCTGGGATGAGTTCGGTGAGGCCATGGAGAAAGACTATCGGTCAGCCTCGAAGAAATTCTAGCAAACCGTCCGGCGCCTTAGGAGGGGGAAGCAGTGCCCTGCACACACTGTTTACAGTGGGGGGTGGGAATCTGCTGACTTCGACTGGGGACATGCTCGGACGGTGGAAGGAGTACTTCGAGGATCTCCTCAACCCCACCTACATGTCTTCCACTGAGAAAGCAGAGGCCGAGGGCTCAGCCGTGGACTCGTCGATCCCCCATGCTGAGGTCACTGAGGTAGTTGAGAAGCTCCTCGGTGGCAAGGCAGGTGGATGAGATCCGCCCTGAGTACCTCAAGTCTCTGGATGTTGTGGGGCTGTCTTGGTTGACTCGCCTCTGCCGCGTGGCGGCTGGGGACAGTGCCTCTGGACTGGCAGACCGAGGTGGTGGTCCCTCTGTTTAAGAAGGGGGACCGGCTGGTGTGTTCCAACTACAGGGGGATCACACTCCTCAGCCTCCCCGGAAGAGTCTATGCCAGGGTACTGGAGAGGAGAATTTGGCCGATAGTCGAATCTCGGATTCAGGAGGAACAATGTCGTTTTTGTCCAGTTCATGGAACACTGGACCATCTCTATGCCCTTGCCAGGTTGCTGGAGGGTTCATGGGAGTTTACTCAACCTGTCCACATGTGCTTTGTGGATTTGGAGAAGGCAATCAACTGTGTCCCTCGCAGTTACCTGTGGGGGGTGCTCTGGGGGTATGGGGTCCAGGGCTCTCTGCTAAGGGCTGTCCGGTCCCCATATGACCGGAGCAGGAGTTTGGTTCGCATTGCCGGCAGTAAGTCAGACTTGTTCCTAGTGCATGTTGGACTGGGCTGCCCTTTATCACCAGTCCTGTTCATTATTTTTATGGACAGGATTTCTAGGTGCAGTCGGGGGCCAGAGGGAGTCCGGTTTGGGGACCACAGGATTTCGTCTCTGCTTTTTGAAGATGATGTTTGCAGCCATGTGTGAAGCAGCGTGGATGAGAATCAGCACCTCCAAGTCTGAGGCCATGGTTCTCAGCAAAAACAGGGTGGCTTGTCCCCTTCAGATTGGTGGAGAGCTCCTGCTTCAATTGAAGGAGTTTAAGTATATTGGGGTCTTGTTCACAAGTAAGGGAAGGATGGAACAGGAGATCAACAGGTGGATCGGTGTATCCTCTGCAGTGATGCGCTTGATATACCGGTCTGTTGTGGTAAAGAGAGAGCTGAGCTGCAAGGCGAAGCTTTCTTGGTTGCTACGTGGATATCAAGAAGTCAGCTCATTTGGATGGAAGAATACCCCTGTACAAACCGCCAGTAATATCCTGCAAAGCCAAGGAATGACCGGAGCTCTTTTTGATTTTGTGGTACTGGCCAGGATGTCAATCTTGTCCGGGTCAGTCTCCACACCATTTCTTGACACCACGTCTCCAAGGTAGCGAACAGATGTCTGGAAGAAAACACATTTTTCAACAGACAGTTTTAATCCATACTCTTTGAGGCAATCAAGGACCTTCATCAGCCGTATTTCATGCTCTTCTAGTGTTGGATCAAACACGATAAGATCGTCAATAAATACAAGTGCCTCTTTTAGATCCATGTCTCCCATGCACCACTCCATAAGATGCTGAAATGTTAACGGGACATTCGTCACCCCATGGGGCATCCGATTAAATTCCCAGAATCCAAGTTGGCAGACAAATGCAGTTTTGGGCTTTTCACTCTCAAGCTTTGGCAAAGCATAAGCATATTTAATGGTCTGGGCGTTCAACTTCCTGTAGTCAATACAAAGACGCACACTGCCGTTCTTCTTCCGCACTACAACAATGGGGGAAGAGTGAGTTGGATTCTCGTATTACACCGGATTCTAGCAGTTCTTGAATGTGTTGTTGGACAGCCTCCAGATCTTGCGGATGGATGGGTCTTGGTCTTGCTTGCTTGACCTTGTCTGTACGCCCAAAATCACAATTGTTTTTCTGGGATACTGTCAAGCTTTGCTATAATACGTTGTTTCCATTCGGCTGAGAGTGGTGAGTCACCGAAGTTGTAGTTTAATCTCTATTTGTTCTGCAGACGTGGAAGGATAGCAGACACTTTGCTCTTTATGTAGGATGGATTGGAATGTGCTTAACTCTGCAATGGTAGCTCTGGGTGGCAGGACGATGTCATGCTCAGACTCGTTGGTGAGTATCACAAGCAGAGGAGCAGGTTGGGCTGAAGGAAGATCAACAAGGCAGGATTTAACTATCAAACCACCAGGAAGCAATGGCAAGGCAGTCCAGTACCACAGTTTGGCCTCTTGGAATGGTGTGTGAGCAGGTGGATTGAATCTTTACAATGCCATGGTGGTCATCTGTGGTCAACATGTGACGACAGGCAGCAGCAGCCTTTAACGGTTTATCCCCCATCGGTAGAGGCCCAAGACCTCTACCGAAGAGGGAAAAGGCCCCCGGGTGGACTACCAGCCATGTCTCGCAGCTCCTACATGCTGGCTCAGAAAGCGAGCATGACCCAGGGGTCGGTCACATGGCTTCTCTCCCGTGGAGCCCTTGGGAACTCGACCTCTTCACCCCACCACCAGTGGCGCTTCGGGGAAAGACAAGTTTCATGCAACCTATGCCTTTAGACCTGCACAGCCGTGCAGCAGTCAGGCAAAGATGTTGCCTCCTCTACAGAGGCCTGTAGACGTTCTTTTCCGGTTAAATCCTCTCCTGGGAGAGGAGGGTAAATTGATCTTGCCTCCCCAGCAAACACACAATACTGTCAAATCTGACTGAATAAGTCGAAACACTTACACGACTTCTTAATGTTTTAAAATTCATCCACCCTGCCTACCTGTATTTGCTGGCTCACCTAAATCTTGTGACCAGCTAATGTATAATTTTCACATCAAGCCTCTGAATTACTTCTGCAACTCTGTCCTCAGATGACTCTAAAATTTTACGTCTTTACAACTATTACACACATTTAAGCTTCTGTAAAGGTTTTTTATACTCAGTTAACAGAGTGAACATGCAAAGAAAGGGTGCAAAACACAGACAACACAAGTTACAGTAAGATAGAAACAAATGACCACTTGTGGATGTGCAAGTAATGACTGCCAAAATGGAAGTAAAGTGAGATTGTTATAGCACCACAACACCATCTTGGGAGGAGGTTTTAGTTTGATAATTCGGTGCACAAAACAAAACAAAAACTTAATTACAAGGGTTTGAAAGTGCTCATATGAATATTTTTTCCAACAGTCATTTTGGTCTGTTTGGAGGGCACTGACAAAAGCCATTTTTTATTTTTTAGGTATGATGATTTAGGTTGGGTTGGGTAAACATTCAGCTTATGCATTGGAGCTATTACATATAGCAGTGACTTCCAGTATTTGTTCAAAACTAGGCTAAACACATCCTGGACCAATCTGCTTATTGAACGCAGAAAGATTAAACTGATAATGAATTCCTACTCTAAGTCTCAGCAAAGAAAGAGAATATTCAAGTTGTTGAAACAAACTCTTCACATATTTAACACACCGTAGTCAGTATTCATGTTTGTTTCGACTCAAGTATGTAATTTCAGATTAGTGGACACTGCCCTCCTGTATTCTCACACGTATCCCTTGTAATTTTATCTCTATTGATTGCACTGTCAGAGCTCTTCCTTGCCATGTGAGTGAATTAATGG